>CM035841.1:366531460-367131460 GCA_020510985.1 Pholidichthys leucotaenia | reverse complement strand
GGAGCTGGACAGTTCAGGCGGGCGACCAGAGTCCCAGACCCGCCAGATAGCAAGATGAAACAAGTCGGGTGGCCTCCCAGAGAACATGGGCCACCCAACTTCACGGCACAGTCCGTCAGGTGGTCTGTCAGAGTTTTCAACCACCTGAACAGAAGAGGTGGTCCAGGAGGCAGCTGTCCAACGGGAAGGGCAAGTAATGAGGACGATAGGGGAGTCGGGGAAACAGTGACGATGTTGGGTGGAGGAGAGGGAACCATGACGACCTCAGGCAGGGGAGAGGGAACTATGACGGCATCTGGCAGAGGATGGGGAACCACGATGGCTTCTGGCACAGGAGGGGGAACCACGACGGTGTCTGGCACAGGAGAGGGGACCATGATGGCATCAGGCAGAGGAGGGGGAACCACAACGCCCTTGGACTGGCCTGTAGCACCCTCGGTGGTCCCGGACTGGGACATTGCAGCACCTACGGTGGCTCCAGGCTGGAGCAGAGCTGCATTTGCGGTGGCCCTGGGCTGGAGCGGAGCTGCACCCGCGATGGCCCCGGGCTGGAGCGGAGCTGCACCCGCGGAGGTCCCGAACTGGGACATAGCTGCATCCGTGGTGGACCCGGACTGGGCCAAAGCTGCACCCACAGCAAAAAAACAAACAAAAAAAAAACAAAAAAAAAAAAAAAAAAAGCTGCACCCACGGTGGCCCCTAGGCCAGAGCGTAATGCCCATGGCGGGCCCACACGAGTGCAGCACCCAAGTTGGTTTTAGGTTGGGGCGCAGCACCCACGACAGTGACCGACTGGGACACAGTACCCACGGAGACCCGGACTGAGGAGGAGCTGCACCCACGGAGGTCCCGGGCTGGGACAGAGCACCCGCGATGACGTTATCAGATGGGGAAGTAGCACCCTCAGAGGCCCCAGGTTGGGATGGAGCACCCACGACTCCTCAACCAAAGGGGAAGCAACACCCACGGAGGTCCCAGGCTGGAACGGCGCGCCTGTGACAACCTCACCAGGAGGAGCTGGACCCATGATGATCTCAGATGGTGAGGCCGGACCCACAGAGACCTCTGGCGAAGCTGGATAAACCTCGGTGACCCTGGGGGAAGGCTCAGACAAAGGGAACAGAGACACAGGGTCAGGGTCACCGGCGGCAGTGGAGCCCGGCAAGGTAAGCTCAGGTGCAGCTGGTGGCTGCACCTGGCTCCCCCCACCGAGAGCCAGGCAAGATCTCTCCAAAATAGAAACAACAAAGACAACGGAGAGCATTTTCCTGATCTCAAGCTTCACCGCCATCCAGGACTCCGTCGATCCAGGCGATGATGTTTCGGGTGCGGTCCTCTGGTGGTCCAGCTCAAACTCTGCTGTGGCAGCCCCAGCAGCAGGCATGATGGTCGATGCAGTCTCGGGACTCCCTGGCAAAATGACCCACGCAGGTGGCTCGTCCGGCATGGCAGCTGGGGGTCGGCTCACTGCTGGCGCTGGATTCCGCGTAGCCGAAGCCAGGGGATGCTCTGCCATCGGCGCAGGCTTCGGGTCACTGGAAGCACTCTCTCTCTGTCCAGACTGCGGCTGTGGGGCTGGGGCCATGTCCTCCAGGACCGCAGGTTCCTCCATCGTCTGGCGGCTCAATCCTGGGGCCGGCGGACACTCAGGGATGATAGGAGGAGACACGGAGAGGGCAGGTGAGAAATTAACAGCTGCAGCAGGCAGTGAGGGCTCAGGGGACTGCAAACCCTGAGCCTCACTACCAGGAATCAGGCAAGGTACATTATCATAAGATGTTGAAAAATGAAAAGACACTTGCCTGTTTTCTTGGAGATGGGACGTTTCTTCCTGGAGACGGTCTGAAGTCACCCCTCTCCATGGCTATGGTGGACATGGGCCCCTCAGTGGATCGTGGAGGAGCCATCCCTGTCGACACGGAGACGGGAGGAGACAGGAAGGACGCAGTGGGCCTCTCAGCAGCGAGAGGAATCACCGAGAGGAAGCAGGGAACAGCAGCTGCGGCAAGGTAGGGAGCTGATGTATCAGGTGGAGTAAAAAGGCACAGAGAGCGCGCTACTGCGGGAGTCTTCTGCCTCGGTGAAGAAGAAACTGCTGCCTGAGAGGTGGAGGCATTCCTCCAGCGGGATTTCCCTGGATGGTGGTGTTCTGGAGCAGGCGAAGTGGGAATGGGAACGGGTGCCGGAGACTGGTGAGGCACCGATACTTCAGAGTCCCGGGAATGCCTCCCCTTCGGCATGGCCCCAGGTTTCCTTGTGGAGTTCCTCACCATCTCTCTGTTCTCTCATTGCAGCGCTGCCACCAGAGAAATCCTCTCCACCCCTTCAGCATGCTCCAGAAGCTGGGGGCACCAGCGAGCAGCTGCCTCCGCAAGGCCCAGGTACTATATTGCATCCTTTGGGGCAAAATCGGTGCACGCTGTGGAGATTAGCCCATCGATTTCCATGAGGGCTTTGCAGCACTCCTACCCCAGGCTCATTGGGTAACTGCGCCTACCTGCAGAGTCTGACATAATACACTCCAGGGAAATAGGTGAGTGAAAAAAAAGAAAAAAAGGAAAAGGAAAACCCACAACTCACAGCAGCTGGGTCTATTACTGGCTGCGGTCTTCTGTCATGATTTGCTCCTCGGGGCAGAGAGGAAGACCCACGTGCTGGACTGTGAAGTTGTGAGGTTTATTGGAAAACATAAGATGCATAAAACAACTCAAAAACACGAGGGATAAACACAGTAAAGAGGCAAAGACAGAGTATGTTTAAAGTTACGTTAGAAGTGACCACAGAGGTCACAAGAGTCAAGACCGCAGCAAGGAAAGCAAGGCACCCCGGTCTTAAATAAGGCGCAACATAATATGGCACAGGTGTGGATATCAGAGCGGGCAGGAGAAAACACTGATTGATAAACTGGGTCAGCTGGGAAAAATGGGAGAGGAGCGACTGGACTTGACAGTTGACAGGGCGACGGCCACACAGAGCACAAAACCAGAAATGCCACCTGACAGCTGTCAACCCCAAGAAAGAACACCACAGTAAGAATATAAAGAATAAACATCACCAAATACAGACTGATAAATAATTACAAATTAATACAAAATATGAGCGCAACAAAACTGAAACATAAACAAGAAAATAGAAAACAGCACGAGAATACTGAAACCCAAAAAGCCCCAAATATAACAAATATATAAATGAAGAGAAAAGGCCATGAGACCGAGCATGGCGGAACCTCCAGTGCTCGGCTCATGACACGAACAAATTTAAATATTAGACAAAGGTAACACAAGTAAACACAAAATGTAGTTTTTAAATGAAGGTGTTTATTATTCAGGGTAAAAAAAAAAAATCCAAACCTACATGGCCCTGTGTGAAAAAGTGACCCCCCCCCCCCCCCCCCCCCCCGCTAAAACATAAATTAACTGTGGTTTATCACATCTTTGGAAAGCTGAGTTCAATTTCTGTAGCCACACCCAGGCCTGGTTACTGCCACACCCATTTTCAATCAAGAAATCACTTAAATAGGACCTGCCTGACAAAGTGAAGTAGAGCAAAAGATCCTCAAAAGCTAGACATCATGCCGCGATCCAAAGAGATTCAGGAACAAATGAGAAACAAAGCAATTGAGATCTGCCAGTCTGGAAAAGGTTATAAACGCATTTCTAAAGCTTTGGAACTCCAGTGAACCACAGTGAGAGCCATCATTCACAAATGGCGAAAACATGGAACAGTGGTAAACCTTCCCAGGAGTGGCTGGCCAACCAAAATTACCCCAAGTGCACAGCGATGACTCATCCAAGAGGTCACAAAAGACCCTACAACAACATCCAAAGAACTGCAGACCTCACTTGCCTTAGTTAAGGTCAGTGTTCATGACTCCACCATAAGAAAGAGACTGAGCAAAAATGGCCTGCATGGCAGAGTTCCAAGACAAAAACCACTACTGAGCAAAAAGAACATCAAGGCTTGTCTCAGTTTTGCCAGAAAACATCTTGATGATCCCCAAGACTTTAGGGAAAATATTCTGTGGCCTGATGAGACAAAAGTTGAACTTTCTGGAAGATGAGTGTCCCATTACATCGGCATAAAAATAACACAACATTTCAGAAAAGGAATGCCATACCAACAGTAAAATATGGTGGTGGTAGTGTGATGGTCTGGGGCTGTTTTGCTGCTTCAGAACCTGGAAGACTTGCTGTGGTTAATGGAACCATGAATTCTGCTGTCTACCAAAAAATCCTGAAGGAGAATGTCTGGCCATCTGTTCGTGACCTCAAGCTGAAGCACACTTGGGTTCTGCAGCAGGACAATGATCCAAAACACACCAGCAAGTCCACCTCTGAATGGCTTAAGAAAAACAAAATCAAGACTTTGGAGCCTAGTCAAAGTCCTGACCTGAATCCAATTAAGATGCTGTGGCATGACCTTTAAAAAGGCTGTTCATCCTCAAAAACCCTCCAATGTGGCAGAATTACAACAATTCTGCAAAGATGAGTGGGCCAAAATTCTTCCACAGTGCAGTAAAAGACTCTGTGCCAGTTATCACAAACGCTTGATTGCAGTTGTTGCTGCTAAGGGTGGCCCAACCAGTTATTAGGTTTGTGGGCAATCACTTTTTCACACAGGGCCATGTAGGTTTGGATTTTTTTTCCCTTCATAATAAACACCTTCATTTAAAACTGCATTTTGTTATTTGGCATTCCATCTCCTTCCATTGTGCAGTGTAGACTGGGTTACATATCTCTACTAAAGTTTTAATTTGTGCGGCTTTAAAATAGTCCCTGATATTTGGCAGCGCAAGCCCACCTTTGTCTTTGTTTAGCTGTAGGGTTCTATATCTGATTCTAGGTCTCTTGCCCTGCCATATGAATCTTAAGATCCTTACAAGTGACATCCCCCTACAGGCGATAATAGGGAACAATGCCTTACCTAAACTTTTGAATAACACTGACCCGTGGATAGAGACCCCGCTAAAAATTTGGTTTAAAGATAGTCAGAGAGAATCAAACTAAAGAGCCCTATCGATTTCTGCAATGGATTGCCTATGATCAAGACTTTACTCCTACTAAAACAGACACTAGATTTAAAAAGTGGAAAGAGAACGGACTGATAAAATGTTACGATTTTTTTTAAAGGGCAAATTTTAAGAAGTTTTGAAGATTTGAAAAAACAAGGTCTAATAAATCAAGACCTTTACAGGTTCTTTCAGCTTAGACACCACATAAACAATATACTTAAAAAGGAGGATTTGGAAAGGGCCCAGTCAGGTGTTCTGAAGGTCTTCTTAATGGCATATAAAGGGACCCCAGGGATCAGATACATCTCTAAAATATACCAAGGTCTTCAAGACTTAAAAGGAGACAACACATCATATATAAAAGAGAGATGGGAAAAAGAGGGAAATTTCACTTTACAACTGGAAATATGGGAAAAGCTAAATAAACAACAAATAAGCTAAACAAAGCTAAACAAAGCTAAAATAAACAACAATGGAAAAGTACCTCATCCCTGCAGTGGAGAGAATTTGGATGGAAAAATTTGGTAAGATTTTTCAGAACACCTGCACAAAACAAATTTACTCATAAGGGGTTGAACTGTTGGTGCTTGTGTGGTGAAGAGACTGCAAATCATTTTCATGTGTTTTGGTCATGCCCAGTTATCCACCAATATTGGACCAACGTACAGACAATATTGGGGAAAATATTCAAAATAACAGTTCCCTTTTCTTTTGTAACTTTGTATTTGGGTTTACTACCGGATTCACTGGAAAGACGAGGAGAAAAATACTTATTCACTGTTTTAATATTGGCAAGTAAAAAAGCCCTAACTAAAAAATGGATGTTGAAGGACTGTCCTACACCTGAAGATTGGATTAACGTGATTCAGGACATTTACTCGATGGAAAAGTTGACATTCGCACTGAGACAGGACATGGATGGGTTCTTGAACTTTTGGCAACCCTGGAACGCATATGTGTCTTCCATCAGATCTAATCTTTGACAAATACCATTTCAATAATGGCACCGCTCTTTGTTCCAACGCTACTCAGATGCTCTTTTATTTTTATTTATGTATTTTTTGTTTGTTTGTTCGTTTTTTGCTCTTTTGTTTGTTTGTTTGTTTACTATCTTTAATTTCACTTTTTCTTTCACTTAAAAAAAGGGGTGTTGTAATAATTATTCTTCCAATGTTGTCAAATAACAAAAAATAAGGGAACATGTGATGAAAATGTAAACAATGCAATGCTGTAATGACGTGTATACCCTTTACAAAAACTTAAAAAAAAAACAACAACTACATTTTGTGTTTACTTGTGTTATCTTTGTCTAATATTTACATTTGTTTGATGATCTGAAAGATTTAAGTGTGACAAACATACAAAAAAAAGAGAAATCAGGAAGGGGCAAACACTTTTTCACACCACTGTATTTGCCAATTCCAAGGTTGCAATGTGGATCAGGATGTGATCAAATATTTTGTTTCCTCAAGGGTGGCAGGTGAACCAGAGTTGGTTGAAGTGGATTTTTTCATTTCATGTTATTGCTATTAAGGGCATTAGCTCAGTGGGTAATGTTGGGGTTAATAAAAAAGAAACAGCAGAAGTAGAATTATGAATTATGCTGCATCATAATTTTCTAGACTCTGGTGTCTTCCATGAAGAATATCAGCATCGTACTGTGTATAACCATGATGAAAATTTATATCTTCTCATATAGTTGCTTGGTTAAGATTTGTGCTGTGTTTAAAGTTATAATACATCTTTACCAGGTCTGAGCTACTAAGATTTGGAATTTTACCGGGTGTGCCATTCATACATGGCAGGTATAGACAGATGGAAATGTCTGCATGTGCTTTCGGGGTTATAAGGCAAAACAAAGAATTTGACTTCCCTCCATTCTAGTTTTGTTCCTCTTCTTTCAGTTTGACCCATTTTGTGTCCTAACCTCTATAGTCCGAACACAAGGAATGATTTGCAGGAAATATAATTAGCATTATTATGAGAGAAGGGCTTGCCAGTTATCAAATTATCCACCTACACATATATCATCTTTAATTCTCTTTTTACTTGGTCACAGTTTTCCAAGCAATTTTTATGTCACTGACGGTGTCACACTTTGGTGTGATATCATTTGAGAACTGGGCTTATCTGAACAACACTGATCCTCTACAATATTGATTTCAAGCATAACAGCAAGGGAATGCAGAAATGGCAAGAATGTACACTCACACAATCCTCCTCCTCATATTCAGAACAGAATCTGAACTGTTTTTGGAGGAGCAGCTGTGTCCTTTAGGGGCTAGACAAACAGATTGATTGGAGTGGGCTGCTGAAGTGCCCCTGAGGCAGGACACATAATATCGTAAGTCAGGGGTGTCCAATCATGTGCCATGGAGGGCCAAGTCCCTGCATGTCATGAAGCTGAGCACGGGGAATGTACTGTGCTCACGCTTTCAGTTTATTCCAATTATGTTTTGTACTTTCTTCTTCTCTGATTTATTTTGTATTGGGTTTGGGTTGGTGTATTTTGTTATCTGGGTTTGTCCTTTGCTTCTGTTTTGAGTTTTCCTGTTATCTTTGGTCATTTGTCGTGTGTATTTACAGGTACATCTCAAAAAATTAGAATATCATGAAAAAAGTTCAATATTTTTTTGTCACTCATTTCAGAAAGTGAAACCCATATATTATATAGATTCATTACACAGAGAGTGATGTATTTCAAGTGTTTATTTATTTTAATTTTGATGATTATGGCTTACAGCCCATGAAAACCACAAATTCAGTTTCTCAAAAAATTAGAATATTACATAAAATTAATTTTAAAAAAATAGTTTTTTAATACAAATGTGGACCGACTGAAAAGTATGTCCATGTACACACTCAATACTTGGTCGGGGCTCCTTTTGGATTAATTACTGTATCAGTGTGGCGTGGCATGGAGGTGATCAGCCTGTGGTACTGCTGAGGTGTTATGAAGGTCCAGGTTGCTTTGATAGGTTTTGTTGTATTTTGTCTTTTTTATTATCAAACTTTACAAACTCACAGCTAGTGTTTGGGTCTTCGTCCTGCCCTGGTGGGCAATTTATGACACTGCATGCTTTACCTCCACCAGTGTCTTCAAGAGCAGATTTCACTGAACTTCTTCCCACATATTGCTGATCAGCGAGAACACCTGCTGAAGAGACTGGGAAGAAGAGAAAACCTACAGGGTCTTGGCCCCTCATGACACATGATTGGAGACCCCTGTCCTAAATGGTCCCTGGGGTTAGGGCTGCACAATTAATCAAATTTTAATCGCGATCACGATTTTGGCTACCATGATTAAATTAACATGATCATTGGTGATAATGACATTTAAAATGTGGGCTCTGCTACATATCAAATCAAGAATTTTCTCAACCAACAGTCAGCCAACCACCAAGGGGCGAATGAATGCTATGGCAACATTAAGCTGCAGAACTAACAAGCGAGTGCACCCTGTAGCGGCAACCTTAAATTATCAATAGCGGACTGGTATGATGGTGAAATACAAACCAGACGTCGGGAGCAGAAGGTGACAGTACGGCAACTCGTGGAAGCGAGGAGCTAGTGCCTTGAAAGGGATCATCATCCGTTGCCTGGACGTGTTTTGGATTCAGGGCAAGAGATGCTGACTAAAAAGAAATTATATGCAAAGAGTGCCATAGAGCTGTGTCTGCGATGCAGGGCAACACAACTAATTAATTCAACCACCTGAAAAAACACCTTAAACACAAGTACAACTAGAAAAGCACTCGGAGAGCGCAGACCTCCGCCAAGTGCCACAGTTCCCCCCATACAGTGTTTGTGTGTACGTTTTCAGATTCCTTGAGCATGAAAACATATGACAAGCAATTGGATTCACAATGATAGGATTAGTGGTTCATTAGTTATTGACGAAAATGGCATTTTCCGTAATGGCGGTTTTCTTCTGGACGGTGATCCGGATCACCACCAAAATGTAATCATCTGTAGGATACCCCATTTCTGACAATCTGTGAAAATTTCATGAAAATCAGTCCATAACTTTTTGAGTTATCTTGCTAACAAACAAACAGACAAACAAACAAGCAAACAGACAAACAAACAAACAAACCAACGCCGATGATCACATAACCTCCTCCTTTGGTGGAGGTAATAAATGCATGAAGGATAAAGCTAATGTCACAATTGGTATCTGGCGCCGACCCAAGCAATCATAGCATCGACCCTGCACAGAGCTTCACCATATCCATCCCAGTGTGTCCTTTGGCTTAAAGACTTTGGCACGGTGGCAACATATTTTCCGGGGGATGGGGGGGAGGTGCAGAAAACACTTGTAACTTCTTGTAACTGGAATATGTTAATTTTATACTATTTATTATTATTTTTAAAAAAGTTGCACAGTAACTTTGCATGTGGAACTTACCATTTGAAGTATTGTACAACCGATGCTTGAATGTTGGAATATTGGGCCAGTTGGGATACCACCCAGACGTCCTGTGTTTGGACTTTTTAATGGTGTCATCCTTCTCTCCTTCGTCTGCTCTCACCTTTCCTGGACCCTCTGTCTGAACACTTTCCTCTCCTTGGCTCATCTTGCCTGTGTCATCTTTCCCTCTCTGAGCCCCATCTAATTCAGGTTCTTTCTCTGTTTATGGTGGTATACAAACAGGTTAGAAAATACCAAGTGTCACGTTTTGCCCCGGAGGATTTTTTTTGTCATGGGTTACATAAATGACAAAAATATGTGTATTTTTTTAATTTTTATTCTAGTGTTTCTTTATTTTTCCATTGAGGAAGTAGGGAAGGGAAGGGGAAAAAAACATTCATAATAGTACTTTACTCCATCCATCCATCCGTCTTTCATGCACATTTAAATTATATGAGCAGAGGTGGGTATAGTAGCCCGAAATTCTGCTCATGTAAAAGCAGCTCTGAACAGCTGCTTCAACAATGGAGGTGGAGAACATGGCCCATTCAGACTCAGTGTCTCCAGACTCCCTCAGAATGTAGTCAAAGTTCTTCCGGAGGTGGGAGTTGAAGACCTCCCGGACAGGGGCCTCAGCCAGATGTTCCCAGCACACCCTGACTATATATTTGGGTCTACCAGGTCTGAATGGCATCCTCCCCTGCTATCGGATCCAATTCACCACCGGGTGATCAGTTGACAGCTCTGCATCTCTCTTTACCCGGGTGTCCAAGACATACGGTCACAGGTCTGATGACACAATAACAAAATCGATCATCGACCTGCAACCTAGGGTGTCCCGGTGCCAGGTGCACATATGGACGTCCATATACTTGAACATGGTGTTCATTATAGACAAACTGTGATTGGCACTGAAGTCTGATAACTGAACACCACTCGGGTTCAGCTCGGGCAGGCTGGTCCTCCCATTCACACCCCTCCAGGTTTCACTATCATTGCCCATGTGCACATTGAAGTCCCCCAGTAGGAAAATGGAGTCTCCAAGAGTAGCACTCTCCAGCACCCCAGAAAGAGTCTCCAAAAAGGGTGGGTACTCTGAACCATCATTTGGTGCACAGGCACAAATGATGATCAGGACCCATTTCCTAACCCGAAGGTGCAGGGAAACAACCCTGTCGTCCACTGGGGAAAATTCCACTGTAGAAGGAGCAAGGTGGAGGGATACAAGAATACCCACCCCTGCTTGCCGCCTCTCGCCCAGGGCAGCTCCAGAGTAGGCCAAGCTCCAACCCCTCTCCAGGAGACTGGCTCCAGAACTAGAGCTTTGTGTTGAGGTGATGCCGACTATATCTAGCTGGTATCTTTCAACCTCATGCCCCAGCTCAGGCTACTTCCTCAACAAAGTGGTGGCATTCCACGTCCCAAAAGCCAGTTTAGGAAGCCAGGGATCAGATCGCCAAGGTCTCTGCCTTCAACCGCCGCCTAATCTGCATAGTACCAGACCCCCATGGTTCCTCCTGCAGGTGGTGAGCCCACTGGAGGGTGGACCCATGTAGCTCTTTTGGGCTGAGCGCGGCAGGGTCCCATGGGCAAAAACCTGGTCATCAGACGCTCGCCATCGAGCCCCCCCCCCCCCCCCCCCCCCCCCAGGTCTGGCTCCAGGGCAGGGCCCCGGTAACCCCATGCTGGGCAGGGTACACTGAATCCTTGTTCTAGCATGCATCAATAGAATCTGTTGGATCGTTCTTTGTCACAATCATACTAAATGTGTGCTTGTATTTGCAGAGGTATTTTTTACTTGGAGATATCAAGTACATCTTACTCCATCCATCCATCTTCTACCACTTATCCAAGGGTCCGGGTCACAGAGGTAGCAGTCTAAGCAGAGAAGACCAGACTACTGCTTGGTTCACATAGCACCATGATCCCGCCTCCAGGTGGTGAGTCTAATGGAGGACGGACCCATGTGGCTTCCTTGGGTTGAGTCCAGCCAGGTCCTATGAACAGAAACTCAGTTACCAGGTGTTTGCCCTCAAGCCCCGGGTGGGGTACACTGGATCCTTGTTTTAACTTCTTCATGAAGCTATAAGGTAAGATAAGATAAGCCTTTATTAGTCCCACAATGGGGAAATTACAGGATTGCAGCAGCAAAGGGATAGCAGCACTCAGAGCAATAGTAAATAAGATAATAAGATAAGAATAGGTTAGCCAAAGCAGTAAATAAATATACATATGTACACAGTTATATACAGAGTGCAGGAACATCGCAGCTAGATGGTATCAACAGCATTACAGTTAGTTAAATTACCCTGCAAAATATAAATATTGATCCACACAGTATATTTCACATTGAATGAACAATGTTGTTGCCACCCTTGATAATAATTGTAATTGTCTTAGTTGTGTATTGGAGGGGACAATCTCTATTGTGCAGAGTTGTGACATTTAATACGGCCTCTGTGAGCAGTTTTTAGATTATAAAGTCTGACAGCTGTAGGTGGGAAGGGCCTGCGGAATCTCTCCCTCGAGCACTTAGGATGGCACAGCCTACCGCTAAATGAACTCCTCGGTGCATTCAGCGTGTCCCGCATGGGGTGGGACTCGGACTCCAGCAGAGATGGCAACTTAGCCACCATCCTGCACGGTGGTGCAGTAGTTAGCACTGCGGCAGCACAATTTACCCTTGGCCGGGGGATTGTGGGGATCGTGGGATCGTGGGTTCGATCCCAGCCCCCGACCAACAGTGATCTGTGTGGAGTTTGCATGTTCTCCCCGTGTATGCGTGGGTTTACCCCGGGATTTCTCCGGTTTCCTCCCACATGCCAAAAACATGCAGGTTAGGTTAATTGGAGACTCTAAAGTGGCCCTAGGTGTGAATGTGTGTGTGAATGGTTAAGGGATAGCGCCGTATCGTGGCTGCTTCATCCATCCAGGTGGTGGATGACCCTCAATTTCCCCTCTGGGGATCAATAAAGTATACTAAATCTAAAAAAAAAATCCTCCTCTCTTCTATCTCCTCCACTGGGTCGAGGCCTCACCCCAGAACAGAGCTGGCTTTTTTGATCAGTCTGTTCAGTCACCAACAGGAAGAGGACCCCTCATGGTCTGGCTTTTCACCCAGGACCAGTTTGTCTTAGGAGACCCTACCAGGGACAAGTTGCCCCTGACCATATAGCTCCTGGGATCATTAGGACACGCAAACCCTTCCATCATGATAAGGTGGCGATTCACGGAGTGGGGAGCCAAAGCAAATGGGTAAAAATGATCACCAGCTAAGTTATGTGGGAAGGTAACTCTGGGAAGATGTCCAAAATGATTAATCTGGACTTGTTTCAAGGCCGATGTTTGCTTCTGTAATTATTTATTTATTTTTTTATTTTGTATACTTTATTGATCCCCAGAGGGGAAATTGAGGGCATTCACCTGGATGGATGAAGCAGCCACGGTACGGCGCTATCCCTTTACCATTCACACACACATTCACACCTAGGGCCACTTTAGAGTCTCCCATTAACCTAACCTGCATGTTTTTGGCCTGTGGGAGGAAACCGGAGAAATCCTGGAGTAAACCCACGCAGACACGGGGAGAACATGCAAACTCCACACAGATCACTGTTGGTCAGGGGCTGGGATCGAACCAGGGATCCCATGGCCAAGGGTGAGTTGCTATGCTGCACAGTGCTAACCACTGCGCCACCGCACCGCCCAATTATGCTAGAAGGATGACACCCCATTGTTCTTGCAAAAGTTCATGAGATGGCTGCTAAATGGAAATGACAACAGATATTATTGAGCTTTATTTGCTACATAAAGAGCTAAATACTAGTGTGGTGGCCTAGTTGATAGAGCATTGTTGAAGTCTTGGCTGAGTAATACCAAAGACCATATAAAATAGTACTTCCTGCCTTCTAGCTTGGTGCTCAGCATAGTAAAATGGGGTAAGGAAAGTTGCTTATGCAGCCAACGGGGGAAGCACAAACAGTGTACTCGGTGTCCTCCCTGTGCTGGTCCCAAGCATGGATAAATTGGGGGGGTTACATCAGGAATGGCATCTGGTGTAAAAATCCTTGCAAAATCAACAAGCGGAAAGGGAGCAGTCGAAAGAAGATTTGCTAAGTAAAGAGCTAAGGAATGTCATGATGTTTTGGAGCAATGAGGAAATATTTTTAACATCAAACAGTCTAAACTGCTGATATATTAACATTGGCAGGGTTGCTTCATTTTTAGATAAGTCTATGTCTAAAGTTGAGGCCTTTGTCAAAATTTAGCACATACTTGATATGTGAGTTCTGTAAATTTTCAAGGAGTGAAAGAGAAGAGTTGGCAAATTCAAGTCTGTTTTCTTTCATGGTTACACGGACGAATGTGAACAACTCCCAACAAGTGTAAAATCTTAAGACAGTTGCAGTTTTAGACCTCTAAAGCTTGACTTAAGAAAAGCAGGGGATCTCATAATCGACCGTTGGAAATTCTTGTCTCTGACCACTTGTGGACTGAGAAGAATCCATTGTCTGTGCAGTAGCAGGTCTGTGGATGATCCATTGTGATAAGGATTTCAAACAGCGTGTGACCCTCTCCCTGTTGGAAATTCGAAGGGGAAGCTAAAGAGGGATTTCACTCTTACAGATCTCCCTGAAGAATTCTTTCCATCTTTACTTGCATGTGTTAAGTGCGTCGGTCCAACCTTTAATCATCTCTAAACACGGAGCCAGGCCTTGAATTTCCTAATCCCAAATGGACCTGACTCCACTGACACTTTCTTGTGTCCCCCAAGCCATTTAGGGGTTAAAGAGTAGCTATCCCTTGGAATTTCTCTTTCACTACTTTTCCCTTAAATCCCAGTATGTGGTCAAATAGCCACTTCCAGCTCATTCATCCCATCCCCTCCTCCTCCTCTCAGTGGGCCCCATGGCACAATCCTACACGATGTTCTCAAATTAGATGTTTGTGGTGATTATTTGTTTTCATGGTCTAAAAATGGCATAATGGGGAAGTGAACAAGTTAAGATTTTCTTCATACAGTATGAGCATGCAACAAAAAGGAGTATGGAGGTTGTTTTTCAGGCTCGTCTAAACAATGTTAGGCTTTGGGAAGCTAAAATAACCTCAGGCAGATGTCATGCAGGTGCTTGGAAGAAGTCAGTTAGTGGCATAGACCTCAGCTACGCATGCCCGTTGAGTGACAGTTGAGGCATTTTAACTGTCAGTGTTGCTTTCATCTGTCTGTAGAGTATGAGGTGTCTAAATGATATTTTCTTACTGTTTTCTTTTGCCCCTCTGTTGTTGCAGCTTCCTGTATTTTCTTAAATTTAATCTTTTATGGAAAAACCCAGTCAAGGTTGTGCCCTTCAGCTGGGAGATTGGAAAGTGACTTTCCCTTCTGGCTATGCAAGGCTCGGAGAAAAGAGAGAGACGGAGCAGAGCTGTAGATTCTGCTTCAAAAATAGATTTGATCCTGATGGAAATGAAATCTTCTTTTGTGTCTTTGCGTGAGCAGAGGAAGAGACAGTGGTCCTTCGGTTGTCTGTTGCTCAGCTCCTCCTTGTTGGGGTTTTGAGTTTGCATTAAGCACACAGACTAGCTCGTCGTCACAGATGGTCTCTGTCCCAAAACTGCGGTAAGCTTTTTTTAGACTTGGGGGAGACAGGGTGTGGATGACTGTGCACCTACCACAACTTTATGAGTAAACAACTAGGGCTCAACACCCAATGTGTCCAGACCTTGCACAAAAATGTCCACAAACAACTCCTCGGCACAGACGCTCAGAAGAACCCACGTGCTATGATGAAATTATAGGTTAGTGCCACTTCTTGCAGACACTTGAGAAAACAAGCTGCACTCTAAAAGAAACTGAAGAGAAAACATATTTAGTTTTCTTTTTTTTCAGCATTACAAGAGGACAAACTGTTGCATAATAGACAGCACATTTTTCCTGAAGTAGGTCATCTTTTCCATATTTTGTTAAAGAATCGGATAGATTTCTCATTTCTTCTTGTTTTTGTGTCACTTTCACCACAGTCAGATGGAAATACAGCCCCTCCAGACACACCCTGCCTTTTCTTATCTGCTTGCCTGATTATTTTGTCCTGCGTGCCTCAGTTAAAGCACCTTCAGTATTAGCCTTCAGGATGAGTTCTTTTGGTGTCTTTGCATTTGGAAAATACTTCGTAAGAGCCGATTCAAAACAACTCCTTCCATGTCTGTAGCTCATTTACTTACATTGTAGAGAGAGGAATGAGCAGGCGAGGCTGTGGGCAGAGCAGACTTTATTAATCTCTCTAACATTAGTTAACGAATAAATCCAGGTCATCGGCATCTCTCTTTCATACCATACAACTTGCCTCACAACCTGGGAGGTTCACATTACAACACGTAGACTTACAATAACAATTCCCTTTGTCACCCACCCTGTCGGCGCATTATTATGCAACCCGGAGGAGAACGCATATTATCATGCGTTCATATGGAGAAAACCACAGGCTGTCTTGCATATCTAATTAACAGCTTTAATGCATCTCCGCTTGTGCTGTTCAGTCTGAGTGGAGAATTACATCATCTAGGCCCCCCCCCCCCCCCCCGAAAACTCAGACTGAGCCTTAACCCTCATGTCCTTTGGGCTTCAGCCTACGTCCATATCGGCTGTAACAGGGGGTTGCCGGCTCCGAGGCGCTGCTGTGCCAGTGGGGCGCTTCTGGAGGCGTGTCCATCTGTGGCAGGACATTGGGGGGGGGGGGGGGCACATCTTCACCATGCCATTGTGACTGAGCTGATGAGTCATTTACCTGGGGAGTTCTCAGTGGGGGTTGTCTGTGTCGAGGAGCTCGGGCCAACACCACCTGCTCGTCTGCTAATGTGAAGGCGAGCTTAAGCCTGTCTATACAGATTGTTTCTCTGCGTCCCCCCAAGTCTAACACAAAATGTTTGTCCCCAGGTTCCAACACTCTGAACGGGCCGTCGTAGGGCGGGCGCAATGGGGTCCGGTGGGCATCGTGCCTGACAAACACGAACGACGCGTCCTTCAAGGTCTTTGGCACAAAAGTGCAGGGAAAATGGTGGTGGGCCGGGCCGGGTACCGTCCCTGCCTCTGTGCTGTTTAGTGAAGGCGGAGATGGATCGGTGTTCGCCGTGGGGTTGTCAGGCAAAAATTCTCCCGGGAATCGCAGCGGCTGGGAAAAAACAAGCTCTGCTGGGGAGGCAGCCAAATTCTCCTTCGGTGCTGAACGCAACCCTAATAGAATCCACGGCAACCGGTCCAGCCAATTTGTATCCATAAGTGAAGCCCTGAGCGCTGCTTTAAGCGACCTATGGAAACGCTCGCATAACCCATTGGCCTGGGGGTTGTACGCGGTTGTGCGATGAATTGTGACGTCCAGGCTCCGGGCCATCGAGGACCAGAGGTCGGAAACGAACTGTGGGTCCCGGTCGGACATGATATCCGAAGGGGCGCCGAAGCGTGCCACCCATGTTGTCAAAAAAACGCATGCAACTTCTGGAGATGCGGTGGAAGCTAGTGGCACCACCTCAGGCCAGCGCGTGGTGCGGTCCACCACTGTTAGAAGGTGCATGAACCCCTGTGATGGCGGGAGGGGACCCACGAGGTCCATGTGAACGTGGTCGAACCGCTTAGCCGGGATATGGAACAGCTCCAAGGGGGCCTTTGTGTGCCTGTGCACCTTGGCTCGTTGGCACGCTACGCAGGCTGGAGCCCACTCTTTCACTTGTTTGCACAGGCTCGGCCAGACGAACTTTGCTCCCACCATTTTGACTGACGCACGCACTCCTGGGTGCGCCAGGGAGTGAACCGACTCGAAAATGGGGTGGCGCCAAGCGCGTGGGACCACAGGGCGCAGGCGGTCTATGGAGACGTCACAGATTGGGGGGGGGGCATCTTGCAGTACTCTGCTCTCCAGCCTTAACCCTGTTGGTCCAGACTGGAGCGCGCAAACGTCCGCATTGCTGATCTGCTCAGCGGCCATGGCCGTATAATCTATCCCTACGTAGACTGGGGCCATTAATGTGCGCGAGAGGCAGTCTGCCACCACGTTGAGTTTACCGGCCACATGCTGAATGTCGGTTGTAAACTCCGAGATCATGGCCAGCTGTCTCTGCTGCCAAGCCGACCATGATTCTGAAACTTTGGCCATAGCATACGTTCGCGGCTTGTGGTCCACAAACGCAGTGAAGCTGCGCCCTTCCAGCCAGAACTGGAAGTGGTGTTTGGCCAGGTGGAGAGCCAGTAACTCCCTGTCGAACGCGCTGTATTTACGCTCATTGTCGCGCAAAGACCTGCTAAAAAAGGCGAGCGGCTGCCAAGAACCGGCGACGCGCTGCTCCTCGATGGCCCCTATGGCCATGTCCGAGGCGTCGGTAGTGAGCGCTATCCGAGCCGCCGGGTTCGGGTGCGCCAGTATTGTGGCGTTCACTAGAGCTGTTTTGGCCTCGGAAAACGCTTGCTCTCACTCAGGAGTCCAGTCAACTCTGTCCGCTGGTTTCCTTTTCTTAAGCACGGCGTACAACGGCTGCATGAGCTGGGCTGCGCAGGGGAGAAAATGGTTGTAAAAGTTAACCATCCCCCAAAACTCCTGCAGTGCCCTGACCGTCTGAGGCTGGGGAAAATCTGCCACTGCGCACACTTTGTCTGGTAAGGGTATTGCGCCCTCCGGTGAGATGCGGTGGCCCAAAAAATCGATTACCGTAACCCTGAACTGACACTTTGCTGGGTTGATTATTAACCTGTGCTCTTCCAATCTCTGGAAAACCGTCCTGAGGTGGGCTACGTGTTCGTCCTCAGATGCACTGGCCACCAGGATGTCGTCCAGGTAGATGAACACAAACGGCAGATCGCGCAGCACCGCATCCATCATGCGTTGGAATGTCTGCGCCGTGCCTTTTAACCCGAAAGGCATGTGTAGGAACTCAAAAAGACCAAACGGGGTTATTACTGCCGTTTTGGGTATGTTTTCTGTGTGCACCAGGACCTGGTGGTAACTGCGTACCAGGTCCACCTTGGAAAAAATTCGTGCCCCTGTGAGGTGGACAGAAAAATCCCAAATATGGGGGATTGGGTAGCGATCATGCACTGTAGTGTTGTTTAATCTGCAGAAATCTCTGCATGGTTGCCACAATCCCTTGGCTTTAGGCACCATATGAAGCAGGGATGCCCATGGGCTATTCGAGCGCCTGATGATGCCCATCCTTTCCAAGTTGGCGAACTCCTCACGTGCACTGGCCAGTTTAGCTGCGTCCAGGTGCCGAGGTTGTGCGAAAACGAGCGGCCCCGTGGTGGTAATGAAGTGCTCTACCCTGTGTTTAGTGACAGCTGCTGAAAACGTTGGAACTGTGAGTGCTGGGAACTGGGTGAGTAGTGTGTGGAACTTACCCCCTGGAGCTGTGACGTTGGCTAGTGTTGTGGCCCCGGCTCCTCTAGCTGTACAGGGCAGAGAATCAAAAGACATTGTGTTAATCAGACGTCTGTTAGCCACATCGACTAATAGTCCGTGTGCACACAAAAAATCTGAGCCCAAAATGGGGAAGTTACATGCCGCTATGACGAATGTTCATTGGTATGTATGGCTGTGCAAGGATATAGTCAGTGTCCTCTCACCAAAAGTCTTAATGTCTGAGCCGTTTGCGGCCGCCAGCTCGGGACCACTACTTCCCGCCAGCTGGTCTGTGTAGGACGGCAGGATGAGGCTCTTTTGGGAGCCGGAGTCCACAAGGAACCATCTCCCCGAGCGTGAGTCCGTCACATAGAGCAGCTTGTATGTATCACCGGCGGTCGCAGCTGCTACTGACTGCCGGCCCTGGCATTTCCCGAGCTCTTGAACTGACACGGTGGCACGCATCGGCGTGCGTCTTCTCCATAGCGGTGGTGATAGAAGCAGAGCGTGTCCCTCCGGTGTTTCTTAGCCTCCGCTGCAGCCACCGTCACTGGCTCCTCACCCCCGCTAGCTGTCTCGCTGGGTTCTGACCCTGCTGTGTTCACAGTGAAGGTTCTGGTTGCCAGGATAATCCGATCTGCCTCTTGTGCCACGCCCGGTAGTTGCGCACAGCCAGCATTGGCGAATTGGCAAGGACCACTCTGGCCACTGTCGGGAGGTTCCGGAGGAAAAGGTGGGCAAAGAGGAAATGCCCGTCATCTGTGCCCATTAACACCAACATCTTCTTCATTAATTCGACCACCGACCCGTCTCCCAACTCAGAGCACGTCAGGAGCCTTTCCCGCTCTCTCTCCGTCTGAGAGCGTGTAGAGCTGCGTCAGCGCGGTCTTGATAGCGTCATATTTGAAGTGGGCTGGGGGCTGTTGGAGCAGGCTTGCCACCTGCTGTGTTGTGTGTGCGTCCAGCGCTGCAACCACGCAGTAGTATTCAGTGTCCTCTGCCATCACTCCACGGAGTGCGAACTGGGCCTCGATGTGGAGGAACCAAGACTTCGGGCCATGTAGCCAAAAGTCTGGGAACTTGACTGAAACGGCGCACGCGGTGCTGGCGTCTGCAGACTGGGTTGTGTCCGGAGTGTTTGCGTCGAGTTCCATTATGCGTCAAGTGTCACCAGTGTAGAGAGAGGAATGAGCAGGCGAGGCCGTGGGCAGAGCAGACTTTATTAATCTCTCTCTCTAACATCAGTTAACAAGAAGAATAAATCCAGGTCGTTGGCATCTCTCTTTTATACCATACAACTTGCCTCATGACATGGGAGGTTCACATTACAACACATAGACTATCCATCCATCCATCCATCCATCTTCTACCGCTTTTCCGGAGGTCCGGGTCGCGGAGGCAGCAGTTCAAGCAGAGAAGCCCAGACTTCCCTCTCCCCAGCCACCTGCTCCAGCTCTTCAGAGGGGATACCAAGGCGTTCCCAGACTAGCTGGGAGACATAGTCTCTCCACCGAGTCCTGGGTCTGCCCCGGGGTCTCCTCCCAGTGGGACGTGCCTGAAACACCTCAAGTGGGAGACGTCCAGGAGGCATCCTAATCAGATGCCCATACCACCTCAACTGACTCCTTTCAATGTGGAGGAGCAGCGGTTCTACTCTGAGCCTCTCCCGGATGACTGAGCTCCTCACCCTATCTCTGAGGGTGAGTCCAGCAATCCTACGGAGAAAGCTCATTTCAGCCGCTTGTATCCGCGATCTCGTTCTTTCGGTCATTACCCAAAGCTCGTGACCATAGGTGAGAGTAGGAACGTAGATTGACTGGTAAATCGACAGCTTTGCCTTAGAACTAAGCTCCCTCTTCACCACAACAGACCGGTACAACGTCCGCATCACTGCAGATGCTGCTCCAATCCGTCTGTCGATCTCTCGCTCCATTTTCCCCTCACTCGTGAACAAGACCCCAAGATACTTAAACTCCTCCACTTGGGGCAGGAGCCTGTCCCCAACCCGGAGAGGACAATCCACCTTTTTCCGGCTGAGGACCATGGACTCGGACTTGGAGGTGCTGATTCTCATCCCAGCCGCTTCACACTCAGCGGCAAACCGTCCCAGCAAGAGCTGTAGGTCATTGCTGGATGAAGCCAACAGGACAACATCATCTGCAAACAACAGAGATGAGATCCTGTGGTCACCAAGCATGGCACCCTCCATTCCCTGGCTGCGCCTAGAAATCCTGTCCATAAAAATTATGAACAGGACCGGTGACAAAGGGCAGCCCTGGCGGAGTCCAACTCTCACTGGGAATGACTCCGACCGAGTGTTGGCAATACGAACTAAACTCTCACAACGGTCGTACAGAGACCGAATAGCTCGTAACAACAAGCCCGATACCCCATACTCCCGAAGCACCCCCCACAAAAATCCACGAGGGACGCGGTCAAATGCCTTCTCCAAGTCCACAAAACACATGTAAACTGGTTGGGCAAACTCCCACGAACCCTCAAGAATTCTCGAGAGGGTAAAGAGCTGGTCCGATGTGCCACGGCCAGGACGAAAACCACATTGCTCCTCCTGAATCCGAGGTTCGACCAACGGCCGGACTCTCCTCTCCAGTACCTTGGCATAGACCTTCCCAGGGAGGCTGAGGAGTGTGATCCCTCTAAAGTTGGAGCACACCCTCCGGTCCCCTTTTTTGAAGAGAGGAACCACCACCCCGGTTTGCCATGCCAAAGGCACTGCCCCCGACCTCCACGCAATGTTGCAGAGGCGTGTCAACCATGACAGCCCAACAACATCCAGGGCCTTGAGGTACTCGGGGCGAATCTCGTCCACCCCCGGGGCCCGGCCACCAAGGAGATTTTTAACCACCTTGGCGACCTCAGCCCCTGTGATAGGCGAGTCATCCCCCTTGTCCCCAAACCCTGCTTCCTCTGTGGAAGGCGTATCAGTGGGATTGAGGAGATCCTCGAAGTATTCCTTCCACCGCCCGACGATATCCCCAGTTGAAGTCAACAGTGTCCCATCCGCACCATACACAGTGTGGACGGGGAGCTGCTTTCCCCTCCTGAGCCGCCGAACAGTTTGCCAGAATCTCTTTGAAGCCGACCGAAAGTCTTGTTCCATGGCCTCACCGAACTCCTCCCATACCCGGGTTTTTGCTTCAGCAACCACCCGAGCTGCACTCCGCTTGGCCTGCCGGTACACCTCAGCTGCTTCGGGAGTCCCACAAGCCAACCAAGCTTGATAGGACTCCTTCTTCAGCTTAATGGCCCCCCTCACCACTGGTGTCCACCACTTGGTTCGGGGGTTGCCACCACGAGATGCACCGACCACCTTGCGGCCGCAGCTCTGGGCCGCCGCTTCAACAACAGAGGTGGAGAACATGGCCCATTCAGACTCCATGTCTCCAGACTCCCTCGGAATGTGGTTGAAGTTCTTCCGGAGGTGGGAGTTGAAGACCTCCCGGACAGGGGCCTCAGCCAGACGCTCCCAGCACACCCTCACTATACGTTTGGGTCTACCAGGTCTGAATGGCTTCCTCCCCTGCCATCGGATCCAACTCACCACCAGGTGGTGATCAGTTGACAGCTCTGCACCTCTCTTTACTCGGGTGTCCAAGACATACGGTTGCAGGTCTGATGACACAATAACAAAATCGATCATCGACCTGCGGCCTAGGGTGTCCTGGTGCCAGGTGCACATATGGACACCCTTATGCTTGAACATGGTGTTCGTTATGGACAGACTGTGGTTAGCACAGAAGTCCAATAACTGAACACCACTCGGGTTCAGATCGGGCAGGCCGTTCCTCCCAATCACCCCCCTCCAGGTTTCACTGTCGTTGCCCACGTGCGCATTGAAGTCCCCCAGTAGGACAATGGAGTCTCCAGGAGGAGCACCCTCCAGCACCCCAGTCACAGACTCCAAAAAGGATGGGTACTCTGAAACATCATTTGGTGCATAGGCACAAATGATGGTCAGGACCCGTTTCCCAACCTGAAGGCGCAGGGAAGCAACCCTTTCGTCCACCGGGGAAAACTCCAATATAGAGGCAGCAAGGTGGGGCGATACAAGAATACCTACCCCTGCTCGTCGCCTCTCGCCCGGGGCAACTCCAGAAAAGGCCAAGCTCCAGCCCCTCTCCAGGAGACTGGTTCCGGAACCGGAGCTGTGTGTTGAGGTGAGGCCGACTATATCTAGCCGGTATCGCTCAATCTCGTACACCAGCTCAGGCTCCTTCCCCACCAGAGAGGTGACATTCCACGTACCAAAAGCCAGTTTAGAAAGCTTGGGATCAGTCCGCCAAGGTCTCCGCCTTTGACTGCCACCTAATCCACATAGCACCGGACTTCCATGATCCCTCCTGCAGGTGGTGAACCTACTGGAGGGCGGACCCATGTAACTTCTTCGGGCTGAGCCCGGCCGGGTCCCATGGGTGGAAACCTGGCCACCAGACGCTAGCCTTCGAGCCCCTCCCCCAGGCCTGGCTCCAGGGTGGGGCCCCGGTAACCCCATACCGGGCGGGGTACACTGAATCCTTGATATACAATTTATCATGAGAGTCTGTTGGATCGTTCTTAGTCTGGCCCTTCACCCAGGACCAGTTTGTCTTGGGAGACCCTATCAGAGGCAAATTGCCCCGGACAACATAGCTCCTGGGATCACTGGGGCACGCAAACCCCCCCACCACGATAAGGTGACGATCCATGAGGGGGATAGACTAACAATACATAGACACATAGACACATAGACTAACAATAACAATTCCTTTGTCTCCCAGCCTGTCGACGCATTATTATGCAACCCGGAAGAGAACGCATATTATCATGCATTGATATGGAGAAAACCACAGGCTATCTTGCATATCTAATTAGCAGCGTTAATGCGTTTCCTCCTATGCTATTCAGTCTGAGTGGAGAATTACATCATCTAGGTCCCCTACACCATGAATGAATGAATGAATGAATGAATGAATGAATGAATCTTTATTTTGGATAGATTAAAAGTAAAGATTAAAAAAAGAAACATAATAATATAACAAAGGGGGAAAGAAAATCCAACAAGGTCAAATTAAACAATAACTCCTCTGATTATACAGTTCAACATAAGTTATCTGAAATGGGTGATGGCTGAAGCCACAGCTTATATTGCCCACCCATATTCCATCCAAGAATTCAAAAGAAAAACAAAACAAGAGCGATTACAATTCAGAACATAGCTAAAGCAAAATGTGACAAAAAAACTAAGCAACAACACAACACAGACTGGATATGACAATCCTTATGTGATTTTACATGTCATCTTGTATATATGTTTGGAGTATTTCTTCCTTTAGTTTTTGTTTATAACTGTTCATTGTTAAACTTTGTGTGCTATGCAAGTAGTTGTATCTTTTTTTCAAGACAGTTTTTTCATAAAGATGAGGCAGTATTGCAAGGATGCCTTTACATGCAATTATATTGCTAAACTGTAAATAAATGAGTTATCTTTTCTGCCCACAGAGAAAGTTGTAATATGATTGGTTTTGTTAGTAACTTCTATCATTGATTTTCCATTTTCCAGCACTATGAAGACTTGCCAGTGTTATGTTTGTCTCCTTGGGATGTTTTCTGCTTTAAATCGACTGGCTCAGATCTCTTGCTCTTTGACACTTAATTTTTTAACCTTTATTTATACAGGGTAGTTCCACTGAGAGGGAACCTCTTTTTCAAGGACGCCCTGTTCACACTCACACAGCTACACATTCACATCTGGAAGCTGCCCAGTACAACCACAGACTGACCTGTGGCCACTGAGCAGCACCACTGGAGTAGTTGGAGTTAAGGGCACTACAGTGCCCTTAACTCATTACAGTGCATTACAGTGCCCTAATGAGAGTGGAGCAAACGCTGCTACGTTATCTGTGCCACCCAGATCTAATCCTGCCGGTCCTGGGATTGAACCACCAGCCCACATCCCTAACCATTAAACCACCACTGCCCACATTGTAGTAACTGTAGTAATCCATATTAGGGAACAATCTTCTGGGTCTGGTGTCTCTCATCTTCCTCTTGACAATACAGTACACAATACAATCTATGGGTTTAAGTCAGGAGTTTAATTTTTGAAATGAATTACTGAAATAAATCAGCTTTTTGATGACATTCTAATTTGTTGACATGCACCTCTGCTACACAAGGAAAGTGGCAAGATTGGTCAGCAGTATGTGCTAGACCACAGTCTCATAATGCTGAGAAAATTAGCTGTTATTAAAGCAAAAGTAGTTTTGGTTCATCCTGTGTACAGTACATTATTATTATTATTATTGTTATTATTATTATTATTATTTTCTTGTAAATTTGCAAGTTTTTTTCTTAAAAAATTAAACATTCTTGTAAATTTGCAACTTCTCTCATAAATTTGCCAAATTTGTTTATTCTTGTAAATCAAATTTTTATTTTTATCTAATAAATTTGCACTTTTTTCACATAAATTTGCAGCCTTTTTCTTGAAAATTTGCAACCTTTTTCTTATAAATTTGCAACTTTATTTTTGTAAATTGGCAGCTTTTTTCCTCAGAAATTTGCTTTTTTTTATCTCAGAAATTTGCAACATTTTTCCTCATAAATTTGCTACTTATTTTTATTTATTGTATTTTGTTTAACCTTTATTTTACCAGGAGGGAAAAAAAAAAGTTCTTGTAAATTTGTAACTTTTTTCTCTTAAATTTGCAGCATTTTTTATTTGCTACTTTTTCTTGGAAATTTGCAACTTTTTTCTTATTTTGTTAATTTGAGCCTTTTTTCCCTCATAAATTTGTGACTTTTTATTGTAAATTTCTCACATTCACATGGATGCTTGTTGATTTTATGTCGTTTTCTCCTGTTCATTCTAGGCAATAAGGCAGTTTTTTGGGGGGCGGGGGAAGTTTTATTTGTTTAATCATTCATTCCATTTAAGCTGCGGCTTCAGCCATCACCCATTTCGGATAACTCACGTGGAATTGTTTAGTAGAAGGAGTCTTTGTCTAATTTGACCTTGTTGTTATATTATACAGTTTCTTCAACCTGTACTGTATTATCCGAAATAAATTCATTCATTCATTCATTCATTCATTTGTGGAGGGTGATGGGGATGTGTGTGTGTGTGTGTGTGTGTGTGTGTGTGTGTGGGCGGGGGCCTGGTTTATACCCTCAGCGCTCCAAACTGTCTCAGACTTGCTACCAACCCAACACACTTCAGCCAAGGTAGGAGCACGTTTTCATTGGTACATGTTTGAGCTGATTATCTAGCGGTAACAACGGTTTTGTGGCCGTTATTCACAGAGAGTAGTGACCGTGTTCGAGGTTGTATTCAGGCGAAAACTTTAACTAGACCGCTGAAATTCGAGTTAAAAGTACCATTCGCGGATATATTTGTTATTTTGGCGTTTTTTTTTTTTTTTTAAATATTTCGGCTCCGTGGCGAGTTTTGGTGACGTCAACAGACCAATAAAGCCAAACGCGAACACAAAGTTATTTCCCTCGTAACGGTTTCCTTTGTTAATTTCCCGGGAATTAAAATTTACTGCCAAGAGCTAGATTCGGATGAGTTATAGAATTCGGTGCGACACCAAGCGAGCTAAAGAAAGGGAACTTTTACTCAAAAACACGTTTTTTTTTATACCCTATATATGATATAATTTCTAATTTATGCCCCCATTAAAACCAATAAAGTGTATTCTTGAATGTTGAAAGTTCTGCCTCAATTTGGCAACTGTATTCACCCAAAATAACACATCCCTTTTCGATAATATCAGTAGGCTATATGTTCGCGTTGGATGTAGGATATCGATAAGAAGTCGATTTGGCGCTGACCACATGGAAGAGGAGCACGTGTGTTATTGAGTGGAATCCATCAGTGTGGGCGGGACTAGGCTGAAAACTGAGGGTGAAATGTAAGGAAGGAGTTCATTTAAGGTTTAATCAAAGGAAAAGGATGAGCTCGACAGAGGACTAGGTTCATGCCCCAGTGTGGTCTGAAAAGAACATGAATAAATGTTAAAGCTTTAGTTTAGGTTACAGAGGGAAGCTACTTAAACTTCATAGAGCTGTCCACGCTTGCATCACTAACCACGGGACCTTGGCCTTAGTGCAGAGCAAGGTGAAAACAAACATAGATGTCAAGAAATTTCAATGCAAATGTTAGCTATTTTTTTTTTCCACAATATCTTTATTGAACCTTTTTTTTTTTTAACAGACATGATACAAACAATCAAACACTAACACTAAAGTACTACAAAAAAAAAAAAAATGCACTAAAAACACCCAACAACCACCAACAAAATCAAATCTTCAACAATGCTCCTCTGTTTAGTCTAGACAATCCAATACATAAGTATACTTATTATGTTCACCAGTTTGGAATTTACAAGGTCCACACACATCATTCACCTTCTTCTTCAAAAGTTATGTTTAAATTTTTTACATAATCAATAAAAGGTCTCCATATATTCTCAAACACAATTTCCTTTGATTTTAGTATATATGTTATTCTTTCTAATGGAAGGTTTGTTAACATCTGTCTTAACCACTGAGTCACATCTGGTCTATGAGTCTTTTTCCATAATAGTGCAATACATTTTTTGGCATTAAGCAAACTGAGGTCTATGAATGTTCTTTCACTTTTATTAAAATTATGCTTTTCTGGGTACAGACCCAACAAAAACAGTTTAGGATTCAATATGATTTGTTTTGAGATTATTTTTTCAATTGTTACCCTCACCTCTTCCCAAAACATTCTTATTAATCTACATTCCCATAAACAATGAAATAGGGTTCCTTTACTTTCCATGCATTTTGTGCATGTATCTGGTATATTTTTGTTATATCTATTTAACTCCTCCGGTGTAACATACATCCGCATTAACCATTTGAAATGTATCAATTTAAGGCGTGCATTTATTGATTTGGTTTGAGCTTCTGTACAAGCCAATTCCCATTGTTCCTCTGAAATTTCAATTTGCAGATCTTCTTTCCAGTAGTTTAATCTTTTCAGTGAATTTTCACTTGAAGATAGTGTCAATGAGTTATAAAACTCTGAAATAATACCCTTTCTTTTACTATCTTTCATCATCATTTTTTCCAAGGATGAATAAATAGGTCGAGTGAGAGCTTTATTTTGATTTGATCGAATAAAGTTTCTAAGTTGAAGATATTTAAAAAAATGTGTTCTATTGAGATTAAATTTGATCCTCAGCTCTTCAAAAGACATTATGTTGTCTGCACCTGGCAAATATAAATCCTGAATCTTTTGTATCCCTTTTAAATTCCATACTTTAAATACAGCGTCCGCTCTCCCTGGTTTAAAATATTGATTACCCCATATTGGGCTAAATTGTGACAATAACTGTGGTTCTTTTAAATAGTTTTTAGCTTCACACCATATTTTGATCATATGCTTTACAAATGGATTTTTAACTTGTTTTTGTAATTTTTTTGCCGAATCTGAGTATATGAATATGGGAAGAGGTAAAGGTAAATTGTATGATTCCATTTCAGTCCAGTGAGGGAGATCATTTGATGAAAAATAATATGTCATAGACCTCAGTTGTGCCGACCAATAATACAACATAAAATTTGGACATTTCAGACCTCCACGATCAAATGGTAAATATAATAAAGACAAACGTAATCTAGCCCTCCTGTTGTTCCATATAAATTCCACTAACTTTTTTTTTATTCTTGAGAATAGATCTAAAGGTGGTGATAAGGGAATGTATTGAAATAAATAAAGTATTTTAGGTAAAATATTACTTTTAAGTATATTGATTCTCCCGATCATCGACATTGGTAGTGACATCCATCTCTGAGTTAACTCATTGATATCTGACATTAAGGCTTCATAGTTGACACTGGCGACTGATTCTAGCTTAGGCATAATTTGGATTCCTAAATATTTAAACTGATTTACAACATTGAATTGATTTACCTCAGGGGCTGGGTAATTTCTCTGGGTCTCATTTAGCATTAATATTGAAGATTTAGTTTTATTTATTTTATATCCTGATATTTCCCCAAAATTCTTTATTAAATTCAACAAGGTTGGAATTGATTTTTTTAGATTCGACATAAACAAAATTATATCATCGGCGTACAGGGAGATTTTATGTTCTGTTGGTCCAACTTTAATTCCATATATTTGTGAATGTAAACGTATCGCTATCGCTAAAGGTTCAATTGCCATAGTAAACAGTAAAGGTGAAAGTGGACAGCCTTGTCGACATCCTCTATTGATTTTTATTGGTTTTGAAATATTGTTATTTGTTAGGATTTCTGCTGTAGCATTATTGTATATTATTTGAACCCATTTTATGAAATTATTTCCAAGTCCAAACCTTTGTAGGACTTCAAAAAGAAAGGGCCATTCAACTCTATCAAAGGCCTTTTCGGCGTCCAATGATAGGAGAGCTGTATCCGGTGCTTCTTTATTAAAATAAATAATATTAAATAGTCTTCTTACATTATGGAAGCCTTGTCTACCCTTTATAAAGCCATTCTGATCTCGATTAATAATATTTGGTAAAATTTCTTGTATTCGTCTTGCTAAAATTTTACAGATTATCTTAAGGTCGGCGTTTAATAGGCTTATTGGTCTCATATTTTCACATTTATTAGAGGGCTTACCTGGTTTTGGCAGCAGTATAATTAAGGCATTATTTATGTATGATGGTAAATTATTATTTTGAAATGCTTCTAAAACCATTTCCAAAAAAGGTTTTATTAATTTATTCTTAAATTTTTTATAAAGGTCAACTGGAAGACCATCTGGTCCTGCACTTTTTCCTGATTTCATATTATCAATGGCTAGCCCAACTTCTTCTTGACTAATTTTAGACTCCAATATCTCCCTGTTTTCATTTGGAATACACGGTATAGATAGTTCGTTCAAAAACCCATTTAGTTTTGTTAAATCAGGTTCATTTTTGGTATCATATAATTTTTCATAGTAATCTCTAAAGGCTCTATTAATTTCTAAAGGATCTATAACTACCTGTCCATTACTTATAATACTGGTAATTGGTGTTTTAATTTCCAATTGTTTAATCTGCCATGCTAATAATTTTCCTGATTTTTCACCTTGTTCATAAAAAGATTGTTTCAATCTTAGAAGACTCGAGGCAGCTCTATTCGCTGATTTTTTGTCGTATTCAGCTCTCAAAATCAGTAATTCATTCTCCAACCTTGGGTCACTTCCTGCATACACTTTTTCCTGAAGATTTTTTATTTTATGTTCCAATTTAGCTCTCTCCTCTCGAGTCTTCTTAGATTTTGATCCTGTATAACTAATAATATGCCCCCTAATAAAAGCTTTGAAAGCCTCCCACTTTACACATGCTGATGTTTGTGTAGTATTGATGTCAAAGAACTCGTCTATCTGTTTTTCTATATACTTGACAAATTCCTCATCCTGAAGCCATTTATGCTGAAATTGCCATCTACCTGATTCCTTTGTCAATTTTTTATCTACATATATTAGACAACAGGGTGCATGATCAGAGATCACGATGTTATCATAAAAGCAGTTTTGAATCTTGGACCTTAATTCTGTGGAAATCAAAAAATAATCAATACGTGAGAATGTCTTGTAGGTACTGGAATAACAAGAATAGGCTTTAACTTGTGGTTTCATTTCTCTCCATATATCTAACAATCTCAATTCTTTCATAAAATGATTAATAGTCATCCTACATCCAATGTGCGTACAGTCCAGTCCTGTTGATCTATCCACACCTGGATTCAATGTACAATTAAAATCCCCTGCTATTATATGTTGCCCTGTAAGTGATGATAAGATGAGAAATAAATTAGCAAAGAACTTCTGATCATCTATATTGGGACCATATAAGTTCACAAGATTTATATTTTCTAATAGCAAAGAACCTTGAATGATTACATATCTTCCAAATTTGTCTCCAATTACATTTTTCACTTGAAAAGGAACTGATTTATGTATGAGAGTCATAACTCCCCTGGCTCGGGATGAAAATGAAGAGGTGAATACACTTCCCTGCCATCTACTCCTAATTCTTTTAACATCCTCCTCTATCAGATGAGTTTCTTGTAAAAACACAATTCTTGAACCCATGTCCTTTATTTTATTCATAACTTGTTTAAGTTTTTTTAAATTTTGTAGACCTCTGCAATTCCATGAAGTTAAATTAAGATTAACACTTTGGTCCATGATCAATAGAGAGTTTGGGATTACCTTGCAGTGTAAACATGCTCAAACAGAGAAGCAAAAACATGAGTGGTTGAACATTCATCCTACAAACTACACACAAACAAATTCCCCCTTCCCACACTTGTGGCAAACCCCCCAAAATCAAAAGAAAAATTCTGTCTCCCGATATAGCCATCGACCGTTCCACACCCACGGGGAACAGCCTAAGCCACTCCTTCTTCATCCTCCCAATCACCCTAACTCTACTACTTTTAATGACGTAACATTAACTCTCCTCTGTAGTTTTCCAACTTAACTCCAAAATTTTTAACAACTTTGTACATCATAGTTTTTTTTTTTTTGTTTGTTTTGTTTTTGTTTTGTTTTTTTAATATATAATACAATCTATATTTTGTAAACTTACTATTTACTTCAAGTCAGTCAGATGCCTGTGCAAATGCTTAATTATTCTACCTTATATTTTGTTCATGCTTAGCTCCCACCAGTCTCTTCTTCTTCTTTGATCTTCTTGATGAACTCCTGCGCCTCCTCTGGGGTCTTGAAGATGTGGGTTCTGCCCTCATACGTGGTCAGCAGTCTCGCAGGATAGATTACACCATGACGAATCCCAAGGTTGCGCAGCTCCTTACGTACGGGATCAAACTGCTTCCTCAATTGCTGGATTCCTGTGGCCAAATCTGGGTAGAACCGCACCTGCTGGTCCTGGTGTTTAATCTCTCCTTTAGCACGTGCAGCGTTGAAGATCTTCATCCTGTCTCTGTTGCTAAGAAACTTCATAATTAAGGTCCTCGGCGGTCCCTTATCTCTCCGTGGGCCAATACGATGTGCTTTTTCCAGAACCACTGCTGATTGCAACTCCTCGCTGCCCAGCACCTCCGGAATCCACTTTTCCAGAAAGGAACATACGTCCCGACCTTCTGATTCCTCTGGAAGACCCACCAGCCTCAAATTATTCTGTCTCGACCGAGATTCCAAATCCAAAATATTATCTTCCAGAGATTTATTTTTTTTTTCCAAAGTGCGCACCTTTAATTGAAGACGGGTGACGTCATCTTCAGCACTAGCGAGACGGAGCTCCATCTGCGCCGTTCGTTCTACACAGTCACCCAATTCCTTTCTTATTCCTTCCAACGCTGTCATAATCCCATCAAATCTAGAGGAAAAGTCCGCTCTCATTGAACTCATGGCAGCCATCAGCGCATCTGCGCCATTCCCCGCAGAAATCGCACCGCCGCCAGCTTCCTCCGCCATATATGGAGCCTTGTTTGCTGCGTCACAGACCTGAAAGTCCGTTAATTTGGACTGTTTCGGCGGCTCGCTTTTTCCTTTTCCTGGTTTTCCAGCCTTAGGCTTCGCCGACATATCCTCGCTCAAATGCTGGGATACGTTCTGTCCCAAATGAGAGAGTTATTTGCCGATTTTTTTCTCCAGGAGCAGAGCAGAGCGAGACACGTCCGTCCTACGTGGCAGCCATAACCGGAAGTCCAATGTTAGCTATTTTTAAACCGGGATCATGAGTGATCATGATCATTTTTAAACCAGACCGGAGTGGTGGCTCAGTTGGTAGAGCGTCCGCCCCACACCTGGGAGGCAGGGGTTCAAATCCCGGCCGGGTCATGCCGAAGACCATATAAAAGTGGAACTTCCTGCCGTCCAGCTTGGTGCTCAGCAATAATGGAATGGAGGAGGGAAATTTGTGGCGGCGCCTTGCATGACAGCGGCCCTCTGATTCTGCACTTGGGGTGTGTGTGATTAACACAGTGGATAGGTAAAACACAATCTCATTCTACTGTACATGATAGGTTGTACAGTTGAATGACAATAAAGGGTGATTTAATTAATTAAATGCAGAAATGGTGTGCAATTTGTTTGTGTAGCCATCACCATCTTACCATAGATGGCAATGGCAAGTAGAAGTATAAGTTTTTTTTTTAGATTCCCATTGGCCTGCAAACATTACTGAAGGAGGATGTTGTGGGCTAATGCCTGCCGAAGGAGAATACTTTTTCAAAATGGGATGTGGCATCTGAGGGATAATATGGCCTGTGCTGACCACTTTATAACAGGTATGTTGACTTACCAAAACTATACACTCTTATTTACTATTAAATGACATTTGCCAACACGTAGTTTATGTGAACTTGCAGAAAACGCGCAAATTCGCATTCAAGGGAGTTAATAGCCAATCAGCCTCAGAGTAAAAGTATCAACACTGGAATTAAACTGGTTTAACAACGAGACTGCCACTCACTCACCTGCAGACAGATGCACCGGAGCTCTGTAAGGAGTTTACCCACACACCCTTTGGATGTGTTAATGAGGGCCAGCAGTGCAAATTAACAAACTTGTCACCTGTCTTTGTGGAGGTAGGGATAGTTTCTTGCTGTGAGCTCCCACCAGATAAGTTGTAAACCTAAACATGATGGCTTTTTGGGGATTTCCATAGCAGGTACAATTTATTTTCTATTCTTAGTGTTCTGCCAGTGCACAGCCAAGCTGGCACATTTAACAGGTAGCTATAAATATCACTAAATGTTGTTTCTGGCCACTTTGCTGGAATGTTCTTTCACATACTGGCTAGTAGACAGCAGGGACACTTTTCAATATCATAAATTTGAAGTTTTTGATAATATCTGATCTTGCAGTGACAGCTCGTCATAATATTGATAAGATATATTATTTCAATGGTAAACTGCCGGTTTTTAGTACCTCCAAATTTTTCCCATTGGAGCGCCACCCACCAAGTACCCTAATGTATAGACAGCTCTGTTGCCATTCTTCTGCTTATGGTGCATGGTGTTCCTGTTGACTAAGGTACAAAAGGAAAAAGTGCAAAAATATTCACAATTACGTTGGTACCCATTTAGGTACCAAAGTAATGGAGTGGTTAGCACTGCGGCAGCACAGCAACTCACCCTTGGTCAGGGGATCCTGGGTTCGATCCCAGCCCCCGACCAACATTGATCTCTGTGGAGTGGTTTACTCCGGGATTTCTCCGGTTTCCTCCCACATGCCAAAAACATGCAAGTTAGGTTAATTGGCATCAAAACTGGGGATTCTAAATTGTCCTTGGGTATGACTGTGAAAGTGAATGATTGTCTGTCTCTCTGTGTTGGCCCTGCGATGGACTGGCGATCTGTCCAGGGTGTACCCTGCCTCTCGCCCAAAGATGCTGGGAGAGGCTCCAGCCCCCTGCGACCCGAAAAGGATTAAGTGGAAGAAGATGAGTAATAAAAAAAAAAAAACAATTAACTCTTCAGCCCACTAGATGGTGCTAAATGCTCACTCTCTGGTTAGGCCAGCACAGCAAAGGCAAGACTCCTAAGCGCTAGCCTTGAGTTGAACAAGACAGGCATCTGGATGGGAAATGAATGAATGAATCTTTATTTTGGATAGATTAAAAGTAAAGATTAAAAAGAAACAGAATAATGTAACAAAGGGGAAAAAAGAAAAAAAAATCCAACAAGGTCAAATTAAACAATAACTCCTCTGATTATACAGTTCAACATAAGTTATCCGAAATGGGTGATCGCTGAAGCCGCAGCTTATATTGCCCACCCATATTCCATTCCAATCACAATACTATAGCAATATACGTATGATTATATCACATCATGGCCCAAGTATCATAATTGTATTGTGGGGCTGCTAGTGATTCCCACCCTATTGGATAGGTCTTTAACCTGTTGAACTCTGTTCAACTTCCCTAAAAACGCCTAAAAATAACATGCCCAAAGTAAATCAAAAGCTGTTCTTCAACCCTTTGCAGCATCTTCATGGGGTTAGTCTCATTTAAAAGAAAACACTCTGAATTTTTTGGCAAAACAGTCATAATCTCTCTAAGTGCTCCTGCCACTGAGAAACAAGAAAGTTCGCCTGGGTGTTTTTTTAGATACAAATGCTTGCAAATAACATACAGCTGTCAGATACTGGCTGGAAAACACAACAGAAATGTAGAACCAAGTGTTTCCCAGCTCAGGTCAAAATTTTTTAAAAATTCCACAAAAAAATGAATATATTACACAGCTTTTTTCTCAGGTTGTAACAAGGCTGTGTCTGTACTGGAAGACCGGAAATACAGCTTTTTTTTTCAGTGCGCACTGAGACGCACTAAGATGCAGAGACGTGACCGCCCGCGGAATTCACAGATTTCAAGGGGTTAATATATTTAACTACGTACAGTGGGGCAAAAAAGTATTTAGTCAGCCACCAATTGTGCATGTTCTCCCACTTAAAAGATGAGAGAGGTCTCCAATTTTCATCATAGGTATACCTCAACTATGAGAGACAAAATGAGAAAAAAAAATCCAGAAAATCACATTGAAGGATTTTAATCAATTAATTGGTAAATTCCTTGGTAAAATAAGTATTTGGTCACCTACAAGCAAGCAAGATTTCTGGCTCCCACAGACCTGTAACTTCTTCTTTAAGAGGCTCCTCTGTCCTCCACTTGTTACCTGTATTAATGGCACCTGTTTGAACTCGTTATCAGTATAAAAGACACCTGTCCACAACCTCAAACAGTCAGACTCCAAACTCCACTATGGCCAAGACCAAAGAGCTGTCAAAGGACACCAGAAACAAAATTATAGACCTGCACCAGGCTGGGAAGACTGAATCTGCAATAGGTAAGCAGCTTGGTGTGAAGAAATCAACTGTGGGTGCAATTATTAGAAAATGGAAAACATACAAAACCACTGATAATCTCCCTCGATCTGGGGCTCCACGCAAGAGCTCACCCTGTGGGGTCAAAAGGATCACGAGAACGGTGAGCAAAAATCCCAGAACCACGTGGGGGGACCTAGTGAATGACCTGCAGAGAGCTGGGACCAAAGTAACAAAGGCTACTATCAGTAACACATTACACCGCCAGGGACTCAAATCCTGCAGTGCCAGACGTGTCCCCCTGCTTAAGCCAGTACATGTCCAGGCCCGTCTGAAGTTTGCTAGAGAGCATTTGGATGATCCAGGAGAGGACTGGGAGAATGTCATATGGTCAGATGAAACCAAAATAGAACTTTTTGGTAAAAACTCAACTTGTCGTGTTTGGAGGAGAAAGAACACCATACCTACTGTGAAGCATGGGAGTGGAAACATCATACTGTGGGGCTGTTTTTCTGCAAAGGACCCAAGATGACTGATCCATGTAAAGGGAAGAATGAATGGGGCCATGTATCGTGAGATTTTGAGTGAAAACCTCCTTCATCAGCAAGGGCATTGAAGATGAAACGTGGCTGGGTCTTTTAGCATGACAATGATCCCAAACACACCACCCGGGCAATGAAGGAGTGGCTTCGTAAGAAACATTTCAAGGTCCTGGAGTGGCCTAGCCAGTCTCCAGATCTCAACCCCATAGAAAATCTTTGGAGGGAGTTGAAAGTCCGTGTTGCCCAGCGACAGCCCCAAAACATCACTGCTCTAGAGGAGATCTGCATGGAGGAATGGGCCAAAATACCAGCAACAGTGTGTGAAAACCTTGTGAAGACTTACAGAAAACATTTGACCTCTGTAACTGCCAACAAAGGGTATATAACAAAGTATTGAGATGAACTTTTGTTATTGACCAAATACTTATTTTACCGAGGAATTTACCAATTAATTCATTAAAAATCCTTCAATGTGATTTTCTGGATTTTTTTTTTCTCATTTTGTCTCTCATAGTTGAGGTATACCGATAATGAGAATTGGAGACCTCTCTCATCTTTTAAGTGGGAGAACTTGCACAATTGGTGGCTGACTAAATACTTTTTTACCCCACTGTACATACATACAGTGGGAAAAGGCACACATGCAAGCTTAGCATTAACAGTTTTTGTTTAAAAAAAAAAAAAAATCTCATGAGTGGCTTGTAGCGGCTTTAGAGTGTATTTGCCCATTTGATGCGCCTTTCAATCTCAACTTTAGTCTTGAATTTAAGTTAAAGTGTTGTTCAGTTATTATAATGCTTGTGATATTGATTATAATACATTAAGATATACTGTGGGTGTGGAGAGTGTGAAATGAAGAGGCTGAATTTATTTCTCAATTCAGGTTTATTAATAATCACGTGTCTCCAACATCTTCTCAAACAGAAAGAGAACTAACTTCCCACATCTCCCCTTTTTATACCCGGGACATCAGAGTACAGAATCACATTGTCATTCACTCCCCAGAGACAATACATCACCCCCCAGGTCCTCTCTTCTCCACCTAAACCCTGGTGGTCAGGAAGTCTTCTCAGAGCCATTTCTAAAGACACATTTCACACCCTCCTGTCATTCCCAGGAGGTTTAGACTTATTGTTCCTTCTAAGACGTGAGGTAACAGTGATATACATATGCAGCCTAAGCATCTCAAAAGTAATATACATATGCAGCTTAAGCATCTCAAATATGTGTGCCACAGTGGGGATCTTAAATATATTATTGGCAGGTTTTGTCAGTTGTGTTGTATCTCCTCTGAATGAGGAGGGATCACTGTGGCTCAGTGGTATTGTGTTTCCTGTGCGTGGCTCCATGTCATGCCTGTCTCTATTTGCAAACCTCAAGCAAGAAGAAGCACGTGCCATAATGGTGGCTTTGTGGTTTTCCAGTGGACAGCTGATGGGACATCTACTCATTACTGGGGTGCACATGAGCATCTGCTTTGCAGTGGGAGTTGAATTTCCCCACCTGTTTCTGGAGTCTTACCGATGCTCACCTCAAAGCAGCAAGCAGAAGTTCTGCATGAATCATTTTCTGCTGTGTTAACTCATTCAAACGGAAAACCACAGGCACTGACAGCGCTGACTTTTATTTAGGCCTGATGGTAGTCAGGGTGCTGCCAGCTCACCAGTCAGACATTTATTTAAACCTTGTGAGTCAAATAAGGCAACCGGTAGCTCAGGGTGGGCTTTGTTCTTGTTCTATCAGATTGGCGGGAAAGGATTTAGTGTAAAGTGGGCGGTTACTGTGAAGCCAGTAGATGTGGAGACCGACCATTCCCCACCACCTTTTTTTTCCTTTCTAAATTTACAGGGGATTTCCCAGGGGTTGACAATCATGCCATTTCTCGTTATTCTCCTGTTTCCTGTCCCTGGGCTGTTGTTTTACCTTGATTACATTCTTCAATTCACAGAGTAATCAAAGGAAGTTACTAAAACTTAAATCCCCAAAATGGAAATAATAAAGAAGATTCATTAGTACTCACAGGTAGAATGTGGTACAAATTCCAGAAATATTTTGGACATTGAGGTTGGATGCTTTCGAAATAGAAAGCGAAATGGGTAGAAAACGAAATTGTTTTAAGATAAGATAAGCCTTTATTAGTCCCACAGTGGGGAAATTCCAGGATTGCAACAGCACAGGGATAGCAACACTCAGAGCAATAATTAAGAAGATACGAAAAATATAAATAAGAGCAGTGGATATACGTACATACGTACACATAAATATATAAATATATATACAAAGTGTGGAGCATTGTAGCAAGATGGAATAAACAGCAAAACCGTCTACTTAGTTATCCTACATAGTATGAATATGTACCCATACATATTGTCACCCTCCGTAGCGAACTGATATTGTCCTAGTTGTATACTAGAGGGGACCATTTGTGTAAGTCTATTGCATCTTTTGCATTCAAAAAACTATTAGTTTGTTACGTCTTTTTGCTATCTCTGCGAGCAGCCCTGCTTAGGTTATACAGTCTGACAGCCGTGGGTAGGAAGGACCTGCGAAACCTCTCGGTTGCGCACCTAGTATGATGTAGTCTACTGCTAAATGAGCTCCTCAGTGCGTTCAGTATGTCCTGCATAGGGTGGGACTCGGACTCCAGCAGAGATGACAATTTAGCCACCATCCTTCTCTCTCCTATCTCCTCCACTGGGTCAAGGCGCTGCCCCAGGACAGATCTAGCTTTCTTGATCAGTTTGTTCAGTCTCTTCCTATCGGCTGCTGTAATGCCGTTGCCCCAGCAGACAACTCCAAAAGTGATGGCTGATGCCACCACCGTGTCGTAGAATGTCTTCAGCAGCGCCCCTTGTACACCAAAAGACCTGAGCCTCCTCAGTAGGAACAGCCTGCGCTGTCCCTTCATGTAGAGTGCGTTGGTATTGTGTGACCAGTCTAGTTTATTGTTGAGATGAACACCAAGGTACTTGTAGGATGTCACCATCTCAATGTCTGTTCCCTGTATATTTACTGGTGCTGTGAGGGGTTGTCCTTGCCTGTGGCAGTCCACCACCAGCTCCTTAGTTTTCCTCACGTTGATCTGGAGGCAGTTCCGATGGCACCAGTCCACGAAGTCCTGGATAAGTCCTCTGTACTCAGCTTCTCCGTTGGAGATGAGGCCGACGATCACAGTCGTCAGAGAACTTCTGTAGATGGCAGTGTGTTGTGTTGTGTGAGAAGTCCGCTGTATAAAGGGTGAACAGGAAGGGAGCCAAAACCATTCCCTGGGGGGCCCCCGTGCTACCGATGATCATGTCAGACACACAATCTCGGGTTCTCACAGACTGTGGCCGGTTCGTGAGGTAGTCCAGGATCCATGATGACAGGTGCTGGTCCACCCCTGCGCACAGCAGCTTGTCCTTCAGGATCATCAGTTGAATGGTGTTGAAAGAACTGGAGAAGTCAAAGAACATGATCCTCACCGGATTCCCGGGCTTCTCCAGGTGGGACAGAGAACGGTGAAGGAGGAAGATCACTGCATCCTCCACCCCAATGCCATGCTGGTAGGCGAACTGGAGTGGATCCATCGCTGGTCCCACTAGGGGGCGGAGGTGAGCAAGGAGCAGTCTCTCCAGGGTCTTCATCATGTGAGACATCAGGGCCACTGGTCTGTAGCTGTTCAGATCTTTGGGGTGGGAAGTCTTTGGTACCGGTACCACACAAGATGTTTTCCACAACTGTGGTACCCTCCCCAGCTTCAGGCTCAGGTTGAAGATGTGCTCCACAATCCCACACAGCTGATCTGCACAGGACTTGAGGAGTTTTGCGCTGATGCCATCTGGTCCCGAGGCCTTCCTCGCCTTCGATCTTCCTCAACTCTGTCCTCACCTGGATCTTAGTGAGGGTCACGTTGGGGGGCTGTGTGCTGGGAGTGGGGGGGGTGTTGGTGGAGTGGGGTGTGGACAGCAGGTCTTGATGACTTTAGAGGCAGCAGTGGTTGTTGTGCAGTCGGGTGGGGGGGAAGGCGATTGGTCAAACCTATTAAAAAAACAGGTTCAGATTGTTTGCCCACTCCCTGCCCCCCGTGGCCTGGGGGGAGGTATTCTGGAGCCCAAAGATGGTTTTAAGGTTTCTCCAGACCCCGCCGATGTCGCTCTCTTGCAGCTTGTCCTCATCTGTTGCAGCTTGTCCTTTTCATGCTTTGCCCTGTTTCCATTCAGTTGTTAAAGGTCTGATGACATGATTTTGACATTTTTTAGCATGTTGTGTAAACCCAAAAGTCATTGTCGATGATCAATATAATATTTACAACCGCACCTGCATAAACTAGTTATCATCAAAAAACGGCAGCCACTGACTGGACTGTGGTGCCGCCCACCGAATGAAGGGCGGCACCACCATGACGTAAGCGACAGAACAGATGCCGGTGTTGTTGACTGGAATGACAGCAGCTTTGTAGCTCACAGTTTCTCTAGTTTCTTGTTTTAATTTTACGGCTATGCCTTTGCGTTGTGTCGCAGGCTTAGATAAACAGCAGGCCGTGAAAGACCACATCACACGCTTCAGCTCCAACTGTCATAAGCCTCCTCGTGCGCTCCTCGTGCACTTTTATGCAGGAGGAGCGCACGAGGAGAGGAAGGATTAATGGATTTCCGCACAGCTTTGACCTTTGGCCGGTCTGGCCACGTCCCCTCTCTCATTATCACCAGCTGATTCAAACTTCCGCTGATCATGTTTCCCGGTCCTCGCCCAGGTGCTTCTCATCACACCATCACCAGAAGTGCGTGTACTTAGCGGCCGTTTGCCAGTCTCGTACTGCTGGTCCATAGTATTGTCATCTGTGCTGTTAGTTTGCCATTATTTTCAGCACTCTCATGACGTGTTAGTCACTCCATGTTCACTGTGGTTCTTGTGCATCCTTGAAGCGATGTCGGCTCTGGGGCGCACCTGTGGCTAACACGTCTCCTCTCATTCGTTCTCTGGGCGATGCCGGCCCCTGAACGCCATCAGTAAGTGTGTTTGTTTTTTGTACGTCTTCACCTTTTTGGGAATTGTCTGTCTTTCTGTATTAAATGTGCTGTGGTGAACCCTGCACGCAAATCCTCGTTATTTCATCCTCCCTCTCTGTGCCCTGCGTATGAGCGCACGTAGGGTCGTGATGAATGGATTTACTCTCAGGATTCACCAGATAATACATAAATGCATAATAAACCTGATGCCTGAGCCACACAGAATACACTATGATTTTATTGAAAAATTGGGTTTAAGTAAATTATATGAACAAATAATTTGTTGCAATATCTGTAACAAGCATAACACTCGGTGTTCCCCTGCCGTGTGTTTGTCGCTGCTGCTGTGGCGGCCATGTGTGCCACTGCACCGTCACTCTCTGTGAGTCTGACTTGCTAGGCACGATGCCCGCTTGGCACGGCTCAAACCTATACGGTCTGATGCCCCCAGATTCTTCATTGTCATCCTATTCTTCGGAACTATAATTGTCTGAAGATTGGACAACACAAACCAATTCCAGACTACATGTGCTGGAACCATCATCAATGTTTTCTACCGCTTCCATCTTGTGTGTACAATGGGCAGCCAAGCGCTGTGTTCTGTCGATGACATTACAACATGGACGGGGGGTTTTCCAGCCACTGACGCAATTGGAGATGTGGCGCTCATGAAAACGTCGGATATTCGCTTGAACAAAAGCCTGTTTGACTTAGAACTGCACAGACCAACCTATTTTGTCATATTATATTATGTGTTGAAAAATTAGATGAAGTCAAAAACGTGTCATCAGACCTTTAAGGATACTCATTAAGATTAGATCTTTGCAATAATGTAATTACTGAAAAACATGCATAGGGCTTTCACCAGAAAGCTCCACTCTGGTTGTAGTCCCATTCTAGAGTCTTGAAACTCATGAACCAGCCCATGTTCAAAATAGAACCGAAGTTTTGCTGTCCTTTCAAGCACAAGGCAGGATCTGACGGAGCTGAGGAAGATCAAGGCGAGGAAGGCGCCGGGACCGGACGGCATCAGCGCAAAGCTCCTCAAGTCCTGTGCAGACCAGCTGTGTGGGATTGTGACGTATATCTTCAACATGAGCCTGAAACTGGGGAGGGTACCACAGCTGTGGAAAACATCTTGTGTGGTACCTGTACCAAAAACTTCCCACCCCAAAGACCTGAACAGCTACACACCGGTGGCCTTGACGTCCCACTTGATGAAGACCCTGGAGAGACTGCTCCTTGCTCACCTCCGCCCCCTGGTGGAACCAGCGATGGATCCACTCCAGTTCGCCTACCAGCATGGCTTTGGGGTGGAGGATGCGGTGATCTTCCTCCTTCACCGTTCTCTGTCCCACCTGGAGAAGCCCGGGAATATGGTGAGGATCATGTTCTTTGACTTCTCCAGTGCTTTCAACACCATCCAACCGATGATCCTGAAGGACAAGCTGCTGCGCGCAGGGGTGGACCAGCACCTGTCATCATGGATCCTGGACTACCTCACGAACCGGCCTCAGTTTGTGAGAACCCGGGACTGTGTTTCCGACACGATCATCAGTAGCACGGGGGCCCCCCAGGGAACGGTGGTGGCTCCCTTCCTGTTCACTCTTTATACTGCGGACTTCTCACACAACACAACACATTGCCATCTACAGAAGTTCTCTGATGACTCTGCGATCGTTGGTCTCATCTCCAACGGAGATGAAGCTGAGTACAGAGGGCTTATCCAGGACTTTGTGGACTGGTGCCATCGGAACTGCCTCCAGATCAACGCGAGGAAAACTAAGGAGCTGGTGGTGGACTGCCGCAGGCATGGGCAGCCCCTCACAGCACCAGTAAATATACAGGGAACAGACATCGAGATGGTGACATCCTATAAGTACCTGGGTATTCATCTGAACAATAAACTAGACTGGTCACACAATACCGATGCACTCTACAAGAAGGGACGGCGCAGGCTGTTCCTGCTGAGGAGACTCAGGTCTTTTGGTGTACAAGGGGCGCTGCTGAAGTCATTCTATGACACGGTGGTGGCATCAGCCATCACTTTTGGAGTGGTCTGCTGGGGCAGTGGCATTACTGCAGCCGATAGGAAGAGACTGAACAAACTGATTAAGAAAGCTAGCTCTGTCCTGGGGCAGCGCCTTGATCCGATGGAGGAGATAGGAGAGAGAAGGACGGTGGCTAAACTGTCATCTCTGCTGGAGTCCGAGTTCCACCCTATGCAGGACATACTGGATGCACTGAGGAGCTCATTTAGCAGCAGACTACATCATCCCAGGTGCACAACCGAGAGGTTTCGTAGGTCCTTCCTACCAACGGCTTTCAGACTGTACAACCTAAGCAGGGCTGCTCGCAGAGATAGCAAAAAGACGTAACAAACTAATAGTTTTTTTGAATGCAAAAGATGCAATAGACTTACACAATGGTCCCCTCCGGCATACAACTAGGAACATACCGGTCGCTATGGAGGGTGACACGATCTCTCGTCTCTCTATTGAGAGATTTTTTTCATTGTAATCACAATCTGCTTAAAAATAAGCTGTATTTTGATAACAAAGTTTTTTTTCTCCTCCCCCCTTGTGTCGTTCCCTCCCTTCCCCTCCCTTTCTTATCTATCTCTGTTTGATGAGGCGCCTTTATGGCTGCCGTGTCGTTGTGTCGCGCGCATGCGCACCAATGTCAAGTCAAGTTCCTCGTGTGTTTTTTTACATGCTTGGCAATAAAGTTTATTCTGATTCTGATTCTGATTCTGATTCTGAGAATATGTATGGGCACATAATCATACCATGTAGGATAACTAAGTAGACGGTTATGCTGTTTCATTCCATCTAGCAACAATGCTCTGCACTGTGTGTGTTTATATATTTACATATTTATTCCATCTAGCTACAATGCTCAGCACTGGGTGTGTTTATATTTATATATCTACATATTATTCCATCTAGCTACATTGCTCCGCACTGTGTGTGTTTATATACTTGCATATTTATTCCACCTAGCTGCAATGCTGCGTACTGTGGGTGTTTATATATTTACATATTTATTCCATCTAGCTACAATGCTCTGCACTGTGTTCATATATTCATATATTTATTCCATCCAGCTACAATGCTCTGCACTGTGTGTCTGTGTGTGTGTGTATATATATATATTTTATAGTAATATGTACATATGTATATTAGCTGCTCTTGCTTGCTTGTTTTTTTCTTGCCTTCTGATTGTTGCTCTGAGTGTTGCTATCCCTGTGCTGTTGCAATCCTGGAATTTCCCCGTTGTGGGACTAATAAAGGCTTATCTTATCTTATCTTATCTTATCTTATCTTGCAGCTCATGAGAAACAAGGGAAAGCAATAATTAATGGTTGACTCTCCTAGCCTATTTACATCAGCTTCTAACTGATTGTGACACCATAATAGCAATTTACTCCTGCATACTTAAATTATATGATCAGAGGTGGGTATAGTAGACAGAAATTCTACTCATGTAAAAGCAGTGCTATGAAATTAATAATTAAAAGTAGACAACCAAAAATTTCTAGTTTCTAGTACAAAGAGCACCCACTTAAAAACTTGAGTAATGACTTCAGTCTTTAAGGTTTGGAATAGAATAGGCTTTATTGTCATTGTACAGATGTACAGCACAGTGAAATTGTGGGTGCTCCACCAGGCTATTGCGCAATAAAGTAAGTGAGAAGAATTTGTCTGTCTGTTTTTTTTTGCAATATTACTCAAAAGGTTCTGAATGGATTTTGATGAAATTTTTGAGGAGAGGTGTGTAATGGCACGTAGAACAGATGATTAGATTTTGGTGATGATCCGGATCACGATCTGGATCCACTGATTTTCTTTTATATATTAATATGGCGTGTTTCATGTACTGCCCCTTTAAGACGTGTCCAACTGAGTTACGTGTGTTGCCATGTCATAGACCAACGCACGTCCACAACCCGAAAGTTGCGGATGTGCATAGTATGTGATGGTTGACATTATTTTTTCATCTGAAGATGTCAAGAAAAAGCAAAAAAAGCAAGGCGGGGCGCCCTAACGGCAGAGCGAGGTATCAACAAATGACAATTTCAATGCATTTCTGTGACAGTGTTAGCTAAATTTAAACAAAGAAAATGCCGAAATGGTGAACGACTGGCTCATGTAAGCCATCACCATTGTATGAAAGATGGTGGTAGCAATCAGAAATACAAGTTTTTTTAGATTCACATCGGCCAGCAGAGATTACTGAAGGAGTATATTGTGGGCTGCCTTTTCATAATGGGATGAGAAACGTGTCGGCTCGGTAGGAATATTCATTCCAATTTGAGCCGCTAATCAGCCTCAGAGTACAGTAAACATATTAACACTGCAATTAAACTAGTTTAAAAATAAGACTGACACTCACCTGCTGACAAATGGACCGAAGCGCTATAGAGCTAAAACGAAGTGTTGGAATTAACGAGGGCTAACGAGTGTAAACAAACAGTGTCTCTCGTATGGGAGATGGGAAGTTGTTCTTCCTGTGCACTCCGGTGGATAAATTTTAACTACTGAATGGATTTTGATGAAAATTTTACCAGAGGTAGCCCTTGGGCCAAGGATGAACCCATTAAATCTTGGTGATAATCTGAGAGTGCATACCTCCAGCAAGGACCTTGTTTGTATTTGTGCAGCAAGATTACACAAAAACTGCTGGCTGGATTTGGATGAAATTTTCACCAGAGGTGGTCCTTGGCCTACAGAGGAACCCGTAACATTTGGTGATGATCTGAGAATGCATACCTCTGCCAAGGCTCTTATCTTCTAACTGTGTTAGTAAGAATCCTTCAAGATGATACTGGATAGGCTTTGATGCAATTTTCACCAGAACTGGCTTGTGGCCTACACACAAACCCATTACATTTTGGAGGTGATGCACGAGGGACGGAAGGAGACTTGGTGGAGATTTGTGCCCTCTGAGTGCTTTTCTAGTTCTATAGCTAATTTTTGTGTATTTAAAAAAAAAAAAAAAACTACTTTTTTAATGTAAATTTGAAACAAGATTGTGGTAAAAACTGACTTTTGTTCCTCATACAATTTACACTTTTGACCATAATTTTGCAGAGCCAGAACTGAACAATAAATTTTAACTCTGATTTCAAAGAAAAAATATTAATAAAATTGTATTTAATGAAATAAATTAACTTAAATTACCAAAGATGCAGTTACTTCTGTTATAATATTTCTATATATTTATAGTTTTTTCTAGAACTCTCCTCACCACCCAGACAGCAGGAAGAAACCTCCCTTATATTGAAATCCAAACGTTGGCACGTTTAGTTTGTCTGAAGGCTGTTGACGGATTGAAGTCATTGATTTCGTGAATTTTGGTCATCTTAATTTACCAGGTACATAATGAACATAAATTAGTTAATATTGTAGTAGCTGGTGAAATAAATCCTCAGCGATTCATCAGTCACTCTTGCCTTTCCCTGTGTATGAAGCCTAACCACACCTGTTTGCTAAGCGACTCTTCATTATTGTTCCTGTTACCAGCGGGTTAAAACCACGATAAATGCCTCCACTGCTGACACATATCTTTTGCTTTTTCAGGCATTTAAAGTACTTTAATAAGCTCATGCTTCTCTCGGACAGCGACACTAGAGAGACACTCTTCCTGCCGACTGGAGCACGTGGGCGGGGCGCTTCCAAACTCCGCGTGGATGACGGTCACGTGCATTGTTCGTGTGCACGCTTGCGGAGCGTCATTCTTTCATATTTTTTTTTCTTAAATTTATATTTCCTTGGCATGGTGGCATAACTTCAGGGGTGGTGGCCTGCCATGTGGAAATGTTACCAGAGGAAACCTTGAATACCATACAGCCAGAAGTGTTTTTCCACACATTTAAGCAAAGAAATTTCGGCTTTTTGTGCTGAATGTGTTCATGTGACATCAGCAACTGCTGGTTTTAATGTTTTGTGGCTCGAGATCTTCTATTTCTGATTGCTGGCAGCCATCAGAGTGTTTTACGGTACCTGCGTAATTGATTTAAACATTAGGATCACTGCTTATCACCCACAGCAGTTGAATGGATTCTGCTGGGTCACAAATTTCGATTGAAGACTGAACTTCCAAACCTGGAGATATGGCAACTTGGCAATAAACTTTATCTGCTGGATGTTGCACCTGCCTATGAGCTTAATGTTCGCAAACTATTTTGTGTTTTCAGACCCTGTGCCAGCTGCTTGAGGTTTGAGCATCAAGGGCTGGCTTACAGTGTTTTACCTTCTAAGCATCATGTGGCAACAAGCCAACATTTTCTTTAACTGGACTTCACCCTCCATTCCCCAGTTTTGTTTTTAGAGGCATGTTTGAGTTAATTCAGCCAGTCTCTATAGTTCTTTGTTTAATCAACGGACCCTCACAACACTACCTAGGCTAGCTTTGCCTACTTGGATTGTCCCTGAACACTCAAATTCCTCTCAATCCATGTGATGACATGGTGTTTGGCCACCTGTCAGGGTCCTTCTGTTGCCAGCTTGGTTCCCTGAAACAGGCCCTGATGCACTCTGAAAAATGTACTTATTTTTGTGTCAGTAGGATTTCACTTGGACACTAATAAAAGAGCTGGTGACTGACATTAAAAAGCCTGCATGGCCAAGCTGTGTGAAGAAGTGTCCACTGTGAGGTCAGCCTGGCACCAGATCGCAGGGTGCATATGATGGAAAGATGTAAAATCTTTATGCAGTAATGTACTTACTCCGGGGAAACTGGCCACATAAGGGAATTTTGTGAATTTTTTACTTTCTTGTACTGTTTATGAAGCTATAAGATTTTGTTTATACTGCATTAATGTCACTGCAAAGTAACATTGGTACTTGACACAAAAAAATCATCAAATATTGTTAACGTTATTACTATTGTTAAGTAACAAATTGACCCAAACATTGCTTAAGTGTTAAGCATGACATCTGTAGTGGTGGTGTTGTTTATGGTAGATTAACTTGTTTGTATACATCTGGGACTACTTGGCCACACAATATGTATTTCCTCATCTTTTTAAGTACTGCTGGTGATTTTTCTCTGTGCAGCTCAAGAACAGACAGCACCCAGACAAAAACATTTTCAGGTTTTTTCCAACCGCCACCCACAGGTTCTATTCTCGCTCTCTCTCAAATCTCGTCTTAAAATGCTCTCTTGAGACAGTCACAAGGGAGTAATTTCTATAATGAGTGTAAAGGACAGGCAGAAATGATGTGTGTAATTGGAATCAAGGCAATCTGTGTACTACAACTTAACTGCAATCTGACACAATTTAGACGTTCTTCAGCTTACCTTGCTTTTTGTTTTGTTTTTCTGGGCTTTAGTGTGGTGATCAGAAATCATCTAACAGTCGTACAGTCCTGAATAAGGAACATTCTTAAATTGTGTAAAGGCCGTGCTGTACTATCTCTAATTTAGTGTCCTAAAAATGTTTTGATGCCTAAACTGACCAGAGATTTGATGTGCTACACCCAACTGGTCTAAAGACTGTTTGGTACACAATAGCAAGGCACTCAGTCTGGTAATTTTAGGACTGCAGAATAAGGTTGGAGATTATAAAATTGTTGATGTATTTGAAAAGGGGAAATCTGCCTAGAACAGCAGAAAGAAAAGAAGCAATAAATTTACAAGAAAAAGGGTTGCACATTTATGAGAAAAATATCCTAAAAAGCAGAAAATGAGAAAACCTGAAAACCTAGGCAAAAAAAAATTCTCTCAGATTTAGGGAAAAATTTAGCAATTTTCTGAGGAACTCATACCCACAAATTTGTAAGGAAAAAAGCTACAAAATTTCTGAAAAAGAAATCACAATTTATAAGAATAGATGAAAACATTCTATAAATTTAAGGAATATGTTGTTTTATGAGGGGAAAGAAAAAAAAAAAGAAGAAAGAAAAAAGTGACAAATTTACCCCAAAAGCTACAATTTTATTAGAAAATGGTTGCAAATTTATAGGAAAAAGACTTTTTTTTAACCTGAAATGGGTAACAATAAGATAAGACAATCTTAAGAGAAAACCAGAAGATTATGCTAAAAATATCAAAATCTATGAAGAAAATAAAAGCATATAACTTTATTTGGGGAAAATGTCACAAATTTAAAAGGATAAAGGCTTTTCAATAGTTTTTTTTTAAATTTGCAAAGACAAACATGCAAAATTTAAGGAGAGGAAAACAAAAACATTTATGCCAAAATATAACAAATTTTGGAATAAAAAAAATTCCAGTTTAATAAGGAAAACACCCACACATTTTTGCAAGAAAAAAGGCAAACATTTTTTGCAAATGATCAAAAAATGACCAGAAAAAGGTAACAATTTTGTGAGAAAAGGGTAACAACTTTACAACAAAAAGCTGCCATTTATAAGGGAAAAAAGCTCTCTTAATCCTGATGTTACGTCAGATTGTAGTTGTAGTTCTGCTGTTATAGCTTAATTTTTAGGCTCAAATATTTTTGTGGCTCCATGCAGACTTTTTTTTTTCCCCCAAAAATACAGAAATCACTTGCAATGGCTCTTTATGTAGTACAGGTTGGCGACCCTTGGCTTAGAGTCTCTTCTTCTCTGCTTTTTCCTTCTAAATTTACCATTTTGGCCTCTAAAGTTACCACTTTTTTGCCATTAACAGTTTGGGTGTAGGAGTAGGAAGTAGTTTCAGCTATTTTTTACTGAAATAACTTGATTATCTAATGCCAACATCAGTTATGAAATCATGCAAATTCAATATGACCTGCATTTCAAAGCGTGCGTTTGGTAATATTTTAGTTTTACTTTAAACAAACCAGGTCTGTAAATGAATAAACCGATGGAGAGATGAGTTGTTACAGTATCTCACAAAAGTGAGTACACCCCTCACATTTTTGTAAATATTTTATTATATCTTTTCATGGGACAACACTGAAGATATGACACTTTGATACAATGTAAAGTAGTCAGTGTACAGCTTGTATAACAGTGTGAATTTGCTGTCCCCTCAAAATAACTCAACACACAGCCATTAATGTCTAAACCACTGGCAACAAAAGTGAGTACACCTCTAGAGAAAATGTCCAAATTATGCCCAAAGTGTCAATAATTTGTGTGGCCACCATTATTTTCCAGCACTGCCTTAACTCTCTTGGGCATGGAGTTTACTAGAGCTTCACAGGTTGCCACTGGAATTCTCTTCCACTCCTCCATGACGATGTCATGGTGTTGGAGACTTTGCGCTCCTCCACCTTCCATTTGAGGATGCCCCACAGATGCTCAATAGGGTTTAGGTCTGGAGACATGCTTGGCCAGTCCATCACCTTTATCCTCAGTTTCTTTAGCAAGGCGGTGGTCGTCTTGGAGGTGTGTTTGGGGTCGTTATCATGGTGGAATACTGCCCTGCAGCCCAGTTTCCAAAGGGAAGGGATCATGCTCTGCTTCAGTATGTCACAGTACATGTTGGCATTTATGGTTCCCTCAATGAACTGTAGCTCCCCAGTGCCGCCAGCACTCATGCAGCCCCAAACCATGACACTCCTACCACCATGCTTGACTGTAGACAAGACACACTTGTCTTTGTACTCCTCACTTTGTTGCTGCCACACACACCTGACATCATCTGAATCAAATAAGTTTATTTTGGTCTCATCAGACCACAGGACATGGTTCCAGTAATCTATGTCCTTAGTCTGCTTGTCTTCAGCAAACTGTTTGCGGGCTTTCTTGTGCATCATCTTTAAGAGGGGCTTCCTTCTGGGATGACAGCCATGCAGACTAATTTGATTCAGTGTATGGTCTGAGCACTGACAGGCTGACCCCCCCCCCCACCCCCACCCCTTCAACCTCTGCAGCAATGCTGGCAGCACTCATATTTCTGTTTTCAAAAGACAACCTCTGGATATGACGCTGAGCACGTGCACTCAGCTTCTTTGGTCAAACATGGCGAGGCCTGTTCTGAGTGGAACCTGTCCTGTTAAACCGCTGTATGGTCTTGGCCACCATGCTGCAGCTCAGTTTCAGGGTGTTGGCAATCTTCTTATAGCCTAGGCCAGGGGTCTGCAACCTTTGCCAGCCGAAGAGCCGTTTTGCCCGTCTCCGACTAAAACAGACGTGGCTGAGAGCCGCAACGGCAATTTGACCTTTAAAATAAAGATTATGCTGCTTATAAAGTTTTTTATATACTGTACATAGCTCTGAATATTATGTGGCATTAATGAATTCCTACTACAGCAGTGGGAAAAAACTGCTTATAGCTTCATTTATATAGCTTCATTCATGAAATAAATGTTAGATATATATTATAAATTGTTTTGTGCTGAAAAATAAATTTCTGAATATCTGACCATAATTTTTGCATAGTTTTAATTATCAGCACATTCATAAATTGTTTAAATCTGAAAAATATCACCCATCTCCTACTTTCAACAGCGATCACACAGCTTTAGTTCCTGATATTTTCATAAATTAGAGATGAAAGTTTTATTTAGAAGAAGCTACTTTTCATCCTGTTTCCTCATAATGCTCCTTGTTCAAATGTATTAATATAATATAAATCTGTATCCTTCACTTGTTCTCCAGACTCTCAATTTGACAACTAGTGGATTGGTTGTGGGCGGCGCGGTGGAGAAGTGGTTAGCACTGCGGCAGCACAGCAACTCACCCTTGGCCGGGGGATCCTGGGTTCGATCCCAGCCCCCGACCAACAGTGATCTGTGTGGAGTTTGCATGTTCTCCCCGTGTCTGCGTGGGTTTACTCCGGGATTTCTCCGGTTTCCTCCCACATGCCAAAAACATGCAAGTTAGGTTAATTGGCATCAACTGGGGATTCTAAATTGTCCTTGGGTATGACTGTGAGAGTGAATGGTTGTCTGTCTCCCTGTGTTGGCCCTGCGATGGACTGGCGATCTGTCCAGGGCAGGGGTCAGCAACCTTTACCGCTCAGAGCCATTTGGACCCGTTTCCCACAGAAAAGAAAACACTGGGAGCCACAAAAACTCTTTTGACACTTAAAATGAAATAACACTGCATATAACTTTTTTTTCCCTTTATGCTATGTATAAACAAACTATAATGTGTTGCATTTATGAAATCAGGGAACTCCTGCAGAGAAAACAAAATTACATTTCTGCATGCAACAAAAACATTTTGAACTCCGAAAAAAAAAAGACATTGGGTTGAAGGTTTACATTGGGTTGAGAGTGCTATTTCTAGCACTGATGACTCCTGATCCTTCGATAAAAATCTCATAATTCCGCTGAAAACAATACCGAAAGCTCAGAATTCCAACACGAACCAGCGATGTGATTTGGGGTTGAGGAAATTATCTGAAAATTCAGCAGGGGGTCTGGGGGACATAGTCCCCCAGCGGGGTCCGGGGTGGGATGGGGGGCAAAGCCCCCTGAAGCTCCTGGGTTTTTATGATTTTTAAGTACCAGAACTGTGCTTAAATGACAAAACAAACAGCTGAATGCCACTTATTAATGTATAATATTGACTTAATGTTCCAAGAAGATAGCATTCCTAAAATATTCCAACAAGCATTATCCATCACATGCTTTAACACTTGATCAAATCAAAGTTAGTTAATTTTATCTGTTCCATAATAGAAATAAAATTCCAACATACCATTACTTTTTATAATTTCAGCATTCATTTCAGATCACCAGTTTCAATCTCTATTGAGTCTTGAGCAGTTCATTTTGCACAATCACTGATGCAGCCAAGTCTTAGAAATATTCAAAAGTTATGAGTCAATGTCCACTGTGCACTGTCAATTTCAAACTGTTTGGAATCATAAAAGGGGATGGTTAACTTTTATTACCGTTTAATCCCTCGCGCCAGCCCAGCTCATACAGCCGTTGTAGAGTTAATGACTCTCCACCTGGCCATATCGATTACCGGTGGCCATACGCCACTTCCAGTCCTGCCTGAAAGGGCGCAGTTTCACTGCGTTCGTGGACCACAAGCCGCTAACGTACTTAACGTACTTTATCTTCCTGGAAGATAAAATAAAGCGGAATTCGGCGAATTAACAGAAAATCACATCCCTGAGAACACGCCGCCATGAATCTTTGAAAAAGCATACAACGAGCCATTTGATTGGTCCAATCGTTTGCAACTATCCAATCGCAGGGCTGTTTACAATACAGCAGTAGCTTGAACACAACACATCCGGGTTATCGCTGGAGACGACTTCCGACTTCGTGTTGCTTTTCGCTGACGGTGATTAAACTTTAACACATTATTCCATTCCAATTCCATTCCAATTCCATTCCACGCCATTCCAAGATGGCGCCCACAGCGGCCGCCGTGGTGTATCGCTGCCCTTTAATTTTTATAATTTGTCTGTTTTTGTTCACTGATTGTGCATCTGCCGGTTCATACACCCGTGAAGAACTACTAAATATTAGGACTCTCACCCCCATGGACCTTCTTCCAGTTTTTTTAGCTCCTGCCGCTGATCTGATCCATTGTTTGGCCAAAAAAGCAAGACGGCGGAAAAGAGGGAAGAGAGGAGGGATTCTCGCTCGGCTACGAAAAAGAGGCTCGCGAACAGCCTTGCCTGGCATATTTCTATCCAATGCCAATTCTCTCCTGAACAAGGTAGAAGAATTAAGACTGCTGATGCGTTTCAAGGACCTCGCTTCCTCGTCTGTCATCTGCTTCTCTGAGACCTGGCTTAATGAGAACATTCCAGATAGCGCGATCAGCCTCGAGGGTTTCCAGCTGATTCGTGCTGTCCGGTAAGTCTATCGGAGGAGGAGTGTGCTTCTATATTAACAACAGCTGGTGCTCTGATGTAACGGTGATTTCCAAACACTGTTCTCCCGCCCTGGAATTTCTTTTCATTAACTGCAAGCCATTTTATTCCCCGCGGGAGTTTGCCTCATTCATTCTCGTCGCCGTGTACGCCCCTCCTGACGCGGACACGCGCGAAGCTCAGCGCGTGCTCGCAGATCACGTCCAACTTACGGAGCGGAACTTTCCAGACTCCCTGGTTATCGTGGTGGGCGATTTTAACCAGAGCAATCTGAGTCACGAGCTCCCCCGCTACAAACAGTGTATTAAATGTCCAACCAGAGGAAATAACACGCTAGATCACTGTTATACTTCAGTAAAGGACGCATATCGCGCTGTTCCCCGCGCTGCGCTGGGACTGTCTGATCACGTGATGGTTCACCTCATCCCCACATACAAACAAAGACTGAAACTCACTAAACCTGTTGTGACCACCACAAAGAAATTGACCAGTGAAGCTGGAGAGAAACTGAACACATGCATGGAAATAACTGACTGGGACATGTTTAAAAGAGCCACACATGATCTTAATAGAGTACACATACACTGTGAACTCATATATCAACTTCTGTGAAGAGCACATTCTCCCATCGCGCACCAGGATAAGATATTCTAATGACAAGTCTTGGTTCACAGCTAAGCTCAGACGGATCAGGAAGGAGAAGGAAGCAGCGTTGAAAAGTAGAGACAGGGACTGCTACAGGGAGGTCAAATATCGGTTTAACAGAGAGCTGAGGAGAGCTAAATCTGTATATTCTGAGAGACTCCAGCAGCAGTTCACTGCTAATGACTCGGCTTCTGTGTGGAGAGGACTGAGGCAAATCACCAACTATCGGCCTCAGGCTTCTAAAGGTCAGGATGACAAAGCCCTTTGTCAAAGACTGTCCCAACACTATGCCCGTTTTGACACCTCGTCAGCTGTGTCCAACTCACCCACTCCACCCAGCTCCACTGCCTCCTCAGCCCCTAATTCATCAAGAGCGGTCCCCCCCTCCTCCTCCTCCTCCTCCTCCCCCCCTCCCCTTGTCATCAGTGAGCAGGACGTGCACAGACAGTTCTCCAGACTGAACCCGCGCAAGGCCCCCGGGCCGGACGGTGTGTCTCCCTCCACCCTGAGACACTGTGCGAAAGAGCTGGCACCTGTCTTCACAGACATTTTTAACACCTCCCTTAAGCAATGTCACGTGCCGACCTGCCTCAAATCCTCCACCATCATCCCTGTCCCCAAGAAGCCACGGATTACTGGACTTAACGACTACAGACCTGTAGCGCTCACCTCTGTAGTCATGAAGTCCTTTGAGCGCCTGGTCCTGTCTCACCTCAAGTCCATCACCACACCCCTCCTAGACCCGCTGCAGTTTGCCTACCGTGCTAACAGGTCTGTGGACGACGCAGTCAACCTGGCCCTCCACTCCATCCTGCAGCACCTGGACTCCCCGGGAACCTACGCCAGGATTCTGTTTGTGGACTTCAGCTCCGCATTCAACACCATCCGCCCCGATCTGCTCCAGGACAAGCTGTCCCTGCTCAACGTGCCTGACTCCCTCTGCAGGTGGATCACCGACTTCCTGACGGACCGGAGACAGCATGTGCGGCTGGGGAAGTCTGTCTCAGACTCTGTTAGCATCAGCATTGGATCACCCCAGGGCTGTGTACTTTTCCCCCCTACTCTTCTCCCTTTATACCAACTCCTGCACCTCCTCCCACCAGTCTGTTAAGCTGATTAAGTTTGCGGACGACACCACCCTCATCGGGCTCATCTCCAACGGTGACGAGTCCGCCTACAGGGAAGAGGTGGCCCAGCTGGTGTCCTGGTGCAGCCACAACAACCTGCAGCTGAATGCTCTGAAGACAGCGGAGATGATTGTGGACTTCAGGGAAGTCACATCCCCCCTGCCCCCCCTCACCATCACAGGCTCTCCCATCACCTTTGCAGATTCCTTCCGCTTCTTGGGCACCACCATCACCCGAGACCTCAAATGGGAGCCAACCATCAGCTCCCTCATCAAAAAGGCCCAGCAGAGGATGTTCTTTCTGCGGCAGCTGAGGAAGCTCAAGCTACCCACCAAGATGTTAGTGCAGTTCTACACGGCCATCATCGAGTCCATCCTCACCTCCTCCATAACTGTGTGGTACGCAGGAGCCACTGCCAGGGACAGACTAAGGCTGCAGCGCGTCGTGCGCACTGCTGAGAAGGTGATAGGCTGCAAGCTCCTATCTCTCCAGGACCTGTACATCTCCAGGACCCGGAGGCGTGCTGGCCGGATCATAGCCGATCCTTCACATCCTGGTCACGTGCTGTTTGCCCCCCTCCCCTCAGGTAGAAGGCTTCGGTCCATTCGGACTAAAATCTCCCGGCACATGAACAGCTTTTTCCCCTCTGCCATCAGACTGCTGAACACTAAGTGACTTATTAGACTCTCGTGCACTATGTACAGCAGCTTAATTATTTTGTAAGTTAAAGTTAACTGGAAGTATAACAAGTTTCCACATATAATTCCAAGGTCAATTGGCAATTCCATCAAACCAAAAGTGCGTTGTATAGCTGCTGCTTTTTTTGGGAAGTCAGTTTATCATCAGTGTATCATTATTACACAATATACAAAATGGGTCTAGATTTGGATTGGCTTTTTTTTATAATATAAATTATTTGGTAAGTTAAAGGGGCTTAGGATTAAGCTTCTGCATAATTTTAAATTACCCCGGTGTTTCAGCATTTAATTAACCGTCTGTTAACATTTAACCGTTTTGAACAACAGAGGCGACGTAGTTTAAAAGTGCACAACATTTTATTTAAAAAAGACGTTTGACATATATATGCACATGAACACTGAACAAATGAAATGATCTCTGAATGATCTCTGCTTCATATGCAGCTGCTTCAGATTCCTCCTGGGCAAACGCTATTCTCCTCTCCTGCTCCAACGTGTGTTGTCTCAATCCACGTCGTCTTCTCCTGTAAAATTCTCTTGTCTCGTTAAAGACATTCATTGTGTTAAAAACCGTGGAAATCCTCCGCTTGTAATCCGCTATTTTTTTCTGTGTTGTTGAGGAGTCAGTCTCGTCCTTTATACGTCAGCAGTGTAGCGCCACCTCGATCCCGCCCACCCCAGCAATTCTCGGCTTTCCGCGGTTGTGATGGAGGCGCAGCCGCGGGAGAAACAAGTAGTAAAGAAAAGAAAAGAGTAGCGCAGAACTATATAGTGGAAATGTGGCTTAAGTGACTTTTGACTCTCGTGCACTATGTACAGCAGCTCAACTAGACTCATGTCAGTCATCACTGTTTTTCTGTTGCATTATTGACTGCACTATGTGGTACTTCACATTATCTGCTACATGCTAATTTTTTAAAACTGCCTTGACTAGTACTACTCATTATTACTAGTATTATTATTATTATTACTTATTATTACTTATTTTTCTACACTTATTGCACGTTTCTAGTCCTTTAGTTTTTTAGTTTATCCCTTTTTCTCATTATGTTTTTAATGTTGCAGCATGGCACCGAGACAAATTCCTAGTTTGTGTATCACATGAACAATGGCAATAAACCTGATTCTGATTCTGATTCTGATTTTTTTTTAGATTTTACAAGATCACCATAATCTTCAAATTTAGAATTACATTTTAAAAACTAATGAACTAAAATAAAATACATTTTAATTAAATACTCATTATTTATTTTCCAAAGCCACAGGGAGCCGCAGCAGAGGGATGAAAGAGCCGCATGCGGCTCCAGAGCCGCGGGTTGCTGACCCCTGGCCTAGGCCATCTTTATGTAGAGCAGCAATTCTTTTTTTCAGATCCTCAGAGAGTTCTTTGCCATGAGGTGCCATGTTGAACTTCCAGTGACCAGTATGAGAGAGTGTGAGAGCGATAACACCAAATTTAACACACCTGCTCCCCATTCACACCTGAGACATTGTAACACTAACGAGTCACGTGACACCGGGGAGGGAAAATGGCTAATTGGGCACAATTTGGACATTTTCACTAGGGTTGTACTCACTTTTGTTGCGACTGGTTTAGAAATTAATGGCTGTGTGTTGAATTATCTTGAGGGGGCAGCAAATTTACACTGTTATACAAGCTGTATAACAGTGTAACAGTGTAACAGACACTTTGATATTGCTTCACATTGTTTCAAAGTGTCAAATCTTCAGTGTTGTCCCATGAAAAGATATAATAAAATATTTACAAAAATGTGAGGGGTGTACTCACTTTTGTGCGATACTGTAAATGAACTGAATCTACAACTGGTAATGTAACTCTTTGGTGTAATACCATCTTGCCGTGTCCTTTTGTCCCATTTCTGTTGTGTTAAGCATATACCAGAACTCTTGGAACAAGCTCTACATACTTCTTCAGAAATAGTTGAAAACGTCTTTCAGAGTGAGGTGTGCTTTTGTGTGCTTGTGTATATTTGTAACATTATAATGTTGACATATTAAATCCAGCTATAAATATTTGAATTTGGGTGTACAAGTATTTTTGATGAATAGATGGATAGATATATGTACTTTATTGATCCCAAACTGGGAAATTACAGTGTAATGGCAACATGACAGTAGACAACCAAAACGACAGAAACACACATAGCATAATAGAAGAAGGAATTAAGATAAGATAAGATAAGCCTTTATTAGTCCCACAATGGGGAAATTCCAGGATTGCAACAGCACAGGGATAGCAACACTCAGAGCAACAATCAGAAGGCAAGAAAAAAAAAACAAGCAAGCAAGAGCAGCTAATATACATATGTACATATTACTATAAAATATACTCACCGACCACTTTATTAGGTACACCATGCTAGTAACGGGTTGGACCCCCTTTTGCCTTCAGAACTGCCTCAATTCTTCGTGGCATAGATTCCACAAGGTGCTGGAAGCATTCCTCAGAGAGTTTGGTCCATATTGACATGATGGCATCACACAGTTGGCGCAGATTTGTCGGCTGCACATCCATGATGCGAATCTCCCGTTCCACCACATCCCAAAGATGCTCTATTGGATTGAGATCTGGTGACTGTGGAGGCCATTTGAGTACAGTGAACTCATTGTCATGTTCAAGAAACCAGTCTGAGATGATTCCAGCTTTATGACATGGCGCATTATCCTGCTGAAAGTAGCCATCAGAAGTTGGGTACATTGTGGTCATAAAGGGATGGACATGGTCAGCAACAATACTCAGGTAGGCTGTAGCGTTGCAACGATGCTCAATTGGTACCAAGGGGCCCAAAGAGTGCCAAGAAAATATTCCCCACACCATTACACCACCACCACCAGCCTGAACCATTGATACAAGGCAGGATGGATCCATGCTTTCATGTTGTTGACGCCAAATTCTGACCCTACCATCCGAATGTGGCAGCAGAAATCGAGACTCATCAGACCAGGCAACGTTTTTCCAATCTTCTATTGTCCAATTTCGATGAGCTTGTGCAAATTGTAGCCTCAGTTTCCTGTTCTTAGCTGAAAGGAGTGGCACCCGGCGTGGTCTTCTGCTGCTGTAGCCCATCTGCCTCAAAGTTCGACGTACTGTGCGTTCAGAGATGCTCTTCTGCCTACCTTGGTTGTAACGGGTGGTTATTTGAGTCACTGTTGCCTTTCTATCAGCTCGAACCAGTCTGGCCATTCTCCTCTGACCTCTGGCATCAACAAGGCATTTCCGCCCACAGAACTGCCGCTCACTGGATATTTTTTCTTTTTCGGACCATTCTCTGTAAACCCTAGAGATGGTTGTGCGTGAAAATCCCAGTAGATCAGCAGTTTCTGAAATACTCAGACCAGCCCTTCTGGCACCAACAACCATGCCACGTTCAAAGTCACTCAAATCACCTTTCTTCCCCATACTGATGCTCGGTTTGAACTGCAGGAGATTGTCTTGACCATGTCTACATGCCTAAATGCACTGAGTTGCCGCCATGTGATTGGCTGATTAGAAATTAAGTGTTAACGAGCAGTTGGACAGGTGTACCTAATAAAGTGGCCGGTGAGCAGTGCAGAACATTGTAGCTGGATGGAATAAATATATGAATATGTAAACACACAGTGCAGAGCAATGTAGCTAGATGGAATAATATGTAGATATATAAACACACAGTGCGGAGCATTGTAGCTAGATGGAATAAATATATAGATATATAAACATAAACACACCCAGTGCGGAGCATTGTAGCTAGATGGAATAGATATGTAAATATATAAACACACACAGTGCAGAGCATTGTTGCTAGATGGGATGAAACAGCACAACCGTCTACTTAGTTATCCTACATGGTATGATTATGTGCCCATACATATTCTCACTCTCCATAGCGACCGGTATTTTCCTAGTTGTATGCCGGAGGGGACCATTGTATAAGTCTATTGCATCTTTTGCATTCAAAAAACTATTAGTTTGTTACGTCTTTTTGCTAGCTCTGCGAGCAGCCCTGCTTAGGTTGTACAGTCTGACAGCCGTTGGTAGGAAGGACCTGCGAAACCTCTCGGTTGTGCACTTGGGATGATGTAGTCTGCTGCTAAATGAGCTCCTCAGTGCATTCAGTATGTCCTGCATAGGGTGGAACTCGGACTCCAGCAGAGATGACAGTTTAGCCACCGTCCTTCTCTCTCCTATCTCCTCCACCGGATCAAGGCGCTGCCCCAGGACAGAGCTAGCTTTCTTGATCAGTTTGTTCAGTCTCTTCCTATCGGCTGCAGTAATGCCACTGCCCCAGCAGACCACTCCAAAAGTGATGGCTGATGCCACCACCGTGTCATAGAATGTCTTCAGCAGCGCGCCTTGTACACCAAAAGACCGGAGTCTCCTCAGCAGGAACAGCCTGCGCTGTCCCTTCTTGTAGAGTGCATCAGTATTGTGTGACCAGTCTAGTTTATTGTTCAGATGAACACCCAGGTACTTATAGGCTGTCACCATCTCGATGTCTGTTCCCTGTATATTTACTGGTGCTGTGAGGGGTTGTCCTTGCCTGCGGCAGTCCACCACCAGCTCCTTAGTTTTCCTCGCGTTGATCTGGAGGCAGTTCCAAAGGCACCAGTCCACGAAGTCCTGGATAAGCCTTCTGTACTCAGCTTCATCTCCATTGGAGATGAGGCCAACGATCGCAGAGTCATCAGAGAACTTCTGTAGATGGCAGTGTGTTGTGTTGTGTGAGAAGTCCGCAGTATAAAGAGTGAACAGGAAGGGAGCCAGCACCGTTCCCTGGGGGGCCCCCGTGCTACTGATGATCGTGTCGGACACACAGTCCCGGGTTCTCACAAACTGAGGCCGGTTCGTGAGGTAGTCCAGGATCCATGATGACAGGTGCTGGTCCACCCCTGCGTGCAGCAGCTTGTCCTTCAGGATCATCGGTTGGATGGTGTTGAAAGCACCAATTACCAAGGGAAAGCAAAACTGCCTAGTAGGGGTGGGCGATATGGGCCAAAAATGATATTGCGATATTTCTGTGAATTTCCACGATAATGATACTCTTCACGGTATCACAGAATACATTTTTTTTTTCTTTTAAATTTATAAAGGACAGTTTCACAGGGCAGCGTTAATTATGTTCAACATATTCTTCTTCTTTTAGATTTGACTGGGAGTTGGCAACCAGCTTACAGGTGCATTACCTCCACTGACTTGATTGTCATCACTCTATATCTTTGTATCATCATCATCATAGCAGTCTGTCAGGGGCGACAATGACTGTTTCATTTAGGTCTTATCAGATTCCTCCATGGAGTTCTGTCCTTCGCCCTCTGCTGCCAGGAACTCCTGACCTTGTTAACCAGGGCGACGTCCGAGCCGGTATGAGTTGCTTTCTGACTGACCATTTCATGAACTGCTTGCAAAGTATTTGAGTACTGCTAGCTTTTGCTGGACTAGCAGCACATTCTTGGCAGATAGAAGTATAATCAGTGGCAAGGACAGGCCAAGATAAACTGACTCCAGTATCTGTTGCAGTGACTGACCAGATGATAGGTTTGTTTATCGTTGCTCTTTGTGTAGTGCATGTCATGATGCACCGACTGGCAAAAGTCCACCACAGACCTTGCGACAGATGTGCTTATCTGCCAGGATGTCCATTCTCACCCCGTGTAACTGGAAGTGGTCCACCACAGACCTGTGACAGATATTGTTTTTAGTTCTTTGTATAAGGAGTTCTTTAAAGGAGTTCTGAACAACTCCTTATGTGTGAAAAAATTATCCGTCCTTGGACTGTGTCCTCTCAGTAAAAACAAAAACTCTTATTTCTCCAGTTTATAAAGAGCAGTTTAGAATGTATTTCAAACGTTTTTATTCTGTATCAAATAATACCAGAAAATATTATAAACCACCACATCTTAAGTGCACTGAGGGGTGGACTGGGACAAAAATTCAGGCCGGGATAAATTGTCCTTAGGTATGAGGCGATCTGTCCAGGGTGTACCCTGCCTCTTGTCCAAAGATGCTGGGATAGGCTCCAGCCCCCCCGCGACCCGAAAAGGATTAAGCGGAAGAAGATGAATGAATGAATGAATGAATGAATGAATTTGACTTCATCCTAGGCCACCCTGTTGTTGGAAACCAGAAACCACCACAGTTTTAGTAGGTTAATATTTTAAAATAACAGGTATCAAACTAGTTATAAATGTAATTATAACCTTCAGCTGTTAGGAAAATTATAAATTTAAATTTTAATAGTCAACTGATCTATTGATTAGTCAGTCAGTTGTTTTAATAATCTTAATTTTAATCTGGTGCTGCTTCTGATTTCTTCACCTTTTCCGAATAAATACACAAGGTAAGAGTCTTTAGGTAAAAAGTTACAATTCTGGATGAAAAAGGTCACGAATTTGTCACCAAAAACGTTCAAAATTTTAAAAAAGTACCTTTATGAAAAGATGTTTAAAAATGAGAAAATAAAACAAATTTAGGAGAAAACGGCAACAAGCAGATGAGTGAAGTTGGTACTGCAGACCTACATATAGCCTGTAGTTTTGAAAATTATAAAGGTTTTTCTTAAAACATCTGAATAGTCCTGAAAACGTTGCCTTATAAATGTAAGAGCAGTTTAGCTATGGCTAATGCAACCTATTTATTACATTTAAAAACGTAAACCCTAAACTACAGTATAAGCAGCTACAGCAGTATAATATCACCACAGACATTATTCACCATAGTACTTGCGTCTTCATCTCATTTCTATGTTCTGGGGGATGAGGGGGTTTTGGTCATTTTAACATATTAAATTAATTTAGTATGCTATTTCACCGGGTCAGGAAGAGGGTCTAAATAAAACAGGGAGAGAGTGAGGTAATTTAAAAGTATTAGTTCATCATTTGGCCTACCTGCCTGCCGTTTCCACCAAACTACAAGACACTTCTGCAGGTAAATGAGTGCTGCATCAGAACTCCCGTCTCTCTTTCTCTGTTTGCTCGCATTAGAAATCTCCATTGCACAGATAACTCCTGGGGCTGTTAACAGATTTTTTTTCCTTTTCTTTCGGTTGGTTGAACAAAGCAAGCTGGAGCAGCCACAAGAAAACGAAAATAAACCTTTGGACACTTTGGAGTCTGGACGTCAACAACACTGCTTCAGGGTGAAGTAAAACTTTTCACTGAAGCCGTGTTGATGTCCGGGAAAAAAATGCGGGCAGATTATCCACATCGCTGCACCGGTTTTTTTTTGTTTTTTGTTTTTTTAAAAGGCAGCAGTTTGAAACAGCCTTAAAACAAAATTACTTCCTCACAACTAGAGGCAAATGTTCCAAACACAAAGCGCCACTTTTCTTGCACCATTTTTTTTTTTGCCATTTCTCTGGTAACGTGTAACTTCCATTGGCAGCGTAACGGACCCCAAATATCGCGAATACCGGAATCAAAAATGATACCAGTATTATCATGAACGATAAGATATGGCACACCCCTAGTGCCTAGATAACTTTATATACATCACAGATGAATAGATGATGACCCCTATAGATACATGGATCATACTAGCTGTACAATGCAGGACTATCGGGCGCAGGGTGAAATTTTATCGATATGTCAGCACTGAAGGTGGAAAAAGAAACAACTAGCTGCTCTCTGTTTGCTGTGTTTAATTCCTAGAACAGTATTCTTGTCTATAATACTACAAGGCTCAGTCAAGTGTCTTGACTTCTTTAAGTTCTGGGAAATGACTTTGGGACACTTTACTCTCCCTTCGCCTAATCATATGACCAGCATCAGACTATTATGTGCCTCATGCTGGGAATAAAGATGGCCCTGTTACAAAGCTGAGGAGAAAAAATGAACTCCTGATCTTATTAAAAAATGCCATTTACTTCTGGAGCCCCCCACCACTACCACACACACACACACACACACACACACACACACACACACACACACACACACACACACACACACACACACACACACACACAGTTTTGAAAGGTTAAATGAAGTTGCTTTCACCTTCTAGCTGATCTTTTTTTTTTAGTTCTAGTCCCAGTATTTGCCTTAGGATATCAGCCAGTTCAAATTCAATGACAAAAATCAACAAGGAGAAGTGATGTGGAAAGAGATTTACATTCCTGCACTGTAACTTAAAGCATTTGCAAACTATTATTTTGGACTAGAAGAAATTCTTCTGAAGCCTAATTGAACTTTTAGACTTCCAGACCCAGAAAGGTTTTAATAAGATGTACTAGTTTTTTTTTTTCTTTTTTACTTTTATGGATTTTTAATGTTACCCGAGTTTGTTTGAAACATGCAGTTACAATAGCTTTCCATGCTGCAACAGAAGCACTTTATTTTTGGGCTAAAAGACTGCATTTTAAATTCTGTTATTTAATTGTGTTGTTCCAAACACTTTATTAAGCTGTCAAGTTCAAGTTTCCAACTTGTTTCATGTGTCATTATTACTATTTAGCGATGGGAACTTTTTTTTTATAATAGGCTACATTATATTAAGGCAGAGACTGACAACACAGTGATTTTCACAAATGTGTAGGCTTAAACAAGTGAGGTTAAATGTGCACTGAAGCCCCAAACGGGAGCCGTGCCAACAGGAAGCGGAGATAGTGGTCGTGACAGAAATAATCATTAGTCGACCAATCAAAAAAACAGTTGTTAGACTAGTTGACTACCAAAATCATCAGTTGCAGCCCTACACTACACATACAGTGAAATATTTAAGCCGTTTTAATTTATTTTCGATGATTATGGTTACAGTTTTTGTAAATTAAATTACAAATCATGGTATTGTGGGGGGAGCGTGTGGCGGGTTGAATTCAACCCCCACAACACACAGAGACAGTCAGCTCGCACTCCTGGGTTTTTTCCGCTGCATGCTGTGTTTACTGCTGTGAGGTTAAGGTGTCATCCATGCATTGTGTTCATGCATCCTGTCTGTACCTCTGATATGCAAATGCCCAGATTGGCTGCTGTGAAGGTCTTTGATGTATTGTCTGAGTTGGGTATATATGCTGTACCATTCTGTAATTCTGTCTCTCAATATCTCATTCTGATTCCTGTAACTGCTGCAGACACACACCGTGTCTCTTTGCCTGAGAGCCCGAGGACATCACCTCAGCCCGCAGCACGAGGGCTGGGGAGGTGATCCAATGAAGGCGGTATGATTCAATAAACCAACTTAAAACTCCATCGCTGCCTTTATTTTATCATCCGCTTCAGTATTGTAATTTACTGAGATGCACTAATATTCAGAATGAGGGCTGATATTGCCATGACAAAAAGAGGGAAGGTAAAAGAATAAACCACTCCTGTAATTTTCTAATTTAGTGCACTATACACATTAGCCAGCAGAACTGAAATGGCTCAATCGTCAGCAACCATCATCGAAGAGAGATTATTGTCCAACAGGTAAACTAACATAAACAGTACATGCTGATAGGTTAATCAGTTTTCTAAAGCTGAGACAGTCACTCATTGAAAATAAGAAGCACTAACTTTACTCGCTAACCTTACCAGTGTGGTGTTTATAAGTGGCCCAACTTCAATCATTCATCACTGGGGCGACAGGCAGCCGAGCTGGCGGACAGAGCGGAGGGAGGAGGAAGGGGAGGAGGATGGATGCCGCTGTAGTGCTGCTCTGATGATGACAACTCTGCTTTATAGAGTTTGCTTTTAACTTGTTTCATTTGTTTATTTTCAGTAAAATGCTCCCATACTTTGGAAAGTTTTGGCCTCTTCTCTGTGATTTTCTCTCTTCTGTGTCACCATGATGCGCTCCTCTTCTTCTTTGCTGGAATAGTTAAACTGAACATTTCTGTGGCATGCATATAAACTTTAAAATTAAATGATTCGTCGACAATAAAAATCTGTGTCTACAAATTTTTATGATCGTCGTCATTAGTGAAGTTAACCAATCATTGCAGCCCTACTTCTTTATACACTTTGGGTTCAGTCTTTTCCCAGTTTGACGCCGAACATATTGTTTCCCATCAGACCCAAATAAATTAAACTTACTCTCATCATTGAAGTGCACTCTGGACCAGTTCTCCTCTGTCCACACAACACGCTGCTCAGCAAAGGCAGGTCTAGCCTTTTTATTCCTTCTGCTGATGAGAGGTTTGGTCACTGCAGAGTGAGCTTTGAGTCCAAATTGTCTCTAACAGTGAGATACCGTGTGCCGAGACAGATCCTTGCCCTGTTCAGCAGTGAACTGGTGAGCAATTCCAGCTGCACTGTTGAACCAATTCCCCATTGAGTCTTCGCGTAATCCTGTCCCCCAAACCAGAGTAGTGTGAGAAACTAGTGATGTCCTGTGGGCCCAGATGTGCTGAAGTCATTGAAAGCAAGGGCCTCTACACCTCTACACTGGGGGTAGCTGTGGCACAGGTGTAGTGTGACTGACTACTGATCGAAGGGTCAGGGGTTTGATTTTCACTCTGTTTGCAGTCTGCGTGTCGAAGTGTCCGTGAGCAAGACACTGAACCCTCAGTTGCTCCTGGTGGGTCAGGGCAGCACCTGTGTATGGCACCTCTTCCGCCATCAGTGTGTGAATGTGTCTGTGAATGGGTGGATAGCAGGATCTGTAAAGCGCTTTGGTCATCTAGAGATGAGAAAAAGCACTATATACTGTAAGTGGACACCATACCATTCACTTCCTATTGATTTTTGAATCCTATAGCCCTAAAAAATACACTGTTTAAATCTTCCCTTCTGGCACAGTGGTTACTGTTCTCTAATTTTTCTCACTTTTTTTTTTTTTTTAACAAAATAAATGTTTGTGCTGAAGTGCCTTGGTTATTTAAAAAAAAACATGCTAGTACAGTAGTGGTATAGCCACAGCTGATATTTTGTCAAATTCTGAACAATGAAGAATAACAACATATCAGAATAAATCAAGTATTAATATATTGTTATCTAATTTTAATCTCCACTGTATATACAGTATGTAGTGGGGGGAATGGTTATTTGTTCCTCTGCTGAATTTGCAAGTTTTCCCTCTTACAAAGAAATGAACACTCCATGATTCCTGTGGTAGGCTTACTGTATTTTAACAGAGACACAATATCAGCAAAAAAACCCAAACCAAACCAAAACAAAAAATCAAATAAGGGTTATAAATAATTTGCATTTGATCGAGGGGAAATAAGTATTTGATCTCCTGCCAACTAGCAAAAATTCTGACCTGCTGTTATAGATCCCTCCTCCCTAAGGAATTAGTCAGTGGTGCAGTCTCCTGACACATTAAGGTTCACCTCCACTACTAGATCAGTGCTAGTAGAGGAATTCCTCTTTGGATCAGTGGTAAAAGTGGGAGGATTCAGATTACAATGTCATGGGTTCAAATCCTGGCCTGGGATACAGGTGTATGTAGGGATGGGAATTGAGGACCAGTTCCGAGCCCCCAGAATTGCACATTGCTGATGTCATCAATTCTTATTGATGCAGTGGTTTTAAACACTTCCATCTTTTTGTTTCTTTTTTAAAACATGGCATGCGCCATGACATCACACGCTGCCGTTGACAAGCAACATGACGCTGTCACTTCCACGGAAGCATATGGTAAACATGAGTTGAAACATCTTTTGACCTGGCAGCATGGGATAAAATGAAAAACTGTAATGTGTTTGACAGTCTACAAAGTGCACCTGATTTCCAAACAGCAGCACCTCCGTTAGTGATGGTAATATTGGCTTATTATTTTTAGTAGTATATTAGCGCGATGCTAGCAGCCTTGCAGACTAAGTTTAATCCTTTTTTAACTCGCAAAACCAACTAAAAACATCTGATATTTAAATATGATCTTATTCTTTTTAGACATTGATGGCAACAGGTAGCTCTGGGGTTTTACCAACCTGCTCGTCCTCCACTTCTTGCCAGGATGACCCACTGACGCTAGCTGCACACGGAGCTGTAATGAAGTTTGTAGTGCAAGGCTTGCATCTGTTCATGACCGTAGAGCAGCTGGAGTTTGGGTAGGTGATACGTGTGATGTAGGTTACAGATTAATACTAAATTACTCTTTCCCAGAATGAGTAGTGTCTTGAGGTTTTACCAGTATATTAATATACAACTATTTTATGCATGTGTGGGTGTATCTACACTGTGCATATACTGTACAGTATACTGTATATATTAAAAAAAACATGCAAAAATTACACCCAAGTACAGCATGTATACTTTTGTGATTGCTAAAATAACATAATTGTGTAGTTGTTTGTAATCACTTCAGTATTCCATTTATACTGCTTTTATTTATATTGCTTTTCATCATTTAAACATAACAAATATTACAAGGAATAAATGCCCACTTTTACATGTTTACAGCCTTTTATGTTTGATTTTATTATATCTTTTTAGGAGAAGAAGCATTGTTTAAAGTCAGAAAAATAACTCCTGCATTGATGCTGAAATCCTGTGAAGGCCTGCTTTCTTCCACACATGGAAAACTGATCAATAATTGATAAGGGAGTTGATAAAGAATTGGATCAATAAGCAAAATCGACAGTGCCATTGATATTGATAAAATCTTAGTCCCTCCAGGATTTTGCGGGACGTTTTGATGATTGTTGCGGGCCAAAAAGCCTGAATTCGCGGGAGCTTTTTTAAAAAGTTGCGATGTTTTTAGAGTGTTTCTTGCACTAAAAGTTGTGGGAATAATTTCAAATTTTAAAGCAGATGCTTTTTTCCAGTTTACTGCAGTGATATTCTATATAACAATACAAGAAAAGCACAAGATTGTCAAAAATTTCCTATTATAGGGATTTGTAAATTAAGCAGAAACTTCTGCTATACAGAAAAAACTCTTGTGCAACAGCAAATACAAGCATTAACACAATATCCATTACAGCAGCTAAATTGCATTGAATGCATGTTAAACAGTATAGATTTGGAAATTATTGGCAGCACTTTAATTTGAAAACTCCCTATGGTTCCCAACCACTCAGTACCCAGCGGAGAGGAAAAAAATAATTTATTCTGTTGCACTGTATTGGCTACTCCAAGTCTGTTTTTCTGAAGAAAAAAAAAAACAACAGAGAATATTCTCTCTCTTTCCACGCCAACCTGTGTCTGCTGCATGTCGGTCTTCCACACACACACACCTTTCATTTACAGCCGGGGTGGGGTGCGTACATTTGTCCGTCCAGAGTCCAGACCGAAAATTCACAGTTTTAAAGCTCATTGGCCAGATGTAGTAATGACTTTACCTCTAAAGATGTATAAATTTTCAAACACTGGCTGTAGTGTAGTGTACTCTTCTCGTGCGTGCCCCTGCAATGGGGTGCTTTTGGGGCAGGTGCATGTTTTTCAACATAAATCCAGTGCTTTGTACACACGGTGAGGACGGAGATGTGGCGAGGTGTCCACGGGCAGGCTGGGGGAGACGGAGGAAGGGATGGTGTTGAAAACCTCGCGGGTGAGTTTTTTTTTTTTTTTTTTTTACATGTTTGCTGAAGTGTTCCATTACTCACTGTAAACTATAAACTCACTGCTCAGTGTAAACACGGAAGTGAACGCGGTGCAGTGATGCATTTGTTTGGTTAGACTGAGTGTTTCAGCGCTAGTTAGAGACAAATTTGATTTGTGAAATTGGCGGAAGTTGACGAGGATTGGCCAAAATTGCGGGAAAGTTGCGGTGCATGGCTGATTTCACGTGAACTGGTGCCATCGCAACATTGTGAAATCCTGGAGGGACTGAAATCTTATCAATTCCCATCCCTAGGTGTACATCTACCTTGCTTGTGTGCGGAAAAGACTTTGTAGGTGTATGTCTACCTTGCCTAAAGGCAAAAATGACTATAGGTTTGTCCACCTTGATGATAGAGGATTGAAACTGACTTGAGATCCAAAGTAAAATAGGCAGTTCTAGCCTTAGCCTAGCTGGGCTCTAAGACCTGCACAGACCAGTTATGTATCATGAGGCATATAAATTTGTCCTGTCCCTTTAGGAAAATACTTATAATCTCAACTCGTTTTGTGTATAAAAAAAAAAAAGACACTTGTCACAGAATGTCTCTTCATTTCAAACTTCTCCACCACCATGGGCAACACCAAAGAGTTGTCAAAGGATGTCAGAGACAAGATTGTAGATCAGCACAAGGCTGGAATGGGCTACAAGACCATCAGCAAACTTGTTGAGAAAGAGACCACTGTTGGTGCGATAATAAAAAAATAGAAGAAAGATAACAGTCAATTGTCCTCACTCTCGAGCTTCATGCAAGCTCACACCTCGTGGGGTAAGGATGATTCTTAGAAAGGTGAGAGATCAGCCCATAATTACAAGGGAGGAGCTTGTTAATGAACTCAAGGGAGTTCATTAACAATTGCCAAGAAAACCATTAGTGTAACATAGGGATGGGGCAAAAGATTGATTCAGTGATTGATCGCAATACTTGACACTAATGACAATCCACTGATACCTAAATGCATGGATCAATCTTTTATTATTTATATACTGTATAGTATATTCATGTAACATTGCATACTCTTGGGTATTAATCAACCAGTTACGTTTTCAGTCCACTAGATGGCGTGAAGCAAGCACCTAATCAGGTGAAGTCATATCTTGTCTCGCAAGATTTGTAGCCAGCTTTGAAAGTTAGAAAGCAGTTAAATGCTACAAAAAGTTAGGTCAAATGTCGGGGCTTTTTTTTTTTTTTTTTTTTTTTTTTAGATTTTATAACCAAATGGAATGGAAGACATACAACCCACAAGAAGCGCTGCATGACAAAAAAACAAAAAAACAACACTCTTAACACGCGGCACCATGGCCAGCACACGTCTCAGAGTAGTGTTAGCAATGGCTAAGCTAAAAACACCGGCATGTAGCTTGCTTTTTCTCTGGGCGGCATTGACCAACAAACTCTGGAGACCTGTTACTATCAACCTGTGTGCAGAGACGTGTCTCCGCGGAAAATGAAGCCCCAAGAATGTTGGCAGTAGAAAGGACCGCAGCAGCTGCAGGACTGAGAACCACTAGCTGCCACAACAAAAGCGGTTGAGGTGAGTAGAAAAGTTAAAATTTTACATGAAACAGATATTGACAGTTGTACTTTCGGGACAAAATTTGAGATTGACATGGGAGGGGGGATGTATGCTCTCGTGATGGATCGTAATAGTGATGGGATCGTGATCCAAGTATCAAGATCTGAATCGGAACGTGAGGTCTCCCACGATTCCCACCCCTAGTAATACACTTTGTCATAATGGATTGAGATCCTGCAGTGCTTGCAAAGTCTCCTTGCTCAACAAGTCACATGTACAGGCTCGTCTGAAGTTTGTCAGTGAACACCTGAATGATTCAGAGAACTCTTGGGAGAATGTGGTGTGGTCACGAGACCAAAATTGAGCTCTTTGGCATCAAGTTGACTCGCCGTGTTTGGAGGCAGAGAACTGTTGAATATGACCCCCAAGTACACCATCCTCACTGTCAATCATGGAGGTGGAAATATTCTGCTTTTGGGCCATTTCTCTGCTAAGGGTACGGGAAGACTTCAGTACATTGAGGGGCCAAAGAATGTGGCCATGTACCGTCGAATCTTGGATGAGAGCCTCCTGACCTCAGCCAGAACACTGATGATGGGTCATGGATGGGTCTTTCAGTGTGACAATGACCCAAAACATATGGCCAGGGCAACAAAGGAGTGGCTCAAGAAGAAACACATTAAAGTCCTGGAGTGGCCTAGCCAGTCTCCGTACCTTAATCCCATAGAAAATCTGTGGAGGGAGCTGAAACTTTGAGTTACGAACTTTGAATTATGGACTGTTAAATTCTTTGTAAGAGGGTAAACTTACGAATTCAGCAGGGGATCACACACAGAACCCCCCACCACCACCACCACCACCACCACACGTAGAATTTTAACAATACCTGACACCACTTTTGCTTCCTCAACGCATTGCTCTGCCTTGTTAGTCAATTTGCATCATCATTTTTATGAGCTAAATATTCACCCCTGTTTATTCAATAGAATGAATGAAATAAGTTTCATTTATTTTAGTGGGAGTTGGATTTAAGTTCTCAGGGGTATTTTTTAAAGCTCTACAGAGCAATTTTTGTTAGTTCATTCCAGTGAAACCAAAAGAAACTAATGTGATGGCACGACATCCGTCTGTCTACATTTCACAAAATGTGCTACTTCTAGACAATAGAGAGCCTAAGTCACGACCCCTCTACTTCCGCATATAGCACCTTAAATCGGAAAAATTCTCCATTGAAATGAATAGCAAGAGCGAAAAAATAGGCTGTCCTTGAAAAACTTAGACAAAGGGCAGCGCGGTGGTGCAGTGGTAAGCACTGGGGTGGGAATCGTGATTCTTGGGTCACGATTCAGTCCTATCACGATTCAGCGACTGCGATAATCGAGTATCACAATCCCATATATTTCAAATTTTTTCATCTTATTCAACCTCAAATCATGTCCCAGAGTAAAACTGTTGACATCTCTTTCATATAATAAAGTATTCTTGGGGCTTCATTTTCCGCAGAGATACGTCTTTGCAAACAGGGAGGGTGGTGGACGGTGCTGTTTGGAATAGACTCCCACTCCAGATACGTTCAGCTGACTCTGTGGACTCTTTTTAAAAGCAGGAGCAAACTTTTTTGTATAATGAGGATTTCCGTTGAGTTTCAACTGCTTTTTAATGGTAAGTCTGATAGTTTAAAATTATTTTAATCTTGTATTTTAACTTGTTTTTGTATTTTTACAGTTATTTTTTTATCTCTCAACTTCCTTTTATTCCATTTTATTGTGCAGTGCTCTGTGACTGCATGTCTGTGAAAAACACTTCATAAATAAACTTTACTTACTTGACACTCCAGAGAAAAAGCTCCATGCCGGTGTCTCTTTAGCTTAGCCATTGCTAATACTGCTCAAAGACGTGTGTGGCCTGCCATATTCTGAGTGTTTTTTCTTTTTTTTTTTTCGTGCAGCACTTCTTGCGGGTTGTGTGTCATATCAAGGTCTTTGCTTCCATCTTTGTTATAAAATCCAAAAAAGGCCTGACATTTGAGCTAACTGCTTTCTGACTTTTAAAATTGGCTGCAAATTACCAAAACAAACTCTGACTTCACTTGACTGGGTGTTTGGTTTGCGTCATCTAGTGGACTGAAAACGCCATTGATTAACCAATAACCACATGGACATTTTTTTTTTTAAGTAAAAGATTGATCCGTGCATGTATGGATCAATGCATTGTCGCCAGTGCCAAGTGTCGCGATCCATCACTGAATTGATCTTTTTTCCCACCCCTAGTTAGCGCTGTGGTAGCACAGCAAGGTCATGGGATCGATTCCACCCCTGATCTTCGTGAGTTGGATCCCACTTCCAGACCATCGCAGTGTTTCCTCTGGTTTAAAGACCTTGGCGCAGTGGCAACATATATTTTCGGGGTGGGTGGGGGGGGGTTTCAGAAAACACATCACACGATTGTAACTGGAATATGTTAATTTTACACTTTCTTTTTATTTTTTTTAAAATTTTGCACAGTAATATTGCATAATGGAACTTACCATTTGAAGTATTGTACAGCCAAGGCTTGAATGTTGGCATATTGGGCCAGCTGGGGTCCCACCCAGATGTCCTGTGTTTGGACTTTTTACTGGTGTCATCCTTCTCTCCTCCCGCTGCTCTCACCTCTCCTGGACCCTCTACCTGAACACTTTTCTCTCCTTGGCTCCTCTCTTCTGTCTCATCTTTCCCTCTCTGATTCCTGTCTAATTCAGGTTCTCTCTCAGTCTATGGTGGAATACAAACAGGCTAGAAAATATCAAGTGTCATGTTTTGTCCTGCAGGATTTTTTTCATGGTTTACATAAATAACCAAAATGTGTATTTTTTGTATTTTATTCTAGTGTTTCTTTTTTTCCATTGACGAAGAGTAGGAAAGGGAAGGGGAAAAACATTCATAATAATAATGTACTCATGCATGCTTACATTATATGATCAGAGGTGGGTATAGTAGCCAGAAATTCTACTCATGTAAAAGCAGTGCTATGAAATTAATAATTAAAAGTAGACAACCAAAAATTTTTAGTTGAGTTAAGGGTACAAAGAGCACCTACTTAAAAACTTGAGTAATGACTTCAGTCTTCAAGGTTTGAGGTTTTTCTCCAAAATGTATAACAATTTTCTTAGTTTTGTACTTTTCTCTGTAAATGTATCTAAATTTGCAACCATTTTCCTCAAATTTGTAATTTTCTCTTGTAAAATCATGACTTTTCTTGTACATTGGAGACTATTATAAATTTGTGGATTATTTTATGGCTAATCTTTCTTTTTTTAATCCAATCCAACTTTATTTATAAAGCTCTTTAAAAACAATGATGGTTGACACAAAGTGCTGTACATCAATGATAAATAAAATACAAAAACAATGAAAAGCAGCTATAGTACAAAACAGCACAAACAAAACAATAGTCATACAATAGAGACAATAAGAACAAATAAAATCAGTGTCTCAAACTGGGTCAAAAGCCAGAGAATAAAAATGTGTTCTAAGAGGAGTTTTAAAACTGGACAGTGAAGAGGCCTGTCTAATGGACAAAGGCAGATTATTATAAAATTACTGTTTTTTTTTAAATACATTTGAAACAGAATGTGGCATTTATTTTTTTTTACTTTTTTCCTCATACAATTTAAACTTTTGACCATAATTTTGTAGAGCCAGAACAGAACAACAACTTTAACTCTGAATTCAAAGAAATATAATTATTAAAATTATATTTAAAGAAATAAATTAACTTAAATGACCAAATATGCAGTTATTTCTGTTATAATATTTCTATATATTTATAGTTTTTTAGAAATCTCCTCACCAACCAGACAGCAGGAAAAACCTACCTTATTTTGAAATCCAAATGTTGACATGTTTAGTTTCTCTGAAGGCTGCTGATGGATTAAAGTCATTGACTTCATGAATTTCAGTCATCTTAACTTGCCAGGTACATAATAATGAACATAAATTATTAGTTAATATTGTAGTAGCTGGTGAAGTAAATCCTCAGCGATTCATCAGTCACTCTTGTTTTTCCCTGCAATGAAGCCTAACCAGACCTGTTAGCTAAGCGACTCCTCATTGTTGTTCCAGTTACCAGCGGGTTCAAACCACCATAAATGCCTCCACTGCTTATCTCTTGTACTTTTTCCGCGTTTAAAGTCCTTTAATACGCTCATGCTTCTCTTAGACAGCAACGCTAGAGAGACACTTTCTGCCTGCAGAAACGGTCATGTGGGCGCCGGGTGGGGCGCTTCTGCGCGGATGACAATCACACATTATTCATGTGTGCGCTTGTGGAGCGTTTCTTTCATACTTACTTTTTCTTAAATTAATATATCATAGGCGTGGTGGCATACTTCCTTAGGGAGGCGGGCCACCACACAGAAATGTTACCAGAGGAAACCCTGCATCGGTAATCCTTCTGTATGGAATTTGCATGTTCTCCCCGTGTCTGCGTGGGTTTACTCCGGGTACTCTGGTTTCCTCCCACAGGCCAAAAACATGCAAGTTAGGTTAACTGGAAACTCTAAAGTGGCACTAGGTGTGAATGGTGAAGTGATTGGCGCTGCATCTTGGCTGCCTCATCTATCCAGGTGGATGTCTAGGGCTGGGCAATATGAAAAAATTCCAGTCACGATAATTTTTTAAAATATTGATCTAGGGCTGTGCGCTATAACAATATACAGTATATTGGATGACGACATAAAAATGTCTATCATTTCATAGAATACTCTGTTTGTGCATTTTAAATCACGATATATGTACTCCCGTTTATTCAGTAAAACTTCTCACCACTACTTGTCAATGCCCCGTCTCTCCTCTGCAGTGCGCAACTGTGTGCAGCGGAATAGGTGTGTGGCTAGGCTTCAGTTCGATGGTTGCTAATACTAACTCCAAACTATGGGTTCAGATAGCTGCTACTCCTGTTTGCCAGGGATGTGGGACTGTTTTCCGTTGTACTGCGTCAGAGAGGATAGTTTGCTAACCTCGTTTAAATAGGGAGGTAAGTAATGTTGACACCATGTCCAATTATAAAATGCTAAATGACGATGCTAAGTTGTGCTAACTGGAAATGTAACCCCTGCCTTATGTTAATTAGGTAAGGGAAATTATTAAGTGTAGACCAGTTGCTAGGTTCGTAAGGGTTACAATAGGGAATTAAAGTGAATGTGGAATGAAATAGCTGGAGGCAGGAAATGAGCAATTCATATCCGTTATTATTAAAGATAAAAGGGACAAAATATACAAACAGCTTACAAATATAACAACGGCCGGCATGAAATAAAACCCCCAAAATGTCCTACTGAGCTCAGTGTTTGTCCGTTTGGTTTAGCCGTTTGACCAGTCAAGATATCTTGTATCTCCCAGCTCAGGTTTCTTTTCCTCTTTTAAAGCGTCAGCTTGAGTTGTTACCACTTCAGTGTTGTGCACTGGAGAGAGGAGGGATGTCCTTCAATCGAGACCTTGGTCAGTCCTCTGTTCAATCTCGGTTCAATCTCGGGTCAGGCTCGCCATCTCCATTCGGAGAAAATCCAGGATCCAGAAGGTTTTTGGTCGGCAACCAAAAAAAACCGAGCCTGCATAACAATAATGGTATTATTGTTTACAGTTAGAGTAATTCGTCTTCCAGTCCCTTCTTATATAACGCCATAGCTTAGTGTTTAAATTCTTCTCTCACATTACTATTATTACAATCCAGCAATGTAGTAATATCTTACATTTCACATCTTACATCTTACATGCATGTGTTCTTTTTCTCACAATCTCTCTGGTAGCACATGAAATACCCTTTATTTCATGTAGCCAATTAAATGAATTCCTGTTTTTATCTCTGCATCATTTAACCATGAAATTATGATTAATCCTTTCTAACCTTGTCTTTGTAATTCATGAAATGAAATACAATTAATTTATCACATAACCAGGGAATATACTGTCCCATCCCTTCCAATATTCCCATTTAAGATCAGTAAAACCTGGTCTGAGCTACTGGGTTTAGCATAACCTATGCTTTTACATAGGGGACCAACACCATGTGCTTTTAGCATCAAACTACACATTACATTTGACAGAAATAGTGCATAAGAACTAAAAGTACTTCAGCATACTGTTGGGAACTGAAATCACATTTAGGAAAACCATACAGACACAAAGACAGCCTTTTCCATTGCTTTTAAACCGGAAAAAATCCACTCGCAATTAGCATTAGCATAATGCTAACATTAGCATGTATCTCACTCACCAAGATGAGGTCTCAGTGTGAACACAGCAAAAGTCACCGCTTCACGGCCTCTCAAGCTCGTGCTCCCATCAACTTAGGATAATAAAGGTTGCAAATTAGCGTTTGGAGAGTGTTTAGATCCATTTATAGCATCTTTCTGAATTAACTCACCAAGAAGAGGTATCAGTGTGAACCAGACCGCTCACAGCCTCTCTCGTCCGCTCTCATATCGTGAAAGACCGAAACCCGAGTGCGCGCTTGCTGCCTCTACTCGGAAGGCGGGGCTAATATCACTCTTAACGAATGGTAAGACCCAGATCACCCAATGTGACCATTAAACGAGAATTTAAAAGTTGGATAATGAGGATCACACTTCCTCTTCCCCAAAATAACCATTTTTTCAAAATAAAATCACACACTTTCATTAATACAAATGAAATCTGAAAAAAAGGGTCATTTTCTCGGCTGGGTTACAGAAACATATAGCAGACCATTGTTTCTTTGGTATAATTACTGCTGAGTTTCTTAGTTTTTGTCTGAAAAAGATTGAGTAAAGCTGCAAAAGTGCATGATGATGACGCATACATGCAAAATAAATAATAAATAAATTAAAATTGGTCGGAGGAGCAAGCTGGCTCTTAATGTAATTTATTTGATTTCTAATCATTTTAATTAGTCAAGCAGTGATAATGAATAAAGTTTGTCATCAGATGTATTTTATTACATTACCTTTTGTCTTTGATTTTCAGATAATCAATCAATCAAACTTTATTTGTATAGCACTTTTTAAACATTAGATGCTGCGCAAAGTGCTTTACATGTATAAAAACTAGACACATTTAGTTACCGGTACATATTTTACACGATACATCCCCACCCCTTCCAACCCTCCCATGAACATGCCCACAAACACACACTCACACAGGCACATACACTCACCGGCCACTTTATTAGGTACACCATGCTAGTAACGGGTTGGACCCCCTTTTGCCTTCAGAACTGCCTCAATTCTTCGTGGCATAGATTCAACAAGGTGCTGGAAGCATTCCTCAGAGAGTTTGGTCCATATTGACATGATGGCATCACACAGTTGGCGCAGATTTGTCGGCTGCACATCCATGATGCGAATCTCCCGTTCCACCACATCCCAAAGATGCTCTATTGGATTGAGATCTGGTGACTGTGGAGGCCATTTGAGTACAGTGAAGTCATTGTCATGTTCAAGAAACCAGTCTGAGATGATTCCAGCTTTATGACATGGCGCATTATCCTGCTGAAAGTAGCCATCAGAAGTTGGGTACATTGTGGTCATAAAGGGATGGACATGGTCAGCAACAATACTCAGGTAGGCTGTAGCGTTGCAACGATGCTCAATTGGTACCAAGGGGCCCAAAGAGTGCCAAGAAAATATTCCCCACACCATTACACCACCACCACCAGCCTGAACCATTGATACAAGGCAGGATGGATCCATGCTTTCATGTTGTTGACGCCAAATTCTGACCCTACCATCCGAATGTCGCAGCAGAAATCGAGACTCATCAGACCAGGCAACGTTTTTCCAATCTTCTATTGTCCAATTTCGATGAGCTTGTGCAAATTGTAGCCTCAGTTTCCTGTTCTTAGCTGAAAGGAGTGGCACCCGGAGTGGTCTTCTGCTGCTGTAGCCCATCTGCCTCAAAGTTCGACGTACTGTGCGTTCAGAGATGCTCTTCTGCCTGCCTTGGTTGTAACGGGTGGTTATTTGAGTCACTGTTGCCTTTCTATCAGCTCGAACCAGTCTGGCCATTCTCCTCTGACCTCTGGCATCAACAAGGCATTTCCGCCCACAGAACTGCCGCTCACTGGATATTTTTTCTTTTTCGGACCATTCTCTGTAAACCCTAGAGATGGTTGTGCGTGAAAATCCCAGTAGATCAGCAGTTTCTGAAATACTCAGACCAGCCCTTCTGGCACCAACAACCATGCCACGTTCAAAGTCACTCAAATCACCTTTCTTCCCCATACTGATGCTCGGTTTGAACTGCAGGAGATTGTCTTGACCATGTCTACATGCCTAAATGCACTGAGTTGCCGCCATGTGATTGGCTGATTAGAAATTAAGTGTTAACGAGCAGTTGGACAGGTGTACCTAATAAAGTGGCCGGTGAGTGTATATCATCCCCTACTTCTCCTACAGACATATAAAATAAGAGACATTGCTTGGCACCAATGCACCACGTGAAGGAGCAACCATCCTGTGGAGCCCCCCACGCCGGGAGACCACACAGCCCATAACCACAGAGGGTGCCACAAAGGCCGCCCCAACCAGGACAGGCCGGGGCCCGCACCACAGCTGTAGGCAGTGGCATAAAGCCCCCACCCACCCAAGCTAGAGTGACCCACGAGACTAGCACCCCTGCAGATGAGGCAGGCAGAATCCGGCATGAGGGGCCCCACTGAGGAAACACTGGAGCTAAAGCACATAAAATACAAGATAATATTAGGAACACATAGAACAAAGGGAACCTAAAGACCCGTACTTAGAAACTGAGCTAAGAACACATCAAAATAAGAAAATCTAAACGCAAATGGAGCTAAGAAAAATGTAAAACAATGGAACATAAATGGCTACTTCAATAATAGTTAAACGGTTTTTTAAAAGCCAAAATTTAAAAAGGTACAAAAAGAAACTAAGAACACATAAAAACAGGAACTAAAAACCCATACTTAAAAACTGAACTAAACACATCAATAAGAAGATGAGAAAATCTAAGAACAAATGGCGCCAAGAAGAACATAAAACAATGGAGCATAAATGACTACCAGTACTTCAGTAATAGTTAAACAGGTTTATTTTTTTTTTCCACAATATCTTTATTGAACCTTTTTTTTTTTTTAACAAACATGATACAAACAATCAAACACTAACACTAAAGTACTACAAAAAAAAAATGCACTAAAAACACCAACAACCACCAACAAAATCAAATCTTCAACAATGCTCCTCTGTTTAGTCTAGACAATCCAATACATAAGTATACATATTATGTTCACCAGTTTGGAATTTACAAGGTCCACACACATCATTCACCTTCTTCTTCAAGAGTTATGTTTAAATTTTTTACATAATCAATAAAAGGTCTCCATATATTCTCAAACACAATTTCCTTTGATTTCAGTATATATGTTATTCTTTCTAATGGAAGGTTTGTTAACATCTGTCTTAACCACTGAGTCACATCTGGTCTATGAGTCTTTTTCCATAATAGTGCAATACATTTTTTGGCATTAAGCAAACTGAGGTCTATGAATGTTCTTTCACTTTTATTAAAATTATGCTTTTCTGGGTACAGACCCAACAAAAACAGTTTAGGATTCAATATGATTTGTTTTGAGATTATTTTTTCAATTGTTACCCTCACCTCTTCCCAAAACATTCTTATTAATCTACATTCCCATAAACAATGAAATAGGGTTCCTTTACTTTCCATGCATTTTGTGCATGTATCTGGTATATTTTTGTTATATCTATTTAACTCCTCCGGTGTAACATACATCCGCATTAACCATTTGAAATGTATCAATTTAAGGCGTACATTTATTGATTTGGTTTGAGCTTCTGTACAAGCCAATTCCCATTGTTCCTCTGAAATTTCAGTTTGCAGATCTTCTTTCCAGTAGTTTAATCTTTTCAGTGAATTTTCACTTGAAGATAGTGTCAATGAGTTATAAAACTCTGAAATAATACCCTTTCTTTTACTATCTTTCATCATCATTTTTTCCAAGGATGAATAAATAGGTCGAGTGAGAGCTTTATTTTGATTTGATCGAATAAAGTTTCTAAGTTGAAGATATTTAAAAAAATGTGTTCTATTGAGATTAAATTTGATCCTCAGCTCTTCAAAAGACATTATGTTATCTGCACATGGCAAATATAAATCCTGAATCTTTTGTATCCCTTTTAAATTCCATACTTTAAATACAGCGTCCGCTCTCCCTGGTTTAAAATATTGATTACCCCATATTGGACTAAATTGTGACAATAACTGTGGTTCTTTTAAATAGTTTTTAGCTTCACACCATATTTTGATCATATGCTTTACAAATGGATTTTTAACTTGTTTTTGTAATTTTTTTGCCGAATCTGAGTATATGAATATGGGAAGAGGTAAAGGTAAATTGTATGATTCCATTTCAGTCCAGTGAGGGAGATCATTTGATGAAAAATAATATGTCATAGACCTCAGTTGTGCCGACCAATAATACAACATAAAATTTGGACATTTCAGACCTCCACGATCAAATGGTAAATATAATAAAGACAGACGTAATCTAGCCCTCCTGTTGTTCCATATAAATTCCACTAACTTTTTTTTTATTCTTGAGAATAAATCTAAAGGTGGTGATAAGGGAATGTATTGAAATAAATAAAGTATTTTAGGTAAAATATTACTTTTAAGTATATTGATTCTCCCGATCATCGACATTGGTAGTGACATCCATCTCTGAGTTAACTCATTGATATCTGACATTAAGGCTTCATAGTTGACACTGGCGACTGATTCTAGCTTAGGCACAATTTGGATTCCTAAATATTTAAACTGATTTACAACATTGAATTGATTTACCTCAGGGGCTGGGTAATTTCTCTGGGTCTCATTTAGCATTAATATTGAAGATTTAGTTTTATTTATTTTATATCCTGATATTACCCCAAAATTCCTTATTAAATTCAACAAGGTTGGAATTGATTTTTTTAGATTCGACATAAACAAAATTATGTCATCGGCGTACAGGGAGATTTTATGTTCTGTTGGTCCAACTTTAATTCCATATATTTGTGAATGTAAACGTATCGCTATCGCTAAAGGTTCAATTGCCATAGTAAACAGTAAAGGTGAAAGTGGACAGCCTTGTCGACATCCTCTATTGATTTTTATTGGTTTTGAAATATTGTTATTTGTTAGGATTTCTGCTGTAGCATTATTGTATATTATTTGAACCCATTTTATGAAATTATTTCCAAGTCCAAACCTTTGTAGGACTTCAAAAAGAAAGGGCCATTCAACTCTATCAAAGTCCTTTTCGGCGTCCAGTGATAGGAGAGCTGTATCCGGTGCTTCTTTATTAAAATAAATAATATTAAATAGTCTTCTTACATTATGGAAGCCTTGTCTTCCCTTTATAAAGCCATTCTGATCTCGATTAATAATATTTGGTAAAATTTCTTGTATTCGTCTTGCTAAAATTTTACAGATTATCTTAAGGTCGGCGTTTAATAGGCTTATTGGTCTCATATTTTCACATTTATTAGAGGGCTTACCTGGTTTTGGCAGCAGTATAATTAAGGCATTATTTATGTATGATGGTAAATTATTATTTTGAAATGCTTCTAAAACCATTTCCAAAAAAGGATTTATTAATTTATTCTTAAATTTTTTATAAAGGTCAACTGGAAGACCATCTGGTCCTGCACTTTTTCCTGATTTCATATTATCAATGGCTAGCCCAACTTCTTCTTGACTAATTTTAGACTCCAATATCTCCCTGTTTTCATTTGGAATACACGGTATAGATAGTTCGTTCAAAAACCCATTTAGTTTTGTTAAATCAGATTCATTTTTGGTATCATATAATTTTTCATAGTAATCTCTAAAGGCTCTGTTAATTTCTAAAGGATCTATAACTACCTGTCCGTTACTTATAATACTGGTAATTGGTGTTTTAATTTCCAATTGTTTAATCTGCCATGCTAATAATTTTCCTGATTTTTCACCTTGTTCATAAAAAGATTGTTTCAATCTTAGAAGACTCGAGGCAGCTCTATTCGCTGATTTTTTGTCGTATTCAGCTCTCAAAATCAGTAATTCATTCTCCAACCTTGGGTCACTTCCTGCATACACTTTTTCCTGAAGACTTTTTATTTTATGTTCCAATTTAGCTCTCTCCTCTCGAGTCTTCTTAGATTTTGATCCTGTATAACTAATAATATGTCCCCTAATAAAAGCTTTGAAAGCCTCCCACTTTACACATGCTGATGTTTGTGTAGTATTGATGTCAAAGAACTCGTCTATCTGTTTTTCTATATACTTGACAAATTCCTCATCCTGAAGCCATTTATGCTGAAATTGCCATCTACCTGATTCCTTTGTCAATTTTTTATCTACATATATTAGACAACAGGGTGCATGATCAGAGATCACGATGTTATCATAAAAGCAGTTTTGAATCTTGGACCTTAATTCTGTGGAAATCAAAAAATAATCAATACGTGAGAATGTCTTGTAGGTACTGGAATAACAAGAATAGGCTTTAACTTGTGGTTTCATTTCTCTCCATATATCTAACAATCTCAATTCTTTCATAAAATGATTAATAGTCATCCTACATCCATTGTGCGTACAATCCAGTCCTGTTGATCTATCTATACCTGGATTCAATGTACAATTAAAATCCCCTGCTATTATATGTTGCCCTGTAAGTGATGATAAGATAAGAAATAAATTAGCAAAGAACTTTTGATCATCTATATTGGGACCATATAAGTTCACAAGATTTATATTTTCTAATAGCAAAGAACCTTGAATGATTACATATCTTCCAAATTTGTCTCCAATTACATTTTTCACTTGAAAAGGAACTGATTTATGTATGAGAGTCATAACTCCCCTGGCCCGGGATGAGAATGATGAGGTGAAGACACTTCCTTGCCATCTACTCCTAATTCTTTTTATATCCTCCTCTATTAAATGAGTTTCTTGTAAAAACACAATTTTTGAACCCATGTCTTTTATTTTATTCATAACTTGTTTAAGTTTTTTAAAATTTTGTAGACCTCTGCAATTCCATGAAGTTAAATTAAGATTAACACTTTGGTTTATGATCAATAGAGAGTTTGGGATTACCTTGCAGTGTAAACATGCTCATACAGAGAAGCAAAAACATGAGTGGTTGAACATTCATCCTACAAACTACACACAAACAAATTTCCCCTTCCCACACTTGTGGCAAACCCCCCAAAATCAAAAGAAAAATTCCGTCTCCCGATATAGCCATCGACCGCTCCACACCCACGGGGAACAGCCTAAGCCACTCCTTCTTCATCCTCCCAATCACCCTAACTCTACTGCTTTTAATGACGTAATATTAACTCTCCTCTGTAGTTTTCCAACTTAACTCCAAAATTTTTAACAACTTTGTACATTATAGTTTTTTTTTTTGTTTGTTTTGTTTTTGTTTTTTTTTAAATATATAATACAATCTATATTTTGTAAACTTACTATTTACTTCAAGTCAGTCAGATGCCTGTGCAAATGCTTAATTATTCTACCTTATATTTTGTTCATGCTTAGCTCCCACCAGTCTCTTCTTCTTCTTTGATCTTCTTGATGAACTCCTGCGCCTCCTCTGGGGTCTTGAAGATGTGGGTTCTGCCCTCATACGTGGTCAGCAGTCTCGCAGGATAGATTACACCATGACGAATCCCAAGGTTGCGCAGCTCCTTACGTATGGGATCAAACTGCTTCCTCAATTGTTGGATTCCTGTGGCCAAATCTGGGTAGAACCGCACCTGCTGGTCCTGGTGTTTAATCTCTCCTTTAGCTCGTGCAGCGTTGAAGATCTTCATCCTGTCTCTGTTGCTAAGAAACTTCATAATTAAGGTCCTCGGCGGTCCCTTATCTCTCCGTGGGCCAATACGATGTGCATTTTCCAGAACCACTGCTGTTAAGCAGGTTTATTAAAAGCCAAATTAAAAAGGTGGGTCTTGAGCCTGTTCTTAAAAACATCTATTGACTCTGCAGCCTTGAGGCTCTCTGGCAGGCTGTTCCACAGACGAGGACCATAATAGTGAAAGGAAGCTTCACCAAAGGTCTTGGTCTTGACTTTGGGAACCATCACCAGTACTAGAGGACCTCAGGGTCCACGAGGGCTCATAAGATAAAAGCAGCTCAGATGGATAAGAAGGCCCAAGACCATTGAGGCATTTAAAAACTAATAAGAGAACCTTAAAATCAATCCTAAAACGCACGTGGAGCCAATGCAGCGATTCTAAAATGTAATGTAATATGCACTCGCCCCCTGGTCCTCGTCAACACTCGTGAGCGGTTGGAGATGTGACATTCTTTTTTGAGGAAGACCAGAGAGCAGGGCATTACAATAGTCTATACGACTAGTAATAAAAGCATACATCAAGACCTCCGTGCTGGCAAGAGAGAGAAAAGGGCGGACTCTGGTAATATTCCTAAGATAGTAAAATCAGATTTTTGTTGCATTTTTAATGTGTGAAATAAAATTAAAGTCAGAGTCTAAAAGAACACCCAGGTTCTTGACACAATGTGTAGGTTTAAGACCTAGCAATTTTGGTAAAAGTTTCTCTCTCTTGTCTTCAGGACCAATGATTAAAACTTCTGTTTTGTCCTGGTTGAGCTGTAGGAAGGTCTCTGCCATCCATAACTTTATATTTAACAGTTCAAAAGAGCATTAATTACCTCCGCCAAGGAGGTTATGTTTTCATCGGCGTTGGTTTGTCTGTCTGTTTGTTTGTTAGCAAGATAACTCAAAGAGTTATGGACGGATTTTCATGAAATTTTCAGAGATTGTCAGAAATGGGGTATCCTACAGATGATTAGATTTTGGTGGTGATCCGGATCACTGTCCAGAAGAAAACCGCCATTACGGAAAATGCGATTTTCGTGAATAACTACTGAACCACTAATCCTATCATTGTCAATCCAATTGCTAGTCATTTGTTTTCATGGTCAAGGAATCTGAAAACGTACACACAAACACTGTATGGGGGGAACTGTGGCGCTTGGCGGAGGTCTGCGCTCTGAGTGCTTTTCTAGTTGGTTTTGTGTCATCAGGAGACGTGGCAATGTACAACTTTGTATCATTAGCATAGCTATGAAAATTGATGCCATGTCTCCTGATAACATCCCCAAGTGGTAACATGTAAAGATTAAAAAGTATTGGCCGCAAAATTGAACCTTGGGGTACCCCACACTTGATTTCATGGATTGCAGAAGAACATGTATCCATACTTACAAAATAGCGACGATCTGTGAGATAGGAATGAAACCATTCAAGAACAGTACCTGAGAGGCCCACCAGATGTTTGAGTCTGCTTCATAAAATGTGGTGATCTACTGTATCAAAGGCAGCACTAAGATCCAGCAGCACCAGGACTGACAGTTTGTGGGAGTCCATGTTACACCTGATATCATGAACGATTTTTAAAAGGGCTGTCTCGGTCCTGTGGTTTGTCCTAAAACCAGATTGAAGTTTCTCCAAATTGTTGTGGTCAATAAGAAAATTATTTAACTGGAAGAATACAATTTTTTCTAAAACTTTATTTAAAAACGGTAAGTTGGATACAGGTCAGTAGTTACTGAGAATATTAGGATCTAAATTACTCTTCTTCAAAAGGGGCTTCACTACAGCCATTTTAAAGGCAGCGGGGAAAACACCAGTCTGGAGAGAGAGCAATTTACAATGTTTAAAATCTCATGTTCGAAGAATCCATAAAATGTTTTAAAAAGTGATGTGGGAATCAGATCTAAAAGGCAGGAGGTCAAGTTTACCTGGGAGAAAACTCTACCAAGAATCTTAGCATCAACCAGGGCAAAACAGTCCAGCGTTTCCTCAGCTAAAGGTGAGTCCAAGATTCCATTAAAAGCAGTCTTCTGGTCAGATAAAATAGATCAAAAAAGATCATGACCAATCTGCAATATTTTTACTTTGAAGCAAACTGGTTATATCAGGCCAGAATAGCATAATGAGGCTGCAGGCCTACACAAATTTTCACTGACTTAAACTAACAGCTAATTTATATCTGTATACGGCAGCCATGGGTAATTTTCTCATTTTCAGACTTTTTTATGTGTTTTTTTGTTTTTGTTTTTTTTGCTATTCTCCTCAGGCTCAGGAAATATTTGACTTATTGATGTTTTACTTTTTATTCATATATGATTTAGAAGAAAAAAAATGATGTGAATCAAGTCTCTGACGTATATCATGATATGAAATTTTTTTGTCGTATCACACAGCCCTATATTGATCGATATCGGTACATATTGCGAAATTAATCAAATCGCTGTTTTTGTCAAACTTAAAGGTTCCTTTTTATTCCTAAGATGTGAAGCTGTAACAAGTTTCATTGTAAATATTTATTTTTTCTCAGAAGTTGAACTTGACAAATGTAGTGAAGAACATTATACAGTACAACTGTATTTCAAATAATTATAAAATATAAATATTTTATAATATTCTGCTCACCAACTTACCGATAGCTAAGTGAAGTACATGCCCAAAGCACTGCCACCGTGTCCACTTCTTTAGTGATGGGGGCCTTCACTATATTTGTCTCATTGTCTGTCATGATGCAGACTTGTTTGTCTTCACTGTCTCCAGGATGCAGGTGCTTTAGTCAGTCCTAAAGCAATGACTTCACCTGTATGGTTTTCAGGAAAGTTTGAAGATATTTGCTTTTCAAATTCCAATCTTGATCAATGAAGTGGGCAGTGAGGCTCATAATATGATTCAAATGTGCTTCTTGACCATAAATCTGACGTAGCGAAGTATGACACACTTTACAGCTCCTTTTCAGCTGTTTCTCTACATTCTGTGTACAGCTGGGGAAGTGCCATCTGGGAGAAATATTTATGGCCAGGGAGATGGTAATGAGGATCAATTACTTTAATCAGCTGCTTAAAGGTGAACTGAACTGAACGGCATTGAACGGCACTGGGTGATAGTACATACAATTATAAAGATAATTTATCATTGGCACCCCCTCCACAAATCCCGGAATCTTGGAGAAAATCGCGATTTAGAATTTCCCGCCCTGAAAAATCAGACAAATCCGCCGAAGCGCAGCCGGAGTTCCGCGTGACGTCACGAGTGTGACCCAGTCCTCATGTTTACCATTGCGAGCACGTCGACACTGGTTGTTTTTGGTGCATTTTGTCGTGATAGTCGACTACAAAACACTTCCAACACCTGGGAAGATCTGTTCAGTGGCCAAGGAAAGCTGTCATGGCGACGAAAGAAAAGAAAGGGGGAGGAAAAGCGACCGGGAAGCGATGCGTTTCTAGATATACAGTGATCCATCACTTATCGCGTTTAATGGGGACCGGAACCGACCGCGAAAAGTGAAAAAACCGCGAAGTAGCGTCACCCCCCCCCCCCCCCCAAGGGCGTCACAAGCACTATTTTGCACAAAAAGGCACAAGAGAACAGCGAAAAGTGCCACTAAGCAACACGAGCGATAAAGAAGGCGCTCTGCAGGGAGAGAAGCTGGGTAAAACGTCTCGGCCAATCAGCTTGCGAGGTGAAACGTCTCGGCCAATCAGCTTGCGAGATTCCCGAGCGGTGAAGAGGTTGGCGGAGAGGAGTGGAGCGGTGGTCAGAGAGGTAGATTTTGAGCTGTGCGGGCTCTCCGTGTTGATACCTGATGTTCTAATGAGAAGGCAGGGAGACTACATTAGAACATCAGGTATCAACACGGAGAGCCCGCTCTCCCCAGCTCCCCAGCCCGCTCGGGAATCTCGCAAGCTGATTGGCCGAGACGTTTTATCTCGCAAGCTGATTGGCGGAGACGTTTTACCCAGCTTCGCTCCCTGCCGAGCGCCTATACCCAGCGAAGGAAGACCGCATTAAACACGATAAGTGAGGGATAACTGTAATAAGTTGGAAAAATGCTGATGTTTTTTTTCCCTTTCTTTTTTATTGTTAATTTTCCTTATCCTGACACCCCAAACATGCCAAAGTAAAGACTCACCATTCTGTATTCAATAAGCGACTCTCCTCCCCATCACTGCTGCGGTCTGAGTCGGTGCTGGAATCCCCCGAAAATTCTGGCTGTAATCTGTACGGTTCGATGCCTCCCTCGCTGTCTTCCTGTTCACTTGACACTCCTGCATCCTCCTCTGTCTTGTCACCGATCCTGAATGCCTCTTCACTCTGAAAACTCTGGTGTTCTTGACTGCTGGAACTACTATCATCTGCCATTGTTGTTTTGATAAGGGTCACACTCGTGACGTCACGCAGCGTCGTCTGCACTACTTCCGGTTTGTTTGGCACTGCCAGCCAGAGGCAAAAGTTTATCGGCTTATAGCTTGGCCATCGCACGGCCTAAAAATTTCTTTTATGTGTTGAAAAATACAATAGGTAATAAGGAATTAATCTGCTGTTCTACTTTTTTGGCAAAAAGGTGAGTTCAGTTCACCTTTAAAGTTTACTGACAAGACTCTTGTGGCTCATAATTAAGCCACAAGAGTGTGGCACCAGTGAATATATCACTGCGGTGGTGCAGGTGTAAATTAACATACTATAATAAACAATAGGATGATTATCACCCCATACATATGCAACCAAACTAAACACTGTCCAGTGCAGAAATCAGTGTCCATACATACCACTTGAGGGCACGTGGGCCACACAGCGCTCTCCGGTGGCCTGCCAGCTGCTCTGGGGGAGCACTTCACACAACCATGACCATGCCATCACCACACAGGGACGTACAGCCTTGGCTTGTCCACCCTGTCATCCATTCCCACAACGACCCAGCCTCAGTGCACTCCACACCAGTCTCTGCACCCCTGATGAAACAAAGAGTCAATCATCTCATGTTATGGGGATGGACAGCACATTTAATTTTTTGGTACAAGCTATTGTAATTTTTCCTCCGTGTTCTGCTGCTTCTAAACAACGCTGATTGTGCTGCTGCTGGGCGCGACCGCACACACGAGACATCTTAAAGAGGCAGTACATAAACACTCTCATACTGTATACACACGGACACAACAGGAAGAGTGGAAGAACTGAGAAAACTGACATGAGCAAGATTACATCAATTTTGTCCTGACTGTATGTTTCGGTTTTATTTCGGTTAATCGCCCAACCCTACCTCGTGTTGTTATTTCTGTGAAAGTGACATAATATGCATGCTCCTGATAGTTACTATCTGTTGCCAAAGTGCTTTAAGGTTTGAAAAAGGTGTTTCAAGAAAGGTTAGTGTGTTTGGAAAAGGCATCTCACACAGTGGGAAACGCACAGAAAAGTGTGACTTGTGACGAACAAGTTAAGAAAGGCTGCAAGACGGGAATGAGGATGGCAGAGATGCTGTAAATGGGCATGAGGAGATGTTCACATGATAGAACTGCTGAGTAGGAACAGTGAATGAGATGACGCGGTAAATTATCAGGTAGAAATGATAAATTGGGAAGATATGAGTGTGTGGATATTACAATGATAGGGTCTGAATTTGAAAGAAACAAGACTGAGAGCAATAATGCAGTTAAGGAAAGCAAACTTTGGGAAACAAGCTCTATTGTTCGCTCAAATGTATGTAAATCTTAGAAGTGATATGTGATAGGGTGGTAGAGAAGGCTTGGTTAAGGAGATTGTAGAGGGAGGGATAAACACTGAGATGAGAAGAGGGGAAGGTCTAAATAGGCAGTGGGTGTCAGCCTACAAAACATCTGTATGGTATAAAGTGAGGCACACAAAGCTTGTTTAGTCTGTGTGCTGGCTCTGCATCTGACAGAGGGAAATCTTCTGCCTGCTACAACTCCGTGCTGAGTAAGTTTTTGTGTGTGTGTGTGTGTGTGTGTGTGTGTGTGTGTGTAATGAAGGCACAATTGTCATGCTTTTCCTAATTTGCTTGTATTGTACTGTCCTGACCTGTGTTTTTGATCAGTGTGAAGGCTTTTGGATTTGGGAATTTCACAAATGCTGGTCAAAACAGATTTGTTTAATCTCAGTTGTTGCTTACACTACTCATTATTCCTGTTGCTGGTGTGTCTCATTTTGTAAAGATTAAGTAATGTATCTGACACAAAAACTAGAAAGTTGAATTTTAAACTGATGCAGTTGGTTTTATGTGAATTAGAGTTCTTTTTGTAATTATGTGAGACAACGGTAGTTTATGATGGTAAGACTGTTTGATGGAATGGAACTATTACAATAATTGACAGATTCACTATGGCAGAAAAAAACTGCCTTTTTAGTTGGCACCCTTGTTGGCACTGGAAACCCGCTCTGGTCTTCACATGCCAGCTTGTTCGAAGCTTCTGGCAGAAGTTCTAGTTCTTGCTTTTATAAATAATACCTCTTCATTCTCACAGAAATAACACTTTGCAAATTGGTTACCTTGCTGTAGCTATTTTTAGCCAGTATATACCTGTACAGCCGTGTGAAAAAGTGTTTGCCTACTTCCTGATTTCTCATTTTTTTGTCTGTCACACTTAAATGTTTCAGATCATCAAACAAATTTAAGTATTTCACAAAGATAACACAAGTAAACACAAAATACAGTTTTTAAATGAAGGTGTTTATGTTGCCTTACAGCTAGAAGGTTCCAGGTTTGAATCCCCAGGCTGGCAGGGGTAGGAACCTTTCTGTGTGGAGTTTGCATGTTCTCCCTGTGCTGTGTGGGTTTACTCCGGGGGCTCCGGTTTCCTCCCACAATCCAAAGACATGCATGTTAGGTTAATTGGTTGTTCTAAATTGTCCCTAGACATCAGTCTCCTATAGGCCCTTAGAATAGAGGGTTAGTACTAGTGAAGCGCTTTGAGTGGTTTTTGAGACTAGAAAAGTGCTATATAAGTACAGGTCCTTAACCCTTATTAAGGGTAAAAAAAAAAAAAAATAAAAAAAAAAAATCCAAACCTACATGGCCCTGTGTGAAAAAGTGATTGCCCCCCATGTTTAAACATAAATTAACTGTGGTTTATCACATCTTTGGAAAGCTGAGTTCAATTTCTCTAGCCACACCCAGGCATGATTACTGCCACACCTGTTCTCAATCAAGAAATCACTTAGATAGGACCTGCCTGACAAAGTGAAGTAGACTAAAAGATCCTTAAAAGCTCGACATCATGATGCAATCCAAAGAAATTCAGGAATAAATAACAAAGTAATTGAGATCTATCAGTGTGGAAAAGGTTATAAAGCCATTTCTAAAGCTTTGGGAGTCCAGCGAACGACAATGAGAGCCATAATCCACAAATGCCAAAAACATGGAACAGTGCTGAACCTTCCCAGGAGTGGCTAGTCGACCAAAATTACCCCAAGAGTGCAGCAACAACTCATCCAAGAGGTCATAAAAGACCTCACAACAGCATCCAAAGAACTGCAGGCCTCATTTCAGACTCCACCATAAGAAAGAGACGGGGCAAAAATGGCCTGCATGGCAGAGTTCCAAGACGAAAACCACTACTGAGCAAAAACAACATAAAGGCGTGTCTCAGTTTTGCCAGAAAACATCTTGATGATCCCCAAGACTGTTGGGAAAATACTCTGTGGACTGACGAGACAAAAGCTGAACTTTTTGGAAGGTGTGTGTCCCATTACATCCAGCATAAAAGTAACACAGCATTTCAGAAAAGGAACATCATACCAACAGTAAAATATAGTGGTGGTAGTGTGATGGTCTGGGGCTGTTTTGCTGCTTCAGGACCTGGAAGACTTGCTGTGGTAAATGAAATCATGAATTCTGCTGTCTTCCAAAAAATCCTGAAGGAGAATGTCCGGCCATCTGTTTGATCTCAAGATGAAGCGCACTTGGGTTCTGCAGCAGGTCAATGATCCAAAACACCAGCATGTACACCTCTGAATGGCTTAAGAAAAACAAAATGAAGACTTTGGAGTGGCCCAGTCAAAGTCCTGACCTGAATCCGATTGAGATGCTGTGGCATGACTTTAAAATGCGGTTCATGCTCAAAAACCCTCCAATGTGGCTGAATTACAACAATTCTGCAAAGCTGAGTGGGCCAAAATTCCTCCACACCGCTGTAAAAGACTCGCTGCCAGTTATCGAAAACGCTTAATTGCAGTTGTTGCTGCTAAGGGTGGCCCAACCAGTTATTAGGTTTGGGGGCAATCACTTTTTCACACAGGGCCATGTAGGTTTGGATTTTTTCCCCCTTAACAATAACCACTTTAATTTAAAAAGATTTGATGACAGGACTAGCTGTTACAATTCCTGCTGTTTGCACCACTTCTGAGTCCATGGGGAGTTCTTGAGAGATGGCTGCTATAAGGCTTCACCGCTGAAACACATCGTCAGTTGTGTACCTCAGCATCACATGGTGTTTCGGCCATTTATCACAAGACACCCTCCACTGAGGCAGGCCCACCACAGGATGATCAAGCCTGGGTGTGTGTTCCGTGGTTTAGCTGTTAGCCTTAGAAGCAAAGATGTTATCTCTCCTTTTCATTCCCAGCCAGAAACTGATCCTCTTCTTCTTCTTTTAGATTTGATTGGCGGTTGGCAACCAGCTTACAGGTGCATTACCGCCACGTACTTCACTCTTCTTCTTCTTCTAGATTTGATTGGTGGCTGGCAACCAGCTTACAGGAGCATTACCGCCACATACTTCTACTACATATCACCACTCTATCTGGTCAGGAACTGTAGTCCTTACCGCCACATACTTCACTCAGTAAACATCACTCTATATATCAAAAGTGCATACCGCCACCTACTGTACAAGAGTGTGTAACATTATGTCATTTGAGTCCGACCCCTAAATTCTATGACTTAATCCTGTGTTATTTAAAAAAGAGAAAAGAGCCCTTCTCGTGATTCTTAGTGCCTCTCCATCTCCATTTGTTCCCAGAATGCCAGTTAAATCCCATTCCCTACTGGCCTCTCGAACTTTATTTTTCATTCTCTCTCTTTCATTTCCATACTTGTTGGCAGTGTAATAAGATGTGCTCGACATTTTCTTTTTCTCCACATTCTCTACATTTGTCACTTTCGCTTTTCCCCATGGTGAATAAAGTGCCGTTTAAATCTGTATGATCCAGTCTGAGTCTTGCCATAATGTCTTCCCTCCTGTTTGTTGTTTTATAATTCTTTATTGCAATAGATTTTTGTATTTTGTAATACAATCTACCTTTATGATCTTCATCACATCTTTTTTTGCCGTAGCTCAATTCCTTTTTCTTGATTACTGCTTTCCCTTCACCTTTTCCAAGAGACAATGGTATAGTTCAGGGGTGTCAAACTCATTCCATGGAGGGCCAAGACCCTGCATGTTTTGCTTCTACCCAGTGTCTTCAGCAGGTGTTTTCACTGATCAGCAATCAGTGGGAAGAAATTCAGTGAAATCACCTGCTGAAGACACTGGGTGGAGGTAAAACCTGCAGGGTCTTGGCCCTCCATGGAATGAGTTTGACACCTGTGGTATAGTTATTTCTTTCCCAAGTGCTCTTTTTGCTAATTTGTCTGCAGTCATTCCCTTTCAACCTTTTGTGTGCAGGAACCCAACAAAACTTTGTACAAGGAGTTTTTATAAGGAGTTCTGAACAATCTTCTCCTTCTTCTTTCTCAAACAGTGAGACTTCCATGTCTACATGACGTCTATAACACTCTATCTGGCCATTATTCTATAAGGAGTTCTGAACAGTCTTCTTCTTCAGTGAGATTTCCATGTCTACATGATGTCTATAACACTTCTTCTTTTTCTTTTAGATTTGATTGGCAGTTGGCAACCAGCTTCCAGGTGCATTACCGCCATGTACTTGAGTCTATATCATCACTATCTGGTCAGGAGCTGTAGTCCTTCTATCATCATTGCTGTCTGTCTATAACCACCTCCTCCTCCTCCTCCTCCTCGCGGATAGCAAACAACTGAAAGGTGCATACCGCCACGTACTGTACAAGAGTGTAACATTGTCATTTGAGCCCAACCCCTAAGTCTATGACTTAATCCTATGTTATTGAGAAAAGAACCCTTCTCGTGATTCTTAGTGCCTCTCCAACAAAACTGAACTTCTCCACCACCCCTGTGTACCCTAAATAAACTGTGATATAGCTCAATCACCAAGTCTTCCCTTGTAGATTTTAGTGTCTGTATGGTTTTTGAAGCTGCAAGTGAATCTGTGCACACCACCCGGTCCAGTCTGACCTCCTCCACCCACTGCAAACCAATAATTATTGCCACCATCTCTGCTGTAAACATGGCTGTATTGTTGGAGAGTCTTTTTGCGATGGTCACTTTAAACTCTGGAATGTATACGCCAACTCCAGCAGAGCCATCTTTGTTTTTTGAACCGTCAGTATAGAGCTGTAAGAAGTTATAGTAATTGTTCCTGAGGTAAATGCTTGTTTTAACACCAACTTCACTCGTATGCCCATCCTTTTTCCTCATTAGCAGACTAATGTCAACTTCTTTTCCCGGAAACAGCCAAGGGGGAACATTACTCACTGGACTGGGGTTAGCTATATCAATAGTGTGTAGTCCATACATTCTGGCTTTTCTTTCAGTTGTCCACCCAAACCCGTGTCCCTGGAAGTTAGAATATTCCCAGCAGTCTTGCAGTGTTGTTTTTGAAATATTTGCTTCCTCACTTTCTTTCAGCTTGACCCAGTATGATAATGCGAGTTTATCTCTTCTCAAATCCATTGGCATTTCTCCTGCTTCTATTAAAACTGCATTGTTTGGTGTTGTTTTGATGGCTTCAGTGCACAGGCGAAGCACTCTATTGGCTCTTTTCCACTAGTACCGGTTTGGCCTGACTCGACTCGACTCACTTTCTAGCCTATTCCACTGTACCCAGCACTGGTTAACAGGTCCTATTTTCATACCTATTCGAGGCCAGGGTACAACCATGCTGAGTCGAGCCGAGATGTGACGTCAACAGACTGCGAGCCACTGATTGGTCAGGGCGTAACGTCACGAAAGTGTCCGTCTTCTATGGAATCTACACGACCGCCATTTGCAATATTTCACGGACTAACTCGGTCACCGAGTAAATACGATATTAGTACAGATGGCGTTGTAGGTTTTGCGGAAATCTACACCGTGGTCCAACGAAGAGGTGTGGAGTTTTCTGTGCTTGGTGGCAGATCCACAGTGAGAGGAGCGACCCTCCCCGTTACGGATGCAGCCCAGCATAGAACCGGACTACGGACAAGCTGAAGACGAACGTGAGAGAACCATCGATGGTGAGTGATTTGTAATATTATGCATCTGTTCGCTTATTTATCCTGTTGGTGGTAAGCTCACTTTTTTTGAGCGATATAGCGCCGTCCTGTCCTGGCTAACGAGTGTTAGCTAGTAGCTACCTAGCTAGTAGCCAACTCTGCTGATTCGCGCTTGTTTTGTCCTAAGTATTTGCTTGTGAGAGCAAAACGATGAAATATGTTAATCCTGGTTAAAGTCCTGGTTTGTGTACATGTTGCACTTTGGTGCTGTGCATTAAGTTGTGTGTAATTTCTTCCTAGAATCTGTTTCCACATGCCAGGGGTTAGCCTCCCTCAGTGTTTATATTGTGGATACAGGTCAAGTGGACCACAGGATCCGAAATCTCAACATTTTCAAGTGCATTTTCAAACCAGTGATTTATAAAGGGATTCATATAATTTTCTAAAGCGTCAGAATAGACCCAAACACCTATTGCTGTTCCACCATAAATCACTGGATTAAAAATGTACTTGTACAGAGTGGATACTGGGGTGCTTATCAGGGAAACAAAGCATTTTTGTCACATCCCACCACTGACTTTCACAAGTGTATTTCCCTAATACAGGTACATCTCCAAAAACTGTATTGTTTACATCTCCAAAAACTGCATTGTTTGCATTTAATGAAACTGTTTTTTATTAGGTTTGACCAACTGCCCTTCCCCCCCGACTGCACAACAACCACTGCTGCCTCTAAAGACACCGAGTCCTGCTGCCCACACCCCACCATCACCCCCCCCCCACTCCCAACACACAGCCCCCCCAACATGACCCTCACTAAGACCCAGGTGAGGACGGAGCTGAGGAAGATCAAGGCGAGGAAGGCGTCAGGACCGGATGGCATCAGCGGAAAGCTCCTCAAGTCCTGTGCAGACCAGCTGTGAGGGATTGTGGAGCTCATCTTCAACCTGAGCCTGAAGCTGGGGAGGGTACCACAGTTGTGGAAAACATCTTGTGTGGTACCTGTACCAAAGACTTCCCACCCCAAAGACCTGAACAGCTACAGACCAGTGGCCCTGACGTCCCACATGATGAAGACCCTGGAGAGACTGCTCCTTGCTCACCTCCACCCCCTGGTGGGACCAGCGATGGATCCACTCCAGTTCGCCTACCAGCATGCCACTGGGGTGGAGGATGCAGTGATCTTCCTCCTTCACCGTTCTCTGTCCCACCTGGAGAAGCCCGGGAATCCGGTGAGGATCATGTTCTTTGACTTCTCCAGTGCTTTCAACACCATCCAGCCGATGATCCTGAAGGACAAGCTGCTGTGCGCAGGGGTGGACCAGCACCTGTCATCATGGATCCTGGACTACCTCACTAACTGGCCACAGTTTGTGAGAACCCGGGACTGTGTGTCCGACACGATCATCGGTAGCACGGGGGCCCCCCAGGGAACGGTTTTGGCTCCCTTCCTATTCACCCTTTATACTGCGGACTTCTCACACAACACAACACACTGTCATCTACAGAAGTTCTCTGACGACTCTGCGATCGTCGGCCTCATCTCCAACGGAGAAGCTGAGTACAGAGGACTTATCCAGGACTTCGTGGACTGGTGCCATCGGAACTGCCTCCAGATCAACGCGAGGAAAACTAAGGAGCTGGTGGTGGACTGCCGCAGGCAAGGACAACCCCTCACAGCACCAGTAAATATACAGGGAACAGACATTGAGATGGTGACATCCTACAAGTATCTGGGTGTTCATCTGAACAATAAACTAGACTGGTCACACAATAACAACGCACTCTACAAGAAGGGACAGCGCAGGCTGTTCCTACTGAGGAGACTCAGGTCTTTTGGTGTACAAGGGGCGCTGCTGAAGACATTCTATGACACGGTGGTGGCATCAGCCATCACTTTTGGAGTGGTCTGCTGGGGCAGTGGCATTACAGCAGCCGATAGGAAGAGACTGAACAAACTGATCAAGAAAGCTAGATCTGTCCTGGGGCAGCGCCTTGACCCAGTGGAGGAGATAGGAGAGAGAAGGATGGTGGCTAAACTGTCATCTCTGCTGGAGTCCGAGTCCCACCCTATGCAGGACATACTGAACGCCCTGAGGAGCTCATTTAGCAGCAGACTACATCACCCTAGGTGCGCAACCGAGAGGTTTCGCAGGTCCTTCCTACCTACGGCTGTCAGACTTTATAACCTAAGCAGGGCTGCTCGCAGAGATAGCAAAAAAATGTGACGACCTAATAGTATTGAATGCAAAAGACGCAATAGACTTACACAGTATACAACTAGGACAATATCGGTCGCTACGGAGGGTGACAATATGTATGGGTATATATTCATACTATGTAGGATAACTAAGTAGACGGTTATGCTGTTTATTCCATCTAGCTACAATGCTCCGCACTGTGTGTATATATATTTATATATTTATTCCATCTAGCTACAATGCTCCGCACTGTGTTTATATATTTATATGTACATATGTATATTCGCTGCTCTTGTTTTTCTTGTCTTCTTGATTGTTGTTCTGAGTGTTGCTATCCCTGTGCTGTTGAAATCCCAGAATTTCCCCATTGTGGGACTAATAAAGGCTTATCTTAAAATTAGAATGTCATGAAAAAATTCAGTATTTTTTGTCACTCATTTCAGAAAGTGAAATCTGTATATTATATAGATTCATTACACAGACAGTGATATATTTCAAGCGTTTATTTATTTTAATTTGGATGATTATGGCTTACAGCCCCTGAAAACCCCAAATTCAATTTGGCAAAAAATTAGAATATTACATAAAATTAATTTTAAAAAATAGTTTTTAAAATAGAAATGTTGGCCGCTGAAGTGTTGGTTAATATGGGCTGTAGCCATAATCATCAAAATTAAAATAAACACTTGCAATATATCACTGTCCTTGTAATGATATGGGTTTCACTTTTTGAAATGAGTGACAAAAATATTGAACTTTTTCATGATATTCTAATTTTTGAGATGTACCTGTATATGTTTTGAACTTGCTTTAACTAACCACCATCCATTTCTGTCTTTGGTCTAGGCAAGAGGAAAGGAAAAGCAGCCAGCCCACAACGGACCTTGCTGCTGTGGAAAGTACTGAAATCCTTTGCTTTTATAGGTAAAGTGGAAAAACCAAAATAGCACAATTTCCACTTAATATAAAAGGGACTGAACTGAGATTTATGTGATTGTGTCAATATTAATTACAGAATAATTGAAAATGACCGACACATCAACTGTAAAATAAACCACTTGTTAATGTATTTATTTTTTTTGTCAGATCACTTGTATGATTTTTTGTGAGTTGTGTTCATAACTGTCTTTTTGGGAATGGGAGTTGTTCAGTCATCAATATAATTTAGTTTTAATGTGTAGTTTATAGTCTATCATCAATAAACTCATGCAGTAACAGGACACATTACAAATATTTGAGACCCATTGTAGTGCTTCCTTTTATATTTTAGCAGTACAAGTACAAAACACCGCCCACACTTGAAGCCAGGGCAAGAAGAGACACAGCGGTGACAGAGCGGTGGCTAAACTTTTATTGATTAAAAACTCCATATTTTGACTGAGCGACTCCACACTCGGTGATGCACACCTTCAGTTAAAGTACTAGATTCCATTCAAGTGAATGTATTAATTCATTCTGATTGCTGAGGCCACAGTAAAAACAGATGATTTTAAACATAACCCAGCCCTTGTAAAATCTACTTTACTGAAGCGCAGCTACATGAAAATTGTGGTTAAATACAACAACGAAGTACTTTGTCACATTCAAATTGTAATCGCTCCTGTTTTGTTTTTCTTTTGAATTCTTGGATGGAACATGGGTGGGCAATATAAGCTGCGGCTTCAGCCATCACCCATTTTGGATAACCTATGTTGAACTGTATAATCAGAGGAGTTATTGTTTAATTTGACCTTGTTAGATTTTTTTCCCCTTTGTTATATTATTCTATTTTCTTTTAATCTTTACTTTTAATCTATCTGAAATAAAGATTCATTCATTCACATTCCACCACTGGCTTTTAGCAACAAGTGTATTTCCCAAATATGTTTTAAACTTGCTTTAATTAACCACCACCCATTTCTGTCTTTTGTCTAGGCAAGAGGGAAACGATCCATCCAAACTGGACCTTGCCTCACTATTTACAGAGATGCAGGCCTAAGATCTGCTGAACCGGGTCCAGCTTGAGTGGCACATCCCAGCTGCTTTTCAGTGAGGCAGCGTGGCCGGCGTGTGTGACCCATTCTAAGTTTTTTTTTAATTTAGTTTGAATTTTGCACATTCTGAATAATCTGGAATTTGCTGCTGATTGTAATAAACAATTTAGTGACTTATGTGTTTGCATCATGATTTTCTATTTTGTCTAAGACACCGGTGGGAAAAGAGTCAACAGTACAAACCATTTATCGGTGACTTTGAAAATAATGGCTCATTTTTAAGAAAAAAGTAACCAAAACAATTATTTTAACTGAAGACTGTATTGTTGGATGTGCCACCACAGAAGACCCTGCACACTTTAGTGGCAGTACCAGTATATGGAGGAATTCTGGGCCATATTAGCATCTGTTCTTCATCTGTTCTTCATCATAATGGGTTTGGGCAGGGGTTTCCAATCATGTGCCATGGAGGGCCAAGACCCTGCAGGCTTTACCTCCAAACAGTGTCTTCAACAGCAGATTCCACTGAATTTCTCCCACTGACTGCAGATCAGTGAGAACACCTGCTGAAGAGACTGGGTAGAAGAGAGAACCTGCAGGGTCTTGGCCCCCCATGACACGATTGGAAACCCCCAGGTTAGGGTTTAATGGGATTTAACATTTTAACACAAACTGCTTTATGGTTTATAATTCTGTTGACAGACTTACACCAAACCAAAAGTGTTTTCTCAAACTGCTGGATTGTTCTTAGACAGTGTTTCCAATCTTTCAGTATCACTTGGTGGTAACCTTCACATATAAAAAAGAGACATCTGCAAAAACTTGAAAGGTTTATTGTCAGTGCAATTCCCAGTGCAATACTACATGAATGCATGTATAGTACATTGTTGATGCAGAGAATATATATTTCTACAGTACATGTATCTAGTAAATCAAGTATTTTCCATGTAACCTTGTGACTGCATTATTTTAATTGCTTTTAATCCTACATCAAGTTTGTTTTGGCCTAAAATGCATCATAATTGTCAAATATATCTTATTATACCTAACTCAGTACTGTTTACTTTTTGAATATATATTTTGTGGCTAATATAGTTATTAACCTGGTGATCATGTTGTGTCAACTGATCATTTTTTGCCATGACACCACCACAGACTCTGTGCTGCTGGAGCAGCTACATCCATGATGTCTCAACAGTCTCTCCATGATTTTCACGCAGATCAGAGCAATTTGTTGCACAGGAAATAAACATTTCTACAGACATTCTTAAGCTCTATAACCACTGATCATGTGTGAAGCTGTGTTGACATCAGTGACGGGCTGTGTTGACATCAGTGACGGGCTGTGTTGAACGCCCAGACTGACTGTTTGAAGCGGTAATTTTCCCACAATAGAGCCATCTGAAACACACACACACAGCATATATATTTTAGTACCTAACAGCGATAACTTGCAGACATTACAGTGTAGTATGACGTACTTGTAGCAAACTAGCATTAGCAGCCATTAGCTTACCATCATATATGATCGAGTTTGTATCCTCACGTCTTTGGCTCTCCCAGAAGCTGCAGTACTATTCCAGAGTGTTTCGTCTCGCTGCCTGTACCCTTGTCTGGCGGTCCTTTTTTGGCATTTATGGTGACAAAAAAACCACAGACCGAGGAGTCTCCTTGTACAGCCACCATGTTATGTTTTGCTTGGGTCGTGTGTTTTACGTCACGGGAGTGTGGTGCCGCCTTGCTGTAAAAAAAAATCCCACCCACCCCAGGTGTACCCAGCTGTAATGGAAACACAACCGAGGCCGAAAACGAGTAATGGCGAGTCGAGTTGAGTAAGGCTGACTGGGGCTAGTGGAAAAGCGCCATATGCTGCATTCTGTCAGGTTTTTTTTTTTTCTTTTTCCCAGAGTCTTTCCTGCTACTCCATAAATCATGCATCCATAGTCTATTGTCGATCTCATTAGTGCTCTGTAAATGTCAATTAATGCCTGTTTATCATCAGATAAGATAAGATAAGCCTTTATTAGTCCCACAATTGGGAAATTCCAGGATTGCAACAGCACAGGGATAGCAACACTCAGAGCAACAATCAGAAGGCAAGAAAAAAACAAGAGCAGCGAGTATACATATGTACATTTATGTTTATATGTACATATGTACATATAAACATAAATATATAGACACATGGTGCGGAGCATTGCAGCTAGATGGAATAAATATATATGTAGAGGAGCTTGGAAATGAAGAGGCGATTTGGTTTATAAGCAAAGTTTAATATTCAGCTCTTCTAACAAGTCTCATCTGGTGCAGAGAGTGGCAGAAGGGAAAAGAGACAGAATGTCTCCAGCTCACTGACTTTATACTGGCACACAACAAAAGACATGCATAACAAAGGCTGACATCCCTCATTATCTTAATCCCCCCATTGTCTTGGTATTTCCTCTCCTCGCCTTAGGGGGTGAGGGTGGCTCCTCCGGTCTCCTCCGCCGCGTCCGGGAACGTCTTTGTTCTTCACTCGGCGGGTGAGAGCCCTTTGTCCTTTCAGAGGTGTGAAGTTGCTTTACATATGTAATTACCAAACATTTCCACATGCTTCAACATATGTAGGTTATGGAATATATGGTTAATATAGACCACAATATAGATGTATAAACACACAGTGCGGAGCATTGTAGCTAGATGGAATAAATATGTAAATATATAAACACACACAGTGCGGAGCATTGTAGCTAGATGGAATAAATATGTAAATATATAAACACACACAGTGCGGAGCATTGTAGCTAGATGGAATAAATATGTAACTAGACAAGCACTCGGAGAGCGCAGACCTCCGCCAAGCGCCACAGTTCCCCCCATACAGTGTTTGTGTGTACGTTTTCAGATTCCTTGACCATGAAAATATATGACTAGCAATTGGATTGACAATGATAGGATTAGTGGTTCAGTAGTTATTCACGAAAATGACATTTTCCGTAATGGCGGCCACACTTCCGCCCATACAGTGTTTGTGTGTACGTTTTCAGATTTCTTGACCAAGAAAACATATGACTAGCAATTGGATTGACAATGATAGGATTACACTCTTTATACTGCGGACTTCTCACACAACACAACACACTGCCATCTACAGAAGTTCTCTGATGACTCTGCAATCGTTGGCCTCATCTCCAATGGAGATGAAGCTGAGTACAGAGGGCTTATCCAGGACTTCGTGGACTGGTGCCATCGGAACTGCCTCCAGATCAACGCGAGGAAAACTAAGGAGCTGGAGGTGGACTGCCGCAGGCATGGACAACCCCTCACAGCACCAGTAAATATACAGGGAACAGACATTGAGATGGTGACATCCTACAAGTACCTGGGTGTTCATCTGAACAATAAACTAGACTGGTCACACAATACTGACGCACTCTACAAGAAGGGACAGCGCAGGCTGTTCCTACTGAGGAGACTCAGGTCTTTTGGTGTGCAAGGGGTGCTGCTGAAGACATTCTATGACACGGTGGTGGCATCAGCCATCACTTTTGGAGTGGTCTGCTGGGGCAGTGGCATTACAGCAGCTGATAGGTGGAGGAGATAGGAGAGAGAAGGACGGTGGCTAAACTGTCATCTCTGCTGGAGTCCGAGTCCCACCCTATGCAGGACATACTGAATGCACCGAGGAGCTCATTTAGCAGCAGACTACATCATCCCAGGTGCACAACCGAGAGGTTTCGCAGGTCCTTCCTACCAACGGCTGTCAGACTGTACAACCTAAGCAGGGCTGCTCGCAGAGATAGCAAAAAGACGTAACAACCCAATAGTTTTTGAATGCAAAAGATGCAATAGACTTACACAATGGTCCCCTCCGGCATACAACTAGGAAAATACTGGTCGCTATGGAGGGTGAGAATATGTATGGGTACATAATCATACCATGTAGGATAACTAAGTAGACGGTTGTGCTGTTTCATCCCATCTCGCAACAATGCTCCGCACTGTGTGTGTTTATATATTTACATATTTATTCCATCTAGCTACAATGCTCTGCACTGGGTGTGTTTATATTTATATATCTATATATTTATTCCATCTAGCTACAATGCTCCGCACTGTGTGTTTATATATCTACATATTTATTCCATCTAGCTACAATGCTCCGCACTGTGTTTATATACTCATATATTTATTCCATCCAGCTACAATGCTCTGCACTGTGTGTCTGTGTATATATATATATATATTTATAGTAATATGTACATATGTATATTAGCTGCTCTTGCTTTTTTTTCTTGCCTTCTGATTGTTGCTCTGAGTGTTGCTATCCCTGTGCTGTTGCAATCCTGGAATTTCCCCATTGTGGGACTAATAAAGGCTTATCTTATCTTATCTTAGTGGTTCAGTAGTTATTCACGAAAATGGCATTTTCCGTGATGGCGGCCACAGTTCCCCCCATACAGTGTTTGTGTGTATGTTTTCAGATTCCTTGACCATGAAAAGATATGACTAGCAATTGGATTGACAATGATAGGATTAGTGGTTGAGTAGTTATTGAGGAAAATGGCATTTTCCGTAATGGCGGTTTTCTTCTGGACGGTGATCCGGATCATCCCCAAAATTTAATCAGTTCTTCCTTGTACCATTTCCAACAAGGCCTGAAAGTTTCATCGAAATCCGTCCAAAACTTTTTGAGTTATCTTGCTAACCAACAGACAAACAAACAGACAGACAAACCCCGGCAAAAACATTACCTCCTGGCGGAGGTAAATATATAAACACACACAGTGCGGAGCATTGTAGCTAGATGGAATAAATATGTAAATATATAAACACACAGTGTGGAGCATTGTCGCTAGGTGGAATAAATATATAAACACACACAGTGCGGAGCATTGTAGCTAGATGGAATCAAACAGCATAACTGTCTACTTAGTTATCCTACATGGTATGATTATGTACCCATACATATTGTCACCCTCCGTAGCTACCGGTATTTTCCTAGTTGTATACCGGAGGGGACCATTGTGTAAGTCTATTGCGTCTTTTGCATTCAATACTATTAGGTTGTCACGTCTTTTTGCTATCTCTGCGAGCAGCCCTGCTTAGGTTATACAGTCTGACAGCCGTTGGTAGGAAGGACCTGCGAAACCTCTCGGTTGTGCACCTAGGATGATGTAGTCTGCTGCTAAATGAGCTCCTTAGTGCATTCAGTGTGTCCTGCATAGGGTGGAACTCGGACTCCAGCAGAGATGACAGTTTAGCCACCATCCTTCTCTCTCCCATCTCCTCCACCGGGTCAAGGCGCTGTCCCAGGACAGAGCTAGCTTTCTTGATCAGTTTGTTCAGTCTCTTCCTATCGGCTGCTGTAATGCCACTGCCTCAGCAGACCACTCCAAAAGTGATGGCTGATGCCACCACTGTGTCGTAGAATGTCTTCAGCAGCGCCCCTTGTACATCAAAAGACCTGAGTCTCCTCAGTAGGAACAGCCTGCGCTGTCCCTTCTTGTAGAGTGCGTCAGTATTGTGTGACCAGTCTAGTTTCTTGTTCAGATGAACGCCCAGGTACTTGTAGGATGTCACCATCTCAATGTCTGTTCCCTGGATGTTTACTGGTGCAGTGAGGGGTTGTCCTTGCCTGCGGCAGTCCACCACCAGCTCCTTCGTTTTCCTCGCGTTGATCTGGAGGCAGTTCCGATGGCACCAGTCCACAAAGTCCTGGATAAGCCCTCTGTACTCAGCTTCATCTCCGTTGGAGATGAGGCCAACAATCGCAGAGTCGTCAGAGAACTTCTATGGATGGCAGTGTGTTGTGTTGTGTGAGAAGTCCGCAGTATAAAGGGTGAACAGGAAGGGAGCCAAAAAAATCTTATCTTATCTTATCTTATTGTTGATCTCATTAGTGCTCTGTAAATGTCAATTAATGCCTGTTTATCTTGACCTCATTTGTGTCCAGCTATAGCTTTTATGAGATTAATGACTTTTTTGCACTTTGTCTCCAGATTTTCAACATGAACTCTCCATGCGTATGCACTATCAAACAACAATCCTAGATATTTGAACTCACTCACTTTCTCTATTGGTTTATTATATAATAATGGTTCTGCACCAGTTCTGCATTTTTTGTTTTTTGTTTTTTTTTGTGAAAATCATATAGCAGGTTTTACTGTTTGAAAATTTAAATCCCTACTCATATGATCACTTTTCCACTTTCTCCATTGCTTTCCTGATGTTTTTGAACACAAATTTCTCATTTCTTCCCCTTGTCCATATGGCTCCATCATCTGCATATAGTGCTGTTTTGATAGCTCCCTCCTGATCCTCAAACATGTCATTAATCATTATGCTGAATAAAACTGGACTTATCACAATCCCCTGAGGAACACCATTTTCTATTTCAAAGTCATTAGAAACTTAAGTTTGCATTTTCTCTCAAGATGTTCTCCTCTATGCACTGCAGCAAATGCTCTACCTTGGACTTCTTCCATTTCTTTCTGATTCAGCCATCTTGTCCCCATCCACTAGAGTTGGGACTTTAACTGACACCCTCTTCCCACTCATTTTTTTTAAACATACCCCAGACATCACCTAGTTCTGTTTTCCTACCTGTTGACCTTTTCCCGTTTTTAATAATCCTTCAAGCTACTGCCCTTTTCTTTTTATAATCTATTAAATTTTCACTGGGCGGCAGAGTGGTTAGCACTGCGGCAGCACAGCAACTCACCCTTGGCTGGGGGATCTTGAGTTTGATCCCATCCCCCGACTAACAGTGATCTGTGTGGAGTTTGCATGTTCTCCCCATTTCTGCGTGGGTTTACTCTGGGATTTCTCCGGTTTCCTCCCACATGCCAAAAACATGCATGTTAGGTTAATTGGCATCAAACTGGGGATTCTAAATTGTCCTTAGGTATGACTGTGAGAGTGAATGGTTGTCTGTCTCTCTGTGTTGGCCCTGCGATGGACTAGTGATCTGTCCAGGGTGTACCCTGCCTCTTGCCCAAAGATGCTGGGATAGGCTCCAGCCCCCCCCCCCCCCCCCCCCCCGGCCTGAAAAGGATTAAGCAGAAGATGATGGATGGATAAATTTTCACTATTCATATTCTTCCTCAGCTCTCTGAATGCCTTGTTTCACTCTTTTACTGCAATACTACATTCCTCATTCCACCGGGGTACAACCTTCTTCCTACCCTGTGTTGTTTTCTTAGGTATACTTGCTATTGCAGCATTCAGAATATGATTGGTTACCTGACTTGAACACTCTTCTATGCCACCTTCTGATGTTACCAAATGACATGATTATACACAGTATTGCTTAAATTTTTCCCCATCTGTCTTGTCAAAAGACCATCTTGTAAAACGACCATCTTGTAAAACATCTTCCCTCTTGTATACATACTTCAGTTTTAATGACTGTAAGTATTGGGAAGTGATCACTTCCCATAGTTGTACTGTTCATAACCGTCCATTCACAGGCACTCACTAAAGAATCAGATACCAGAGGCAGGTCAATACATGATGATGTGCCCCTATGCGCATCCACCCTGGTACCTTCACCACTGTTGAGACAAATTAACGATCTTTCATCTAACATGTCTTCCACAACATTTCCGTTGTTATCTGTATGTGTGCTTCCCGACAAGCTATTATGAGCATTGAAGTCTCCACACCATACCTTTCATATGGCCTTCCCCTGCCATAACACTGAAAGTATCTGCTGTTAACTTCCTACATGGGTTGTAATAATTAATCAGCTGACTATTTCCTTGTCCATCTGGCCTACATATTTCAATAACGTTACACTCTATATCCTCAGGGGAGGGAATTGCCCTATATGCCAGGCCATCTCTAATGAAAGTGGCACATCCTCCTCCATTTACACTGTTACTTCTGTCCTGTCTGATTAAACTATATCCTGGAATAACAAAATATAAGTGAAGTTGAAGCCATGTCTCCTGTACACACACTATCTCTGGAATAACTAGTAGTTCGTAAAGAACTACTAATTGAACAGAACAGAAAGAATTCTGAATTCTTGTCCGTTTGCTGTAAGACTCCTCACATTCCACTGTAGTATGTGTAGTACCATAATTCAGATATTAAGTTTCAACATCAGTTTCAGCTTTCAATAAAACATGAATCTGGTCAGCTTTGATATCTTTCACCTCAAGGAATCTTCCTGCTGCTTCCACAATGGTTTTGATTCTGTCGCTTTTCTTCTTTAGCTGTGCTGCAACATTAATGATATGGCAGATAAAAGCTACAAAGTTTGTCCTCTTAACTATCAATGTGTCATCATCCATTTTACTTTTGTGAACACAAAAATTCCCTGCAGCGGCATGATCTTGTGCTTGTCTGGGATTTGTTGATGGCTGTTCTCCCCTTTGAGCTGAACTTCTTTGAGAAAGGCCTGTTGTGTTTCTGACCATTCCTGCCTCTCTAACTGTCTTTAGAGCTTCCACATATGAGATTTTCTTACTTATTCTGATTTCCTGGGCTTGTCTAGCTTTCCTCTGCACAACACATCCTCCATATGCAACACTGTGGTCACCTCCGCAGTTGCAACACTTTACTTTGGCGTCCTTTTCACATTTACCATATTCGTGCTCCCCTCCACATCTAGCGCATCTTAACTTACCCTTACATTACTGAGCAGTGTGACCCATCCTTTGACATTTATAGCACCTGAGTGGCTTTTGGACGTATTCTCTGACATTCCCGACATCATCAAACTGCCATCCATGTTGGCCAGTTTGTGGGGTTTTTTTTTTCCACATTGTTACTTCCTCCCACATCACTCTCATCTGACCCGCTTCTACCTCTTGATGCCCCCCTAGCTGCTCTTTTCCGCCTCCCAGACCTGGGTAGTGTCCAATCCAGCTCATCTTTATCGAGCCCGTCAGAACTAGATACCATAATGTTACAGTCAGAGTGCAGTTCTTTGATGTTAGGTTAATTGGCTGTTCTAAATTGTCCCTAGATATCTGTTTCCTATAGGCCCTTAGAATAGAGGGTTAGTATTAGTGAAAGCGCTTTGTGTGGTCTTTGTGACTAGAAAAGCGCTATATAAGTGCAGGTTAGTTAGTAGTTAGTAGTAGTTAGTTTATGCTATCTGCCACAAACAAATCACTCCTACCGCCAACCAAACACAGACGTAAATGCCGTCTCAACCTTCCACCTGTTGAAGTCCGTCCGCCGCCCCAGTGGTCCAGCTGTTAAAAGTCTTAACCTTTGAGTGTGTATGGTGCAGAAGTGTGACATACCCCTTAGTGGCCAAGAGTGGTAAATATTTTTTGTCAGTGAAATTGTTCAGATTTCCAAGGCTATAACTTGAAAGTGGTAAGAGATAATGACTTACTGTCAATTAGAAAGATGTAAAATATGATCCAAAGTTTCAGATAGGAATAAATTTATGCATCTAATTTGCATAATGTTGCGGCACCTCTTTAAATTCCATAATTCAGTCAAAACTGGACTTTGGATGTATTTACACAAAAAAATGGTTCAGTCTTTTGACACCGTTTTTTGTACAGAGGTACCTCATCATCTTATCTTCAAAGTATATGATCAAGAAATCAGTACATTTAAAAACCCCCCAGAAATTTCTCACTTACTTTTGACAGTCAGAGTGAGAAGGCAGGTGCAGTGCCGCGCTCTGCCACTAGGGGCACGCAAATTCTCACACTCAAAGGGTTAAAATTTCAGGAGCTTCCTCAGCAGGAATCTTTTTCGTCTCCTCGCACTGTTTTTTCTCTATTCTTCAGGTCATCACTCTGTACTTCACTCTTGATAGCCTATAGGGGGTTTTCATGTGACGTCACAGGTCTGAGTCACGGCCGGCCGCCGCCATATTGGCGGTCAAGTGCTGGAGGTCTCTGTGTATGTGCCTATGTAAACAAACCAGTTCTACACGTGTTTTGGTGCCTGTCATCGCTGTTTTCTCGCCGTTATCATGCCGGACACGTGTTGTGCAGTTCACTGCTACAACAGGCGTGGACAAAAAGATCATGTGCACTTCTACAGGATCCCAAGCCAACCAGAAAGGAGAAACTTGTGGCTGGCTGCAATCGGCAGGAAAGACTGGGGGCCAACTGAGTACACTCGCTTGTGCAGAAGAAAAGCAACTAAAATAGTAACGCTAGTCCCAGACTGTCACACATACAGTAGGATAATACAGTGTACATGGACATGTAAACATGTACATACTGCTTGTCAATTAATAAAATTTTAGATTTGATAATAAGAAATATTAGCCCTGTGACAATGCAATGGAAGATAATAATTCACAATCTAGTGAAAATTACCAGACAGTATATACACATAATTATAGTCCCATAGATTCTACAGAGGATATTATATTTTAAAAGTATATCTAGTAATTAGTACACTTACACGTGCAGTGATGACATGGAGCTCTTTGGCCTTGAGGTGCCAGATCTTAGGTTCATTCACCCATCCTGCCCTGAAGAATTTGAACGCATCCTTGCTCTTGTGAGCACTGAAGTTCTCCAATGAGTAAGGTGAAGGACTGACAATCAGGTAAATCATCAGATCACTAAATTCAAAGTCTGGCAATGTCACATCTGATGCAGTCAAAGGAGTAAACAGTACACCGGGTGCAGTGTAGGGATCACAACCCCCTAGAATGGCCAATTTCTCCTTGTACCTCTTCAACTCGACTCCAGAGAGATGCCTCGTCTGCTCACTGAGACCATTGTCAGGCTCTGCCATCGTAGTTTATCACCTAACTTATCACACACTTCAGAAAACCTCGCAGGACTCAGCTCTTTGTCATGTAAACAAGCCTGGCGGGCGATACGCTTGACCGCCAATATGGCGCACAGTTGGCATCGCTAGGCGCGCGGGTCACGTGGCTGAAACCCCTCTATAGATCATAGGAAATGCTGATGTCCTATGAAGACTATATGATGTCACAGACATCCCATGTGATGTCATAGACATTTTGTGTTTACTTGTGTTATCTTTGTTTAATATTTCTTCTTCGTTTAGATTTGACTAGTGCATACGGGGTTGGGCTCAGATGACATAATGTTACACACTCTTGTATAGTAGGTGGCGGTATGCACCTTTCAGTTGTTTGCTGTCCGCCAGTAACCGAGAGAAGAAGACTACTGCATACCTGTGCATACCCTTAGAATGCAAGTTAAGCAAACATTTCTGCATGCCTGTAGAAAGTTACTGTTACCATGGCAACGGCAACCATGGTGAAACCTGCCCTTTTTTTTTTTTAATTGTTATTACTTATTTTGTACCCGTAGGTAGATTTGTTTTGCAGTCTGGTGACAAGTCACCAGCTGCCGGTCGCTGCGTGCGCAAGCGCCCCTTATTCCTAACCTGCATGTTTTTGGCATGTGGGAGGAAACCGGAGAAATCCCAGAGTAAACCCACGCAACACGGGGAGAACATGCAAACTCCACACAGATCACTGTTGGCTGGGGGCAGGGATTGAACCCACGATCCCTGCGATCCCCCGGCCGAGGGTAAACTATGCTGCCACAGTGCTAAACCACTGCGCCACCGTGCCTTGGATCTTTGATGTCACCACTCGTTCGTTGATGCCTGACTTTGATTTGTGATTCCTGCCTTTGATCTTTGATAATGTCATAGCGAGCGCTATGATCATGAGTAATGCCTGCCTTTGATTTTTTTTAGGATGCAATAGCAAGTCCTATGATCGTGAGTGAAGCCTGCCTTTGATGTCTTAGCAAGTCCTATGATCTTTTAGCGAGTCCTATGATGGTGACATCATGACATCGTGACAGATTTCTTGAATTATATATAGAGTGATATTCCTTGTCTCCAGGGCATGGGTCCCAGCCCACTTCCTCGGTTTAAGTTGGGATTTTCTGTATTTCACCTTATTCTTATTATCCTGGGTTGCTATTATTGTTATTGTTATTATTATTATTACTATTATTATTACTAGTACATACCCATGCATACCCGTCCATACCCGTAGAAACCAAGTATAAGCAAGTATTTCTGCATGCCCGTGGCTGAAGGGTCTCCTCCTGTCTCAGACAGCTGTGTTGTTCACAGTCATGCCTGCGGCGTACTGCTGGAACCCGAGGTGTTTCATGTTCAGGGCATCTTTACTGATGTGGCTCAGTTCAGCTGTCAGAAATTTGGGGGTGATTTTTGACAGCCATTTAAAATTTGATAAACAGATTGACAATGTAGTCAAAATGAGCTTTTATCAATTACGTTTGTTATCCAAAGCCAAACCTTTCCTGAGCCGTCATGATCTTGAGATAGCCATCCATGCTTTAGTCACGTCTCGACTTGATTACTGCAATGCACTTTATGTTGGCATCTCTCAGTCTTCTCTTGGCCGCCTTCAACTTGTGCAAAATGCAGCGGCCCGTCTTTTGACCAACACACCTAGGCGAGAGCACATTACTCCGATCCTTTTTTCACTTCATTGGCTTCCAGTCCATTTTAGAATTAATTTTAAACTTTTGCTTTTTGTTTTTAAAGCTCTTAATGGCCTTGCTCCGGTTTATATGTCTGAGGTTTTGACTGTCCGTGACCAAGGCAGAGCTTTGAGGTCATCCAATCAGCTTTTGCTGGATGTGCCTAGGTCAAGGTATAAACATTGGGGTGACCGAGCCTTTTCTGTTGCTGCCCCCAGGCTCTGGAATAATCTCCCCCCTGACCTACGTGCTATCTCTGACCTGACCCTTTTTAAATCTGAACTTAAGACATATTTGTTTAGGATGGCTTTTAATACCCAGTAGTGGTGATATTTGTCTTGGCATTTGTTTTTATTTTATTTTTAGGTTGTTTTTGTTTATGTTATTTGTTTTTAATGCTCTGTGTGTTTTTAATGCTGTTTATTTTTTGTAAAGCACTTTGGTCACCTACGGGTTGTTTTAAAGGGCTATATAAATAAAGTACATTACATTACATTACATGTGCAGCAGTTCTCCTCATTCTATTGATCTCCATCTGGTGGGTCTTCTTCTTCGTTCAGACCACTGGTTGAGGGATAGGTGCATCGTAATTCCAGCGCTGGCGGCCAGCCAACTATTCCGCATCTCCTTGGTCTCAGCTTCTCTGTGTGTTGCCTGGCGTGCAGCGTTGGCGGCCAGCCAACTATTCCACATCTCCTCGGTCTCAGCTTCTCTGTGCCTTGCATGGAATTCACTGTCCCTGACCAGCCGACTATTCCGCATCTCCTTGGTCTCAGCTTGTCTGTGCCTTGCCTGGTGTGCAGCATTGCTCGCTTTGCGGGCATTTCAGGCTTCAAGTGTCTCAGCACGTGCATGGCGCACTGCCACATGTTTCCTGTCTGTTTGTGCATCCCTTGTCTGTTGTACCCTATGCTGGTGAAGGGTGTCCTCTCTCAGACGGGTGTGATGTACTGCTGGAACCTCAGGTGTTTCATCTTCATGGCATCTGTTCTGATGTGCAGCAGTTCTCCTCATTCTATTGCTGTCCATCTGGTGGGTCTTCTTATTCTTCTTGTTCGTTGAGACCATTGGTTGAGGGATAGGCGCGTCGTAATTCTAGTTCATGGACAGGATCATGAAAATAGATCTGAGCAAAAAGAGGCTTTCGGGCATAGACTCACTGTATATGATATAATAAAGACATGAGAGTCCAACATGACATCATAAAGACACATTTGTCTATGTGCCATCATATACGCATCACGAGTCCTATGATGCCTGAGTTCATAGGACATCCTATGATGTTCGGCAGAGATCATAGGCCGTCCGATGATGGCCTATAAACGTGACACACACACACACACACACACACACACACACACACACACACTTCTTGCTTTAATAGAGTGATTCTGTCTTGCATATTTATTTCTTCATTGGTCTTCCTCTTAGTTTAAATTTATCAGCATTATTATTTATTGTTATTGTCGTCATTATCATTATCATTATCATTATTGCCTTGGTCTCGTCTCCCCATGACATTGTGACAGACAAAGATTTCTGGAATTATGCTGTATATATAGCAGGGGTGTCCAAACTTTTTGCAAAGAGGGCCAGATTTGGTGAGGTGAAAATGTGTGGGGGGCGACCATTCAGCCTGACATTCTTTGAACCATTAACATTAAACGCAAATGAACTATTTCATGAAATTTTTATTGCAAATGGAATACTTTTCATTTCTTCACAAAGAACACAAATAAATCTACAGTTTTTACCAAAATCACTCTGCCTTTCATATCACTCTATATATTATATAGAGTGATATTCCTTGTCTCCAGGGTACGAGTACCAGCCCACATCCTCGCTTTAAGTTTGGATTTTCTGTATTTCACCTTATTATTATTCTCCTGGGTTGCTATTATTGTTATTATTATTATTATTATTATTCTGTCTTGCATATTTATTTCTTCATTGGTCTTCCTCATAGCTTATCAGCATTCTTATTCTTGTTATTGTCATTATCATTATTGCCTTGGTCTTGTCTTCCCTCTGGTCCCTTGTATTTGATTATCTGTGCAGCCCCGCCCATGCCGTTTTCTGTAACCATGCTCTGCCATCTCTGTTTGCCCCTCCCTGCTTGATACCTCTTCGCCTGCTTGTTACTGTTCCATGTTATGTTGCTTACCTGTGTCTATATACTGTATACAGTATGTCTTTTGCGAGTCCTGCGGTCTGTATGATGTCATATAGACATTCTTCTGAGATCATCGGCACATCAGCCTTACGGTTTATCTGATGTCATATAGACTATGGTTTATCTGACATCATAGACATCATGTAGACGGTCCTATGATCGCCAGCATCATAGGACAGCAAGTGAGACATCATAGGAACATCATAGGCGGCCTATGATCGTGACACATAGACACACTGACAGATTTCTTGAATTTATAGCGTGATGACAGATTGATTGGTGGTTGGCAACCAGCTTACAGGTGGTTGCCTCATCTCTGCCACCTGGCGACGGTGGCAGAGATGAGGACTCTGGATAAACTGTTGGATATAATGGACAATGTCAGTCACCCTCTGCACACCGTCATCAGTGACCAGAGGAGCCTGTTCAGTGAAAGACTGATCCTTCCCAAGTGTCGGACCAACAGGCTCAAGAACTCTTTTGTCCACCATGCCATCACACTTTATAACTCCTCACTTGGGGGGGGGGGGGGACATAGAATACAGAGGACAGTAGGGCATTCATAGTGCAATAACTTTAACTTAACCATACTTGTACAAGCCATATTTAGCCCTGTATTTATATTGTGTATATTATGTCAAGTGTTTATTTTTTTCCTTTTTGCTTTTCTGATCTGTATGCTCCTTTTATGTGCTGCTGGAAATTTTAAATTTCCCAGAGGGAGTCATCCCAAAGGGGTTAATAAAGTTGTTAAATGGCAGTTAAGTCTAAGTCTAAGTCTACAGGTGCATTACCGCCACTGACTTGATTATCATCACTCTATATCTTTGTGTAAGGAGTTCTAAACAACTTCTTATGTGTGAAAAAATTATCCGTCCTTGGACTGTGTCCTGGACTGGTCCTACTGCCACTCCTCTCGGCGGTAGTGCTAGTGCATACCTGTGCATGCCCGTAGAAACCAAGTATAAGCATGTATTTCTGCATGCCCGTAGAAAGCAGGTGTAAGCAAGCATGTCACCACTCGTTCAGTGATGCCTGCCTTTGACCTTTGATGGTGTCACAGCGAGTCCTATGATCGTGATGCCTGCCTTTAATCATTGATGTCATAGTGAGTCCTATGATCTTTGCCTGCCTTTGATCTTTGATGATGTCATAGTGAGTCCTATGATCTTTGATGTCATAGCGAATCCTATGATCATGATGCCTGCCTTTGATCTTTGATGATGTCATAGCGAGTCCTAACGATCTTTGATGTCATAGCGAGCCCTGTGATCGTGAGTGATGACTGCCTTTGATCTTTGATGATGTCATAACGAGTCCTATGATGCCTGCATTTGATATTTGATGATGTCATAGCAAGTCCTATGATCTTTGATAATGTCATAACGAGCCCTATGATTGTGAGTGATGCCTATAGACATCACTTCCTACCTACGGCTGTCAGACTGTATAACCTAAGCAGGGCTGCTCGCAGAGATAGCAAAAAAACGTGACAACCAGTATTGAATGCAAAAGATGCAATAGACTTACACAATGGTCCCCTCCGGTATACAACTAGGACAATACTGGTCGCTACGGAGGGTGACAATATGTATGGGTACATAATCATACCATGTAGGATAACTAAGTAGACGGTTATGCTGTTCATTCCATCTAGCTACAATGCTCCGCACTATGTGTGTTTATATATTTATATATTTATTCCATCTAGCTACAATGCTCCGCACTGTGTAAGTTTATATATTTATATGTACATATGTACTGTATATTCGTTGCTCTTGTTTTTTCTTGTCTTCTTGATTGTTGCTCTGAGTGTTGCTTTCCCTGTGCTGTTGCAATCCTGGAATTTCCCCATTGTGGGACTAATAAAGGCTTATCTTATCTTATGTAAAGATCATAGGAACATCATAGGCGATCATGTAGAGATCATAGGAACATCAGTGTTTCCTCTGGCTTAAAGACCTTGGTGCGGTGGCAACATATTTTTCTGGGGGGAAGGGGGGGGGTAAACATACCGGAATATGTTAATTTTATGCTGTTTATTTCTTTTTAAAATTTTACACAGTAATGTTGCATATGGAACTTACCATTTGAAGTATTGTACAACCGAGGCTTGAATACTGGGCCAGTTGGGGTCCCACCCAGACATCCTGTGTTTAGACTTTTTAGTGGTGTTATCCTTCTCTCCTTCCTCTGCCTGAACACTTCCCTCTCCTTGGCTCCTCTCTTCTGTCTCATCTTGCCCTCTCTGAGCCCTGTTTAATTCAGGTTCTGTCTCTGTCTATGGTGGTATACAAACAGGTTAGAAAATATCAAGTGTCATGTTTTGTCCTGCAGGATTTTTTTGTCATGGTTTACATAAATGACAAAAATGTGTGCATTTTTTTGTATCTTTATTCTAGTGTTTCTTTTTTTTCCATTGAGAGAGTAGGGAAGGGAAAGAAACATTCATAATAGTAATGTACTCAAGCGTACTTAAATTATATGATCAGGTGGGTATAGTAACCAAAAATTCTACTCATGTAAAAGTAGTGCTTTGAAATTAATAATTAAAACTAGGCAACCAAAAATTTCTAATTTTTTTAAAAAAGAGCACCCATTTAAAAACTTGAGTAATGACTTCAGTCTTGAAAGTTTGAGGTTTTTCCTCAAAAATTTATAACAGTTTTCTTATAGCTTTCTACTTTTCTCTGTAAATCTAAAGTTGAAACCATGTTCCTCAAATTTGTAATTTCCTATTGTAAAATTGACTTTTCTTGTACATTTGAAACTTTATTGTAAATTTTTGGATTATTTTATGACTAATTTTTGTGTGTTTTTTAAAACAAAATTACTGGTTTTTTAGATAAATTTGAAAGAGACTGTGGTAATTTTTTTTTTTACTTTTTCCTTACAACAATTTACATTTTTGACCATAACTTTGCAGTTAGAACAGAACAATAATTTAACTCTGATTACAAAGAAAAAATATTAATAAAATTGTATTTAAAGAAATAAATTAACTTAAATGACCAAGGATGCCGTTATTTCTGTTATAATATTTTTTTATATTTATATTTTTTTTTTATTTTTTTTTTTTAAGAAATCTCACCACCTAGACAGCAGGAAAAACCTCCCTTATTTTGAAATCCAGTGTTGACACGTTTAATTTGTCTGAAGGCTGCTGACAGATTAAAATCACTGACTTCGTGAAATTCGGTCATCTTAACCTGCTAGGTACATGATGGGGAACTGTAGCAGACTCTAAAGACATAATTCACCACAATATGTGTTCATGTACAGAATGATCTGCTTAGGCAGCTATAGTTGTGCGCTCAGGCTTTCTCATCAGGCACCTCTCAAGGCAGCCGCTGAAGGACCTCAGTTTAGAGCTAGCGTTTTTAGCTGTTTCTTTTTGTCACTGCCGCTGGAGAATAAAAACGGCACGCCTGCTCGTGCAAGAAAAGAGAGAAATTACCAGTTTCTTCATTCCTGCAATTCCTACAGAACATAACTTAATATTGTAGTGGCTGGTGAACTAGATCCTCAGCAATTCATCAGTCCCCCCGCCTTTCTCTTCATATGAAGCCAGTTGCATATGAATTCTAACCACATCTGTTAGCTAAGCGACTCTTCCATTATTGCTCCCGTTTCCAGTGGGTTAAAACCATGACAAACGCCAGTGCTTACATACCTCTTATGATTTTTTTCCACGTTTAAAGTACTTTAATAAACTCATGTTTCTGTTGGACAGTCACGCTTAGTGAGACGCTGCTGACGGACTGGAAAACTCGTGTGAGCGGGGCGCTTCTAAACTCCGTGCGGATGATGGCCACGCGCGTTGTTTGTGTGCGCACTTGCAGAAAGTCATTGCTTCATGTATTTTTCTTAATAAATTCATATCGTCTTGGGGTGGCGGTAAAATTTCTGGCGGGGCAGGCCGCCATGGAGAAATGTTACCAGAGGAAATCCTGAACATCATAGGCGGTCCTATGATCTTTTAGCGAGTCCTATGATTGTGACAGAGGGAAGTATGTGGTGGTAATGCACCTGTAAGCTGGTTGCCAACCGCCAATCAAATCTAAAAGAAGAAGAGTACACAAAGAGACATGTGGTGGCTGATTACACAGATTTCTCCAGGGATGCTGATATTTTCAGGTTTTAGTAATGTCTGTTTTTTATGTGTTTCAGAGGTGCTTCTACACAAATCTAACATTGATCACAACCTCCAGCTGTCCAACCAGTATCATGACTGCAATCACTGCACCTCGGGACAAGTAAGAGAAGACCTCTGACTTTGTATATGTATATGGTCATGGATCATTAGTGGTAATATTTTTTATTTTGTTTATTTTGGTTTAAAATGGGAGTTGGAAGAGTTCCAGTATGTGTTGTTGGCCTTTGTCAATATAAGGGTGAATGACTTGATTGACGTGTCTTCATGTAAACTTCTTTTTTGCTGCTTTCCCAGATACAATGCAGTATGGATCATTTTCTTCATCTTGGGCCTTGGAACTCTCTTACCCTGGAATTTCTTCATAACGGCAGCACCAGTAAATTGCAGTAATTTAGCACAAGTGCAATGTCTTGAATGTGAGAATGTCTGTGCACAAATGTAATTATTAATGCCGAAGAGATAGATGTAAGTGAAACAAAGACCTCTCTTTATGGTGCTTTGTTTCTAAATTAGAAAAAAAAGATTTTGAAGGAAAGATTAATGGTTCACCTTTATTTCCACGGCTTTCTTAATTCATTATCAAACTTATGGGAGGTTTCCTGTGGCTGTGGTTTAGTCCTCTTGATCCCAATCATTGATTCTGAGTTTAACAGGGTTAACTTAGGGCGGCACAGTGGCGGAGTGGTTAGCACTGTGACAGCACAGCAACTCACCCTTGGCCGAGGGATCCTGGGTTCAACCCCAGCCCCCGACCAACAGTGATCTGTGTGGAGTTTGCATGTTCTCCCCGTGTTTGCGTGGGTTTACTCCGGGATTTCTCCGGTTTCCTCCCACATGCCAAAAACATGCAAGTTAGGTTAATTGGCGTCAAACTGGGGATTCTGAATTGTCCTTAGGTATGACTGTGAGAGTGAATGGTTGTCTGTCTCTCTGTGTTGGCCCTGCGATGGACTGGCGATCTGTCCAGGGTGTGCCCTGCCTCTCGCCCAAAGATGCTGGGATAGGCTCCAGCCCCACCGCGACCCAAAAAGGATTAAGCGGAAGAAGATGAATTTAATGAATGGGTTAACTTCTTAAAATGTAAAATTGTAATTTTGTTGTTGTTTGTGTTTCTTTTTTTCAGCTGACTCCTAAAGTAAAATATTGTATTTATTATAATGGAGAGTTGGAAATAAAGATAGGGACCACAAATTAATAATTTGACAATATGGCCTTTATAAACAGTCCTGTTTTAAGGCTTGTGTGTTCATTAAGCAAGTGTTATTTTTATATACACATGGCTACATCTCTTAGTAAGACCCAACCTTATGTTTGTTCCTATTCTGTTACAAGATAATTACTGCGGCAAACGTGCATTGTTTCTTCCTTTTTTTCAGTATTTCACTGACAGACTTAAAGACCCACCCACCACGGGCTCCTCCAACCTGTCAGCCACTGATCACACGGCTAACAAGACTGTGTCAGGTGTAGACACTCGTAATGTGCTGGAGTCGAAGTACAACAATGTAATGGCACTGTGTGCTATGGTGCCCCTGCTTATTTTCACCTGCCTCAACTCATTCATACACCAAAGGTACCCACTCTGCTGATCTTGTAGATTTGTATAGCAGTTCTCAGTCTAGTCATATTCATGAGTGCCCTTACACACTAGGGGTGCTGCAACCTGTTGACAAAAAAAACTAAACATAACCAACTAGTTTCCATTGTTCTAGGACCTAGAACAGGAGTGACCTAGAATCTAGGTCACTCTTGTTAGCTCTTGAAGACACTGTGTTACACTTTGAAAAAATTCCAAACAAATATTTTAACCAGATAGCTTCCAAACACACTTTAGGATGCAATGGCCATAACCCAGGGAAGCTGCAGTGAAGGTTACATTAAGCAGGTAGCAGTGCAGACCGATGTAATACACACATTTAACAGCCACAGTACCACACACACACAGATACAATAAAACAGCAGATTAAAAAACAAACACATTAAACAAATAAAATGTAGTTCTACCTGTTCAAAGTTTCTGTGTCCAATAATATGGTTACAGGTAGCCCTGGGCAGTTTGACCCTAAATTAACATCACATTTAATTGACCCTTTCTTGACGGTTTTCAATTTATTTATTTTTTTTGTCGTTCCTTCTGTCCTTCTTACTGACAAGGCTTGAAATTAAGTAATATTACACAAGAGTGTGTTATCATATCACAGTGATGCAGTAGTAAATGAACATAATATAATAAAGAACAGAGGTGTTGTCATTTCATACACTAAATAAACATTGTCCAGTGTTTACAACACATACCTCTTGAAGGTTTGTGAAACATGTTGCATGCATGGTGGCTAATTAGCTCGTTAGCTGTACTGGGCGAGTCCTTCATACACCCATGATTGTGTTACCACCACATAGTGATTGAGTCTCTTACCAGGTTCTTAAATACAGCCTTGGCTTTTCCATTCCCTCTGCGAAACAGTTGAGATGATGCGGATAGCTGTCAGAGGCTAACAGTGACTTCACTTCTGCTCCTTTTTGTGTTAGTATCTAGATTTGTTTTTGTTAGATTCTTCAGATTAGTTTTTAAAATAAATTAAAAATCATGACATTTGTAATTTACTGAGATGTACCAGCACATAGTACACATTATACAGTACAAAATTTGTTAAACTACAAAAAATGCCATTGTCTGTATTTAAAAAAAAAAAAAGTACAATAAATCATTGAGGAATATGATCATGTTTTATTCAGTATATCAAAAAGAGTAATTAACTTTTTATGTTAAAGATAGATCATGTTGCACCGAGGGAAATTCAGATTCTCAGGAAAATTGCGGTTCATCAATTAATCGCTAATCGATCGTTAAGGTGAATCAACTGATAATTAATGAATTAATCGATAACTTGAATCCCTAATTGCAAGCCATCTTTAATTGTTCCGTCTGTGTTCTGCTGCATCTGAACAGCGCTGACTGTGCTGCTTCTGAAGTTGCATAACCCGCGCCTGTAACTATGCGGGTACGTTTTAAAGAAGCAGTACATGAAAATCTCTACAGGTAGACAACGGGGAGAGGGGAAAAACCCTCAAAACCGTTTTAAGATCACGTCAGTTCTACATCCAAAATATCGGGTTGGGTTTTATTACTGTTAATGACCCAGCCCTACTTTATATTCATACACAGTCATATACAACAACATAGTAAGAGTAAATAGCAGTGAATATCTGCTATAGAATCTGAAGATAAAATAAGATTTTAGTTTAAATCATAGAGAAGTGTGTGAATATGTGAATAAGCATTTTCTGGATGTATAGTTACTATTCTCGGTCTTACCCTTTGGTCCACCTTTGCCATCATGGGTAACACAATTCTGTTATGTGATCTTACGCACGTGGACAAAATTGTTGGTACCCCTCTGTTAATGAAAGAAAAACCCACAGTGGTCACAGAAATAACTTGAATCTGACAAAAGTGGTAATAAATAAAGTCTATGAAAATTAACCAATGAAAATCAGACAATGCTTTTGAATTGTGGTTCAACAGAATTATTTAAAAAAAAAACAACAAACTCATGAAACAGGCCTGGACAAAAATGATGGTACCCTTAACTTAATATTTTGTTGCACAACCTTTTGAGGCAATCCCTGCAATCAAACGATTTGTGTAACTATCAATGAGACTTCTGCACCTCTCAGCAGGTATTTTGGCCCACTCCTCATGAGCAAACTGCTCCAGTTGTCTCAGGTTTGAAGGATGCCTTCTCCACATGGCATGTTTCAGCTCCTTCCACAGATGTTCAATAGGATTTAGATCAGGGCTCATAGAAGGCCACTTTAGAATAGTCCAATGTTTCGCTCTTAGCCATTCTTGGGTGTTTTTATTTACCTTTTGTTCTTATTAAAGACAAAAATAGAAAGGAGATGTCTTTACCTTAACATGTTTCGACTGTGCACTGCAGCCTTTGTCAGAAGAGTCAGTTGATTGCTGCCAGGTGACATTTTAGCAGCTGACTTTCGTAGGCGGGGCCAGCTCAGCAGACCTGTCAGATCCACCGAGCCGGTCCTGCTTTCCGCTGTCGGATGGTCTCTGGAGAATGTGATTCCAGGTGTGGGAAAGCATAAAGCCCCCTCATCTCGGTTCATGGTGTCTTTTCCCTGCTTCCTGATTTCTATGGCCTCCTCGATCCAGCGTTTGTGTCTGTTGCTCTCTGATCCAATAATTTTTGCGTTGTCCCAGTCCATGATGTGATTATTTTTTTTGCAGTGATCTGATATTGCTGATTTTAATGTTTCTTGTTCTGCCTTTTCTTTTTGTGATCTTGTGATCTTTGTGAGAGAAAATAAGGAAAGGACACACACAAGAACTCAGTGACCACCTAAATAGCACGGACAGCACTGGGAATATAAAATTCACACACGAAGAGGAGGAAAATGGCACCATAGCCTTTCTGGACATGAAAATCCACCACAACGATGATGGCAGTATAAAAATCAGTCTACAGGAAACCAACCCACACAGATCAATACTTACTATGGACATCAGAACACCCCACAGCACACAAACTATAAGTTGTCAGGACGTTATATGAACGGGCCACCATCATCACAGACCAAGAAGACAGACAGGAGGAGAAAAACCACATAAAACATGCACTTATACGCTGCCAATATCCAGTATGGGCCATAAACAAAGGGAAACAGCAAGTCAAAAACAAAGAAAACAAACAGGAAATAAGACACAGAACAAAAGCCGAAATCAAAAACAAGGACACCATAACTATACCATACATCCGAGGGATCACAGAACCAATTCAAAGGATCATGAAAAAATACAAAATAAACACAGCAGTAAAACCACACAAAAAATTAAGGCAGTTATTAGTACACCCCAAGGACAGAATAGAACAAGACAAAAAATGCAATGTAATATATGAAATATCATGCAGATCATGCAACAAAACCTACATTGGAGAAACTGGAAGATCATTCACCACAAGAAAAAAAGAACACCAGAAGGAATGTGAGAAGGAAACACAAGGGCGACTCACAAGATCACAAAAAGAAAAGGCAGAACAAGAAACATTAAAATCAGCAATATCAGATCACTGCAAAAGAAATAATCACATCATGGATTGGGACAACGCAAAAATTATTGGATCAGAGAGCAACAGACACAAACGCTGGATCAAGGAGGCCATAGAAATCAAGAAGCGGGGAAAAGACACCCTGAACTGAGATGAGGGGGCCTTTATGCATTCCCACACCTGGGATCACATTCTCCAGAGACCATCTGACGGCGGAAAGCGGGGCCAGCTCGGTGGATCTGACAGGTCTGCTGAGCTGGCCCCGCCTATGAAAGTCAGCTGCTAAAATGTCACCTGGCAGCAATCAGCTGACTCTTCTGACAAAGGCTGCAGTGCACAGTCGAAACATGTTAAGAAGGTAAAGACACCTCCTTTCTATTTTTGTCTTTAATAAGAACAAAAGGTAAATAATTAAAAGAAGACAAAATGAACCTACTTGAACGATTGGGTGTTTTTAACTGTGTGTTTTGGGTAATTATCCTGTTGCAAGACCCATGACCTACGACTGAGACCAAGCTGTCTGACACTGGGCAGCACATTTCTCTCTAGAATACCTTGATAGTCTTGAGATTTCATTGTACCCTGCACAGATTCAAGACACCCTGTGCCAGATGCAGCAAAGCAGCCCCAGAACATAACAGAACCTCCTCCATGTTTCACAGTAGGGACAGTGTTGTTGGTATGCTTCATTTTTGTGTCTGTGAACATAGAGCTGATGTGCCTTGCCAAAAAGTTGCAGTTTTGTCTCGTCTGTCCATAGGACATTTTCCCAGAAGCTTTGTGGCTTGTCAACATGCAGTTTGGCAAATTCCAGTCTGGCTTTTTTCTGATTTGTTTTCAACAGTGGTGTCCTCCTTGGTCATAGTCTCCCATGAAGTCCACTTTGGCTCAAACAACGACGGATGGTGCGATCTGACACTGATATACCTTGACCTTGGAGTTCACCTTGAATGTGTTTAGAGGTTGTTCTGGGCTCTTTTGTTACCATTCGTATTATCCGTCTCTTCCATTTTTCATCAAGTTTCCTCCTGCGGCCACGTCCAGGGAGGTTGGCTACAATCCTGTGGATCTTAAATTTCTGAATAATATGTGCAGCTGTAGTCACAGGAACATCAAGCTGCTTGGAGATGGTCTTATAGCCTTTACCTTTAACATGCTTGTCTATAATTTTCTTTCTAATGTCCTGAGACAACTCTCTCCTTTGCTTCCTCTGGTCCATGTTTAGTGTGGTACACACCATGTCACCAAACAGCACAGTGACTACTTGTCACCCTTTAAATAGGTCGACTGACTGATTACAAGTTTGTAGACACCTGTGATGTTAATTAGAGGACACATCTTGGTTGAACATATCCCTATGGTCACATTATTTTCAATCTTTTCTAGGGGTACCATCATTTTTGTCCAGGCCTGTTTCATGAGTTTTTTTAAAGTAATTCTGTTAAACCACAATTCAAAAGCACTGTCTGATTTTCGTTTGTTAATTTTCATAGAATTTTTATTTATTACCACTTTTGTCAGATTCAAGTTATTTCTGTGACCATTGTGGGTTTTTCTTTCATTAACAGAGGGGTACCAACAATTTTGTCCACGTGTGTAAGTCTGAATGCTTAGTGTGTTTGGTTTAATTAGAGGAGTATTGAGATAAATCTGGGGTGGGTCTTGACCAGAGCTGACTTTTCCCCTTAAACAAACCTACCTAGAAATGCTATTTATGTTCTCTACTCCTCTTCTCCTTCATCATTTTCTTCACCTGATCCTCATCCAACCTGTTCTCTGTTCTTAAACTTCCTCTGCTTGTGCCCACCTTCCTTATTCTCTCTAAAAGATAAAATTATGTTCCCTTTTTGATTTGCATTTACTTGATTTTTGGAAGTTGCACAATAGACTTTCATTTTAGGTCCTTGTAACCCTTTTGAGAAAAAATAAAAGCAATGACTCGGTCTACTCTTCTGTGCGGAACTCACAATTGTTTTTTTGGTTTTTTTGGGGGGGGTGCATTTTTTTCAGGATTCCTCAAAAGCTGCGGATCATGGGCAGCTTGACAGCCATCCTGGTGGTTTTCTTTCTCACAGCTGTGCTTGTTAAAGTGGATGTGGCCCCACTGCCCTTCTTCACCATCACTATGATCAAAATTGTCTGCATCAACTGTGAGTATCTAATACTTAGCTGTTATAAGATGACATTTTACATGGCTGGAACAGTGCCATACAGGGTTTAGAATTATTGACTACAGTCACAAAACATTCCATATACACAGTTGCCCCCATCCAACCTGTATAATGAAAAACTTCTGCATCCATTTTGTTGACCAGTTCACACACACAATTCTTTATACCCCACTGATCCTCATAGTACCGTGTGTAATCCCTCTACGTTTATTTATTTACAATCCGTCACAGAGCAGCAGGGATAAGTTCACCCCACCCCCCACTCCCACCCCCCTCCATATATTCAGTGGGACCCCCTCATGGTCGTGTTTGATTATTGAGGGGAGGATGTGGTGACCTCAAAGCTTTGATATCTACATAGACACATTCCTTTCTGCAGACTTGTGTTTCAAGAATGCCCTCCAGCTTAATTCTAGATAAACAAATCTGCTGGTTAGAACTTGGTGGAACAAAAGATGTCAAAAATAGTAGAAAGCTTCTCTAAGAGTTGGAGAGAAGATTTACTTTGAAGGGCCCAATTTCTCTGCTTCACGTGTCTTTTGATCTACCCGCAGATGTGAAATGTTTTTCATTATGGTCTAGGGCTGTCACGGTGGAGGAATTTCCCCTGCAGTGACGGTGGATAGCTCAACAGTGCAATATGCGGTATTATTGCAAATGTTTTTAGGAGCCTGTGGTCTCGTAATTTAGACAGTTCATAACTTACTAGTACATACCCGTGCATACCCGTCCATGCCCGTAGAAACCAAGTATAAGCAAGTATTTCTGCATGCCCGTTGCTGAAGGGTCTCCTCCTGTCTCAGACGGCTGTGTTGTTCACAGTCATGCCTGCGGCGTACTGCTGGAACTTGAGGTGTTTCATGTTCACGGCATCTTTTCTGACTTGCAGCAGTTTTCCTCATTCTATTGATCTCCATCTGGTGGGTCTTTTTAGTTCAGACCACTGGTTGAGGGATAGGTGCGTCGTAATTCCAGTTCATGGGCACGATCCTGAAAAAGTGGCTTTCGACCCTGTTCAGGAAGGCCTGTGCATGCCCATAGAAACCAAGAAACCAGAGCACCGGGAGAAAATCAGCGCTTTGCTTGGCGTTTTACACATTTGTAGTGTAGACTGGCATTTGTCAAGGTTACACATTTGCTGTCATGTAGGCATGGCGAGTCGTCCTATGATGCCTGAGTTCATAGGACGCGCTATGATGATAAGGCAGAGATCATAGGCTGTCCTATGATGTGCTTTAAAGTCTGTTGCCTCCTGTCTCAGACGGGTGCGATGTACTGCTGGAACCTCAGGTGTTTCATCTTCATGGGATCTTTTCTGACTTGCAGCAGTTGTCGTCATTCTATTGCTCTCCATCTGGTGGGTCTTCTTCTTCTTCTTCATTGAGACCACTGGTTGAGGGATAGGTGTGTTGTAATTCCACTTCATGGACAGGATCATGAAAATGGATCTGAGAAAAAAAGAGGCTTTCCGGCATGGACTCACTGTATATGACATCATAAAGACATGAAGGCAGCCTTGATGTATATGACATCATAAAGACATGTTGCCTGAAGTCTGTCACTGTACATGACATAAAGACATGAGGCTTGATGTATGACATCATAAAGACACATTTGTCTATGTGCCGTGGGCTTGCTGTATATGATGTCATAAAGACACATTTGTCTGTGACGTCATATAGGCATCGTGAGTCGTCTTATGATGCCAGAGTTCATAGGACATCCTGTGATGTTCAGGTAGAGATCATAGACCGTCCTATGATGTCCTATGAGCGTGACAGACACACAAGAGATTTCTTGCTTTTATTGAGTGATAGTGATTTATAGAGTGATGTGGCAAATGATGGAAGCTATGTTGAGAAACTCGCTGCGGCTCCATTCTCAACTTATGTGCGTGTGTGACAGTTGTGTGGAGCTCAGGTCTTCCTACAGTCATGAACTGCTGATTCTGTAAAAAAAAAAAAAAAAAAAATCATTTTCATAAAGCAGTGGCGGTAACAAATGCTGGAGTTACCGCCCTGTCCACATACCCTGTAGTTGATTCAACTACAGGGTATGTGGACTGGTTGGAGAAAGCTGCGACATCCAGCGTATTTAAACAGGACAGCCTCCGTGCATGACCCCGCATGCTGTGGCTCTTGTCTCCGTGTCTCTCCATAGTGATTTTTGGGCAATGCCGCTGTCCGAAAAATCACATTCACACAGCAAACAAGCAATACCCTATGCAATAGTTGTTTTGCTCTCTGAGCATAATCGTCAGGATCATAAACACTCCACTCAGAAGGAGCCTATCCAGCCATTATTTTACTAACTTTAGGATATTTTCTCACCTCATCCCCCACATCTGCCACAAGCAATCTGATTTCACCAAAAGTAGTACACATAACACACTTTATGCCCTGCAAACATGCTGCTGGCAATGAAAATACACTCAACATTCAACTATTTACAGTGCATCCGGAAAGTATTCACAGCGCTTCACTTTTTCCACATTTTGTTATGTTACAGCCTTATTCCAAAATGGATTAAATTCATTTTTTTCCTCAAAATTCTACACACAATACCCCATAATGACAATGTGAATTTTTTTTTTGATTTTTGCAAATGTTTTAAAAATAAAAAAAACTAAGAAATCACATGTGCGTAAGTACTCACAGCCTTTGCCATGAACTCAGGTGCATCCTGTTTCCACTGATCATCCTTGAGATGTTTCTACAGCTTAATTGGAGTCCACTTGTGGTAAATTCAGTTGATCGGACATGATTTGGAAAGGCATACACCTGTCTATGTAAAGTCCCACAGTTGACATTGCATGTCAGAGCACAAACCAAGCATGAAGTCAAAGGAATTGTCTGTAGGCCTCCGAGACGGTATTGTCTCGAGGCACAAATCTGGGGAAAGGTAGAGAAAATTTTCTGCTGCTTCGAAGGTCCCATTGAGCACAGTGACCTCCATCATCTGTAAATGGAAGAAGTTCGAAACCACCAGGACTCTTCCTAGAGCTGGCTGGCTGTCTAAACTGAGCAACTGGGGGAGAAGGGCCTTAGTCAGGGAGGTGACCAAGAATCTGATTGCCACTCTGTCAGAGCTCCAGCATTCCTCTGTGGAGAGAGGAGAACCTTCCTGAAGGACAATCATTTCTGCAGCAATCCACCAATCAGGCCTGTATGGTAGAGTGGCCAAAAGGAAGCCACTCCTTAGTAAAAGGCACATGGCAGCCCGCCTGGAGTTTGCCAAAAAGCACCTAAAGGACTTTCAGACCATGAGAAACAAAATTCTCTGGTCTAATGAGACAAAGATTAAACTCTTTGCTGTGAATGCCAGGCTATGTTTGGAGGAAACCAGGCACTGCTCACCATCAGGCCAATACCATCCCTACTGTGAAGCATGGTGGTGGCAGTGTCTTACTGTGGGGATGTTTTTCAGTGGCAGGATCTGGGAGACTAGTCAGGATAGAGGGACAGATGAATGCAGCAATGTACAGAGACATCCTGGTTGAAAACCTGCTCCAGAGTGCTCTTGACCTCAGACTTGGGCAACGGATCATCTTTCAGCAGGACAACGACCCTAAGCACACAGCCAAAATATCAAAGGAGTGGCTTCAGGACAACTCTGTGAATGTCCTTGAGTGGCCCAGCCAGAGCCCAGACTTGAATCCAATTGAACATCTCTGGAGAGATCTGAAAATGCTGATGCTTCCTATGCAACCTGGTGGAGCTTGAGAGGTGCTGCAAAGAGGAGTGGGTGAAACTGCCCAACCAGCAACATGGCGCTGTGTACAGGTACATCTCAAAAAATTAGAATATCATAAAAAAAGTTAAATATTTTTGGTCACTCATTTCAGGAAGTGAAACCCATATATTATATAGATTCATTACACATCGAGTGATATATTTCAAGTGTTTATTTTAATTTTGATGGTTGTGGCTTATAGCCCATGAAAACCCCAAATTGTTTATCAAAAAATTAGAATATTACATAAAATTATTTAAAAAATATGTTTTTAATAGAAATGTTGGCCGACTGAAAAGTATGTCCATGTACACACTCAATACTTGGTCGGGGCTCCTTTTGGATTAATTAGTGTATCAATGTGGCGTGGCATGGAGGTGATCAGCCTGTGGCACTGCTGAGGCGTTATGAAGGTCCAGGTTGCTTTGATAGTGACCTTCATCTCGTCTGTATTGTTGGGTCTGGTGTCTCTCATCTTCCTCTTGACAATGCTCCATAGATTCTCTATGGGGTTTAGGTCAGGAGAGTTTGTTGGCCAATCAAACACAGTGATGCCACGGTCATTAAACCAGGTTTTGATACTTTTGGCAGTGTGTGTGTGGGGGAGGGTGCCAAGTCCTGCTGGAAAATGAAATCAGCTTCTCCATAAAGCTTGTCAGCACAGGGAAGCATGAAGTGCTTTAAAATTTCCTGGTAGTCGACTGCGCTGTCTATGGTCTTGATAAGACACAGTGGACAAACACCAGCAGATGACATGGGTCCTCAAATCATCACTGACTGTGGAAACTGCACAAGAAAACTCAAGCAACTTAGATTCTGTGCCTCTCCACTCTTTCTCCAGATTCTGGGACTTTGATTTCCAAATGAAATGCAAAATTTACTTTTATCTGAGCAGAGGTCATCTGCTGGTGTTTGTCCACTGTGTTTTATCAAGACCAAAGTCAGCGCAGTCGTCTACCAGGAAATTTTAGAGCACTTCATGCTTCCCTGTGCTGACAAGTTTTATGGAGAAACTGTTTTCATTTTCCAGCAGGACTTGGCACCCCCCCCCCCCCGCCACACACACACACACACACACACACACACACACACACACACACACACACACACACTGTCAAAAGTATCAAAATCTGGTTTAATGACCATGGCATTACTGTGTTTGATTGGCCAGCAAACTCTCCTGACCTAAATACCATAGAGAATCTATGGAGCATTGTCAAGAGGAAGATGAGACACCAGACCCAACAATGCAGACGAGCTCAAGGTCACTATCAAAGCAATCTGGACCTTTATAACACCTCAGCAGTGCCACAGGCTGATCACCTCCATGCCACGCCACATTGATACAGTAATTAATCCAAAAGGAGCCCCGACCAAGTATTGAGTGTGTACATGGACATACTTTTCAGTCGGCCAACATTTCTTTTAAAAAAAATATTTTTTAAAATTAATTTTATCCATCCATCCATCCATCTTCTACCACTTTTCCGGAGGTCCGGGTCGCGGAGGCAGCGATTCAAGCAGAGAAGCCCAGACTTCCCTCTCCCCAGCCACTTGCTCCAGCTCTTCAGAGAGGATACCAAGGTGTTCCCAGACCAGCTGGGAGACATGGTCTCTCCACCGAGTCCTGGGTCTGCCCCGGGGTCTCCTCCCAGTGGGACGTGCCCAAAACACCTCAAGTGGGAGGCGTCCAGGAGGCATTCTAATCAGATGCCCATACCACCTCAGCTGACTCCTTTCAATGTGGAGGAGCAGCGGTTCTACTCTGAGCCTCTCCCAGATGACTGAGCTCCTCACCCTATCTCTGAGGGTGAGTCCAGCAATCCTACGGAGAAAGCTCATTTCAGCCGCTTGTATCCGCGATCTTGTTCTTTCAGTCATTACCCAAAGCTCGTGACCATAGGTGAAAGTAGGACCGTAGATTGACTGGTAAATCGGCAGCCTTGCCTTAGAACTAAGCTCCCTCTTCACCACAACAGACCGGTCCAACGTCCGCATCACTGCAGATGCTGCTCCGATCCGTCTTGTCAATCTCTCGATCCATTTTCCCCTCACTCGTGAACAAGACCCCCAGATACTTAAACTCCTCCACTTGGGGCAGGACCCTGTCCCTGGAGTGCCAACGCCTGCAGAGAGTGGTGAAGACAGCGGAGAAGATCATCAGGACTCCACTCCCCTCTCTGCAGAGCATCTACCACCGCAGAGTCCAAAGGAGAGTTACCTCCATCCTTCAGGACCCCACCCACCCCCAGCACAGAATGTTCACACTTCTACCCTCAGGCCGGAGGTACAGAAGTGTGAAATGCAGGACATCCAGACTAAAAAACTCCTTTCCCACTTCCGGTTATGGCTGCCACGTAGGACGGACGTGTCTCGCTCTGCTCTGCTCCTGGAAAAAAAAAAATCGGCAAATAACTCTCTCATTTGGGACAGAACGTATCCCAGCATTTGGGCGAGGATATGTCGGCGAAGCCTAAGGCTGGAAAACCAGGAAAAGGAAAAAGCGAGCCGCCGAAACAGTCCAAATTAACGGACTTTCAGGTCTGTGACGCAGCAAACAAGGCTCCATATATGGCGGAGGAAGCTGGCGGCGGTGCGATTTCTGCGGGGAATGGCGCAGATGCGCTGATGGCTGCCATGAGTTCAATGAGAGCGGACTTTTCCTCTAGATTTGATGGGATTATGACAGCGCTGGAAGGAATAAGAAAGGAATTGGGTGACTGTGTAGAACGAACGGCGCAGATGGAGCTCCGTCTCGCTAGTGCTGAAGATGACGTCACCCGTCTTCAATTAAAGGTGCGCACTTTGGAAAAAAAAAATAAATCTCTGGAAGATAATATTTTGGATTTGGAATCTCGGTCGAGACAGAATAACTTGAGGCTGGTGGGTCTTCCAGAGGAATCAGAAGGTCGGGACGTATGTTCCTTTCTGGAAAAGTGGATTCCGGAGGTGCTGGGCAGCGAGGAGTTGCAATCAGCAGTGGTTCTGGAAAAAGCACATCGTATTGGCCCACGGAGAGATAAGGGACCGCCGAGGACCTTAATTATGAAGTTTCTAAGCAACAGAGACAGGATGAAGATCTTCAACGCTGCACGTGCTAAAGGAGAGATTAAACACCAGGACCAGCAGGTGCGGTTCTACCCAGATTTGGCCACAGGAATCCAGCAATTGAGGAAGCAGTTTGATCCCGTACGTAAGGAGCTGCGCAACCTTGGGATTCGTCATGGTGTAATCTATCCTGCGAGACTGCTGACCACGTACGAGGGCAGAACCCACATCTTCAAGACCCCAGAGGAGGCGCAGGAGTTCATCAAGAAGATCAAAGAAGAAGAAGAGACTGGTGGGAGCTAAGCATGAACAAAATATAAGGTAGAATAACTAAGCATTTGCACAGGCATCTGACTGACTTGAAGTAAATAGTAAGTTTACAAAATATAGATTGTATTATATATTAAAAAAAACAAAACAAAAACAAAACAAACAAACAAAAAAAAAAAAAACTAGGATGTACAAAGTTGGTAAAAATTTTGGAGTTAAGTTGGAAAACTACAGAGGAGAGTTAATGTTACGTCATTAAAAGCAGTAGAGTTAGGGTGATTGGGAGGATGAAGAAGGAGTGGCTTAGGCTGTTCCCCGTGGATGTGGAACAGTCGATGGCTATATCGGGAGACAGAATTTTTCTTTTGATTTTGGGGGGTTTGCCACAAGTGTGGGAAGGGGGAATTTGTTTGTGTGTAGTTTGTAGGATGAATGTTCAACCACTCATGTTTTTGCTTCTCTGTATGAGCATGTTTACACTGCAAGGTAATCCCAAACTCTCTATTGATCATGGACCAAAGTGTTAATCTTAATTTAACTTCATGGAATTGCAGAGGTCTACAAAATTTAAAAAAACTTAAACAAGTTATGAATAAAATAAAGGACATGGGTTCAAGAATTGTGTTTTTACAAGAAACTCATCTGATAGAGGAGGATGTTAAAAGAATTAGGAGTAGATGGCAGGGAAGTGTATTCACCTCTTCATTTTCATCCCGAGCCAGGGGAGTTATGACTCTCATACATAAATCAGTTCCTTTTCAAGTGAAAAATGTAATTGGAGACAAATTTGGAAGATATGTAATCATTCAAGGTTCTTTGCTATTAGAAAATATAAATCTTGTGAACTTATATGGTCCCAATATAGATGACCAGAAGTTCTTTGCTAATTTATTTCTCATCTTATCATCACTTACAGGGCAACATATAATAGCAGGGGATTTTAATTGTACATTGAATCCAGGTGTGGATAGATCAACAGGACTGGATTGTACGCACATTGGATGTAGGATGACTATTAATCATTTTATGAAAGAATTGAGATTGTTAGATATATGGAGAGAAATGAAACCACAAGTTAAAGCCTATTCTTGTTATTCCAGTACCTACAAGACATTCTCACGTATTGATTATTTTTTGATTTCCACAGAATTAAGGTCCAAGATTCAAAACTGCTTTTATGATAACATCGTGATCTCTGACCATGCACCCTGTTGTCTAATATATGTAGATAAAAAATTGATAAAGGAATCAGGTAGATGGCAATTTCAGCATAAATGGCTTCAGGATGAGGAATTTGTCAAGTATATAGAAAAACAGATAGACGAGTTCTTTGACATCAATACTACACAAACATCAGCATGTGTAAAGTGGGAGGCTTTCAAAGCTTTTATTAGGGGACATATTATTAGTTATACAGGATCAAAATCTAAGAAGACTCGAGAGGAGAGAGCTAAATTGGAACATAAAATAAAAAATCTTCAGGAAAAAGTGTATGCAGGAAGTGACCCAAGGTTGGAGAATGAATTACTGATTTTGAGAGCTGAATACGACAAAAAATCAGCGAATAGAGCTGCCTCGAGTCTTCTAAGATTGAAACAATCTTTTTATGAACAAGGTGAAAAATCAGGAAAATTATTAGCATGGCAGATTAAACAATTGGAAATTAAAACACCAATTACCAGTATTATAAGTAATGGACAGGTAGTTATAGATCCTTTAGAAATTAATAGAGCCTTTAGAGATTACTATGAAAAATTATATGATACCAAAAATGAACCTGATTTAACAAAACTAAATGGGTTTTTGAACGAACTATCTATACCGTGTATTCCAAATGAAAACAGGGAGATATTGGAGTCTAAAATTAGTCAAGAAGAAGTTGGGCTAGCCATTGATAATATGAAATCAGGAAAAAGTGCAGGACCAGATGGTCTTCCAGTTGACCTTTATAAAAAATTTAAGAATAAATTAATAAAACCTTTTTTGGAAATGGTTTTAGAAGCATTTCAAAATAATAATTTACCATCATACATAAATAATGCCTTAATTATACTGCTGCCAAAACCAGGTAAGCCCTCTAATAAATGTGAAAATATGAGACCAATAAGCCTATTAAACGCCGACCTTAAGATAATCTGTAAAATTTTAGCAAGACGAATACAAGAAATTTTACCAAATATTATTAATCGAGATCAGAATGGCTTTATAAAGGGTAGACAAGGCTTCCATAATGTAAGAAGACTATTTAATATTATTTATTTTAATAAAGAAGCACCGGATACAGCTCTCCTATCATTGGACGCCGAAAAGGCCTTTGATAGAGTTGAATGGCCCTTTCTTTTTGAAGTACTACAAAGGTTTGGACTTGGAAATAATTTCATAAAATGGGTTCAAATAATATACAATAATGCTACAGCAGAAATCCTAACAAATAACAATATTTCAAAACCAATAAAAATCAATAGAGGATGTCGACAAGGCTGTCCACTTTCACCTTTACTGTTTACTATGGCAATTGAACCTTTAGCGATAGCGATACGTTTACATTCACAAATATATGGAATTAAAGTTGGACCAACAGAACATAAAATCTCCCTGTACGCCGATGACATAATTTTGTTTATGTCGAATCTAAAAAAATCAATTCCAACCTTGTTGAATTTAATAAAGAATTTTGGGGAAATATCAGGATATAAAATAAATAAAACTAAATCTTCAATATTAATGCTAAATGAGACCCAGAGAAATTACCCAGCCCCTGAGGTAAATCAATTCAATGTTGTAAATCAGTTTAAATATTTAGGAATCCAAATTATGCCTAAGCTAGAATCAGTCGCCAGTGTCAACTATGAAGCCTTAATGTCAGATATCAGTGAGTTAACTCAGAGATGGATGTCACTACCAATGTCGATGATCGGGAGAATCAATATACTTAAAAGTAATATTTTACCTAAAATACTTTATTTATTTCAATACATTCCCTTATCACCACCTTTAGATCTATTCTCAAGAATAAAAAAAAAGTTAGTGGAATTTATATGGAACAACAGGAGGGCTAGATTACGTTTGTCTTTATTATATTTACCATTTGATCGTGGAGGTCTGAAATGTCCAAATTTTATGTTGTATTATTGGTCGGCACAACTGAGGTCTATGACATATTATTTTTCATCAAATGATCTCCCTCACTGGACTGAAATGGAATCATACAATTTACCTTTACCTCTTCCCATATTCATATACTCAGATTCGGCAAAAAAATTACAAAAACAAGTTAAAAATCCATTTGTAAAGCATATGATCAAAATATGGTGTGAAGCTAAAAACTATTTAAAAGAACCACAGTTATTGTCACAATTTAGTCCAATATGGGGTAATCAATATTTTAAACCAGGGAGAGCGGACGCTGTATTTAAAGTATGGAATTTAAAAGGGATACAAAAGATTCAGGATTTATATTTGCCAGGTGCAGACAACATAATGTCTTTTGAAGAGCTGAGGATCAAATTTAATCTCAATAGAACACATTTTTTTAAATATCTTCAACTTAGAAACTTTATTCGATCAAATCAAAATAAAGCTCTCACTCGACCTATTTATTCATCCTTGGAAAAAATGATGATGAAAGATAGTAAAAGAAAGGGTATTATTTCAGAGTTTTATAACTCATTGACACTATCTTCAAGTGAAAATTCACTGAAAAGATTAAACTACTGGAAAGAAGATCTGCAAATTGAAATTTCAGAGGAACAATGGGAATTGGCTTGTACAGAAGCTCAAACCAAATCAATAAATGCACGCCTTAAATTGATACATTTCAAATGGTTAATGCGGATGTATGTTACACCGGAGGAGTTAAATAGATATAACAAAAATATACCAGATACATGCACAAAATGCATGGAAAGTAAAGGAACCCTATTTCATTGTTTATGGGAATGTAGATTAATAAGAATGTTTTGGGAAGAGGTGAGGGTAACAATTGAAAAAATAATCTCAAAACAAATCATATTGAATCCTAAACTGTTTTTGTTGGGTCTGTACCCAGAAAAGCATAATTTTAATAAAAGTGAAAGAACATTCATAGACCTCAGTTTGCTTAATGCCAAAAAATGTATTGCACTATTATGGAAAAAGACTCATAGACCAGATGTGACTCAGTGGTTAAGACAGATGTTAACAAACCTTCCATTAGAAAGAATAACATATATACTAAAATCAAAGGAAATTGTGTTTGAGAATATATGGAGACCTTTTATTGATTATGTAAAAAATTTAAACATAACTCTTGAAGAAGAAGGTGAATGATGTGTGTGGACCTTGTAAATTCCAAACTGGTGAACATAATATGTATACTTATGTATTGGATTGTCTAGACTAAACAGAGGAGCATTGTTGAAGATTTGATTTTGTTGGTGGTTGTTGGTGTTTTTAGTGCATTTTTTTTTTGTAGTACTTTAGTGTTAGTGTTTGATTGTTTGTATCATGTTTGTTAAAAAAAAAAAAAGAAAAGGTTCAATAAAGATATTGTGGAAAAAAAAAAAAAACTCCTTTCCCACTGCCATCAGACTCCTGAATAAATAACAAACTCCGGACACAGCTTTGCAAATAGGAATTCACACACTTTGCTAAATTTGCACATTGCTCACTTGCACAATGTATATAGTCTCATGTCTATATGTCTGCTGTTAAATTATCATTGTACATAGTGCTATGACAGGGGTGTCCAACCATGTGCCATGGAGAGCCAAGACCCTGCAGGTTTTCTCTTCTACCCAGTCTCTTCAGCAGGTGTTTTCACTTATCAGCAATCAGTGGGAAGAAGTTCACAGAAATCTGCTGTTGAAGACACTGGTTGGAGGTAAAACCTGCAGGGTCTTGGCTCTCCATGGCACATGGTTGGACACCCCTGTGCTATGAGATGACTGTTGTTGTGAAATGGCGCTATATAAATAAAGTTGAAATTGCTAAATTATCATTGTCTCACACTGGGTGCTAATTTGTACATTGCTCATTTGCACACTGTACATAGGCTTATGCCTTCTCAGGTTCATATCATCGCTGATATTAATATACCATTGTCCATTATAGTCATCCAGTGAATTTTCATTCTTCTTGTTCCCTCTAGTTTAACTGCTTTAACCGTCCCAATTGCCTAATGCGTGTTATTCATTAGTATTAGTACTTAGTATTAAGGTGTGTTTAAGGTGTCCTAATTACCTAATGGGTGTCATTAGTGTGTCATTAGTATTCATTAGTATTAGGCGTGTTATTACCTTATTAGTATTGATGTGTATCTATTACCTTGGCATTCGTTTGGAGAGCAGAGTAAGAATTTCATTGTTCAGGAAATGTTGCATTTCTTAACTGTGCACGTGATAATAAAACCTTTGAATCCTTGATGATAGGTGTGCCAAGCTTGTGGCATCATATTCAAAAAGACTTGAGGCTGTAATTGTTGCCAAAGGTGCATCAACAAAGTATTGAGCAGAGACTGTGAACACTTGCAGTATGTGCATGTGTAACCCTTGCCTTACGTTAATTAGGTAAGGGAAATTAGTAAGTGTAGACCAGTTGCTAGGTTCGTAAGGGTTACAATAGGGAATTAAAATGAGTGTGGAATGAAATAGCTGGAGGCAAGAAATGAGCAATAATGGTTGTTATTTGTAGGGATAAAGTGAGCAATATATACAGACAATTTACAACTATACAAATATAACAACGGCCAGTATGAAATAAACCCCAAAGATGTCCTACTGAGCTCAGTGTTTGTTTGTCTTTTTGGTTTAGTCGTTTGACCAGTCAAGATATCTTGTATCTCCAGACTCGGGTTTCTTTTCCTCTTTTAAAGCGGTGACTTGGGTTGTTACCACTTTGAATCTTGGGCACTGGAGAGAGGAAGGATGCTCTTCAATCGAGATCTTGGTTAGATCTCGATTCAATCTCGGTTCAGTCTCTGGTCAGGCTCGCCATCTCCATTTGGAGAGGATCCAGAAGGTTCTTGATCGGCAACCAAAAAAAACCTAGCCTGCACAACAATAATGGTATTATTGTTTACAGCTAGAGTAATTCGTCTTCCAATCCTTTCTTATATAACACCATAGCTTAGTGTTTAAATTCTTCTCTCATATTACTATTATTACAATCCAGCAATATATTAATATCTTACATTTCACATCCTACATCTTACATGCATGTTTTTTTTTCTCTCACAATCTCTCTGGTAGCACATGAAATACCCTTTTTTTCATGTAACCAATTAAATGAATCCCTCTTTATCTCTACATCATTTAACCATGAAATTATGATTAATCCTCTCTAACCTTTGTAAATCATGAAATGAAATACAATTAATTTATCACATAACCAGGGAATATACTGCCCCACTACTTCCAATATTCCCTTTTTAAATCAGTAAAACCCGGTCTGAGCTACTGGGTTTAGCATAACCTATGCTTTTACATAGGAGACCAACACCATGTGCTTTTAGCATCAAACTACACATTACATTCGACAGAAATAGTGCATAAGAACTAAAAGTACTTCAGCATACTGTTGGGAACTGAAATCACATTTAGGAAACCCATACAGACACAAAAACAGCCTTTTCCATTGCTTTTAAACAGAAAAAAATCCACTCTCGATTAGCATTAGCATAACGCTAACATTAGCATGTATTTCACTCACCAAGATGAGGTATCAGTGTGAACACAGCAAAAGTCACAGCCTCACGGCCTCCCAAGCTCGTGCTCCCGTCAACTTAGGATAATAAAGGTTGCAAATTAGCGTTTGGAGAGTGTTTAGATCCATTTATAGCATTTTTCTGAATTAACTCACCAAGAAGAGGTATCAGTGTGAACCAGACTGCCCACAGCCTCTCGTCCGCTCTCAGATCGTGAAAGACCGACGACCAGCAAAGCGCCTCGGCACTCTGCTCGGAAGGCGGGGCTAATATCACTCTTAACGAATGAAAAGACCCAGATCACCCAACGTGACCATGAAACAGGAATTTAAAAGTTGGATAACGAGGATCACACTTCCTCTTCCCAAAATAATCGGTTTTCAAAATAAAATCACACAATTGTATTAATACAATTGACATCTGAGGAAAAAAAAGGGGTCATTTTCTCAGCTGGGTTACACATGTGATTTCTTAGTTTTTTTTATTTTTAATAAATTAGCAAAAATCTCAAACTTTTTTCATGTTGTCATTATGGGGTATTGTGTGTAGAATTTTGAGGAAAAAATGAATTAATCCATTTTGGAATAAAGCTGTAATATAACAAAATGTGGAAAAAGTAAAGTGCTGTGAATACTTTCCCGATGCAGTGTATTTAGTATTCAATAGGGGCACATAAGTGAACAACATTTAGCCGCACACACAAAAAGGGAACACTGCGGTTGTTGTGGTTGCTCATTATCCTCCATGGTAGGCTTGTCCATAGCGCGGTACTACATAGTTGCGGTTATTGCGACAGCCCCATTACGGTCTCATAGTGACTCAGTGAAGCACATCAATTCTTAAAGCCCTTTGTTTCATTTCCTCTGTCAGCTTTTGGAGCGATTCTTCAGAGCAGTCTGTTTGGGTTGGCGGGGATCCTACCAGCCTCCTACACCACTCCCATCATGAGTGGACAGGGGCTGGCTGGTGCCTTCGCGGCCTTCTCCATGATCTGCGCACTGGCCAGTACGTCTCACAAGAAAATAAATTAACACCCATGTCCTGTTTTTAAATACTTGACAAGACAAAGCACTGATGAGTCGGTATGATTTATTATCAGCTGGATCCAGTCTGCAGGACAGTGCCTTTGGTTACTTCATCACAGCCTGTGTTGTTATCCTGTTGGCCATTATGTCCTACCTCATCCTGCCCAGAATGGTAAGACCTCGTGATGTTTAGGGTAGCATTTTTCTTCTATCAGAATGTGTTTGGTTTACATGTCTTTTATTTAAGTGCTCTGAAAGGTGCTTTTCACTCTCACATCTGTGTAAATGTCCTCGTCATACCGCATATCTTTGCCCCACTGGTTGGTGAAATTTGCTCACTCTAGGTTTTTTCTGTCATCAGGAGTTCTTCCAGTACTACATGGAGAGTAGTGGATCCACACAATCTGCTGATGAGGAGAACAAAATGGACTTGCTCAAAAAAGGTGATCAAAGAATCCCCTCTGGCCTGCTCTACGGCTGGGCAATTTGACCTTAAATCAGCATCACAGATATTTGGAGGTTTCAAGTCTGTGTTGTTGTTTTTCCTGTTTTTTTTTTTTGCTCCTTTCTTCTCTCTTATAGTTCACTGACAAGGGTCTTAATTAAGCCACAAGAGTACATAAGTGAATACATCATTGTGGTGATTCGGCTGTAAATGAGCATAATAAAGGATAGGCTCATTGCCATTCCACACATCGAGCCAAACTGAACACTGTCCGTGTCCACACATACCTCTTGAAGCTCCACAGGCCATGCACCTCACTTTGACAGCCTGCCAGCTGCTCTGGGGGAGCCCTTTATGCAGCCACAGCCATGCCATCACCTCACAGGAACTACTAATCTCTGATCGGGTTTTTAGATACAGGCTTAGCTTTTCCACTCCCCACTGCAAAATGGTTGACAACATGGACAACAGTCAGAGGCCAACAGGACCCAGCCTCGGCGCACTGAAGCCACCCTCCACAGACGCCGCTCGCACCCTCCTGGCATCCCAGCAGAGTCAATCATCTTGTGCTGTGTGAGCGGACATTGCTTTTTTTGGTACAAGCCATTTTAATTTTTCCGCTTTGTTTTGTTGCTTCTGGACAGCGCTGACTGTTCTGTTACTGATACTGGGTTGCAGAGTCATGAAACGGCACACACGACACATCTTAAAGAGGCAAAACATAATAAGAAGTCATCACTACTGTCATTCAGTCCATACAGCCTATCATGTACAGTAGAACGAAATTACGTTTCTCCTATCTACAATGTTAATCACTTGTAGAATCAGAGGGGTCGCTGCCATGCAAGGCGCTGCCACAAACAACTTCTCCTTCCCCCATTCTGTTATGCTGAGCACCAAGCTAGAAGGTGGGAAGTACCATTTTTTTTTCTATGGTCTCTGGTATGACCCGGCCGAGACTTAAACCCCAAACCTCCCGGTTATGGGGCGGATGCTCTATCAACTAGGCCACCACTCTGGAGCGCTCATAAACACGCACAGAACAGGAAGAAGGGAAGAACCGAAATAACCAAGCAAGATTTTGTTGGTTCTATGTACCGACGATTGGCTTTGGTTTTTATTCCCCGTCGGTCGAAGCCCAAAGGGATTGAAGAGCCCTTTGGGCGAAGACTGAAGGGGGATTATGCTATGGGTCAGTCTATCCGTCTGTCCCACTTTTTTGAAATATATTCCTCCTACAGTTTTGGTCTGATTGTTTTGAAATTTGGTACCATGGTTTGATATACTCTGATGACGCGCATAATGCAATTTGGGTCTGATCGATTGATTTTTGTGAGAATTATAGCCCCTGACCTATGATCTCCTGTTTCACCTCACTTCATAGACAGTAGCTGTCTTGTGAAATCAACTCCTCCTACAGTTTTGTTATGATTACTTTGAAACCTGGTACCATGGTTTGATATACTCTGATGATGTGCATATTCCAATTTCACTGTCATTGGATGACCTTGAAGTCAAAGGTCAGAGGTCATATATTTCCGGAAATCTTCTAAACACAATAATTACTAAAAGAAATTATGTAGGCTTTTTAAATTGATACAGCAGTTGTATTTAATACACATTTTGAACAACTTACACCCTCACCCAACTATGGGTTTGGGGTCAAGGGGTGCAGTTGCACTATGGTAAATGCTACATTTACTGTTACTATAAAACAAGTAAAGTTAGAGTCGCCAAACTTGGTACACAAGTTCACCCTGTGACTCAGAAGTGTGACTATGGTTTTGAGATTGCAAGGTCAAAGGTCAGCATTAAAATGGCTTATAAACTATTTCTCAACAACAAAGAAAATTGGGGTCACCAAACTTGCTACACAAGTTCACCTTGGGATCCTGACCACTTACTATTGGTTTGGGGTCAGAAGGTCAAGGTTAGCATTTATTATGCCTTATTACTATACGAGTAAAGCTAGGGCCACCAAATGTGGTACATGGGTTCACTTTGAGATCCTGACCTCTGACTATGGGTTTGGGGTCAAACGTCAAGGTTAACATTCCTTATGCCTTATTACTGCACAACGAGTAAAGCTAGGCCCACCAAACTTGGTACACAGGTTCACCCTGTGACTCAACATCGCAAGGTTTGAAGGCCAACGTCAAAATGCCTTATAATGTATTTTTTTTTTTTTTTGTTTTTTTTGTTACTTATTTGTACCCGTAGGTAGATTTGGTTTGCAGTCTGGTGACAAGCTGCCGGTCGCTGCGTGCGCGAGCGCCCTAAACCTACATGTTTTTGGTATGCGGGAGGAAACTGGAGAAATCCCGGAGTAAACCCACGCAACACGGGGAGAACATGCAAACTCCACACAACTCACTGTTGGTCGGGGGCTGGGATCAAACCCACGATCTCATGATCCCCGCGATCCCCCGGCCGAGGGTAAAACTGTGCTGTCACAGTGCTAAACCACTGCGCCACCGTGCAGCCATATATCTATATATATGTATATCTTAACGACAAAGAAAGCTAGGGTCACCAAGCTTGGTACACAGGTTTACTCTGAGACCATGACCTCTGACTACAGATTTGGGGTCAAAAGGTCAAAGGCCAAGGTTGGCAGTCCCTACGATCTCTTACTATAGAACGTGTAAAGCTCTCTAGGGTCATCATACTTGCTACACAGGTTCATCTTGGGATCCTGACCTACAACTACAGGTTGTATACTTTGTTGTATATTTGTGGATGATGGGTTTATCATTAATTGGTTCTGCCACAGTAATTATATTGAAAAGTTGAAAACTGCTCGCTGTAAGTGTTGGGATCTTCAAAGAAAATGGAGGTGGGAGATATTGCACTCACCTCAGAGTGCTCTTGTAATTTGTTTCAGCCTGCTCACTTGTGGACATCATTGCTAAGAGTTAGAAATTATGTTGTGTTAATGTTTTTTCACCAGTCATATACTTACTGTTGGTGTGTGGTGTGTTTTGCTTTGTTTAATGTCAGAGTTAATATGATTATCACATATCCAATATGATGGCGTCTGAGGACAGATGCCATCATATTGGAATCAGGTAAAACTATTCCGTTCATAATTCTGCTGCTAGCAGACACCATAATTTAAAACTTTTAACGGGTTTTCTCTTAGGAATTGGGGTCTCTATTTTTTTACATTTGCTATGCCGTTTTCAGTCATGACTTGAGAGAATCGGATATTCTGTCACATGCAGTACACTTGAGATTCCTACAAGTACAAATAATCTCAATAGCTCAATGCATTAAAGACCAACTGCAATGGCTTAAACTTCCTCCGAAATGTGATATTTATGCCTCAAAATTTTGTACGTCAGTGTTTTTGCAAAAAACCCAACTTAGATCAGCCTAAAAAGTTTTATTTAGAAACACCATTTCTGGTGCTCATTAGCTATGTGCATCTGGCTACAGGGCGGGCCTTGTGCCCCCCCCCCCCATGTCTCTCCTCTGTTGCTGGTATCTGTGTTAGTGACTAACGTAGGCTAGTTTTCGGCAGTCGTGTGTAGCGTTTGACACTAAGCCTTCCACCTTCACACCAAATGTGAACAGGCAAATTTTTCGCGTACCACGATTACATTATAACTCAGTGTAAACACGTGAATAGACATGAATTCACTGAGTGAGATGCAAACATGTGAAGTTGCCTTTATAATTTCTGCAGCAGTGTTCAACCTGCTGTGAAAATCCCCAAAATAACGTCATGCTTAGGTTTACATTATCTGACAGGGGCTCACCTGAAAAAGTTGTGGCTGCATCCATTAAAACTCCTGGTAACTGTGGTGCCACTCATGGCTGCTGTTGCTGCAGCCAGCAGCCACAAATGGAGCTTGCTCCTGTTGGGAATCCATGGGTAAATAACGACATCCCAATTCAGCTGAAGAGCTCCCAGTCCTTCTGTCTCCAGGTGAGTGACAGTCTCATTTTCAAACTAGTTTACTCTCCAGTGTTGATACTTTTATTCCGATGATGGCAGAATCTCAAAGCTAGCGCTACCGGAGGCTCAGAAGCCACTCACACAGCCTTCTCTGGCCCATATCCTACAGTCTCCTGATAGGAAGTTGAGATTGGAGCTGATTGGTTTGACTTTTCTCTCTCGGCGCCACACCAGTAGGCTGCCTTTTGCAACAGCGGCTCGATTCCGAGTTTTTTTTTTTTTTTCCCTTCCTCTCTCTTTTGATCACTTTTTTTTTCACCCCACTTATATCACGGACACACAGATCGTCCCAAATGTCTCCTGAGCCGGTGGACGGAGCCACTGTTTATAGCAAGATACGATACAACAGGGAAGAGCTGCTAGCATTTAACTGCCACCCGGTCCCACTGGAAAAACTCGACATACCGAGAGAATTGAGGCGAAAGCGTCGCGGCTGCCGGGCTGGAGTAAGGCGGAGGACAAAAAATATAAGGTACAGACCCTCCCTTCCATCTGTTGTCATGGGAAATGTACGGTCGATACTGGGAAAGTTAGATGAGCTAGCGGCTATCTCCCGTTATGATAGCACTTACCGGGAGTGCTCTCTCCTTTTGTTTACTGAGACGTGGCTAACTGAACTAGCAGCAGATGCTAACATTGAGCTGGAGGGTTTTCACATGATACGAGCTGACCGAACACCAGAGAGTGGCAAAGCAAGGGGCGGTGGAGTGATAATGTATGTTAACAACAACTGGTGCAGACCGGGACATATCACTGTTAAACAACGACACTGCAGCAAAGACATTGAGTTGCTAGCTGTTAGCATGAGGCCTACATATCTCCCGAGAGAACACTCACACGTGATCTGCATTGTTGTTTATGCAAATCCGACGGCGAACGCTGGGACAGCGCGTGACGTCATCCATTCAGTAACCAGCAGGCTGCAGACAGAACACCCAGATGCTCTTCTCCTCATCTCAGGCGATTTCAACCACGTTTCACTGTCTCCCATTCTGCCCACTTTCACCCAGTATGTCACATGCCACACTAGAGACAATAAAACACTGGATTTATTCTACGCAAACACTAAGGAGGCGTACACCTCATCACAACTCCCCCCACTTGGGAGATCGGATCACAACTTGGTTCATCTCCGGCCGGTGTACAAACCCCTAGTGCACAGACAACCTCCGGCCGTGCACACTGTGGAGTTATGGTCTGAGGAGACAATGGACACTCTAAAGGACTGTTTTGAAGCCACTGCCTGGAAGCAGCTCTGCGATCCACATGGTGAGGACATCGATGGCCTCATTCACACCTTCACGGGCTACCTCAGCTTCTGTGTGGACAAATCCGTTCCCACCAAGACCATACGGCGTCACTCAAACAACAAACCCTGGATCAACCCTGAGATAAAAACACTTCTGAGAGAGAAGAAGAGGATCTTCAGGTCGGGGAACAGGGAGATGCTGAAGTCCGTACAGAGGGAGCTGAGGAGAAAGATCAGAGAAGGCAAGGACAGCTTCAGGAAGAAGATGGAGGACAAGCTGCAACAGAGCGACATCAGCGGGGTCTGGAGAAACCTCAAAACCATCTCGGGGCTCCAGAATACCTCCCCCCAGGCCACGGGGGGCAGGGAGTGGGCGAACAACCTGAATCTGTTTTTCAATAGATTTGACCAACCGCCCTCCCCCCTGTCTGCACAACAACCACTGCTGCCTCTAAGAAATCAAGTCCTGCTGCCCACTCCCCACTCCACCGACACCCCCCCCCCACTCCCAACACACAGCCCCCCATCCTGACCCTGACCAAGACCCAGGTGAGGACGGAGCTGAGGAAGATCAAGGCGAGGAAGGCGTCGGGACCGGACGGCATCAGCGCAAAGCTCCTCAAGTCCTGTGCAGACCAGCTGTGTGGGATTGTGACGTATATCTTCAACATGAGCTTGAAACTGGGGAGGGTACCACAGCTGTGGAAAACATCTTGTGTGGTACCTGTACCAAAAACTTCCCACCCCAAAGACCTGAACAGCTACAGACCGGTGGCCTTGACGTCCCACTTGATGAAGACCCTGGAGAGACTGTTCCTTGCTCATCTCCGCCCCCTGGTGGAACCAGCGATGGATCCACTCCAGTTCGCCTACCAGCATGGCATTGGGGTGTAGGATGCGGTGATCTTCCTCTTTCACCGTTCTCTGTCCCACCTGGAGAAGCCCGGGAATATGGTGAGGATCATGTTCTTTGACTTCTCCAGTGCTTTCAGCACCATCCAACCGATGATCCTGAAGGACAAGCTGCTGCGCGCAGGGGTGGACCAGCACCTGTCATCATGGATCCTGGACTACCTCACGAACCGGCCTCAGTTTGTGAGAACCCGGGACTGTGTTTCCGACACGATCATCAGTAGCACGGGGGCCCCCCAGGGAACGGTGCTGGCTCCCTTCCTGTTCACTCTTTATACTGCGGACTTCTCACACAACACAACACATTGCCATCTACAGAAGTTCTCTGATGACTCTGCGATCGTTGGTCTCATCTCCAACGGAGATGAAGCTGAGTACAGAGGGCTTATCCAGGACTTTGTGGACTGGTGCCATCGGAACTGCCTCCAGATCAACGCGAGGAAAACTAAGGAGCTGGTGGTGGACTGCCGCAGGCATGGGCAGCCCCTCACAGCACCAGTAAATATACAGGGAACAGACATCGAGATGGTGACATCCTATAAGTACCTGGGTATTCATCTGAACAATAAACTAGACTGGTCACACAATACCGATGCACTCTACAAGAAGGGACAGCGCAGGCTGTTCCTGCTGAGGAGACTCAGGTCTTTTGGTGTACAAGGGGCGCTGCTGAAGTCATTCTATGACATGGTGGTGGCATCAGCCATCACTTTTGGAGTGGTCTGCTGGGGCAGTGGCATTACTGCAGCCGATAGGAAGAGACTGAACAAACTGATTAAGAAAGCTAGCTCTGTCCTGGGGCAGCGCCTTGATCCGATGGAGGAGATAGGAGAGAGAAGGACGGTGGCTAAACTGTCATCTCTGCTGGAGTCCGAGTTCCACCCTATGCAGGACATACTGGATGCACTGAGGAGCTCATTTAGCAGCAGACTACATCATCCCAGGTGCACAACCGAGAGGTTTCGTAGGTCCTTCCTACCAACGGCTGTCAGACTGTACAACCTAAGCAGGGCTGCTCGCAGAGATAGCAAAAAGACGTAACAAACTAATAGTTTTTTTGAATGCAAAAGATGCAATAGACTTACACAATGGTCCTCTCCGGCATACAACTAGGAACATACCGGTCGCTATGGAGGGTGAGAATATGTATGGGCACATAATCATACCATGTAGGATAACTAAGTAGACGGTTATGCTGTTTCATCCCACCTAGCAACAATGCTCTGCACTGTGTGTGTTTATATATTTACATATTTATTCCATCTAGCTACAATGCTCAGCACTGGGTGTGTTTATATTTATATATCTATATATTTATTCCATCTAGCTACAATGCTCCGCACTGTGTTTTTATATATCTACATATTATTCCATCTAGCTACATTGCTCCGCACTGTGTGTGTTTATATACTTGCATATTTATTCCACCTAGCTGCAATGCTCCGTACTGTGGGTGTTTATATATTTACATATTTATTCCATCTAGCTACAATGCTCTGCACTGTGTGTTCATATATTCATATATTTATTCCATCCAGCTACAATGCTCTGCACTGTGTGTCTGTGTGTGTGTGTGTGTATATATACTGTATATTTTATAGTAATATGTACATATGTATATTAGCTGCTCTTGCTTGCTAGTTTTTTTTTTTTTTTTTTTTTTTTCTTGCCTTCTGATTGTTGCTCTGAGTGTTGCTATCCCTGTGCTGTTGCAATCCTGGAATTTCCCCGTTGTGGGACTAATAAAGGCTTATCTTATCTTATCTTATCTTTTCTACATAGAAGAGACGGGCCAGGTCTGAACGGCGCAATTTAGGCTTGAACCAGAAGTAATCAGAATCACACTCAAAATACAGTCTTAGGTTCTATGGCTGATTTTGTTATTGATATGTGTTGGAAGTGATGATAAACACTTTTTAAACATCTTAAAAGTTAAAAATAGTCAATTTTGACTGCAGTGGATCTTTAAGTGTGCATGAGGTGGTACGGTGTCCACCTCATGCACACGGCGTCCAGGAGACATCCTGATCAGACGCCCCTTTCATTGTGGAGGAGAAGCGGTTCTACTCTGAGCCTCTCCTGGGTGACTGAGCTCCCCACCCTATCTCTGAGGGTGAGTCCAGCAATCCTATGAAGAAAGCTTAGTTCAGCCACTTGTAGCCGCAATCTCGTTCTTTCGGTCATTACCCAAAGCTCGTGACCATAGGTGAGAGTAGGAACGTAGATTGACTGGTAAATCAACAGCTTTGCCTTAGAGCTCAGCTCCCTCTTCACCACAACAGACGGTACAACATCTGCATCACTGCAGATGCTGCTCCAATCCGTCTGTCAATCTCTTGCTCCATTCTCCCCTCACTCGTGAATAAGACCCCAAGATACTTAAACTCCTCCACTTGGGGCAGGAGCCTGTCCCCAACCCGGAGAGGACAATCCACCTTTTTCCGACTGAGGACCATGGACTTGGACTTGGAGGTATTGATTCTCATGTTTACTGATAAGTTTACTTTACTTATCAGTAAATTAAATTAGTCGTCAAATAATTGGAAACTCAGCAGTCCTTTTCAATGAGAGCTTATTCTATGTAAATGTAGTGGCGTCGCTGTCCTGGCGGGGGTGCATGTGATCACCTACTGCCGCATTTCACCCCAAAAAAAAGCAGAAGATGACTTAAGCCCCTAGAGCACATGCGCTGTGCAGGGTGAAAAAGAATTTGCCCTTTAAGGTTAGGAGAATCACAACAAGTTCCAGTGGCACATTCCATTGTCCACCCGCCTGCTTCAAATCAACAGGGCGGACAAACAGACTGCAGTGAGGAATGAAAGCACCAAGGTGCTGATGCCTCGGTGCCAGAGCCTTAGCGGAGGTATGGATTCTGGGATCATCACCAAAATTTTATGGGTTCCTCTCTAGCCCAAGGACCACCTCTGGTTTAAAAAAAAAAAAAATTCATCCAAATCCATCTAGTAGTTTTGGAGTATTCTTGCTAATACTCTGTGAGAAGGTAAGAGCCTTGGTGGAAGTACACATTCTGGGATCATCACCAAAATGTTATGAGTTCCTCTTTAGCCCAAGGACCACCTCTGGTAAAAAATTCATCCAAATCCATCCAGTAGTTTTGGAGTACATGCATGCGCAGTGAAAATACAGTGATCCCTCGCTACTTCGCGCTTCACCTTTCGCGCCCTCAGTGCATCGCGGATTTTTCAGAAATATTCATCAAAAATTCAAAATTGAGAAAAAATGGGCAGGCGCTAGCAGAAGGCAGGGAGACTACATTAGAACATCAGGTATCAACACGGACAGCCGCTCAACTCAAAATCCACCTCTCTGACCACCGCTCCACTCCTCTCCGCCCACCTCTTCACTGCTCGGGAATTTCGCAAGCTGATTGGCCGAGACGTTTTACCTCGCAAGCTGATTGGCCGAGACGTTTTACCCAGCTTCTCTCCCTGCAGAGCGCCCATACCCACCGAAGGAAGACCGCATTCATTGTTCTTTATCGCTAGTCTCGCAGCGTGGAACTTTTCGCTGTTCTCTTGTCCCTTTTTGTGTGAAATAGTCTTCCCGTCGAGCCACTACGCCGCCTCCTGCAGCTGCCCTCGACAATCCTGCGCCTCTAGCACCTCACGATGAGGCGTCACCTGAGGAGCAGTAAAGCTCTCATTAACCTGTGCAGTACGTAAATCATCTTCATCTTGAGTTACGTATCTTGTTATAAAAATAAGAGTTCTAAAAACATATTTATGTACACTTTATTTACATCTACGTATGTATGTACACTTACACACACACACACACACACACACACGTATCATATGAGAGAGAGTGAGCGAATGAACGTATGTGTTATTTATGGGTGACGTCATTAGGGGTGACGCTACTTCACGGTTTTTCACTTTTCGCGGTCGGTTCTGGAACCCATTAACCGCGATAAGTGAGGGATCACTGTAATCTGCAGTTCACATGCCCATACTGTCGGCGGCAACCAAGAGCCACCAACCTGATTTGAATAGCTGCAAACACAGAAGAAGACCATGGTGTCATGGTGAAGATCATGACAAACAGGAGCTTTTGCTGTTTAGTGACCGAGGAAGAAAACAAATGGGCAAGATGACGGACATTTGTTGACCCAGTATTGGCGAATTGCTCAGTAGTTCCATCTAGCGGGAGTTTCAGGGTGCATGCACAATTCACTACGACTATTTGCGGACGAGGAATGTTGGGACTTGTACTGCCACCTCTAGTGGCCTGGCATAGTTATTACAGTACCGTTCCATTGACAATAAAAGTGAGTTATTTTTGTGTTTACTTCAAAAACAAAGCCTTATCTTGAAATTCTGGCAAATTAAAAGTCGAGAAAATATGGCCATACAATGATACATGCCTTTAGTTGCACTTAATTTTGACTGGGCGAGCTGAAAAGCTGGTAACAGACAGACGGACAGATACAACCACACAGAGACACATTGACTGATTACTGTATGCCTCGGTTTTCACCAAGGTATAAAAAGACTACACGAGCACAAAAATCTATCCCCGCTGCCAGCAGACCGGACTCTAAAGTTCTCACTGAGGTAACAGACAATAGTTTGTCTGGATTTCCGGGGTACTGAGGGGCAGCATGGTGGCGGAGTTGTTAGCACTGCTAAAGTGTCCTTAGGTATGACTGTGAGAGTGAATGGTTGTCTGTCTCTCTGTGTTGGCCCTGTGATGGACTGGCTATCTGTCCAGGGTGTACCCTGCCTCTTCCCCAAAGATGCTGGGATAGGCTCCAGCCCCCCCGCGACCCAAAAAGGATTAAGTGGAAGAAGATGGATGGATGCAACAGATGAAGCAGCTCACAATTTATTTTCCTGTTAAAACACTGTACCAGTGCATCTTAGTAAATTAGAATGTGGAAGTTTTTTTTTATATAATTAAAAAAAGATAGATTTTATGATATTGGTAATAGTTTTTAAAATGTATTAAAAAATCATGACATTTCTATTTATTGAGATATACCAGCACGTAGGACACATTATACAGTGCAAAATTTGTTAAACTACAAAAAATGCCATTGTCTGTAGTAAAAAAAAAACCCAAAACAATGCAAATGGTACAATAAATTATTAAGGAATTTGATGTTCATGTTTTATTCAGTATAGGAAAAAACGGCAACCTTTTGTGAAATTGTACTGAGGGAAATTCAGATTCTCAGGAAAAACGCCGCTTATCAGTTAATCGTTAATTGATTGATAAGGTGAATCAATTATCAGTTAATGAATTAATTGATAACTTGGATCACTACCTGCTAAACGCTGATTGGGCATAAAGCAGTGTCTCCAGGATTTCGCGATGTTGCGATCGCGTCAATTCACGCAAAATCAGCCAGTCAGCGCAACTATTGCCCGACCTTGCAAATTTGTCCAATCACCGCCACTTTCTCGCAATTTTGGCCAATCCTTGTCAACTTCCGCTAATTTCACCAATCAAATTTGTCTCTGAGTGGTGCACAAATGCTCAGTCTAACCAATCAAATGCATCGCATTCGCTTCCGCGTTTACAGTGACTATTAACAGAACACATCAGCAAAAACAGTGTGATTTAAAAAGAAAAAAAGAAAAACCACTCACCCGCAAGGTTTCCAGCACCGTCCCTTCATTTGTCTCTCCCAGCCTGCCAGTGGACATCTCGCCACGTCTCCATCCTGACTGTGTGTTCGAAGTGCTGGGTTTGTGTTGAAAAACGTCCGCCTGCCTCAAAAGCACCCTGTTGCGGGAGCGCGTGAGGACAGACGCCATAAAACCACAAACACGAGCAAATCTAACACTTTAGTCAGTGTTTGGACATTTATACATCTTTAGAGGTAAAGTCATTACTACATCTTGTCAGTGAGCCCCCCCACCTGCCATAAATGAGAGATGTGTGTCTGAAGAGACAAATGTGTTTGTCAAGACGCGCAGCAGACAGACAGGTAGGAATTAGGCATGGAAAGAGAGAGAATATTGTAATTTTTCTTTCAGTAAAACACAGACTCCAATCGACAATACAGAGCAACAGAATAAATTAATTTTTCATCTTGGTACCGAGTGGTTGGGGACCATAGGGAGTTTTCAAATGAGGGTGCTGCCAATAATTTCCAAATCTATACTCTTTAACATGCATTCAATGCAGTTTGGTTGTTGTAATGGATCTTGTGTTAAAGTCTGTATTTGCTGTTGCACAAAAGAGCTTTTCTGTATCGCAGAAGTTTCTGCCTAATTTACAAATCACTGTAATAGGATTTTTTTGCCAATCCTGTGCTTTTCTTGTATTGTTATATAGAATATCACTGCAGTAAACTGGAAAAAAAAATCAGCTTTAAAATTTATTATTCCCACAACTTTTAGTGCAAAAAAAACCTCTCAAAACATCACAACTTTTATTGCAACTTTTTAAAAAAGCCCCCTCAAATTCAGGCTTTTTGGGCCGCAACAATCATAAATGCATCCCGCGAAATCCTGGAGGGACTGATAAAGGGCCTCTGAAGATTTGTTTCATTTTGTCTGCCAACAGCTCAGCAGACCTGTGTGACTCTGTTGTCGTGTGTAGGAGTTGTAATGGGAGCCTTGTGCCATGTGGTAATGATTATTTTATCTGCAGTGGACAATTATGAGAGGTTACAGTAAAACCTTTTAATGTTCCTGTAGGACACTATGCTTCACAGACAGCAGTACACAAAATAAATATGTAATGGTTAAAATGTGTTTAAAAGGCCAGCAAATGTCTGTATCTGTTCATGCTGCGCTGGAACGACTGAACCTCTGCCATGATGGAAGCATCTGAAAGTCATGTACAGTAAAGGATTCAGAGAGTCCAGGATGATGACCTTTGCCTTTGAGGTGGTGACTGAGCATATTATTTATTTTTCAGAAAGCTCAACAGAAAAGCGACCAGTGGTGAATCTGGTGGAGGACGAGACCCGGCCCGTTTCATCTGTGTTCTCCATCTTTAAACAGGTAAAATGAGGACTGCTACGGAGAGACAGCAGTAAAACAATCCTATTCCAGTCATCTGCTCACTGGTTTGATAATACTTTTAATGTTCCTCACGTGCTCTCTGTTCAGATTTGGCTGATGGCTCTGTCTGTGTGCCTCATCTTCGCCGTCACCATTGGAGTTTTTCCTGCCGTGACCGTAGACGTCAAGACCACAGTTGGGATCGAAACCGGCTGGGGTGAGTCTGTGTTTCTTTGTACTGTTATTATTACAACCGTTGATGAGTTGGCACGGCATACCGGCATTCACAAAATCTGTCTTGTTAATCCAAGGATACCGCAATGATTTCTGTACTAACACAACACTTCACTTTCACCGATTTAGTCCATATTTATTTAGTGCTGGTGTGGTTTTATTTTAAAGACCGCCGTTATCTTTTCTTCGATCACAGCTGGCTTGTTTTGCTTTTTTCTTCCCCCCCCCCCCCCCCCCCCCCACAGAGACTTACTTCAGCCCCGTGTCCTGCTTCCTCCTCTTTAACATGATGGACTGGGCTGGCAGGAGTCTGACAGCCCTTTGTATGTGGGTCAGTAACAACACTGAAACAAACATAAAATTTAAACATTAAGATTATTTAAAAATATAAGTGAGGTCACATCAAGGGTTGAAGCAGTGGATACCAGTCTGGTGAAGGGATCTGCAGCAGGTGGATCTTTAGTCCGTAACCAGTGGCTTCTTGTGGATTTGACCAAAAAAAAAAATCTAACAAATCTACATGAAAACAGTGCATATGTAAGGTAAAAACCTCACAAATTTACAAGATAAAATGATGAATTTACAGTATAAGAAAAACTGAAAATGGATGAGTGTATTAATTTATGGAAAAGTTGGGAAAAAAAAAGCAAGTTGCACGTTAACAAGTAAAGCTGCAATTTTGAAAGGAAAAAAGAACAATCTATAAAATTAAAATAAAAAGCCAAAACATGCATCTGAAAACATCTGGTGGGAAACTTAGCAAATTTACACAAGGAAAAAATTATGTAAGACTTTACAAGAGAAGTACTAAATTTATGAAAGAAGTTGTATATTCTACCCATCCATCTTCTACCACTTACCTCAGGGTCCGGGTCACAGGGCCAGCAGTCCAGACTGCCACCAGGTTCATATAGCGCCATGATCCCTCCTGTAGGTGAGCTTACAGGAGGGCAGACCCATGTGGCTCCGTTGGGTACTCTGGGGTTCTCCTTGTAACTTTTTTTCATGAGGATCCACCTGATGGCTCGTGGCCTGGCCCTTGACCCAGGACTGATTTGTGTTGGGGGACCCTACCAGGGGCAAGTTGCCCCCAACAGCACAACTCCTGGGATCACTAGGGCACACAAACCTACGATACGTTGCATATTGAAGAAGACAAAACTTAAATTACTTGGTTTACTTTGACCATCCAGATTTTTTGACGATAACTGCTCAGAATATATTTTTTCCAAAGTAGAGATTTTACCAGCGTGGTCCCAGCTAACTCCAAGTTTGTTGCCGGGTTAGAGGATCACAGTGTTGTTGGCAAGCTTCAACACTTGTTATCAAGCAACAGCCCACATCCATCTTCTACATTCAACATTCTAAACATTGAGAGATGCAATAATGAAACTGGCCAGTATTTGAACTTTGCCTTACTGCTGCTGTTTATAAGGACTGCTATAGACCGACACAAAGTAGACTCGTGTTTACCCTGGAATCATTTAGTCATGAGATGGAAGAAAATCCTTCAGGAAATAGTTCTGTTGCTGTGACCGGAGGTTTGTGTTGGAGAAAACGTGTGTGTTGTTTGACTTTAGTAAGAGGTCAAAAAGAAAAGATCCTCAGGAATTTTTTGTGTGTGTGTGTGTGTGTGTGTGCGTGTGCATGCTTTTCTCTAGCTGGTTGAAGGCCGATATCTATTGAGCTCATGAAAACTCTTTTTTGTTTCTGCTACAAGCTTTAATGGAACATTTTAGCTCCGTGGTCTCCTTTAGCTGTCAGATTTATGTCTGATTTATTTCCATGGGGACTCATCCAGGGTGCTGATCATCTTCTCAGCCAAATGTTTCAGTCCAGCCTTGTTCAAACTGAATAGGCCTTTTTAAATAGCAGAAGTTTGACTTACTTGGTTACTGTAATGGAATGTATGAAAACTTAATAGTTCTATGCTCTTGTTTATTTAAAAAGTGTGAACCAAAAAATAGTGTCCAACAGATCTCTATTGTAATCAATTTAACACCATCTTATTTTCTTATGGCTGATCAGAGTTGTCATTGTGTTTGATAAGAATCCACATTTTTCTTTGAAAATTTTTGATCCAGAAAAAGCCAATTAACCTGAAACTCTTAATTTTCTGTCCTGTTGAATAAGTGATTTAATTGAATGAAATAACTGCACAAACAGAACACTGTTGGCTGAGTTTTTCTGACCTGACTGGAATGCAGATTCTTGGGGTCAGATAACAGTAGTCAGCTGCTGCCGGACCATGTGAGTTTATTTGTGATCATTAGATGGGACTGATGAGGTGTGTTCCCTCCACACACAGTATTCCTAACATGAATACATGTTTACTTATATGGAATATATTCACTCTTTTACCCATTGAGTGAGTTTGGAATCAGTCTGGGTGTCTGCAGGTCTTTTAAAAGCCTTATATTTGTTCATCTAAAATTTAAGGTATTAATTATTCTTTAAAAATGATGCCGTGTTTGGTTTTGAAAAGTCAAATTTACCATCCTTATAGCTGCAGATACCATGTAAGTGGTAGATGTTTCTAATTGTCCTCGTCTCCTCCATCTTTCTAGCCGGGTAAAGACAGCATGTGGCTTCCTATCCTGGTGGGTCTGCGGCTCATCTTCGTCCCTCTCTTCATGCTGTGTAATGTCCAGCCTCGTGAAAACATCCTCAAAGTACCCTTCTCCCATGATGCTTGGTTCATCGTCTTCATGATCTTCTTCTCCTTCTCCAATGGATACCTGGCCAGCCTCTGCATGTGCTTTGGGCCCAAGTAAGAGCTAACCGTTGTCCGTTTCTGACCAGTGACTTCCCAAATGTGATTATGAATCAGCCGGCACAATCGTGCCCAAAATGTGCCTGCCACTCGTTGATGTCAATTAAAAACAGATTGAGCAACTAAAATATTTCTCACCTCAAGTGCTTTCAGGAACACTTTTTGCAGGTTTGCTTTAAAGATATCAGGGAAAGATTACTGCTGAGCTGCCATGTTGGAAAGTTTAGCAATACGGGAGGCGCCTGCCCACAATTATAGCTGTCGTCCAATCAGGAGCAGTTATCTGTTCCCTCTGGGGCTAGGAGAGCGGTCAGTCTTTCATCAGTTCTTTCTTAAGCTGTCACAACCTGCCGCTTTCACTTATTTTCAACTCCATGAAGGTGGAACATTTGACGAGTTTGTTTGCAAAAACCGACAAACGCCACTTCCATGAAAATTTCACTCTTTACATCAAACAACTGTTAACATTACCTACTTATAGAAGTTCAAATTGTTTTGTCTCAAAAGCCAATATGTCCTATGTTATAGACACTACAAATTCATGTTTTTTTTTGTTTTTTTTTTTACAAAAGCAGGTAACTCCACAGGGCAAATAAGCACTTGGTATTAGGGTCACGTGACTCATCTTGGCTGCCTTCTGGGTGCGCTCGCTCTGACTGATTTCCCTGGCTGTGTTCAGAATGTTCACTCACTCACTCACTCACTCCCTACTCGCTATATAGTGAATTTAGATATAGTGGACTATACAGTAAACTCAATATAACAATTAAAATTAACCGCTTTCTGACAGTACTGGGCTTGTTTTTGCGGTACGGTTAATGACGTCATCACGTGAGACAGTAAAATGTAACAGACTAACGGTGGTAAAAAAATTAATACTGGCATGCAATTTGTAGTAAATATGTATTAAATCGTTTTTGCCGAATTATGAAATATAAATACCTTAAGGTAGTTTATGTTGTGATGTGAAGCTCTTCTCTCACTGCTCCGTCGGCTGCACATTCACTATATAGTACACTATATGGGGAAGGAGTTTCTTTTTTTCCAGCCTTATTCCTTTTCTTTTTATACTGTGCACACCAATGAAGAAATTTGCACGTTTTGAAGTATCAAACCCCACAATCGGAGGGAGGGCTGGCCCGTCTCCACCATCGGTTGGGCCAGCTATCACCATCAACACAGCGGACACACGGAGGACCCTAACCAGGGTCAACTCACGTAAAGCTGCAGGTCCGGACAACATCCCGGGATGTGTGCTCTGAGACTGCACGAGCGAGTTGGCGGTTGTCCTGACTGACATTTATGACATCTCCCTGAGTCAGGCCATCGTTCCCAGATGCTTTAAGACCTCTACCATAGTACTGGTGGCAAAGAAACCAGTTGTGTCCTGTCTGAATGACTATCATCCTGTTGCACTGACACCAATTGTGATGAAGTGTTTTGAACGGCTTGTCAAACCACATATCACAGCCTGCCTCCCTGCATCACATAACCCGCTCCAGTTTGCATATCGTTCAAACCGCTCCTCGGAGGATGCTATAGTCACCACCCTGCACTCTGTCATCACCCACCTGGATCAGAAAGACACCTATGCCAGACTCCTGTACATTGATTTCAGTTCAGCATTCAACACCATTATTCCCCAGAGACTGATGGAGAAATTACTCCTTCCTGGTCTGAACACCGCCACATGTCTCTGGATCCTGGATTTCCTGACTGAGAGACCTCAGTCTGTCCGGGTTGGAAATAACATCTCCAACTCTATCACGCTGAGCACCGGATCCCCTCAAGGCTGCATACTCAGTCCACTGTTGTTTACACTTTAACACATGACTGTGTATCCAGACACGAGGGGAACCAGATTATTAAGTTTGCAGACGACACCACGGTGGTGGGACTTATTCAGAGGGATGAGAAATCAATGTACAGGGAAGAAGTGAGAGACCTGGAGGGCTGGTGCAGGGAGAACAATCTGGTGCTCAACGTGGACAAAACGAAGGAGATGATTATCGACTTCTGGCGGTCACAGCCTGAACACGTCCCTCTCAGCATCGGCGGCCGTTTAGTGGAGAGAGTGGAGAACATCAAGTTCCTCGGGAGTGCAGATTTCGCAGGACCTGACCTGGAGCAAGAATTCCTTGGGGATCAGGAAGCGGGCTCAGCAGAGATTGCACTTCTTGAGGAAACTCAAACAGGCCTCTCTCCCCATCTGCATCCTCAGGACCTTCTACAGAGGTGTGGTGGAGAGTGTTCTGATGTACTGCATTGCAACATGGTACTCCAGCTGCAGTATGTCAGACAAAAAAGCCCTGCAGAGGATAGTTAAGGGAGCTGAGAGGGTAATTGGAGTTTCCCTCCCCTCAGTCCAAGAACTTTTTGAGAACCGTTGTAGGAGCAGGGCGCTGAACATTGTCAAGGACCATTCTCACCCTCTGCATAAACACTTTGAACTTCTGCCATCTGGCAAACGATTCTGGAGCATCAGAGGCAGAACCACCAGACTGATTAACAGCTTCCTTCCACAAACTGTTAGGATGCTGAACAGTTGATCCGGAATCTCTCATACATACTACTGCACCTACGGACACTATGTATATTATTTGTATATTATAGTTCTGGTTAGTTTTCAAGTATGTCTCAGGGATGTGTGAATGGCTGTGTTGGGGTGGGGGGTGAGGGCGTGTGTGAGTGTGTCTTAAATTATGTTCTTTTTTTTTTTTTTACTTATATGGATGCCGAGAGAAATGCAATTTCATCTTGCCTGCACTACAGTTGTATGTACAGCAATATGACAATAAAGGTTGATTTGATTTGAGAGAAACACCATTTCAGTTCTCCTGTCTGTCCTGTACATATAGTAGTATTGACAACTAGAAAAGCACCAAGGCTCCTTCAAGGCTCCTTCAGTCTCTCATGGATCACCTCCAAAATGTAATGGGTTTGTGTGTAGGCCTATAGCCACTTGTGGTGAAAATGGCATCAAAGTCAGTCCATCAGTTTTGGAGTATTGTTGCTAACACACTGTGAGAAGATAAGAGCCTTGGCTGAGGTATGCATTCTCAGATCATCACCAAAATATAATGGGTTCCTGTGTAGGCCAAGAACCACCTCTGGTAAAAATTTCATCCAAATCCATCCAGTAGTTCTTGTGTAATCCTGCTGCACAAATAAAAACAAATAAAAACAAAGCCCTTGGTGGAGGTATGCACTCTCAGATCATCACCAAAATCTAATCATCTGTTCCCCGTGCCGTTACACACCTTTCCTGAAAATTTCATCAAAATCTGTTCATAACTTTTTGAGTTTTCTTGGTGACAGACAGACAGACCCCGGTAAAAACATTACCTCCTTGGCGGAGGTAATAAAATCTTTGAATCTTGAATTATAGCTTTATTATTGCTATATTATACCATTTTACTGAGTGGATCTGCTTAAATCAGTGTGTCAGTCATACTACATTGATGCTTATAGACATTCAAGTATGTTCCAGACAAAATGGCATGGCTTTCGGTTTCGCTGTTTTTGCAAAAAAAACAAACAAAAACAAACTAATAAATTGCCAAAAAGTGGACTTCCGGTTATGGCTGCCACGTAGGACGGACGTGTCTCGCTCTGCTCTGCTCCTGGAGAAAAAAATCGGCAAATAACTCTCTCATTTGGGACAGAACGTATCCTAGCATTTGGGCGAGGATATGTCGGCGAAGCCTAAGGCTGGAAAACCAGGAAAAGGAAAAAGCGAGCCGCCGAAACAGTCCAAATTAACGGACTTTCAGGTCTGTGACGCAGCAAACAAGGCTCCATATATGGCGGAGGAGGCTGGCGGCGGTGCGATTTCTGCGGGGAATGGCGCAGATGCGCTGATGGCTGCCATGAGTTCAATGAGAGCGGACTTTTCCTCTAGATTTGATGGGATTATGACAGCGCTGGAAGGAATAAGAAAGGAATTGGGTGACTGTGTAGAACGAACGGCGCAGATGGAGCTCCGTCTCGCTAGTGCTGAAGATGACGTCACCCGTCTTCAATTAAAGGTGCGCACTTTGGAAAAAAAAAATAAATCTCTGGAAGATAATATTTTGGATTTGGAATCTCGGTCGAGACAGAATAATTTGAGGCTGGTGGGTCTTCCAGAGGAATCAGAAGGTCGGGACGTATGTTCCTTTCTGGAAAAGTGGATTCCGGAGGTGCTGGGCAGCGAGGAGTTGCAATCAGCAGTGGTTCTGGAAAAAGCACATCGTATTGGCCCACGGAGAGATAAGGGACCACCGAGGACCTTAATTATGAAGTTTCTTAGCAACAGAGACAGGATGAAGATCTTCAACGCTGCACGTGCTAAAGGAGAGATTAAACACCAGGACCAGCAGGTGCGGTTCTACCCAGATTTGGCCACAGGAATCCAGCAATTGAGGAAGCAGTTTGATCCCGTACGTAAGGAGCTGCGCAACCTTGGGATTCGTCATGGTGTAATCTATCCTGCGAGACTGCTGACCACGTATGAGGGCAGAACCCACATCTTCAAGACCCCAGAGGAGGCGCAGGAGTTCATCAAGAAGATCAAAGAAGAAGAAGAGACTGGTGGGAGCTAAGCATGAACAAAATATAAGGTAGAATAATTAAGCATTTGCACAGGCATCTGACTGACTTGAAGTAAATAGTAAGTTTACAAAATATAGATTGTATTATATATTAAAAAAAAAACTATGATGTACAAAGTTGTTAAAAATTTTGGAGTTAAGTTGGAAAACTACAGAGGAGAGTTAATGTTACGTCATTAAAAGCAGTAGAGTTAGGGTGATTGGGAGGATGAAGAAGGAGTGGCTTAGGCTGTTCCCCGTGGGTGTGGAACGGTCGATGGCTATATCGGGAGACAGAATTTTTCTTTTGATTTTGGGGGGTTTGCCACAAGTGTGGGAAGGGGAAATTTGTTTGTGTGTAGTTTGCAGGATGAATGTTCAACCACTCATGTTTTTGCTTCTCTGTATGAGCATGTTTACACTGCAAGGTAATCCTAAACTCTCTATTGATCATGGACCAAAGTGTTAATCTTAATTTAACTTCATGGAATTGCAGAGGTCTACAAAATTTAAAAAAACTTAAACAAGTTATGAATAAAATAAAGGACATGGGTTCAAGAATTGTGTTTTTACAAGAAACTCATCTGATAGAGGAGGATGTTAAAAGAATTAGGAGTAGATGGCAGGGAAGTGTATTCACCTCTTCATTTTCATCCCGAGCCAGGGGAGTTATGACTCTCATACATAAATCAGTTCCTTTTCAAGTGAAAAATGTAATTGGAGACAAATTTGGAAGATATGTAATCATTCAAGGTTCTTTGCTATTAGAAAATATAAATCTTGTGAACTTATATGGTCCCAATATAGATGACCAGAAGTTCTTTGCTAATTTATTTCTCATCTTATCATCACTTACAGGGCAACATATAATAGCAGGGGATTTTAATTGTACATTGAATCCAGGTGTGGATAGATCAACAGGACTGGATTGTACGCACATTGGATGTAGGATGACTATTAATCATTTTATGAAAGAATTGAGATTGTTAGATATATGGAGAGAAATGAAACCACAAGTTAAAGCCTATTCTTGTTATTCCAGTACCTACAAGACATTCTCACGTATTGATTATTTTTTGATTTCCACAGAATTAAGGTCCAAGATTCAAAACTGCTTTTATGATAACATCGTGATCTCTGATCATGCACCCTGTTGTCTAATATATGTAGATAAAAAATTGATAAAGGAATCAGGTAGATGGCAATTTCAGCATAAATGGCTTCAGGATGAGGAATTTGTCAAGTATATAGAAAAACAGATAGACGAGTTCTTTGACATCAATACTACACAAACATCAGCATGTGTAAAGTGGGAGGCTTTCAAAGCTTTTATTAGGGGACATATTATTAGTTATACAGGATCAAAATCTAAGAAGACTCGAGAGGAGAGAGCTAAATTGGAACATAAAATAAAAAATCTTCAGGAAAAAGTGTATGCAGGAAGTGACCCAAGGTTGGAGAATGAATTACTGATTTTGAGAGCTGAATACGACAAAAAATCAGCGAATAGAGCTGCCTCGAGTCTTCTAAGATTGAAACAATCTTTTTATGAACAAGGTGAAAAATCAGGAAAATTATTAGCATGGCAGATTAAACAATTGGAAATTAAAACACCAATTACCAGTATTATAAGTAATGGACAGGTAGTTATAGATCCTTTAGAAATTAATAGAGCCTTTAGAGATTACTATGAAAAATTATATGATACCAAAAATGAACCTGATTTAACAAAACTAAATGGGTTTTTGAACGAACTATCTATACCGTGTATTCCAAATGAAAACAGGGAGATATTGGAGTCTAAAATTAGTCAAGAAGAAGTTGGGCTAGCCATTGATAATATGAAATCAGGAAAAAGTGCAGGACCAGATGGTCTTCCAGTTGACCTTTATAAAAAATTTAAGAATAAATTAATAAAACCTTTTTTGGAAATGGTTTTAGAAGCATTTCAAAATAATAATTTACCATCATACATAAATAATGCCTTAATTATACTGCTGCCAAAACCAGGTAAGCCCTCTAATAAATGTGAAAATATGAGACCAATAAGCCTATTAAACGCCGACCTTAAGATAATCTGTAAAATTTTAGCAAGACGAATACAAGAAATTTTACCAAATATTATTAATCGAGATCAGAATGGCTTTATAAAGGGTAGACAAGGCTTCCATAATGTAAGAAGACTATTTAATATTATTTATTTTAATAAAGAAGCACCGGATACAGCTCTCCTATCATTGGACGCCGAAAAGGCCTTTGATAGAGTTGAATGGCCCTTTCTTTTTGAAGTCCTACAAAGGTTTGGACTTGGAAATAATTTCATAAAATGGGTTCAAATAATATACAATAATGCTACAGCAGAAATCCTAACAAATAACAATATTTCAAAACCAATAAAAATCAATAGAGGATGTCGACAAGGCTGTCCACTTTCACCTTTACTGTTTACTATGGCAATTGAACCTTTAGCGATAGCGATACGTTTACATTCACAAATATATGGAATTAAAGTTGGACCAACAGAACATAAAATCTCCCTGTACGCCGATGACATAATTTTGTTTATGTCGAATCTAAAAAAATCAATTCCAACCTTGTTGAATTTAATAAAGAATTTTGGGGAAATATCAGGATATAAAATAAATAAAACTAAATCTTCAATATTAATGCTAAATGAGACCCAGAGAAATTACCCAGCCCCTGAGGTAAATCAATTCAATGTTGTAAATCAGTTTAAATATTTAGGAATCCAAATTGTGCCTAAGCTAGAATCAGTCGCCAGTGTCAACTATGAAGCCTTAATGTCAGATATCAATGAGTTAACTCAGAGATGGATGTCACTACCAATGTCGATGATCGGGAGAATCAATATACTTAAAAGTAATATTTTACCTAAAATACTTTATTTATTTCAATACATTCCCTTATCACCACCTTTAGATCTATTCTCAAGAATAAAAAAAAAGTTAGTGGAATTTATATGGAACAACAGGAGGGCTAGATTACGTTTGTCTTTATTATATTTACCATTTGATCGTGGAGGTCTGAAATGTCCAAATTTTATGTTGTATTATTGGTCGGCACAACTGAGGTCTATGACATATTATTTTTCATCAAATGATCTCCCTCACTGGACTGAAATGGAATCATACAATTTACCTTTACCTCTTCCCATATTCATATACTCAGATTCGGCAAAAAAATTACAAAAACAAGTTAAAAATCCATTTGTAAAGCATATGATCAAAATATGGTGTGAAGCTAAAAACTATTTAAAAGAACCACAGTTATTGTCACAATTTAGTCCAATATGGGGTAATCAATATTTTAAACCAGGGAGAGCGGACGCTGTATTTAAAGTATGGAATTTAAAAGGGATACAAAAGATTCAGGATTTATATTTGCCATGTGCAGACAACATAATGTCTTTTGAAGAGCTGAGGATCAAATTTAATCTCAATAGAACACATTTTTTTAAATATCTTCAACTTAGAAACTTTATTCGATCAAATCAAAATAAAGCTCTCACTCGACCTATTTATTCATCCTTGGAAAAAATGATGATGAAAGATAGTAAAAGAAAGGGTATTATTTCAGAGTTTTATAACTCACTGACACTATCTTCAAGTGAAAATTCACTGAAAAGATTAAACTACTGGAAAGAAGATCTGCAAACTGAAATTTCAGAGGAACAATGGGAATTGGCTTGTACAGAAGCTCAAACCAAATCAATAAATGCACGCCTTAAATTGATACATTTCAAATGGTTAATGCGGATGTATGTTACACCGGAGGAGTTAAATAGATATAACAAAAATATACCAGATACATGCACAAAATGCATGGAAAGTAAAGGAACCCTATTTCATTGTTTATGGGAATGTAGATTAATAAGAATGTTTTGGGAAGAGGTGAGGGTAACAATTGAAAAAATAATCTCAAAACAAATCATATTGAATCCTAAACTGTTTTTGTTGGGTCTGTACCCAGAAAAGCATAATTTTAATAAAAGTGAAAGAACATTCATAGACCTCAGTTTGCTTAATGCCAAAAAATGTATTGCACTATTATGGAAAAAGACTCATAGACCAGATGTGACTCAGTGGTTAAGACAGATGTTAACAAACCTTCCATTAGAAAGAATAACATATATACTGAAATCAAAGGAAATTGTGTTTGAGAATATATGGAGACCTTTTATTGATTATGTAAAAAATTTAAACATAACTCTTGAAGAAGAAGGTGAATGATGTGTGTGGACCTTGTAAATTCCAAACTGGTGAACATAATATGTATACTTATGTATTGGATTGTCTAGACTAAACAGAGGAGCATTGTTGAAGATTTGATTTTGTTGGTGGTTGTTGGTGTTTTTAGTGCATTTTTTTTTTTTTGTAGTACTTTAGTGTTAGTGTTTGATTGTTTGTATCATGTTTGTTAAAAAAAAAAAAAAAAAAAGGTTCAATAAAGATATTGTGGAAAAAAAAAATAAATTGCCAAAAAGTAACAATGAGTTGATGTTTAATTTTTTGCTTTATGTCTGAGATACTCCTATTTCAAGTGACCATGTCTTAGAAGCTGATTTGGAAATATGAACACCTATAAACCTACAGATGAAAGTGTTTTTCTCATTTTGAACTCAACTGGACTTATCTGGTTTTGCAAAAGAACTCTTCATTTGTTCCCCCTTAAACTGGTGGAAATGTGGGTGATTCCCCAGAAAATGTGCAGTTTCTGAGACTCCAGAATGAAACTGGCTTGGAAGACTATGTATCATGCACAGTAAAAGAAAGAGCAGCCAGTTTCTTAAGACGTTTGGGTTTTTACCTGCGCCAAGGAGGTAATGTCTGTCTGTCTGTCTGTTACCAACATAACTGAAAAAGTTATGAACGGATTTTGACAAAATTTTCAGGAAAGGTATGTAATGGCAGGGCAGCGCGGTGGCGGAGTGGTTAACACTGCGGCAGCACAGCAACTCAACCTTGGCCAGGGGACCCTGGTTCAATCCCAGCCCCCGACCAACAGTGATCTGTGTGGAGTTTGTATGTTCTCCCCATATCTGTGTGGGTTTACTCCGGGATTTCTCCGGTTTCCTCCCACATGCCAAAAACATGCAAGTTAGGTTAATTGGCATTAAAAACTGGGGATTCTAAATTGTCCTTAGGTATGACTGTGAGAGTGAATGGTTGTCTGTCTCTCTGTGTTGGCCCTGCGATGGACTGACGATCTGTCCAGGGTGGACCTTGCCTCTCGCCCAAAGATGCTGGGATAGGCTCCAGCCCCCCCCGCGACCCGAAAAGGATTAAGCGGAAGAAGATGGATGGAGGTGTGTAATGGCATGGGGAACAGATGATTAGGTTTTGGTGATGATCTAAGAGTGCATACCTCCACCAAGGGCTTTGTTTGTATTTGTGCAGCAGGATTACACAAAAACTACTGGATGGAATTGGATGAAATTTTCACCACAGGTGGTTCTTGGCCTACAGAGGAACCCATTATATTTTGGTGATGATCTGAGAATGCATACCTCAGCCAAGGCTCTTCTCACAGTGTGTCAGCCACAATACTCCAAAACTAATGGACAGACTTTGATGCAATTTTCACCACAAGTGGCTCTAGGCCTACACACAAACCCATTACATTTCGGAGGGGATCCATGAGAAACGGAGTGCTTTTCTAGTTTTTTTTTTGGTTTTTTTTTGGTTGCAGAGTTTAACATTAATAGAGAGCCTAAGTCACGCCCCCTCTACTTCCGCATATGGGACCTTAAATCAGAAAAATTCTCCATTGAAATGAATGGCAAGAGCAAAATTATCACGAGTTAGACATATGATGTTTGTCAACTTAAAAGATAATTTTCCACACAGGGCTTGAAGTTTTCCAGCACCGTGCTAGATTTCCCGTGTGTGCCATTTTTTTTTTGGCTATGGGAAAATTTACTTCCCATTTCTGTACGCAGAAACACTTTTTGTCCAAGCGGAGTTGCCATATCTAGCTCCACTGATCTCTGTAGAAAACCTGGATAGCTCATGCCCCATTACATTAGGTTGAGTCTCCTCGGGAACAACCAGAGATGACGTGCCATGATGTTCTGTCCAGCATGATGGATCTTATTTCATCAGATGACTGGAGGCCAGTGTCCTTCTTGAACTGGTCTATGTACGTAGGTTAGCCTCTGGCCTCCATGGAGAGCACATCCATGCTTGGGCTCTCATAGTACAAGTCTGTGTGCAGGCACATCACAGTGCCGTAAACAATGCCCTGCTAACCTCATCCTCCTGTCTCTGATCTTGGCAGACAGCTGTGGCAAGTCCCCATACAACACACTGCGGACACGGTCTTGCCAGGAGATGCCGAGCACTTTCCGTAGCATGCGGGTGTAGCATCAATCCAGCCTTTTCGCTGCCTGAACTGTCAAAGTCCAGGCCTCACATCCATACAACAGGATGGGCTCTACAGTAGCTACAAACAGATGCCGCTTTAGGGTGTCTAGACAAGTTCGACCTCCAGATGTTATGTAACTTATGCAGTGCATGCCACGCTTGTGCCTTTCTTGCTGCAGTGTCTTTGTCAGAAGAGCTAATGTAAGAACCCAGATATTTAAAGTCATCCTTAACTGCCAGTACTTCACCCTCTAAAGTTGACAGATCTGCTACAGTTGGGATGTTAAACTGGACCACCTCCATCTTAGTACCATTAAGTAACAAGCCGATTTTTGTACACTCTAGCTGTACGCTGTTAAGCAATGCCTGCGAGTCGTCTGTAGAATCACTGATTAGTACGATGTCATCTGCAAAGTCAAGGTTCAGTTTGCATAACTGGACCAACTCTCCTACTCCGCCTTGGGTGATTAGTAAATCCCAACTCCTCCTCTCGGCCATTGATTGCCTTGCGCAGAGCGCAATCAAGGGCTATCACAAACAAGTAGGGAGCAAAAGTGTCCCCTTGTAATATGCCAGCTTCAATATTAAATGACTGTTTCTCCATCTGGAGAGATCACTTTTGCTTTGGTTTTAGTATACATATTACTAATTTGCTGTACCATTTTTGGTGGAATTCCATAAGCCAGTAAGATTTTCATGTATAGATGTATAGAGTCAAAAGCTTTGCGAAAATCAATTAAAATGAATATTGTAGGTAGTTGCTTCTTTTTAACACCCTCAGTTAGTCGCCAAGAACTTGGGTAGTAGTGGATCTCCCCTCTGAATCCATTTTGATTCGGCTCAATAAAGGGTCCAGTATTGGGTGGATTCTGTTAAGCATCATCCTATTATACACCTTAGCAACAATGGAAGCCAAACTTATCCCCCATAGTTCTCTCTCTTCCTGAGGTCACCAGTTTTTGGAATGGGGATAATGTTAAGGGAAATCCATTGCTCTGGGAGCTCTTGATTCACATATGTCCTGTTCGCAAAGCTCAGGACGATATCGTCAAGATCTACCCACTTCAGTACCTCTGGGTAGCCCAGCGATTTCTTAGCCACATGATATTCCTCTAACATGAATGGGCCGCCCTCAATGGACAAGTTCTCAAAAATTGAAATAATCTCCTCGTCTTCATCCTCTACTGCTGGAGGTAGTCCAAGCAAGTTCTTAAAGTGACTGTACCAAAGACTGACTCTCCTCTGCCGTATCCCCTTCCGTTTGGCAAGGGCAGGGGGAGTGATTCCCCATTAATGTCCCTCACTAATCTCCAGCCATAGTACGCCGTGACGCCACCTGGCCGCCATGTTCGTACACCCAAAACACTCAGTACTAATATGGCGGCCAGATGGCTTCACTTCTGGCAGCCAATGATCCATCCAGTTTTTCTATAGAGATCAGTGTGGTGCACTCCTAATCGGACAGTGACGGTGAGAGTGAGTGACTGGAAATGCAAATGTTTCATCCTTCAGCATGCACACGAAACCTTTCATACATTCTGTAGGCTGGAGAGTAAGTTTTTGAAGCCTGGGTAAGATATCCTAATTGGCAAAGGACATAAAAACAAATGGCGCTGGGCTTGGATTGAAGAAATGGGCAGAGACGACAAGCCTTTTGGTAGCTGGTGCTAAAAACATTAGAGAACCAGGAGCTTGGTTTCTGCACGTTGTGCTCGAAAAAGCTCATGTATGCAACTAGCGGCACAGAGCAGCTGTCCGTTTTTGTTAATTGAATTAAGAGTATTATATACAGTTCACTGTTGCTGTTTACAGTTTATTAAAATACATGGTGCAGATGTTGCACATTCCATTAAAAAATAGTAAATCAATGGCCTTTTCCATTTCCCCTTTAGTGAATGGTTACTAATCAAATCTTATTCCACCAGTGAATTAACTCGCTTGACTGAGTTTCACATACCCTTATTCATAAATTTCATGTTAGAGATTGTAGGTCATTCTGTACATAATTTATATAACTTGATAGCAGCAGCATCCTAAATGTTAGCTATTAGAGTGAGATGGAGTACTATTGCCACCTACTGACCATCTTGGTATTGCTGTTTCAAACAGTTCACCATAATCTAGTCATCTGCCATAACACTGATAACAGTGTTATGGCAGATATGTTACTAGCTAGCTTCAAGGAAAATCGTGTGTGTGTGTGTGTGTTCACCCATCCCATAACCTGCCCCTGGAAACAAGTTCAGGCTCAGTATTTTTTTTTTTTTTTTGCTTTAACCCCTGTCCACATAAATAACGGTGTAGGTTGCTGTCTAACTGTTAAGGTATAAGGTTATGAAAAGACGTAAATTAAAAAACTACAAACGCAGATGGACGGAGCTTCCGTCATCTTTTCAAAGTGCGCCCAGGGTGAAGTTACCAACAGTCCTCTGGATCAGCTTCAGCTCTCACAATACAAAACAATACCTTTGTGTTGTTTCTCTCCTCTTTGGATTCCTTTCATCGGTCAGGAAACAGGAGGTGAGGTTTTAGAAATCTCCCACCATGCTCGTGTTTAGTGGTGTGGGATGATGGGAGTTGTTGTCCACTAATCGTTTAAACAAAAACTAAATATTACTCTGTTATTATGTGACAGCCCACAACTTTAATTACATGGAAAATTATCTTTTAAATGGACAAACATCGTATGTGTAACTCATGGAAAATTTGATTGGAATCAAAAGATAATTTTGCTCTTGCCGTTCATTTCAGTGGAGAATTTTTCCCGTTTAAGGTCCCATATGCAGAAGTAGAGGGGGCGTGACTTCGGCTCTCTGTTAGTTCCAACTAGTATCCCTCAAAACCACACAGTGAGGGTTTACAGTTTGTGTACAAATCAATCTGAGATAAAACAGCTAACCATTAAAGTACTCATTGATTGCCTTTTTTGTGGAAAAATTTCAAATTCTGTCGTCATTATCTAGTCCCTCCAGGATTTCGTGATGTTGCGGTTGCGTCAATTCATGCAAAATCAGCCAATCAGCACAACTATTGCGTGACCTTGCAACTTTGTCCAATCACCGCAACTTTCCCGCAATTTGCCAGTCCTCGTCAATTTCCGCCAATTTCACCAATCAAATTTGTCTGTGAAATGCTCAGTCTAACCAATCAAATGCATTGCGCTGCATTGCGTTCACTTCCATGTTTACAGTGAGTAGTGAGTTTATAGATCACAGTGAGTAACGGAACACATCAGCAAAAAAAAAAAACCACTCACCCGCGAGGTTTTCAACACTGTCCCTTCCTCCGTCTCTCCCAGCCTGCCGGCGGACGTCTCGCCACGTCTCCATCCTGACCGCGTGTACAAAGTGCTGGGTTTGTGTTGAAAGACGTCCGCCTGCGCCAAAAGCACCCCGTCGTGGGAGCGCACGTGACGAGAGAGTCCATAGACCCACAAACAAGCAAATCTAACACTACAACCAGTGTTTGATCATTTCATTCATCTTTAGAGGTAAAATTATTACTACATCTGGTCAATGAACTTTAAAGCTGTGACTCTCTGGTCTGAATACGGATACCCCCCCCCCCCAAAAAAAAAAAAAAATAACTGAAAGGCGTGTGTGTGTGAAGACACACAGCAGACAGGTAGGAGTTACACGGAAAGAGACAGAATATTGTCTGTAATTTTTTTCAGAAAAACAGACTCCAATAGACAATACAGACTAACAGAATAAATTATTTCTTTTTTCCTCTCCATTTGGTACTGAGTGGTTGGGGACCGTAGGGAGTCTTCAAACGAAGGCGTTGCAAATAATTTCCAAATCTCTACTCTTTAACATGCATTCAATGCAATTTAGCTGTTGTAATGGATACTGTGTTAAAGTCTGTATTTGCTGTTGCACAAGAGTTTTTTTGTACAGCAGAAGTTTCTGCTTAATTTACAAATCACTGTAATAGGAAATGTTTGACAATCCTGTGCTTTTCTTGTATCGTTATATAGAATATCACTGCAGTAAACTGGAAAAAAGCATCTGCTTTAAAATTTGTAATTATTCTCACAACTTTTAGTGCAGAAAAAAAACTCAAAACATTGCAACTTTTTAAAAAAGCTCCCACAAATTCAGGCTTTTTGGGCCGCAACAATCATAAAAACATCCTGCGAAATCCTGGAGGGACTGAATATCATCATGAACATTTATCTGTATTGTGATGAGCAAAAAATAATTTGTGTAGTTTTCCATGAGCTCTAGAAAGCCACTCTGATCTCTCACAGAAAACTGTGTTTCAGACTATCTCGGCTTGCTTTCACACCTGCGGGCGTTAGTTCGTTTCAGTCGAACTCGAGTTGGTTTTCTCCGTTAGTGTGGTTCGTTTTGTCTGGTGAGAACACGGTAATCGGACTCAGGTGCGCATCAAAGCAACTGTGCAGTTCGAACCAACTGGCGAACTCTGGTGTGGTCCTCCAGGTGAGAAGGGGACCGCACTGAAACAGGACCAGCGGCAAACGGTAAAACATTTTATGAGCATGGCTGAACATGTCACGGCTCTGGAGGATTAATGAACGCCATCTCCTGTGTTGTCTTGATACATGCCTTGCTATGCGTCTTCGCCGACTCCATTGCATTAACATGTTACGCATCAGCATATTATTTTCCATCCGTAGCCGCACTTCAAACTGTACAATTTGCCAAAAATGGTATATGCACGTAATGTAATAAACGATAACCAGGGCGATGAAAACCCCCGTAGATTATGCTCCATTGTATTATTTTCTCCCTTAAAAATGCATAAAATGTGCAGTAGTCATCCTGTTTCCTGCATTTACCTTTCCTGTTCTCGCGGCAAATTTCTGATCAATAAGAACAGAGAATGTTCTGACATAAGTCTTGCAGGATTTAACGTGATGCAGTTTGGTCCGCTTTAATTGTTGCCAGTGTGAAAGGGAACCAAACCAAGAAGAAATTGATACAAAGTAATAAACTTACCAACTGATTCAGACCAAAGTAAACAGATTTAGGTGTGAACGTACCATCAGTGTTATTCATGAGTGAATCTGTATTGAAATAGCCTGAACAGAGCAATAAGTTTGGGCTAAAATCTGTCAGTGTCTGTTAAAATAAATTCAGCCACTTCTCAGGCAGCACGGTGGTGCAGTGGTTAGCACTGTTGCCTAACAGCTAGAAGGTTCCAGGTTCGAATCCCCAGGCTGGCAGGGGTGGGAACCTTTCTGTGTGGAGTTTGCATGTTCTCCCTGTGCTGCGTGGGTTTACTACGGGGGCTCCGGTTTCCTCCCACAAACCAAAGACATGCATGTTAGGTTAACTGGTTATCCTAAATTGTCCCTAGATATCTGTCTTCTATAGGCCCTTAGAATAGAGGGTTAGTACTAGTGAAGCGCTTTGAGTGGTCTTTGTGACTAAAAAAAAGCGCTATATAAGTACAGGTCCTTCTCTTAGAGGTGCATCCTTTGGGAGTTTGTGTCAGGATCCCGTTGTTGCCTCGTAGTGTCTCCTCACAGATAGACAACTCTGGCAGGACACGGCTGGATTCAAGGCTGGCCAATAATAGAGCAGCGGGCGGGTATCAAGGCTAGTGATGTTTAAGAGTTAAAAAGCCTTCTTGGCGAGAAAAAAAAAACATTTAAATGCTGTGAGGTTTGTTTTTTAGTTGGATTATGTTATGGGCCAGTCTGTCTGTCTGTCCCACTTGTGTGAAATCAACTCTTCCTAAAGTTTTGACCTGATTGTTTTGAAACTCAGTATCGTGGTTTGATATACTCTGATGATGTGCATATTGCAATTTCACTCTCATCGGATGACCTTGAGGTCAGAGGTCACATTTTTCCTTAAATCTTCTAAACACAATAAGAAATGATATAGGCTTTTCAAATGATACAGTAGTTGTATCTAATACACATCTTGGATGACTTGCACCCTCACATAACTATGGATTTGGGGTCAAAGGTCAAAGTTAACATTGCAGTTACATTATGGTAAATGCTACATTTACAATTACTGTAAAACGAGTAAAGCTAGAGCCACCAAACCTGGTACACAGGTTCACCTTGGGATCCTGACCTCTGACTATGGGTTTGGGGTCAAAAGTCAACATCAAAATGCCTTATAAAGTATATCTTAACAACAAAGACAGCTAGGGCCACCAAACCTGGTATATAGGTTCACTCTGAGACCATGACCTCTGACTACAGGTCTGGGGGTCAAAGGTTAAGGTTGGCACTCCCTATGATCTCTTACTATAGAACATGTAAAACTCTCTAGGGTCACCAAACTTGCTACACAGCTTCACCTCGGGATCCCGCCCTACAACTATGGGTTGAATACATTGTTGTGTTCAAGGAAGGGTTTATTATAATTTGCTTCTGCCACAATAATTATATTGAAAAGTTGAAAACTGCTCTCCGTCGGTAAGTATTGGGATCTTTAAAGAAAACGGAAGTGGGGGATATTGCACTCGCCTCAGAGTGCTCTTGTTTTAAGAGAAATTAGTGTTTTGATATTTTCTCAATAATCACGTGACCAATAGATACATTTCAAAAGGTTAACACCTACAAAAACCCAATTTTTCAGTGATCCATTTAAATGTAACCCATTACTCTGATCTCCATTACTGTATTTAGCGTTTATTTTACCAGGCGAGACAATAAGAACTGCTTATTTATAATGTCAGGTTGGTAAATGTCAAAAAAGCTTGAAAGGGGGAAAAAAGATAATCAAATAAATAATGTGAATGTAAATAGTATGATGTGATGTTTGGTTCTCAAACCTGTCAAAATATCTCATGTTCTCCAAATTCACCAAAGAACCTGGTTGCCGTTTTTTTTTTTTGTTTGTTTTTTTTAAGGACAAACTGCTCCTCCCTGATGTGTTCTGTCCCTCTTTTGTCTCCATACAGAAAAGTGTCCCCCCATGACGCAGAGACAGCGGGGGCCGTCATGACCTTCTTCCTGTCCCTCGGTTTGGCGCTGGGCGCTGCCTTGTCGTTCGGTTTCCGGGCTGCCATCTGAAACCTGTAGTAGAACCTTCAGTAGATGTAGGAAGGCGTCCAGACCACCCAGAACACCTCCATGAGCCTCAGTACCAGAGATCAGAAGACCAGAGAAACTCGGTCTTCCCCACGTGAACAGCAGAGACTCAACTGGCCAACAGGAACTAAAATTAGTTACCGATTTTTGTGTGTAAACTTGTGCTTGTCATGTTTGTTTTTGTCAGACTGATGGCCTGAGCGCAGATTAAACCAAAAGCATGAAAATATTAAATTTAGGACGTTACTGAAGCAGCACTGCACACAAGAAAAAGCTATTTTGTATAAAATTGTCACATTGCAATAATGATTAACTATGTTTTAAAACTTCAAACTACCCATTCTCCCGAGGCTTTTAGTTACTTCCTTTTAACTTATCAGTGAATTTAATACGGAAGCTGCTCATCAGACATATTACAGTCACAGCGTTTTTTCTCTGATCAAACCAAAAACTTCATCCTGGGAAACATCTGAACAACAAAGGGAATTCCTGACCAATCAAACGGCTGATGTACCGCTTCACTTCCTTCTCTCCTACTCCGGGTCACTTTTGTTTTTATGCTTCTTCTACAAACAAGCAAAGAATGTAATCATGGACAGAAACCTAAAGAGGAAGTTTTAATCGGTGGTCTAAATGTTTGGAGCCCTTCCTGCTGAATCTTCATTGTTTCGGTGGACGTTTGTAGTTTTAGATGAAGTCGTTTATTTTATCTGGAAACCTCTTTTCACTTCAGCTTCAACGGAAACGGACTTAATATTTTCTGTTGCTCTGTTTGACCTTGTTTGCAGTTTTGTTTTTTGTACCGTTACTGTAACTGCCTAATAAATGAGATTTTACCACCATGTATTCTGAAAGCAACATAAACTCAAAATGCAGCTGTCATGACATGATGTGAAATGTGCCATAGAAGGTGGAGTTGGGTTTAAAAGTGTTCTCATAGAAAATATTTTTTTCTATAGTTTTAAAAACTTACTGGTGGATAAAAGGCTGGTCAGTGTTGTATTTTTGTCTTTTTTGCATTGTTGTGGCCTTCTGCTGCTTTACTTTTACACATTATTCATAAAATCAACTGTTTACATCCCCAACAGCCTATTTGAAAGCGTGACTTTGGTCTGCTCTGTACTTGTGATTTTTGTTAAATTTCAAAACTTTAAACCTGTTCTGTTGAAGAAAAAGACAATGAATAAATGTGTATTTTTAAGACTCTGCCTCCCCCTGCTGGTTATATTTGGAAACTTTTTGTAAAAAATAGAAACTGGTTTCAGAAACATTATATTACTGTATATTACATGTATACAGGGTCGACTATATGAAAGTAGCTTTTGCTGTGGCTGGTGTGAAAGATATTTTGATTGACTTGTAAACATCCACACTTGAACTGTTTTGTCAAATGCTGTTTTGGAACCATTAAATATTTTAAAGGCCAATTATCTGCTGATTGGCCAATGGTTCTAGCTCTAGTAAGTTATATTTTACTTCCTGTACCATACACATGATAAATTTCCCAACTGATGACCAATAATTTTGAACATGGCTGAATAATAAAGTCAACTAAAGAACAGTATGTGGTGCTCTGGACGACCAGCTTCCCAATGTGACCAACCTATTTTTGAATGAAATAAGACTAAATTATTGTTGTGAACATTACTTCATTAATTCACATTTGTGGGTATACAGTACAAGTTGTGATGACGTGTATTGTCTTTTGGCAACAGCAGCGTTGGTGTTGAAAGGAGCAAGTTGAGGTGGTTTGGGCATCTGATCAGGATGCCTCCCACTTGAGACCCAGGACTTGCTGGAGAGACTACGTCTCCCAGTTGGTCTGGAAATGCCTTGGTATCCTCTCTGAAGAGCTGGAGAGGGAAGTCTGGGCTTCTCTGCTTGAACTGCTGCCTCCGCGACCCAGACCTACGGAAAAGCGGTAGAAGATGGATGGATGGAGCTTTTTTTTTTTTTTTTTTTTCCTTCTGGGGGATTGTTGCAAATGACAGTTAAAGACCCTACAATCAAAGAAATACCCAAATTAGTAGACCCCCCCTATGAGCAGTTGGGGGGGAGGCGGGGTAGAAATATTTAAAAACTACTTGGGAAGAGGTTTTTTTAACATGCAAATAAACTAAATCGTGGCTGACCAGGCTGAGGGAAAACCATCCTCAAAACTAGAGTATTATGTGACATTGAATTGATCCCAGCTATCAGCACCAGGTGTCAGCATTGTGCCAAAAAAGTGAACATTTACAACTCAAAATTCCCTGCTGGCAAAACCGTGGTACAGAATTGACACTAGAAGTCCCAGAAGTTGGCCCTCTTGTGGCCTCTTGTTGGTCCCCTTATGGGTTTTCTAGGTAAAAAGGCCAAATGGCCCCTCTCTGGGACTTCTGGTGTTGGTCTGATCCTTCGGGAAAATTTTCGATAGAACTCTGCAGTATAGTTGCATCTTTGGTGTAATGTCATAATGGTGGTTTATAATTACTGGTAATTTAAAATAAAAAAACCTTTTACTTCACCTCTTGTCTGCCCTGTCCATTGCTTTGGATGGTTGACCCCAGGTATTTAAACTCTACTTTCACTACCTCTGCTCCTTTCATGTTCACCATTACACCTCCCTCCCTCATTTACACACGTCTTCTGTCTTGCTTCTACTGACTTTCGTTCCTCTTCTCTCCAGTGTATACCTCCATCTCTCCAGGTTCTCTTCCACCTGCTCCCTACTTTCACTTCAGCTTAGTTGTCTGCAAACATCATGGTCCATGGAGACTCCTGCCTGACCTCGTCTGTCAGCCTGCTCATCACAGTTGCAAACAAGGAGGCCTTTATAGTGGATCCATGATGTAATCCCTCCCCCACAGTGAATCTATTTGTTTTTCCTACAGTACACCTCACTACTGTCTCATTGTCCTTTAAGATGTCCTGCACCACAATCACATACATGTCTGCCACTCCTATAGTATCACACTCCCTCTCCCTAGCACCCTATTGCAAGCTTTCTCTTGACGCAGAGACAGTGCAACTCCTGATGTTCTCTATACTTCTCCATCAACAGAGCAAACATTGCATCTGTAGTACTCTTTCTTAGCATGAAAGCGTACTGCTGCTCACTGATGGTCACGTCTCTTTGTAACCTGGCTTCAACAACTCTTTCCCATATCTTCATAGTGTGGCTGATCAACTTTGAGCTTCTGTAGTTACTACAGCTCTGAGCATCACTTTTCTTGAAAATCTGTATCGGTATGCTTTTTCTTCATTCCTCGGGCATCCTCTCACTCTCAAAGACTGTGTTAAACAAGCTGGTTAAAAAGTCCAGCCATCTCTCCGAAACATTTCCATACAGTAGTGTGAAAAAGTGTTTGCCCCTTCCTGATTTTTCATTTTTTTGTATGTCACACTTAAATGTTTCAGATCATCAAACGAATTTAAATATTAGACAAAGCTAACAAGTAAACACAAAATGCAGTTTTTAAAAGAAGGTGTTTATTATTAAGGGGGAAAAAAAATCCAAACCTACATGGTCCTGTGTGAAAAAGTGATTGCCCCCTAAACCTAATAACTGGTTGGGCAGCAGAATTCATGGTTCCATTAACCACAAGTCTTCCAGGTCCTGAAGCAGCAAAACAGCCCCAGACCATCATACTACCACCACCATATTTTACTGTTGGTATGATGTTCCTTTTTCTGAAATGCTGTTGCTTCTACGCCAGATGTAATGGGACACACACCTTCCAAAAAGTTCAACTTTTGTCTCGACAGTCCACAGAGTATTTTCTCAAAAGTCTCAGGGATCATCAAGATGTTTTCTGGCAACAATGAGGTGAGCCTTTGTTTTTTTTGCTCAGCAGTGGTTTTTGTCTTGGAACTCTGCCATGCAGGCCATTTTTGCCCAGTCTCTTTCTTATGGTGGAATCATGAACACTGACCTTAACTGAGGCAAGTGAGGCCTGCAGTTCTTTGGATGTTGTGGGGTCTTTTGTGACCTCTTGGATGAGTTGTCGCTGCGCTCTTGGGGTAATTTTGGTCGGCCGGCCACTCCTGGGAAGGTTCACCACTGTTCCATGTTTTTGCCATTTGTGGATAATGGCTCTCACTGTGGTTCGCTGGAGTTCCAAAGTTTTAGAAATGGTTTTCTAACCTTTTCCAGACTGATAGATCTCAATTACTTGTTCTCATTTGTTTCTGAATTTCTTTGGATTGCAGCATGATGCCTAGCTTTTGAGGATCTTTTGGTCTACTTCACTTTGTCAGGCAGGTCCTATTTAAGTGATTTCTTGATTGAGAACAGGTGTGGCAGTAATCAGGCCTGGGTGTGGCTAGAGAAATTGAACTCAGCTTTCCAAAGATGTGATAAACCAGTTAATTTATGTTTTAACGGTGTGGGGGGGGGCGGGGGTCACTTTTCCACACAGGGCCATGTACATAGGTTTGGATTTTAATTTTTTTTTTTTTTACCCTGAATAATAAACACCTTCATTTAAAAACTGCATTTTGTGTTTACCTGTGTTTTTATCTAATATTTAAATTTGTTTGATGAGCTGAAACATTTAAGTGTGACAAACATACAAAAAAAAAAAAGAGAAATCAGGAAGGGGCAAACACTTTTTCACACCACTGTGCCTCCACAGGTGTTGTCTGGACTAACAGTTCCCACTTTTCATCCTCTTCAATGCTGCCCTCACTTTCACCTTGCTAAACCTCTGAACTTCCTGATTCACTCTTTCCACCACCTGTCCTCTCTCTGATTCATTACTCCTTCCAACTTCCCAGCACTCTTCACTTGTTAGGCACCTAAGAATTAAAGATGATCTTTCCCCTTCTACACTTACAACAGCAACCCCCATCAATAATTCAGGCAACCCCATTCAAGACAATCTTAAAGGTAGTGTTTACCAGATTAACCCAACAAACCCCTGACCACTTCCTGTTTATTTTTATCACTCTTCCTTACACATAAATAGGCCAACTAAAGACAAATATACAAAACAATATTCCGAACATCTTTTAAAGAAAAGGCATTTAAAAACTCAGGAGCTACACCATAAAGGTTTCTTTAAAAACAGACCTATGAGCCACAGCTGTTGTGTAGATGATTTATTAAGGTAAACATCTTTCTCAAAAATAAATTAGCAGAGAAAAAAAAAAGACAGACTTCATCTCCGACCTGCTCGCCACAATCTGAGTGTTCACACCTCGGGTTTCAGTTTTCTGCTCTCATAAAAACTAGCAGTATCATATACTTAGACTGCTAAGTTGATCGAGAAAAAAAAAAGTCAACTGGTTTGCTATAAAATGTACACAAAGTTTAAATACTTGATTCACCATATATGCCCATTTGTTTTAGGAACACATAAAAGTACAAGACTGGCAACTGAGGAGAGAATTAATGTGGATGGAATCAATACAAAAACAAGACAGATGTGATGCAGCTGTTGGTGTGATAAGTTGTCAAATCAACAGATCAGTTTTAATTCGTTCATTTCAGGTACATTTTCTTAACTTCTGAAGATCCAGATCTGACAGAAGATTCAGTGATAACAGTTTTTAGGAGGTCACTGTTCAGTGTTAGAAGATTAAACATTAAAAACTACAGATAAGTTGCAACCTTTGCTTATAAAACAGCCATCCTGACAAATAAAATCTGCATGGAGCTGCCTTAAAGAAAAAGTTATCCATAAGGGCCCCTTTATATACAGAGATCACAGAGACTGAGCCAATTTCTGATGTTTGGGATCATTTGGCAGATCCTTGTGTTTTGGACCGAGTCAAAACTTTTAGAGACCGTGGAGATCAATGAGAGATCAAAAACCGGCCCGATCTCACAGTGATCTCGACTCCTGGGTAAAGGGGGTATAAGCAAATAAGTACACACTGGCCGTCATTAGTAATTAGAAGTTTCTCTTCTCATGAATTGGCTCATAATTTTGAACATATTTTCATCTTGCAAATTTGTTTTTGCTATAAATTCCCTCCCTTACATCTGCTTTTCCTTGTAGACATGACTTTTTCCACATAAATATGAAACCATTTTCACATAAATTATGTTATGATTATTACGATTGTTACAGATTTATCATTTTTTGGGGAGGGATTTCATCCAAATAAAGGACAAATCTGATTTGATTTTCACATAATTAGGTAAACTTACAACATATTTTAATCATATAATTGCAGCTTTTTTTAAATCAAAGTTGGAGTGAGCATCTACTTATGCAGAAAAGAACTGCCCATGGCTGTGGAGCCACAGGTTGGAGACCCTCAGCTTAGTATAAGGCCTGTATCCAAAGAAAAGCTGTGAGCCTATTTAGGTCTAAAGCTTTTAAAAATACTAGGACTTTAGTCAGAGCCAGGCTGTTTCCTCCTGATTTTTTTGGTGTTTTGAGCTAAGCTAACCAGAGGTTTAAGTCATCTGTCTGCTCAGAGTTCGCTAAGAAGACCGACGACTTAAACGCAACAGAGTAAGAAAAAAGAGCAACAGTTCAAGTATTAAACCACAAGTGACGTCTCAGCTGAAGCTTCAGAAGCAATAATCAGACTTTAAACCCAAAGATCCCAAAAAGTCAACACCGGACAGCTTTAATTGAAGTGAAGAAAAAAAAAAAATATACAGCTCACTATATAGTTGCTCTCTGAAAACTCCTGATATAACAAAGCTAATTTTAACACCATGCACAGCGCCTTATAAGAGACACTGAAGGCCCAAAAAAAGCACGTCAGTTAATCTAAAATAAGCAAAAGACAAAGTGAAGGGCTGAGGTTTCCTGCAGCTCCTCAGGTTAAACTATAAAAGGGACAGTCAGTTTGATTGTAGAAATGTAACCTGGTAAACAAGTCCTCCAAGTGTAGTGTGGAAAACAAATGAATGAAACAAATGAATTACAATGAAGTACAGCTTTTGATTTCAGAGTTGTACAGGCATTTAACTGTTTAACGACTGCAGCAAAAGGATCAAAAATGTTAATCAATCACTTCATCTTTAGCTCTCAGCTGATTGTGCTTGTGGGTAATTTTTATTTCAGGCTGAAGGAGGCAAACAGAACTGGCCTGTAAGACAAAAACCAAAAAAAAAAAAAAAAGCATGTACAGCAGAATGTTTCAGTTTGCATCCGATGATGATGACAGCTGCCCACACCCGTGTCAGTTCTCCCTGAATTACAGCACAAGCCTCAATGAGTGTACTCTGCTACCAGCAAACATTTATGCACGTGTGCAAGTGAGACTACAGTATACATAGCTTGGCACAACTGAGAAAAACATCCTTCATGCCTCGTTTTGGCAAGAGGCGACAACCCGCGGTTCTCTGCTCGGTTTTCTAGTTGACATGTGGTGTCTGAAATGAGGCACGGGGGTGGGGGTGGGGGGGGGGGTCCAGCGGTGTGATCATGAATGTTTGGCAGGAAGAGGAGGGTCAGCTTTGGTGTTGAACTACTTCCACAGTTCTAGGACAGAACAAAATGAGTATGAATGGGGAGAGACGAGGAGGCGTCACTGAGTCTTTAACTTGGTGTGCTGCGAGCCCTGTTCTGTCAAGCTGGCTCTGATAGAGTTAACCACCGTCTGTCTGACGTTGTCCTCCATATAATGTTCGGATAATGGCTTCAAAACCTGCAGGAGAGAAAAGGAGACAAAATTAGTGGAATAATAATCAGTTTGAAAACAGTCGATAATATAGACAGAGGAACTGAAAGAAAGCAGGTTAGGGGAGAAAGATAATTAAAGATCAAACAAAGTTATAAAACGGAACGTAATCTTGAACTCACGGCACACCTTCAACTGAAAAGACCCCAGAACGAAAAGAAACCTTCACACATTCATCCAAATAAGATTATAAACTGTTTAGGCAGGCTGTGTGTCCTCGAGATCCTGACATGAACCTGTGGTGCAGGTGTCCATAACGCAGCAGTTAAAAGTACAAAAATCCAGTAAAGATGGACTTAAACCTTTAAATTAAAAAGCCAGATATCCTATAGGAGAACTTAGTCCAAGAGTCTGTAAATCCACCAGCTATTTAGTCTTCTTGTAGTTGTTGTTGAGAGGAGACAGAGCTCTGAGTCCCAGTATCGCTCCTGATGGGAGGGGGGGAAGGAGGGACAAGGGCCACGTCAGGTGGCTTCTGACAGGCTCCAAAAGTTTGGAAATCACCTGCGAGGACAGCAGGGAAGGAACAGAAGGGTTAAACGAGAAACAAAAGTTCGAGAAAAGTGATGGAGACAATTGATTCAGAAGCTTAGGAAGGGACTGAGGAAAAAAAAAATAAGACCAAGGGAAAAAGAGGGAAAAAAAAATCATGCAGGATTGTGAGAACGGCAGGCAGATGGTCAGGATAACGGGAACCTCTCACCTTTCTGACCGTCCTCTGTAAAGCAGGAGAAAAGAAGAGAGATACAGAGAAAAGAGGGAGAAGTAACAGCTGACATAAGGACAGTCTTTGTAATAAAACCAAAATGTTCATTAAACCCCAAACACTTTAAAAAGTATTAAAACAACTATTTGCTCTACAGAGTAATGTCAGTGAAGATCAAAGAAAAGAAAAGAAATTAGAGAAAGCTGGAGGTTCAGGCTGTGGTCCAGGGTGGAGGGAGTTCTAGAATCTTTAGACTTGGAGAGGTGTATGTGGTGTGAACCCAAAAATGTCTGAAATATAACTACGTATCAAGTTCATACCAAAAAGGACAGGAAAAGGGTAAATGACAAAGTAAAGATGCACAATACATTACATGTACTGTAGTTGTAGCCCTGGAGGAAAATGGTAAATGGTGCTCACTTCTATAGCATTTTCTCTCATCTCTAGATGACCAAAGCGCTTTACAGATCCTGCTATCCACACGTTCCCACACTGATGGGGGCAGAGCCGCCATGACCCACCAGGAGCAACTGGGGGTTCAGTGTCTTGCTCAAGGACACTGACATGCAGAGTGGGAATCGAACCCCTGACCCTCCGATCAGTAATCGGCCACACTACACCTGCGCCACAGCCGCCCCAAAATGGTTAAAGGGGACATTTTATGCTCTTTTTCCACATGTTGACACAGTTCCCAGCAGTTTTTATTAAATGTCTTAAGCAAGCTTGTTTCAGAATACTTCAGGGTTTAAACTAGGGATGAGCCAATACCACTTTTTCAAGACCGATACCAATACAGATACTGTGACTTCGCACATCGGCCGATACTGATCCAAACCCAATACAGTCTCTCTTATTTAAAACAACAGTACAGAACATACTTTGGTAACAACTGGTTGCATTTTGCACACACATAAAAACACAAATTTAAAAGTCAAAGAATATAACAAATTTGACTCAGTTCAGCAACGCTGCTGCTTTTTTTTATTTTAAACTTTTCAACATTGGCAGGATTTCACTGGTCAGCACTATGTAAGCATGCATTCTGAAGTTTTAAGTGCAAGTTTATTGCAAAACTTTAAAGATGAGTAAATAAACATTCAGGTGAAATTCAAAGTGCCACTGTGCATGAGGTAAAAATGCTGTACATCTGAAATAAACTAACCCTTAAAGTTGTATTTTTGTCATCCATTACTATTATTACTATTATTATTATTATTATTATTATAAATATTCTTCTGGCCCTCAGTTTAGTAGTTTATTCTGTCCATAGTTGTTAGGTTTGCTCTTATTTTGAAGTCATCCCTGTTCCATTTAATGTAGCCATGTTAGTCCTTGTTAGCCTTGCTTCCAATTCACCAGTTATAATTCGCCATTTATGTTTCTGTCACCTACCTCTCATCAGCTGTAACTGTCCATCTAAAGGTACGCCCAAGTTATGTCTACATTCTTGCTCCTCTGGTTTTTACTTTCAGTTTTGTTCTTTTAGTTTCACTTTTAGCATATTCAAGCAGTAAAACACGACACTTGCTTCTGCTCGGTTCTTGGCAGAATTCAGCATACTCCTTTACCGTGATACTTTTGCAAGTGTTTCATCAAGTTGGTGGTGTAAAATTGTAAATGCTGGTACTACACAGCAACATACTGAGACGAGTCCCACAGACAGGCTCCAGTGATTTGACATTGCTTGTGTTTACAGAAGCCGCGCTGTGTGTGGCTGAGAACATGATTGCGCCTTCATTTTAATATTAATGTATCGGATGAGTAAATTACTTTCATTCCTTACCAATACCGATCCAGCCAGTTTGTCTGGATCAAACAATACCGATACAGTGGATTGGATCATCCATCCATCTTCTTCCGCTTAATCCTTTTTGGGTCGCGGGGGGGGGGGGGGCTGGAGCCTATCCCAGCATCTTTGGGCAAGAGGCAGGGTACACCCTGGGCAGATCGCCAGTCCATCACAGGGCCAACACAGACAGACAACCATTCACTCTCACAGTCATATCTAAGGACAATTTAGAATCCCCAATTGATGCCAATTAATTGATCATCCCTAGTTTAAATATCATAGAACCATTTTGAGCCAGATTAAACACCCATCTTTACAGTGACCCATTTTAGTAAGTTTCTTTAAATGCTGATGACTCTCCAGTTCACCCCACTGTCCTCTTCTGCAACTTCTGAGGGTAAAAGTAAAAAAAAAAAAAAATGCATCATTAGAGACAGATGTGTATTTTGAGTGGTTAATAGGACAGCACTAATTCCTGAGGTATAAAAAGCAGAAATGAGCCTGTGGAGATGTCTCGGAGAGTATAACTATAGAAAAATTGCGTAAAATAGCACCGAGGACTCTGATATATGGTCAAGTGGTGGCAGATAACCAGGCTGTGATAATAAAATATTTAATAGGGTGGATGGGGTATGCTGATTGGAGCCATTAAGCGGAAGAAGATGGATGGCTGGATGGATGCAATGCTAAGCAAAGCTAACTTAGCTAACAGTGCTGCTGGCGTGGGTATTGGGCCATCCTGGCGAAAATAACAAAATAAGAAAAATTAAACCTGCAAGCAGGTGTAAGCGGGCCTTCACTCCCCACACATCCGCACAACCCAGCGCCCGTCGTACGTTGCCGTCTCGGAAAATTTCCCGTTGTCACTGCAAGGGCCGCGGGAATAATAAAGTAAACCATGTATTAAATGTCTTGACTAGAAAGGAATTGGATTCAATGGCAACTGTGCTAATCACAGGACAAAAGTGACTTCCACTGAGGGTAGTCCAATGCACTCTGAGAAACCAATGAAAATGTCAAGTCATTATGACTACTGGTCTTGGCGCAAAATTTGATACAATTTTGTGCAGTACCTCATGTCAGCAGTAGGTGGTGGTGTGACAGTTTTGTGAATATTGATATACAGACGTGTTCAGAGTGGGATCAGTATGATTTGTGCAAAGTTTGGTCCAAATCAGAAGAGGATTGTCTGAGCTGTAATTCTCATGTTTTGCATTGCAAGGAAGCCATTGAGGCATGCTGGTCGCCATGGAAACAGTTCTGTACTATGTACATGTACTATCAATGAGCCCTAGTCATTCCTTCATATCATTTTTTTCTGCTGGCGAGAAAAAAAAAACAGCTTTCAGAAATTCTTCCTTTAATCAATGGGGTGCTAAAACATTTGTTTATTATTTTTATATAGACATTCGGTGTGGGACTAATATCAATCGTAGAAAATTTGGTGGAATTCGGACAAAGTTTGTCCAATTTACAAGTGTCCATTGTCAAAAGGCAAGGAGTGGGTTTCCATGGCAACTGTGCTTATCGCAGGACAAAAGTGACTTCCACTGAGGGTAGTCCAATGCACTGAGAAACCACTTAAAATGTCATGTCATTGTGACTACTGGTCTTTGCACAAAATTTGAAACAATTTTGTGCAGTACCTCATGTCAGCAGTAGGTGCTGATGTGACAGTTTTGTGAATATTGATATACAGACGTGTTCAGAATGGGATCAGTACGATTTTTGCAATGTTTGGTCCAAATTAGACGAGGATTGTCTGCGCTGTAACTGTCATGTTTTGCATTGCAAGGAAACCATTGAAGCATGCCGGTCGCCATGGAAACAGTTCTGTACTATGTACATGTACTGTCAATGAGCCCTAATCATTCTTTCATGTCATTTTTTCTGCTGGTGAGCAATTCTTCCTTTAATCAATAGGGGCGCTAAAACTTTGGTTTATTATTTTTATATAGACACATTCGGTGCAGGACGAATATTGATCGTATAAAATTTGGTGCAAATCATCCAAAGTTTGTCCAATTTACAAGGGTCCGATGTTGTAACCACTAGGCGGCACTCTAACTTTTGTTATTTTTATATAGGAGCGTTCAGGGTGGGACTATTAACCATTATCGAAAATTTGGTGACAGACAAAGTTTGTCCAAGATACAACTTTCCAATGCTTCATGGTGAGGAGTCAAGCTTCGCCATGCCGCCATGGCTACACTTCCCTTTCAGTTATGTGTGGTCCACCCATATAGGACTATATATGACAGTCATGTCAACGTATGTTCCAAATTTCATGACTCTGGGACCTTCCCACCCCTCCCCATAAGCTCATGGATTGAATGGCAAGGAGGGCGTGTCTACGGTAACACGTGTGACGTCATGCTAAAGTTGATGTGCAGTTATGATTATCCCTTTGGTTTGATGAATCTCAGAAAATTTCACGCCATTCTGGCCAGCAGTGCGTGAGTAATAAATAAAAGAGTTTTCAGCAATTCTTCCTTTAACCACCCGGGGGCTCTATAACTTGTGTTTATTATTTTTTTACAGATGTGTTTGCAGTGGGACTAATATCGAATGTGCAAAATTATGTAAAAATCGTACAAAGTTTGTCAAATTTACAAGTGACTGTTGCTCTAACCACAAGATGGCGCTATAACTTTTATTATTTTTACATAGACGCATTCAGGGCGGGAGTCATATCCATTGTCAAAAATTTGGTGGAAATCAGATGAAGTTTGTCCAATTTGCAAGTTTTTGATATTCCATGGCAAAGAGTCAGCGTACGCCATGGCAACATTTACCTATCAGTTATGTGTTGTCCACCCATATAGGACTATATATTACAGTCACCTCAACCTATGTTCAAGATTTCATGACTCCAGGTCATTCCTAATCCTGTAAAAAAGATCAAGGATTGAATGGCGAGGAGGGCGTGTCCATGGTAACACGTGTGACATCATGCTAAAGTTGATATGTAGTTATGATCATCCCTGTGGTGTGATTAATCTCAGAAAATTTCACATCAGTCTGGCAAGTGACGCGGGAATAATAAATAAAACAGTTTTCAGCAATTCTTTCATTAACCACTATGTGGCACTATAACTTTTGTCAGGTATTTTAATGTTGACGCGTTTGGGGCGGGACCATTTCCCATCATGGAAAGTTTGGGGGACATTGGGCAATTTTTGCCCGAGTGACAGCTGTTTGAAGTTGTAAGGGGAGAAAGAGAAAGAGAAAGAGTCAAACTTCGCCATGGCGCCCTGGCGCCACACCTTTTGAGATTCTGACTTAATTTATAAAATTTTTAATGGCCAATGCCTATAGATGCCACCATGTAAAAATGAGCTCAATCGGAGCAGGTCCCTAGGACTAGTTCGTTCAAATGCGAGGTGTGGCTTTTTTCCAAATTCAAGGTTGGGCGACTGAGGCAATATGGCGGCCTTCCTGTTGGTGGTGGGTATGGGCCACAATTATGTTTTTAGCATGTCTTGAGGTGATGCACACCTCACCCAAATTTTATGTCTGTACGGCAAAGTTTATGGTCTCCAGTCTCCATAGACCTTGTCCGTTTGGCCCCACCCACAAAAATTAGGGGTGGGGGGACACATATGTTTTCCAGTTTATCGAATTTTTCGCCGGGTCTGAGGGGTCTGCCAAAAAAAATTGTGTTTTGGTTAACGTTAAGAGGGTGAAAAATTCATTCGTTTAGGCGGAAGAATTTCTTCGAGCTGAGCAATTACAATAGGGCTTTCGCCGACTGACGTTGTCAGTGGCTCAGGCCCTAATAATGCCTGATGAGAGATGTATGATCTTGTGTGAATTAATGAACCAGCTGGGAGCACAGACATCTAGCAGGATGAATAGAGATATAGAGATGAGCAATAATTACCACTTTAGCTCTGCAAAGCTAACTAGGCTAGCAACACTGCCATTGTCTGGTTTCAGAAGCTGACAAGGACTCATCTACTCCACCATCACTAAAACAGGTGGAAATTGGGGGTGGGGGCACTATCTCTCCAGTTAGCTCCAGTTCTCACTGAATGAGACACCTTGAGAACAAAGGAAAACCCTAATAAAGTGACAGGGTTGTGTTATTTTCTGAATTTTTGTGTTGGTAGCCATTCCAGAAAGCTATATTCATGTGCAAAAGAACTGAAAAGATGAAAATTTCACATGTCCCCTGTAAAATATTAATTTTAACTGAATCCCAAACCAAACCCAGCAATACAATATTCTTAGAGACACAGTAACAATAGTCTTAATGTAAAACCCCAATGTAGGCACAACACGATGTAAAGAAAGGACATGCCAACAGCACACACAGCAGTACGTGTCATTAACATAGAAATCTTATCATCTTGTCTATAGTGAAATTTAATTTATATTCAAGTCATAATATACTGTAAAATCCCCCACAACACAAACGCTCCTCATCTCTCAATAATACCACTCACCTGTTCCCAGAGTGTTTCAGCCAAAAGGTCTATTGCCGTCCCCACCTCCCGAAACTCTCCTGAATATCTCACATATGCCCAGGTGCAGAGTGCCAGCAGTGCCATGCCCATGACCAGGTTAGCTAGAGCAGCTATAGTGCTCAGGCCGATGAAGCCCGTCACTCCAGAGACCACGTAGGTGACAAACATGACAGCAAAGAGTGTGGCAGGCGTGCGTGCTGCATAGAAGATGTTTTTGCCCTCGTTGTGTTTAGAGAAGTTGGCATAGGCCTCATCCAGTTCTAACTCCAGCTTTGTCTGATAGCGCTGGCAGAACTCATCCCCGCCCATCTTCTTCACGGAGCGAAAATAACTGACAGATTTCTCCCGAATCTCCTCATGGCAGCGCTCCAGGTCAGCCGGGGCAATGTAGGGCTTACTTCCACCACAGATCTAATGGGAAAAGGGCCATGTGAGACCAATAGGAAAAGCTTTTTTAACTAATTGGGCATTTTTGTAGGAAATATTCTGAGGTTGTGCTGCTAGTTTTCTAGAAACACAAAAATTACAGCACAATAACCACATGCTGTTCCTAAAATATGATTCATATTGACTGAAAGAAGAATGGCATCCTGACCTGCTCCATGCTCTTGCTGTACAAGTCTTTGGCTCCTGCCACAGCAGTCAAATTGTTGGCTTCTGCAGTTGCCTGAAAAAGAGGGAGGGGAAAAAACCCTGAGATTTAAGATGATTTGGTAGGAGATGCTTTTTTTTTTTTTTTTTAATTTTTTTAATCAGTAACTGACCTGTAGCATGGACTTTGGGTGAGGCAATTCTTCTCCTTGATAGATCTTTATGTAAGCCTGCAAGATTGAATAACACAGTTTATCACAAAAGCTTCCTGTACAATGACAACTCACAGAAAATAACAGTAACATTAAGAAATTTATCAAACATAAGCAGCAGCAGTGATCCACACTCATTTCTTATTGCTGGAGAAAATTATGTAATAATTTATAATAATTTACAATCGCACAATCAACTTGCTCTTATTTTGAAAGCACGGTTGCTGCAAACCAGCAACAGCTATCTAATGAGTTCTTTTTGTGAAAGAGGTTGAAAATTTGTCCTGACTGGTGTTACACAGATTGACTAACTGATGGTTGTACTTTTTTCTTCTGCTCTGGAAATGACCAGGTGGTTAATGCGTTGCTACACTGAGGTTACAGAGGCTGCAGAGCAAAACAAATTACGGCTGCAAACTTCAGCTTAAGGTGATGAAGTCACAACAGGGAATACATGACTCACGAGTGACTGGGAGATTATATACATGTACAGTGGTGTGAAAAAGTGTTTGCCCCCTTCTTGAGTTCTCATTTTTTTGTATGTTTGTCACACTTAAATGTTTCAGATCATCAAACAAATTTAAATATGAGACAAAGATAACATTCCACGTACCAAAAATTTCTAAACTGGCTTTTGGTACGTGGAATGTCACCTCTCTGGCGGGGAAGGAGCCTGAGCTGGTGTACGAGGTTGAGCGATACCGGCTAGATATAGTCGGCCTCACCTCAACACACAGCTCCGGTTCTGGAACCAGTCTCCTGGAGAGGGGCTGGAGCTTGGCCTTTTCTGGAGTTGCCCCGGGCGAGAGGTGACGAGCAGGGGTGGGTATTCTTGTATCGCCCCACCTTGCTGCCTCTATATTGGAGTTTTCCCCGGTGGACGAAAGGGTTGCTTCCCTGCGCCTTCGGGTTGGGAAACAGGTCCTGACCATCATTTGTGCCTATGCACCAAATGATGTTTCAGAGTACCCACCCTTTCTGGAGTCTGTGACTGGGGTGCTGGAGGGTACTCCTCCTGGAGACTCCATTGTCCTACTGGGGGACTTCAATGCGCACGTGGGCAACGACAGTGAAACCTGGAGAGGGGTGATTGGGAGGAACGGCCTGCCCGATCTGAACCCGAGTGGTGTTCAGTTATTGGACTTCTGTGCTAACCACAGTCTGTCCATAACGAACACCATGTTCAAGCATAAGGGTGTCCATATGTGCACCTGGCACCAGGACACCCTAGGTCGCAGGTCGATGATCGATTATGTTATCGTATCATCAGACCTGCGACCGTATGTCTTGGACACCCGAGTAAAGAGAGGGGCAGAGCTGTCAACTGATCACCACCTGGTGGTGAGTTGGATCCGATGGCAGGGGAGGAAGCCATTCAGACCTGGTAGACCCAAACGTATAGTGAGGGTGTGCTGGGAGCGTCTGGCTGAGGCCCCTGTCCGGGAGGTCTTCAACTCCCACCTCCGAAAGAACTTCAACCCCATTCCGAGGGAGTCTGGAGACATGGAGTCTGAATGGGCCATGTTCTCCACCTCTGTTGTTGAAGCGGCGGCCCAGAGCTGCGGCCGCAAGGTGGTCGGTGCATCTCGTGGTGGCAACCCCCGAACCAAGTGGTGGACACCAGTGGTGAGGGGGGCATTAAGCTGAAGAAGGAGTCCTATCAAGCTTGGCTGGCTTGCGGGACTCCCGAAGCAGCTGAGGTGTACCGGCAGGCCAAGCGGAGTGCAGCTCGGGTGGTTGCTGAAGCAAAAACGCGGGTATGGGAGGAGTTCGTGAGGCCATGGAACAAGACTTTCGGTCGGCTTCAAAGAGATTCTGGCAAACTGTTCGGCGGCTCAGGAGGGGAAAGCAGCTCCCCGTCCACACTGTGTATGGTGCGGATGGGACACTGTTGACTTCAACTGGGGATATCGTCGGGCGGTGGAAGGAATACTTCGAGGATCTCCTCAATCCCACTGATACGCCTTCCACAGAGGAAGCAGGGTTTGGGGACGAGGGGGATGACTCGCCTATCACAGGGGCTGAGGTCGCCAAGGTGGTTAAAAAATCTCCTTGGTGGCCAGGCCCCGGGGGTGGACGAGATTCGCCCTGAGTACCTCAAGGCCCTGGATGTTGTTGGGTTGTCATGGTTGACACGCCTCTGCAACATTGCGTGGAGGTCGGGGGCAGTGCCTTTGGCATGGCAAACCGGGGTGGTGGTTCCTCTCTTCAAAAAAGGGGACCGGAGGGTGTGCTCCAACTTTAGAGGGATCACACTCCTCAGCCTCCCTGGGAAGGTCTATGCCAAGGTACTGGAGAGGAGAGTCCGGCCGTTGGTTGAACCTCGGATTCAGGAGGAGCAATGTGGTTTTCGTCCTGGCCGTGGCACATCGGACCAGCTCTTTACCCTCTCGAGAATTCTTGAGGGTTCGTGGGAGTTTGCCCAACCAGTTTACATGTGTTTTGTGGACTTGGAGAAGGCATTTGACCGCGTCCCTCGTGGATTTTTGTGGGGGGTGCTTTGGGAGTATAGGGTATCGGGCTTGTTGTTACGAGCTATTCGGTCTCTGTACAACCGTTGTGAGAGTTTGGTTCGTATTGCCAACACTCGGTCGGAGTCATTCCCAGTGAGAGTTGGACTCCGCCAGGGCTGCCCTTTGTCACCGATCCTGTTCTTAATTTTTATGGACAGGATTTCTAGGCGCAGCCAGGGAATGGAGGGTGTCATGCTTGGTGACCACAGGATCTCATCTCTGTTGTTTGCAGATGATGTTGTCCTGTTGGCTTCATCCAGCAATGACCTACAGCTCTTGCTGGGACGGTTTGCCGCTGAGTGTGAAGCGGCTGGGATGAGAATCAGCACCTCCAAGTCCGAGTCCATGGTCCTCAGCCGGAAAAAGGTGGATTGTCCTCTCCGGGTTGGGGACAGGCTCCTGCCCCAAGTGGAGGAGTTTAAGTATCTTGGGGTCTTGTTCACGAATGAGGGGAAAATGGAGCGAGAGATCGACAGACGGATTGGAGCAGCATCTGCAGTGATGCGGACGTTGTACCGGTCTGTTGTAGTGAAGAGGGAGCTTAGTTCTAAGGCACAGCTGTCGATTTACCAGTCAATCTACGTTCCCATTCTCACCTATGGTCACGAGCTTTGGGTAATGACCGAAAGAACGAGATCGCGGATACAAGCGGCTGAAATGAGCTTTCTCCGTAGGATTGCTGGACTCACCCTCAGAGATAAGGTGAGGAGCTCAGTCATCCGGGAGAGGCTCAGAGTAGAACCGCTGCTCCTCCACATTGAAAGGAGTCAGTTGAGGTGGTATGGGCATCTGATTAGGATGCCTCCTGGACGCCTCCCACTTGAGGTGTTTCAGGCACGTCCCACTGGGAGGAGACCCCGGGGCAGACCCAGGACTCGGTGGAGAGACTATGTCTCCCAGCTGGTCTGGGAACGCCTTGGTATCCCCTCTGAAGAGCTGGAGCAGGTGGCTGGGGAGAGGGAAGTCTGGGCTTCTCTGCTTGAACTGCTGCCTCCGCGACCCGGACCTCCGGAAAAGGGGTAGAAGATGGATGGATGGATGGACAAAGATAACAAGTAAACACAAAATGCAGTTTTTAAATGAAGGTGTTATTATTAGGGGGGGAAAAATCCAACCCTACATGGTCCTGTGTGAAAAAGTGATTGCCCCCTAAACCTAATTAACTGGTTGGGCAGCAGAATTCAAATCAAATCAACCTTTATTGTCATACTGCTGTACATACAACAGTAGTGCAGGCAAAATGAAATTGCATTTCTCTCGGCATCCATATAAGTAAAAGAACATGATTTAAGACACACTCACACATATTTTCACCCCCCACCCCACCACATCCATTTACGCATCCCTGAGACATACTTGAAAAAACTAACTACAGTGGGGCAAAGAAGTATTTAGTCAGCCACCAACTGTGCAAGTTCTCCCACTTAAAAGATGAGAGAGGTCTCCAATTTTCATTATAGGTATACCTCAACTATGAGACACAAAATGAGCAAAAAAAAAAATCCAGAAAATCACACTGAATGATTTTTAATGAATTGGTAAACTCCTCAGTAAAATAAGTATTTGGTCAATAACAAAAGTTCATCTCAATACTTTGTTATATACCCTTTGTTGGCAATGACAGAGGCCAAACTTTTTCTGTAAGTCTTCACAAGGTTTTCACACACTGTTGCTGGTATTTTGGCCCATTCCTCCATGCAGATCTCCTCTAAAGCAGTGATGTTTTGGGACTGTCGCTGGGCAACACGGACTTTCAACTCCCTCCAAAGATTTTCTATGGGGTTGAGATCTGGAGACTGGCTAGGCCACTCCAGGACCTTGAAATGCTTCTTACGAAGCCACTCCTTCGTTGCCCCGGCGGTGTGTTTGGGATCATTGTCATGCTGAAAGACCCAGCCACGTTTCATCTTCAATGCCCTTGCTGATGGAAGAAGGTTTTCACTCAAAATCTCACGATACATGGCCCCATTCATTCTTTCCTTTACACAGATCAGTCGTCCTGGTCCCTTTGCAGAAAAACAGCCCCAAAGCATGATGTTTCCACCCCCATGCTTCACAGTGTGTTTCTCCTCCAAACACGACAAGTTGAGTTTTTACCAAAAAGTTCTATTTTGGTTTCATATGACATTCTCCCAATCCTCTTCTGGATCATCCAAATGCTCTCTAGCAAACTTCAGACGGGCCTGGACATGTACTGGCTTAAGCAGGGGGACACGTCTGGCACTGCAGGATTCGAGTCCCTGGCGGCGTAGTGCGTTACTGATGTAGCCTTTGTTACTTTGGTCCCAGCTCTCTGCAGGTCATTCACTAGGTCCCCCCATGTGGTTCTGGGATTTTTGCTCACCGTTCTCGTGATCATTTTGACCCCAGGGGGTGAGATCTTGCGTGGAGCTCCAGATGGAGGGAGATTATCAGTGGTCTTGTATGTCTTCCATTTTCTAATAATTGCTCCCACAGTTGATTTCTTCACACCAAGCTGCTTACCTATTGCAGATTCAGTCTTCCCAGCCTGGTGCAGGTCTACAATTTTGTTTCTGGTGTCCTTTGACAGCTCTTTGGTCTTGGCCATAGTGGAGTTTGGAGTCCGATTGTTTGAGGTTGTGGACAGGTGTCTTTTATACTGATAACGAGTTCAAACAGATGCCATTAATACAGGTAACGAGTGGAGGACAGAGGAGCCTCTTAAAGAAGAAGTTACAGGTCTGTGAGAGCCAGAAATCTTGCTTGTTTGTAGGTGACCAAATACTTATTTTACCAAGGAATTTACCAATTAATTCATTAAAAATCCTTCAATGTGATTTTCTGGATTTTTTTTTTTCTCCTTTTGTCTCTCATAGTTGAGGTATACCTATGATGAAAATTGGAGACCTCTCTCATCTTTTAAGTGGGAGAACTTGCACATTCGGTGGCTGACTAAATACTTTTTTGCCCCACTATATAATATACAAATAATGTACATAATGTCCGTAGGTGCAGTAGTGTATATGAGAGATTCCAGATCAACTGTTCAGCATCCCAACAGCTTGTGGAAGGAAGCTGTTAATCAGTCTGGTGGTTCTGCCTCTGATGCTCCGGAATTGTTTGCCAGATGGCAGAAGTTCAAAATGTTTAAGCAGAGGGTGAGAACAGTCCTTGACAATGTTCAGTGCCCTGCTCCTACAACGGTTCTGAAAAAGTTCTTGGACAGAGGGGAGGGAAACTCCAATTACCCTCTCAGCTCCCTTAACTATCCTCTGCAGGGCTTTTTTGTCTGACATACTGCAGCTGGAGTACCATGTAGCAATGCAGTATGTCAGAACACTCTCCACCACACCTCTGTAGAAGGTCCTGAGGATGCAGATGGGGAGAGAGGCCTGTTTGAGTTTCCTCAAGAAGTGCAGTCTCTGCTGGGCCCGCTTCCTGATCCCCAAGGAATTCTTGCTCCAGGTCAGGTCCTGCGAGATCTGCACTCCGAGGAACTTGATGTTCTCCACTCTCTCCACTAAACAGTGAGATGCTGAGGGGGACGTGTTCAGGCTGTGACCGCCAGAAGTCGATAATCATCTCCTTCGTTTTGTCCATGTTGAGCACCAGATTGTTCTCCCTGCACCAGCCCTCCAGGTCTCTCACTTCTTCCCTGTACATTGATTCCTCGTCCCTCTGAATAAGTCCCACCACCGTGGTGTCGTCTGCAAACTTAATAATCTGGTTCCCCTCGTGTCTGGATACACAGTCATGTGTTAGAAGTTAGAAGTGTAAACAACAGTGGACTGAGTACACAGCCTTGAGGGGATCCGGTGCTCAGCGTGACAAAGTTGGAGATATTGTTTCCAACCCGGACAGACTGAGGTCTCTCAGTCAGGAAATCCAGGATCCAGAGACATGTGGCGGTGTTCAGACCAGGAAGGAGTAATTTCTCCATCAGTCTCTGGGGAATAATGGTGTTGAATGCTGAACTGAAATCAATGTACAGGAGTCTGGCGTAGGTGTCTTTCTGATCCAGGTGGGTGATGACAGAGTGCAGGGTGGTGACTATAGCATCCTCCGTGGAGCAGTTTGAACGATATGCAAACTGGAGCGGGTCGTGTGATGCAAGCTGTAATGTGTGGTTTGACAAGCCGTTCAAAACACTTCATCGCAATTGGTGTCAGTGCAACAGGACGATAGTCATTCAGACAAGACACAACTGGTTTCTTTGCCACCGGTACAATGATAGAGGTCTTGAAGCATCTGGGAACGATGGCTTGACTCAGGGAAATGTTATAAATGTCAGTCAGTACATCCGCCAACTCGCTCGCAAAGTCTCGGAGCACACGTCCCGGGATGTTGTCCGGACGTGCAGCTTTACGTGGGTTGACTCTGGTTAGGGTCCTCCGTGTGTCCGCTGTGTTGATGGTAAAAGCTGGTCCGACCAATAGTGGGGATGGGCCAGCCCTCCCTCTGATTGTGGGGTTTGATGCTTCAAAACGTGCAAAGAAGTTGTTGAGCCTGTCTGGAAGCAAAGCGTCGTCATCATTGACCCCCTGCCTAGACTTTTAACCCATCAGTGTCCAAACTCCCTGCCACATCTGCTTGGTGTTCCTAGTGTCACAGAGGTGTCCCTGGATTTTCTCCGCATAGGCGCGCTTCACCGTCTTAATTCCCTTTGAGAGCGCAGACCTGGCTGAGCGGAGGGCAATCCTGCCCTTCGCTCTGAAGGCTGCATCTCTGGCTGTAAGCAGCGAGCGCACCTCTGTGGTCATCCAGGGCTTATGGTTTCCCCGCATAGTGATGGTCTTCACTGTAGTGACATCCTCTGTGCACTTCGCGATGTAGCTGGTGACCGTTTCAGCATACTCCTCCACATCTGTCTTGTCTTCCTGGGAGGCTGCTATTTTGAAGACCTCCCAGTCTGTGTGCAGAAAACAGTTTTTCAGTGCAGAGGTTGCACTCTCTGGCCAAATCCTGATTTGTTTCACTACTGGCCTGCTGCGCTTCAATAAGGGTTTGTAGGCAGGCACCAGCATCACGGATATGTGGTCAGAAAGGCCAAGGTGGGGGCGGGGTATTGCCTTATATGCATCTGTGTTTGTGTACACTAAGTCCAACATATTCTCTCCTCTGGTCTTAAAGTCTACACATTGTTTAAAGTTGGGGAGCACAGTCTTTAAGCTGGTGTGGTTAAAATCCCCCGCAACCACTACAAAAGTGTCCGGATGTGAAGTTTGGATTTCGCTAATTGCATCGTGTAGTTCCCTAAGTGCCTTCTTAGCATTAGCGTTAGTGCTCGGCACTATGTAAACAGCCGCTACAAACACGTTGCTGAATTCCCTTGGCAGATAAAATGGCTGACAATTTACAACAAGGAACTCCGCCAACGGAGAGCAGTGTTTAGATACTAACGTGGCGTTAACGCACCAGTTCTTATTAGCATAGATGCATAGCCCACCTCCGCGGCTCTTACCGGAGCTCGCCGTTCCTCTGTTTGCTCGGAACACCGTCGTCCCCTCTAGTTGAATGGCCTCGTCAGGGATGTTGTCGTGGAGCCATGTCTCCGTGAACGTAAGCACACAGCAGTCCCTCCACTCTCTCCGGGTTTCTCTCAGCAGACGCAGCTCGTCCAGCTTGTTGTCGAGGGAGCGGACGTTAGAGAGAATAAGCGACGGTACCGCTGGTCTGAAGGGGTTAGCCTTTAGCCTAGCATGGATCCCGGCCCTTTTTCCACGCTTTTGCTTGTGTTCCCTTCGCCTACGCTTCCTCCTCTCCCGAGTAGCTTCTAGCGGGGACTCCGCCAGAATTCCATGCTGGCGTAGAATGTCCAAGTCACAACTGAGCGCCGCGATTCTTGTAGTGTGCAGTACCTTGATGTTTAATAAGGTCTCACGGTTGTAGGTTTTACAGAATGTATGTCTGAGATGATCAAAACACTCAAAACTCTCACACTCACTGATGCCAAGAGGGGCCGCTGCGTCCATGCGCGCGCCGCCAATTCATGGTTCCATTTACCACAGCAAGTCTTCCAGGTCCTGAAGCAGCAAAACAGCCCCACACCATCACACTACCACCACCATATTTTACTGTTGGTATGATGTTCCTTTTCTGAAATGCTGTGTTACTTTTACTCTGGATGTAATGGGACACACACCTTCCAAAAAGTTCAACTTTTGTCTCATCAGTCCACAGAGTACTTTCCCAAAAGTTCTGGGGATCATCAAGATATTTTCTGGCAAAACTGAGATGAGCCTTTATGTTCTTTTTGCTCAGCAGTGGTTTTGTCTTGGAACGCTGCCATGCAGGCCATTTTTGCCCAGTGTCTTTCATATGGTGGAGACATGAACACTGACCTTAAGTGAGGCCTGCAGTTCTTTGAATGTTGTTGTGAAGTCTTTCGTGACTTCCTGGATGAGTTGTTGCTGCGCTCTTGGGGTAATTTTGACCGGCCGGCCACTCCTGGGAAGGTTCACCACTCCTCCATGTTTTCACCTTTTGTGGATAATGGCTCTCATTGTACACTACCGTTCAAAAGTTTGGGGTCACCCAGACAATTTTGTGTTTTCCATGAAAAGTCACACTTTTATTTACCACCATGAGTTGTAAAATGAATAGAAAATATAGTCAAGACATTGACAAGGTTAGAAATAATGATTTGTATTTGAAATAATTTTTTCCTTCAAACTTTGCTTTCGTCAAAGAATCCTCCATTTGCAGCAATTACAGCATTGCAGACCTTTGGCATTCTAGCTGTTAATTTGTTGAGGTAATCTGGAGAAATTTCACCCCACGCTTCTAGAAGCCCCTCCCACAAGTTGGATTGGCTGGATGGGCACTTCTTGCGTACCATACGGTCAAGCTGCTCCCACAACAGCTCAATGGGGTTTAGATCTGGTGACTGCGCTGGCCACTCCATTACAGATAGAATACCAGCTGCCTGCTTCTTCTCTAAATAGTTCTTGCACAATTTGGAGGTGTGCTTTGGGTCATTGTCCTGTTGTAGGATGAAATTGGCTCCAATCAAGCACTGTCCACAGGGTATGGCATGGCGTTGCAAAATGGAGTGATAGCCTTCCTTATTCAAAATCCCTTTTACCCTGAACAAATCTCCCACCTTACCAGCACCAAAGCAACCCCAGGCCATCACGTTACCCCACCTTGCTTGACAGATGGCGTCAGGCACTCTTCCAGCATCTTTTCAGTTGTTCTGCGTCTCACAAATGTTCTTCTGTGTGATCCAAACACCTCAAACTTCGATTTGTCTGTCCATAACACTTTTTTCCAATCTTCCTCTGTCCAATGTCTGTGTTCTTTTGCCCATATTAGTCTTTTTCTTTTATTGGCCAGTCTCAGATATGGCTTTTTCTTTGCCACTCTGCCCTGAAGGCCAGCTATTTCTCAAACTAGAGACTCTAATGTACTTATCTTCTTGCTCAGTTGTGCAGTGGGGCCTCCCACTTCTCTTTCTACTCTGGTTAGAGACTGTTTGTGCTGTTCTCTGAAGGGAGTAGTACACACCGTTGTAGGAAATCTTCAGTTTCTTGGCAATTTCTTGCATGGAATAGCCTTCATTTCTAAGAACAAGAATAGACTGTCGAGTTTCACATGAAAGTTCTCTTTTTCTGGCCATTTTGAGCGTTTAATCGACCCCACAAATGTGATGCTCCAGATACTCAACCTGCTCAAAGGAAGGTCAGTTTTATAGCTTCTCTAACCAGCTAAACTGTTTTCAGCTGTGCTAACATGATTGCACAAGGGTTTTCTAATCATCCATTAGCCTTCTGACGCAATGAACAAACACATTGTACCATTAGAACACTGGAGTGATAGTTGCTGGAAATGGGCCTCTATACACCTATGTAGATACTGCACCAAAAACCAGACATTTGCAGCTAGAATAGTCATTTACCACATTAGCAATGTATAGAGTGTATTTCTGATTAGTTTAAAGTTATCTTCATTGAAAAAAACAGTGCTTTTCTTTCAAAAATAAGGAAATTTCTAAGTGACCCCAAACTTTTGAACGGTAGTGTAGTTCGCTGGAGTCCCAAAGCTTTAGAAATGGCTTTATAACCTTTTCCAAACTGATAAATCTCAATTACTTTGTTTCTCATTTGTTCCTGAATTTCTTTGGATTGCAGCATGTCTAGCTTTTGAGGATCTTTTAGTCTACTTCACTCTGTCAGGCAGGTCCTATTTAAGTGATTTCTTGATTGAGAACAGGTGTAGCAGTAATCAGGTCTGGGTGTGGCTAGAGAAATTGAACTCAGCTTTCCAAAGATGTGAAACCACAGTTAATTTATGTTGGGGAGGGGGGTGTCACTTTTTCCACACAGGGCCATGCAAGTTTTGAGTTTTTCCCCCTTAATAATAAACACCTTCATTTAAAAACTGCATTTTGTGTTTACTTGTGTTATCTTTGTCTCATATTTAAATTTGTTTGATGATCTGAAACATTTAAGTGTGACAAAAGGGGCAAACACTTTTTCACACCACTGTATAAAAAAAAATTAATCAAAACTGACATTAAGAACCTCTGATTGGTGTAATCTTACCCATGTTGGTTATTTTGATTCATGTGGTCAACAATGTTTGTGTTAGGGTATGGTCCCTATAGATATGTGGATGCTAAATAAACACTTAAATTCAGTACAAAATTACAGTGCTTTCTGACAGTGAATAAAGGAGCAATAATTAGCTGGTATTTAAGTGAGTCTCTCCATGGAAACACAGCCGACTTGCACAAACTTAACATACAGCTAGAGGTGTGCTCCACTCACCACCAATTTCTCACTCTATTCCCTCCTCTATTCTACAAAGAACAAACTGGCTAAAGCTAAGCTGGCAGAAAATAAATTGGAGAGATGTAGTGCACCTTTACTGTTGCTTCAGCTCACGATATGAAATTAAATTAGGGGTGGGAGATTAACCAAAATAAAACCAAAACCGACAGCTGGGACATAAAAAAGACACCATTTTTTTCCCAGTTCTTTCCTTCTTCGTGTTGTGTATATGAGAGCTTTAACCTGTTCCACTTCGGTGTACCGCGGGCGGGCACGTCCCTGCGTCCTAGAGCACACGAGGGCACCCTAGTACGCACACTGTGCATCCTAGGGTGCACTGAAGAAAAAAAACCCCTGCATTTCCGTTCTTCCACTACAGACACAGCCGCGAACAGAAAGCCAAAGGAGTGCTTTGATTGGTTTAGATGTGATTGACCTCTCATTCGACTAATAAGAGCCTTGAATTGGGTTTCTGAAACCTTGAAGAACCAATGACTGAAAACCTAGCAAGAAGGACCCGCCTACCAACGGCTGGGAATACAGCCAGCCAATTGAAGCACAGAAGTTCGAAAGCTGTTTTGTGTAAGGCTGGGTGAAGAGAGACTGACTGCTGCAGCAGATGAAAAAAGGACCCGCAGGAAGAACCGCCACAGACCCAGCAGCACGAAGACCACCCACAAGTGCGACCTGTGTGACAGGGATTGCCATTCGCGCATCGGCCTGTTCAGCCACAGATGGTGCTGTCCCAGCAGAGTAGAGGTCATCATCCATGGTCATCTTCCATGGTCATCATAGACCGTCCACATGCTGTTGTGGACAGGTAAGTGTTATAAGCTAAATTATTCTTTATCCCTGAAAATTGTAATCCAAAATGACTTTTGACTGATCGGTAAATTACAACTGTGCGTAGTAGACCGCGGTGCACGAAGTCCGTGCGCCGCGTCCGGACCGTGAACGCGGGGACTGTGCGCCGCGGTCGCCACATGACTGTTCCATCATGTAGCGATGGCCGATGTCTGTCCTCTGTAGCGGTGGTGGGGGGGAGTTGTTATCTTCTACATTACAAATATTTTAGAATAATTTTTAGTGCACTGTAGGTTATTTTTTCTTGTAAAAAAAAAAAAAAAAAAAAAAAAAAAAGCCACACATTTTTTTTTTGTAACTTAGATTTTTATTCATTTTTCATCATATATAATGCATTCAGATCACATTCTACATTTAAAAAACAAAGGGGTTAGGGTAGGGAAAAATAAAAAAAAAATAAACAAAATAAAAATAAAAAATAAAAAAAAAAAAAAAAAATAAAAGGGGGGGGGACAAATGTTGGAGCATCAAGTTTTTAGTTTCCATCTCTTAATTCTTCTGGTTTTTTCAGTGTCTTTGGTTATTCTTTCAATTTCTGCCTCGTTGTTGCACTTTGTAGTGTGTCCATTTCCGCCATTTTTTCTCCCATATTCCTTCTTGCATTCTTCGTCGGTATGTTAGTTTTTCCATCATACGTATGTCCTCAACAATGTCAGTCCATTGTTCTTGGTCAGGAAGAACTTCTGATCGCCATTTTTTTGTGATAGTTTTTTTTACATGCAATCAACAAGATTTTAACTAGATATCTGTCCTCAGCCTGTATAACACTGTCTTTTTTAAGATCACATAAGTACATCAGGTTACAGTTCATTGGTATATTATATCCTAATATCCTCTGTATTGTCACATGCATAGATTTCCAAAATGATGATATTTTGTAGCATTTCCAAAACATATGTGAGTGGTCTGCATTTTGAGCCCCACATCCCCTCCAGCATAAAGATTGGGTATTTGTATATTTTCCTTGAATCTGTGGTGTAATGAAAAAGCGAATCAGGTTTTTCCATCCAAATTCCCTCCATGCCCTTGAATTTGTTGATGTGTGTTGTGTTTTCCATATTTCCTGCCAGCTTTCTTCTGTTATGTTTAAATTGAGCTCTTTCTCCCATTTCTCCTTTATATAGTTACTTGTATGATTGTTTGTCATAAGTTTCTGATATAGTTTTGAAATAATTCTTATTTTATTTCCTGCATATGAGCTTAAAATAAGTTGTATAATCTCGTTCACATCTGTTTGGAGGTTATGCCTAATCTTCTTCATATAGTAATCTCTCATCTGCAGATATCTGAAAAATTCCGATCTTTCTAATTTAAATTTTCTCCTGATATTTACAAAGCTCCCGAGATCTTTTTTTCCGATATTGCCCCATGCTGTGATTCCCTTGTTCACCAGATTTTTGTATCCCCTATCTTGTTTTGCCGGTTCAAACTGACTGTCAAATGCTACCCATTTCAATAGTTTTATGTCTTCCCTTATATTATATTTTTGTACTATTTTATACCACAGTTCTAAAGTAAATTTAGTGATTGGGTCTATTTGTTTGATTTGCTTATATGCATCTTTATCCCCTATTATGCTTTGTACTGGGAGTCCCTCAATTTCCTTTTCCATTTCTTTCCATTTTGCCTCATATCCCTCGTCGCACCAACATATGATATATCTTATTTGTGCTGAGTAGTAATATTCCTTTAGACTCGGTAGGCCCATGCCTCCTTTCTCTTTTGGTAATTGGAGGGTTTTATATTTCACTCTTGGTTTTTTACCTCCCCAAACAAATCTCGATATCATCCTGTCCCACTTTGAGAATTGGGCATCTGGAATCTCTGTTGGTATAGCCTGGAAGAGGTAAAGTAATCTAGGTTGTATGCTGATTTTGACTGTCTCAATTTTTGAATTCAGATCCATATTTAAGATTGACCATCTATCAATATCTTTTTTTATTTCTTGTTCCAACCTATCATAGTTTGCTTTATATATTTTGCTTAGGTCTTTAGGTATGTTCACTCCAAGGTATTTTATTTCTTTTTGCTTCCAGTTTAGTTTGATCTTATCAGTTATCTGGTTTAGAGGGTTATAGTGGAATGTCAGTATTTGTGTTTTTGTTATGTTTATCTTGTATCCTGATAATTTTCCAAAATTTTCTATCAAGTTCATCATTTCCATTATTGATTTATCTGGTTGTTCAAGATAAACTATAATATCGTCTTCAAATAGCCCAATCTTGTGTTCCGCCCCCTTTATTGTTACACCTTTTAATTTCTTATTTTGTCGTATTGCTTGAGCCAATGGTTCTATGAACAGAGCAAACAAGGTGGGCGATAAGCAGCATCCCTGCCTAGTTGATCTTTGTATATTTACTTTGTCTGTTAAGCTACCGTTTATCTTGATTCTTGCCACAGGTTCTTGATATAGCGTCCTTATGCATTGTACTGATTTTTCGTTAAATCCAAAGCGCTCCAGTACACTATATAGGAATTTCCAGTTAACCCTGTCAAATGCTTTTTCTGCGTCTAAACTCATTATTACTGCGCTTTTCTTTTCTTTATGTATTTGGTTAATTATATGTATTGTTCTCCTGATATTGTCATGTGTTTGGCGTCCCTCTATGAATCCAGTTTGATCATCTTCTATCAATTCCGTCAAGAATGTCTTTATTCGTTTACATATAATTGTTGTGTATATTTTATAATCTACATTTAATAAAGAGATTGGTCTATAGTTTCCGCATTGTTCTTTATCTTTCCCTGGTTTTAAAATAACTGAAATGATTGCTTCGTTCCATGTTGGAGGTATTTTGTTGTTGTTCAGCGTCCAATTAAATGACTTTAGGAGTTGTGGCGTGAGTTCTTCTATAAACAGTTTATAAAACTCAGATGGGTATCCATCACTACCTGGTGATTTACCATTTTTAAGTGACTTAATCACATCTCTGATCTCTTGTGTTGTTATTTCTGCTGTTAGTTTTTCATTTTGTTGATTTCCTATTGATGGCAAGTCCAATGTGTCTAGAAATTTTTTGATATCTTTAGTATTTGTTTCTTCAGGTTGCGAGTATAGTTCTTGGTAGAAATTATGGAAAATTTCTTCGATGTTTTCTGGGTTAACTGTGGTTTTATTTGTGGTGGGGTCTTTAATCTTGTATACATTATTCATTGTTTGTTGTTTTCTTAACCGTTTTGCCAGCAGTTTTGTGGCTTTTGGTCCCGTTTCATAATATTTTTGCTTTAGATATCTATTTTTCCTTTCAATTTCATCCATTTGTGTTTCTTTTATCTTTGTTTTTTCGTCTTTAATTTCTTGATATATTTTTGGATCATTTGTGCTTTGATGTTTACGTTCTAATTCCCTTAGTCTCTCACATCTTTGTTCATACGCTTCCAGTTTAGTCTTATTTGCTTTTCCTGTTTCAACAATTAATTTACCCCTTAACACGGCTTTTAGTGCGTCCCATAGTATTGTTGGGTCCACTTCTTCATTGTCATTCTCTTGGATATATTCGTTTATGTTTATTTTTATTCTTTCTTTCATTTTCTCATCATTTAACAGTCCTACGTTAAGTTTCCATGTTGTTTGTCGTTTTCTATTGTTTAAATATATTTCCATGTATATAGGATTATGATCTGATATTTCTGCCCCTCCAATCCAACAATTTCTCACCCTGTGTCTGTCACCTTCATTCATAAGGAAGTAATCTATTCTAGAGTGTACTTTATGGGCTGCTGAATAATGTGTATAGTCTTTTTCGAGTGGGTGTAGGTCCCTCCATATGTCTACCATACCCATTTCTGCCAGTGAGGTTCTTATGAACTTTGTTACATGTTTTTTTGTCTTCTTAACACTTGTTGTGTCAACTTCATGATCCATGACAGCATTTAAGTCTCCTCCACAAATTAGGACTCCTTCACTGTGTGTTGCTATGAGATCAAACAGATGTTGAAAAAAACCCTTGTCACTTTCTGGTGGGGCATAGATGTTCACTAATGTGAGCTGCATACCATCTATTCTTCCCTTTATTATTACATACCTGCCTTCTTTATCCTGGATTTCCTGTTCACTTTCAAATTGTATTTTGTTTGAGATTAGTATCATAACCCCCCTTTTTGCTCCTCCCTTAAATGAACTGTAGTAGGAGTTCTTATAGCCAAATCTCTTTAGTTTCACATGTTCTGCCTTGCTCAAATGTGTCTCTTGCATAAATATAATTTCAGCTTTTTCCTTCTTGAATTTTCTTATTATTCTTTCCCTTTTAACAGGTGAGTTCAGACCATTCACGTTTAGTGTCATTATCTTAAGATTTTTACCCATATTCATGTTTTTCCATTTTTTTAACTTGTGCTCCTAGCCCCTTTAACAACAAAAATAACACATATTTATATAAAAACACATTAAAAAAACTCGACCTCCGTACTTTGGGCCTTTCTTCTGCCCACTGGTCCCTGTTGGTGGGTGGGGGGTTTGTCTTCACAGAGTGAAGGGCCCTCCCTAGACCTGTATTTACTATCAAAGTAATAGTCATAAGTCTAGAAATGTCCAACAAATATCACTTAAACCTCTCCTAGCCGTCTGTTTCTCTTTTACCTTGTCTTCTTGGCCTTCATTTCTTCTGTGCCTTTCTTAATCTTTGTTATGATCTAGGCTTTCAGTTGAAAGCCTTGTAGCTTGTCCTGGGCCCGCTGCTCTACGTCTCTCCCCCTTCTTCCGCCGTTCACTCGTCTCCACTCCGTCTGTCGTGGTGCGTTCAGGGCCGCCGCTGCTCCAGCCGTCTCCTTCGGCACGCTCACCTCAAGGCCCCGCTCCATCATATCCCGCGCTGCCTCTTCGGCCGTGTTGTAGGTTCTTGTGCCTTCCTCCCAATGAATCCTCATTTTCGTTAGCGGCGTTTGGAATCTAATTTTTTTCTCTTTCAGCGTTTTTTTAATATTGGCATATTTCTTCCGCTGCTGCACGATTTCTGTCGGGTAGTCATGGTCAAAAAATACCTGTTTGTCGCCGATTCATATCTTTTTTTTCCATGCTTGCGTCAGGATTCTTTCCTTTATGTCATATTTCACAAAGTTTACCACAACTGACCTGGGTGGAGAGTTTGTTTTCGGGTTCTGTGCCGGTGTTCTGTGCGCCCGTTGAATCTGCAGATCCGTTTCTCCGGGTATTTCCAGTTCTTTTTTTAAGAACTGATCCATGAATTTTGTCATCGAGTTGCCTTCAATGCCCTCCGGAATTCCAAAGATGCGCATATTGCTTCGTCGGGATCTGCTCTCCAAGTCGTTTATTTTCTCCTGCATCCTCTGCGTTTGCGTCGTCAGGGTCTGTAGTTGTTCGTTTGCCTCGCTTTTCCAATCTTCTAGTTCCGAAATTCGGGTCTGCGCTTCTGTCATACACGCCCGCTGGGAGCGCAGCTCCTCCATGTTTTCCGTTAATTTACGCTCCATTTCTCTTCGGAGGTCCATGATTTCCTCCTTAATTTCTTTTTTCAGTTCCTCCTTAAGAGCCGCTAAATCCTGTTGTAGCTGTCGCTTGAATTCTCTCAACTCTTCACCCAAACTGGCGATGCCAGCGTTCATGTTGTCGAGTCTGGCGTCCTCCATTTTCTCTGCTGTGGACATCTCGTTTTTTTGGGCTTTGCGTACAGCGGTTTTTCCTGCGTTGTTGGAGAGGAATTCTTCAATTTTACCCTGTTTTTGTCCTTGTGCCCGGTTCCTTCGTGTTTTCATCCCTTGGTTTATTGATTCGTTTATGTCGAGTTGGCCATTTACCGATGATTTTTAATTCGGCTAGGGAGAGCTCTTTGTTTAAGTGTTATGTCTCTCCGCCATCTTCCCGGAAGTCTCAGCCACACATTTTTTACGTGGCATGCTTCTTTGTGTGTGGGGGCATGTTTGTTCATTCATTCATTCATGAATGAATAAACACCCCCCCCACACACACACAGCTTTCATTAGAGCCCAAGATCAAGCTTCTATATTGAATTATTCAAAAGTTAGACGTTTTTCCAAACTGTGCCATTTGGCACAATTTGGCACAGTTCAAAAACGCCTGGGAACTACCTGAGAACAAAGCTGTGTAATATATTCATTTTTTGTGGTATTGTTACAAAATTTTGACCTCAGCTGGATAACACTTGGTTCTACATTTCTGTTGCATTTTCCAGCCCGGATCTGAAGCTGTGTGTTATTTGCAAGCATTTGTATCCAAAAAAACACCCAGGCGAAATTTATTTTCTTCAAGTTGAGTATGTTTAGATGACTGTTACTCAGTGGCAGGAGCACTTAGAGAGATTATGACTGTTTTGCCCAAAAATTCAAAGTGTTTTCTTTTAAATGAGACCAACCCCATGAAGATGCTGCAAAGGGTTGAAGAACAGCTTTTGATTTACTTTGGGTACGTTATTTTTTGGCGTTTTTAGGGAAATTGACCAGAGTGCAAGGGGTTAATTAACTGCCCCTTTGTGTAACTCCGCAACCCGGAAGCAGTGCAGTCAGCGCTGTTCATAAGCAGGAGGCATGACATGGCAGAAAAATTAAAACTGCTTGTACCGAAAAAAAGTGTGGCGTCTGTCCACACAATATGTGGTGATTGACTCTTTGTTTCATCTGGGGATACTGGGTGGGGACAAACGGGGTTCGTGGAGGCTGGCGGACCCTGGCTGAGTTACTGTTGTCCTCCAACTGCTGTCCACCTGCAGTGGGTGTGGATGAGCTTAGGCTGTATTTAAGAACTTGGTCGGAGATTTATGGTCCCTGTGTGTGGTGATGGCATGGCTGTGGCTGCGTGAAGGGCTCCCCTGGAGCAGTTGGCAACTGACTGGCTGCTGGCGTGAGTCATGCGGCCCATGGGCCGTCAAGAGGTATATGTGAACACCAACTTCTGCACTGGACAGTGTTTAATTTGGTTGCATGTGTGTGCAGTGCCAGTGGTCCTAACCTCCATTATATTATGTTCATTTACAGCCAAATCACCACAGATATATTCATTGATGCCACACTATTGTGGCATAATTACGAGTCTTGTCAGTGAACTATAAGGGAGAAGAAAGGAAGGAAGGGAAAAAAAAAAAATTACTTGAAAGCTTCAACGTCCATGATGCTGCAAATGGAAATCACTGAGAACAGATTCAAATATTGCTGTGGTCTGACAACAAAGCAGGAACCTTCAAAAGACAAGCTCAACTTTTACAATATTAGTTAAAGTTGAAATGTTCAATTAACTGCAATGTTGACTTGAGGTCATATACACACGTGGACAAAATTGTTGGTACTCCTCTGTTAATGAAAGAAAAACCCACAATGGTCACAGAAATAACTTGAATCTGACAAAAGTGGTAATAAATAAAAATTCTATGAAAATTAATCAATGAAAATCAGACAATGCTTTTGAATTGTGGTTCAACAGAATTATTTTAAAAAACAAACTCATGAAACAGGCCTGGACAAAAATGATGGTACCCCTAGAAAAGACTGAAAATAATGTGACCATAGGGACATGTTCAACCAAGATGTGCCCTCTAATTAACATCACAGATGTCTACAAACTTGTAATCAGTCAGTCAGCTTATTTAAAGGGTGACAAGTAGTCACTGTGCTGTTTGGTGACATGGTGTGTACCACACTAAACATGGACCAGAGGAAGCAAAGGAGAGTTGTCTCAGGAGATTAGAAAGAAAATTATAGACATGCATGTTAAAGGTAAAGGCTATAAGACCATCTCCAAGCAGCTTGATGTTCCTGTGACTACAGTTCCTGTCAAATAAACTAATCTACTACTACTACTACATATTATTCAGAAATTTAAGATCCACGGGATTGTAGCCAACCTCCCTGGACGTGGCTGCAGGAGGAAACTTAATGAAAAATGGAAGAGACGGATAATACGAATGGTAACAAAAGAGCCCAGAACAACCTCTAAACACATTCATGGTGAACTCCAAGGTCAAGTACATCAGTGTCAGATCACACCATCCGTCGTCGTTTGAGCCAAAGTGGACTTCATGGGAAACGACCAAGGAGGACACCACTGTTGAAAACAAATCATAAAAAAGCCAGACTGGAATTTGCCAAACTGCATGTTGACAAGCCACAAAGCTTCTGGGAGAATGTCCTATGGACAGACGAGACAAAACTGCAACTTTCTGGCAAGGCACATCAGCTCTGTGTTCACAGACGCAAAAATGAAGCATACCAAGAAAAGAACACTGTCCCTACTGTGAAACATGGAGGAGGTTCTGTTATGTTCTGGGGCTGCTTTGCTGCATCTGGCACAGGGTGTCTTGAATCTGTGCAGGGTACAATGAAATCTCAAGACTATCAAGGTATTCTAGAGAGAAATGTGCTGCCCAGTGTCAGACAGCTTGGTCTCAGTCGCAGGTCATGGGTCTTGCAACAGGATAATGACCCAAAACACACAGCTAAAAAAACACCCAAGAATGTCTAAAAGCAAAACATTGGACTATTCTAAAGTGGCCTTCTATGAGCCCTGATCTAAATCCTATTGAACATCTGTGGAAGGAGCTGAAACATGCTGTCTGGAGAAGGCACCCTTCAAACCTGAGACAACTGGAGCAGTTTGCTCATGAGGAGTGGGCCAAAATACCTGTTGTGAGGTGCAGAAGTCTCATTGACAGTTACAGAAATTGTTTGATTGCGATGATTGCCTCAAAAGGTTGTGTAACAAAATATTAAGTTAAGGGTACCATCATTTTTGTCCAGGCCTGTTTCATGAGTTTGTTTTTTAAAATAATTCTGTTGAACCACAATTCAAAAGCATTGTCTGATTTTCACTGGTTAATTTTCATACTTTTTATTTATTACCACTTTTGTCAGATTCAGGTTATTTCTGTGACCATTGTAGGTTTTTCTTTCATTAACAGAGGGGTACCAACAATTTTGTCCACGTGTGTAGTCCAGTCTTAATCCCCTGAAGAGTGGCTGATTGTTGCATTTATTTCTGACAAAGGGCGGCGCGGTGGAAGAGTGGTTAGCACAGCGGCAGCACAGCAACTAACCCTTGGCCGGGGGATCCTGGGTTCGATCCCAACCCCCGACCAACAGTGATCTGTATGGAGTTTGCATGTTCTCCCCGTGTCTGCGTGGGTTTACTCCGGGATTTCTCCGGTTTCCTCCCACATGCCAAAAACATGCAAGTTAGGTTAATTGGCATCAAACTGGGGATTCTAAATTGTCCTTAGGTATGACTGTGAGAGTGAATGGTTGTTTGTCTCTCTGTGTTGGCCCTGCGATGGACTGGCGATCTGTCCAGGGTGTACCCTGCCTCTCGCCCAAAGATGCTGGGATAGGCTCCAGCGCCACCCCACCCCCCCCGACCCGAAAAGGATTAAGCGGAAGAAGATGAATGAAAACAAGTATTTATACTTTTACCAGTATTTTGTGGTTATTTTCTGTGGGGATCAATGTATTTCAACAAAATTATTCGGAAGACCTGCATCTGCTAGTTGGGGGAAATCTATAAACTAGAAGTTGTAGAACATTCTCAGAGTTAAAAAGTAAAAACCTTCGGGGCACCACTGTTGACAGAATTTCATGGAATCTAGTGCTGATGGAAAAAAAACATTTACTAGTTATTACTTAGGTATTCTAAAACTAAGACACTTTTCAAACTTATAGAAAAGAAAAATACTAGAATTTATCACAATCTTGCAGGACCTTAAAGTATTCCAGAAGATCTCTGCAGGTTACTTTGTTGCCTCCAATCTCCTTCTCTACCAGCCGCTCTGGCGCCAGAAGGAGAGGCACCAAATTTGCCAGCTCCTTTTTAAAATCCCTGTCGATGTCTGAAACAAACAGACACAGCTTTATTATTTTCTGGACATTTCATTTTAAGCTTTCTTTAGCCATGTGGCTGTCCAACTAGTCCATGTGTGTGCTGCCTTTTGTCACCTCTCAGCCTGCCATCAAAGTATGGGTTGGTGGCCACCTTCAGGCCAGGGTGCGGCAGCAGGAAGCAGCTGATGTTGGAGAAGCAGGAGTGGATGTGCTTCCTTACATTCTGCAACTCTTCATGTTGGTTCTGCTTTATCTGTGTTAATGGCAACAAGGTACGAGAAAGTTCAAGTCTGTCACTGACTGTTTTTATGACAAAACTGTCTATAAGAAACAACAATGAATGATTGGACTTCTACATAAACCCTTTCAATAATGTGTAAAAAATAATCTAGTAGCATTTTAAAAGAGGTCATCTTCACCTGGAGCCTTTTTTCTAAGAAGTCAATGCCCCCTTTAAGTCCATATTTATACTCATAAGGAAAACACCAATCTCGGATCAGGAACATCAAGGACTGAAACAAGAAGGCGCAAACAATCATGTTGACTGCTTCTGATCATTTCCTGAGAAATCTTTTACTGCCTCCTTCAATATCACAAACAACATAGATGACATCAAGAATTAGGATAAATGTCAATCATTACCACATTGATATGCAAGGAGAGAAGAGAACCTAGTACCTGGAAAGGTTTCTTGTAGATCTCCTCCATTGCTAGACGGCCATATTCTGTGAAGAGCTACAAATGAAAGCAAAACATTTTCAGAGATTTGGATGCTACCCCCCTCCCCCCCGACACACTATAAAAGCACAAACCTGCAAATGCTGCAGGTCATCCTCCTGTATGTTCTGAGAGAGATTATAAACCTGAAACCATAAAGGCAAATACAACACAAGGTGTTAACACTGAAGATCTGAAGATGGATGACCTAGCTACCAGAAAACATGACAGTCTTGATGTGTCACCTGCACAGAGCTGGTCATCGTGCTGAGAGCAAACACAGTAGCAGAGTCCTTTATCGTCGACTGGCTGTCAAAGGCTCCCTGGGTGTCGACGAGGAGAACGGCAACCTGTCAAGATGATAGGATTAAAAAATAGCAGCCAATATGAGTTTATGGTTAGAACATTCATAAACAAGACATGAAATTAAATTAATTTGTGTTTGTACATGTAGAAAGAGTCTACCTTGGTGCCATCAGGCTTCTCGACTACAAAGACTTCACTCCAGACTTGAATTCCCGTGGTCTCCCTCTCACAGCCTCCTCTCCAGGTGAACCCGGCCAGAGGTTCTTCATCACCTCCAATCCATGAGTCGCTCTCCTGCAAAGGGAAATATGGAGGAAGACAGGAAAGGGGTTAAAATTAAGTGTGATTAAGTGTGTCTTAATCATGCTGCTTCTTATATGGATGCCGAGAGAAACGCAATTTCATCTTGCCTGCACTACAGTTGTATGTACAGCAATATGACAAAGTTTGATTTGATTTGAAAATGACAGAGAGAAGATGTGGAATGGTTGGAACACATGGATTATGAGGAGAGATCAGCATTAATATGAGGGACTATAATTTTGTAGTGAGAAAGAAGAACCAGTTAAAAATGGTAACATGAGGATCTGTATCAGATATTGTGGATGAGCATTATGATGTGAAGTTACAATGTAGTTCTTCTAAAACTACCATACAGTGGGGCAAAAAAGTATTTAGTCAGCCACCAATTGTGCAAGTTCTCCCACTTAAAAGATGAGAGAGGTCTCCAGTTTTCATCATAGGTATACCTCAACTAAGAGAGACAAAAGGAGAAAAAAAAAATCCAGAAAATCACATTGAAGGATTTTTAATGAATTAATTGGTAAATTCCTCAGTAAAATAAGTATTTGGTATTTGGTAATTTTAGTATTTCACCTACAAACAAGCAAGATTTCTGGCTCTCACAGACCTGTAACTTCTTCTTTAAGAGGCTCCTCTGTCCTCCACTCGTTACCTGTATTAATGGCACCTGTTTGAACTCGTTATCAGTATAAAAGACACCTGTCCACAACCTCAAACAGTCAGACTCCAAACTCCACTATGGCCAAGACCAAAGAGCTGTCAAAGGACACCAGAAACAAAATTGTAGACCTGCACCAGGGCGGGAAGACTGAATCTGCAATAGGTAAGCAGCTTGGTGTGAAGAAATCAACTGTGGGAGCAATTATTAGAAAATGGAAGACATACAAGACCACTGATAATCTCCCTCGATCTGGGGCTCCACACAAGATCTCACCCAGTGGGGTCAAAATTATCACGAGAACGGCGAGCAAAAATCCCAGAACCACATGGGGGGACCTAGTGAATGACCTGCAGAGAGCTGGGACCAAAGTAACAAAGGCTACATCAGAAACGCACTACGCCGCCAGGGACTCAAATCCTGCAGTGCCAGACGTGTCCCCCTGCTTAAGCCAGTACATGTCCAGGCCCGTCTGAAGTTTGCTAGAGAGCATTTGGATGATCCAGAAGAGGATTGGGAAAATGTCATATGGTCATATGAAACCAAAATAGAACTTTTTGGTAAAAACTCAACTTGTCGTGTTTGGAGGAGAAAGAACACCATACATACTGTGAAGCATGGGGGTGGAAACATCATACTTTGGGGCTGTTTTTCTGCAAAGGGACCAGGACGACTGATCCGTGTAAAGGAAAGAATGAATGGGGCCATGTATCGTGAGATTTTGAGTGAAAACCTCCTTCCACCAGCAAGGGCATTGAAGATGAAACGTGGCTGGGTCTTTCAGCATGACAATGATCCCAAACACACCGCCGGGGTAACAAAGGAGTGGCTTCGTAAGAAGCATTTCAAGGTCCTGGAGTGGCCTAGCCAATTTCCAGATCTCAACCCCATAGAAAATCTTTGGAGGGAGTTGAAAGTCTGTGTTGCCCAGCGACAGCCCCAAAACATCACTGCTCTAGAGGAGATCTGCATGGAGGAATGGGCCAAAATACCAGTAACAGTGTATGAAAACTTACAGAAAACATTTGACCTCTGTCATTGCCAACAAAGGGTATATAACAAAGTATTGAGATGAACTTTTGTTATTGACCAAATACTTTATTTTACTGAGAAATTTACCAATTAATTCATTAAAAATCCTTCAATGTGATTTTCTGGATTTTTTTTTTTTTCTTATTTTGTCTCTCATAGTTGAGGTATACCTATGATGAAAATTGGAGACCTCTCTCATCTTTTAAGTGGGAGAACTTGCACAATTGGTGGCTGACTAAATACTTTTTTACCCCACTGTATATTGACTAGCATAATGCAACTGTCTTATGATCTGGGGGACAAACTGCTCATCATCAGGTTTTAATGAAGGTTTTATAGCATGTACACTGATGGGACTGAACAAACTCTACGTTAAAAAAAGGCAGAGGAAGAAAAAAAAAAAACTCCCAGAAGGGAATTCATTCCACCTTTAATCCAAAACGAGTATTATTGTACATACAACCAAAAACAACATATAGTTACCTTGTCTGTTTATCCAAGTAACTAATGAGAGAAGAACCACTGACCACAAATAGCTTTGCTTTAAAAGCAAAATGTTTAATTTGCAAGTCAGATCATGCACCAGCACTTTATTACTACATCATAATTCAGCTCTAATCCATATTCAACTGTTGTCTGATACTTCCACAGACAAAAGTTGTTCACACTCATTAACTAACTGCAACATTTGCCGAATACATGTACAGGGACATAACACTCAGGCCAGGCCTGAGTGTCTGTGTTCATGTGCTCAAGCAGCTGTGAGATACGCTCACAGCATTCTTTTATTTCTCCCTGTGTGTGTTATCTGAAAAAGAGTGTAAGGTGATCCTGACACGTATGTGTGCATGTGCAGCTGCTGTTCAAGAGTCTGAATAACACGTTGTTGACTCAACTGTTAGACATTATTAAGAAATTGTGGAAAAGGGAGCCAAGTGTGTGTGGTGTATGAATTTCAGTAAGAAAAAAAAACATGAAGTGCATTAGTCCAAAACTGTGACAAAAGAATTCTAAAAACTGTATTCAATGAAGTCAAATTCACATTACCTAGTGGTGAGAGCAGTTGATGTTGATTTTAATCTTTACTCCACGTCATTATCACCTGTTTAAGCAGGTATTCAAGTCTATTGCCAAACAAGAAGCACTTATCTCGCCTGTCAACTACGCATGGGAACTAGGTATAACCTTATCACTGTCCTTGTTCAGCCAGCCCACCTGCTTTCATAATCTACAGACTGCAAGTGTTACACAATATTCACCCCCATGGGGAGCATGAGATGTTGTACATTCATTTAGCTTTGGTAAACACATCTTCAACAGAGGCCTTTTAGTTAATACTGCTTTGAGCAATTGAATTTACAGTTCACAGTGAAAGTGCATATGGCACAATTCATCAGCATTATTAAAACAAAAATACTTAAAAACAATGGGGGACAGCCAATAATAATTTGATCACTGGATTATATGTCGAAAATGGGGATGTTATACACATTTTCAGGTCTATACTTTTTTCTTGGAGTCCAGTCTAGAGAGCTTTTTTAATATGGCACACAGTTCAAAATATTATTTTTCAGCTTGTACTGGGGCTTTCTGTTAACCCTATGTACATCTCATAAGAAACACACTGCTTTAGTCCTTCTTCACTTAAACCCACTCTTCTAAACCAACTTTTTGCCCTCACATGGAAGAACAGATATTAGGAAATGAGCATATCAACAATATGTCTTTTCACTGACATTAGAAAGAAAAAAAATGTTGAAAACCAGACCATTTAGAGTCTGAAACCTAAATTTTAGACTCAGATATTACATGTATTATTTGAAACATCTGCTTTACTTGATCTAACCATCCAACACAGTAACACTGAATATGTCAGGAACACAGGAACATCATAGCAAATCCACCTGAACAACAACTGCTCCTGTCATTGACTTCTATAATGCCAATAACGTATAATGAGTAATATAGAAATTATAAATTTGTAAAATTTATTTGCCAGGATATAGTACTGGATTACAATTTATAGTTAAAGTGTGCACAGTAATTTTAAAATGAAATTTTTTTGATTGCGTAAAGACTTGTGTAATTTTTGATTATATCAGATTTTAGTTTTCCCAATACTGTGACAGCAAGCATCCTGTGAAGATATGGCAAGAATTACTGGGTTTCTGTCAAACTTATTTGCATTTATAATGCACAGTTCTGATAAGTTGCCTCAAGAACTGACCGTTTCCATCAAATGCTTCAACCAAAACACCTCATTGTTCTCACCTGATTGTGCATGTAACGCAGCATGAAGTCCAGCAAGAAGGACTTGCCCTTGCGAAAGGCTCCAGCCACAGACACGACCACCACGTTCAGGTCCTTCACGTGATCCTGCAACAGGATCTTCTCCAGCGCACGCTCATCCAGCTCAAAACTGTGCTCATCATCATTGGCCAGAACAATCTGGACTGGCCTGGCCTTTTCCTCCTCTACTACAGCCTGAAGGATTAATTTGGAATCAGTCAGGGATTTGTCTGGCATTGGCAGGTTCAAGTGAATACAGTGAAGTTCCATACTTATAAAGCACAGCTTGATGATGCTGCACTTACTCTTGAATTTCCATCAGGGGAGATAATGATTTTAATTTGGTATTTGTTTTCCATTATACTCTTATTGCTTTAAGAATACAAATCTTTAAAATTAATTCCTTGGCAATAACTCTTTATGCTTTGGTCACTATAATACATCCATCCATCCATCTTCTACTGCTTTTCCGGAGGTCCGGGTCGCGGAGGCAGCAGTTCAAGCAGAGAAGCCCAGACTTCCCTCTCCCCAGCCACCTGTTCCAGCTCTTCAGAGAGGATACCAAGGCATTCCCAGACCAGCTTGGAGACATAGTCTCTCCAGCATGTCCTGGGTCTGCCCCACGGTCTCCTCCCAGTGGGACGTGCCCGAAACAAGTCAAGTGGGAGGCGTCCAGGAGGCATCCTGATCAGATACCCAAACCACCTCAACTGGCTCCTTTCAATGTGGAGGAGCAGCGGTTCTACTCTGAGCCTCTCCCAGGTGACTGAGCTCCTCACCCTATCTCTGAGGGTGAGTCCAGCAATCCTACGAAGAAAGCTCATTTCAGCCGCTTGTGTCCGCGATCTCATTCTTTCAGTCACTACCTAAAGCTCATGACCATAGGTGAGGGTAGGAACATAGACTGACTGGTAAATCGACAGCTTTGCCTTAGAACTCAGCTCCCTCTTCACCACAACAGACCGGTACAACGTCCGCATCACTGCAGATGCTGCTCTGATCCGTCTGTCAATCTCTCGCTTCATTCTCCCCTCACTCGTGAATAAGACCCCAAAATACTTAAAACTCCTCCACTTGGGGCAGAAGCTTGTCCCCAACCCGGAGAGGACAATCCATCTTTTTCCGGCTGAGGACCATGGACTCGGACTTGGAGGCACTGATTCTCATCCCAGCCACTTCACACTCAGCGGCAAACCCTCCCAGTTAAGACCTGTAGGTCATTGCTGGATGAAGCCAACAGGACAACATCATCTGCAAACAACAGAGATGAGATCCTGTGGTCACCAAGCATGACACCCTATGTTCCCTGGCTGTGCCTAGAAATTCTGTCCATAAAAAATATGAACATGATTGGTGACAAAGGGCAGCCCTGGCGGAGTCCAATTCTTACTGGGAATGAGTTCAACTGAGTGTTGGCAATACGAACCAAATTCTCACAACGGTAGTACAAAGACCAAATAGCTCGCAACAACAAGCCCGATACCCCATAATCCCAAAGCACCCCCTACAAAAAACCATAAGGGACGCAGTTGAATGCCTTCTCCAAGTCCAAAAACACATGTAAACTGGTTGGGCAAACTCCCATGAACCCTCAAGGATTCTTGAGAGGGTAAAGAGCTGGTCCGATGTGCCACGGCCACGATGAAAACCACATTGCTCCTCCTGAATCCAAGGTTTGACCAACGGCCGGACTCTCCTCTCCAGTACCTTGGCATAGACCTTCCCAGGGAGGCTGAGGAATGTGATCCCTCTAAAGTTGGAGCACCCCCTCCAGTCCCCTTTTTTGAAGAGAGGAACCACCATCCCAGTTTGCCATGGCAAAGACACTGCCCCCAACCTCCACGCAATGTTGCAGAGACGTGTCAACCATGACAGCCCCACAATATCCAGGGCCTTGAGGTACTCAGGGCAAATCTTGTCCACCCCCAAGGCCCGGCCACCAAAGAGATTTTTAACCACCTTGGTGACCTCAGCCCCTGTGATAGGCAAGTCGTCCCCCTCGTCTACAAGCCCTGCTTCCTCTGTGGAAGGCGTGTCAGTGGGATTGAGGAGATCCTCGAAGTATTCCTTCCACCGCCCGACGATATCCCCAGTCGAAGTCAGCAGTGCCCCATCCACACCATACACAGTGTGGACCGGGAGCTGCTTCTCCCTCCTGAGCCACTGGACAGTTTGCCAGAATCTCTTCGAGGCCGACCGAAAGCCTTGTTCCATGGCCTCACCGAACTCCTCCCATACCCGAGTTTTTGCTTCAGCAACCACCTGAGCTGCACTCCGCTTGGCCTGCCGGTACACCTCAGCTGCTTCGAGAATCCCACAAGCCAACCAAGCTTCATAGGACTCCTTCAGCTTAATGGCCCCCCTCACCACTGGTGTCCACCACTTGGTTCGGGGGTTGCCACCAGGAGATGCCCCGACGACCTTGCGGCCGCAGCTCTGGACAGCTGCTTCAACAATAGAAGTGGAGAACATGGCCTGTTCAGACTCCATGTCTCCAGACTCCCTGAGAATGTGGTTGAAGTTCTTCTGGAGGTGGGAGTTGAAGACCTCCCAGACAGGGGCCTCAGCCACACATTCCCAGCACACCCTCACTATAGGTTTGAGTCTACCAGGTCTGAACGGCATCCTTCCCTGCCATCGGATCCAACTCACCACCAGGTGGTAATCAGTTGACAGCTCTACACCTCTCTTTACCCGAGTGTCCAAGACATACGGTTGCAGGTCTGATGACACAATAACAAAATTGATCATCGACCTGCGACCTAGGGTGTCCTGGTGCCAGGTGCACATATGGACACCCTTATGCTTGAACATGGTGTTCGTTATGGACAAACTGTGGCTAGCACAGAAGTCCAATAACTGAACACCACTCGAGTTCAGGTCGGGCAGGCTGTTCCTCCCAATCACCCCCCTCCAGGTTACACTGTCGTTGCCCACGTGCACATTGAAGTCCCCCAGTGGGACAATGGAGTCTCCAAGAGGAGCACTCTCCAGCACCCATGTCAGAGACTCCAAAAAGGATGGGTACTCTGAACCATCATTTGGTGCATAGGCACAAATGATGGTCAGGACCCGTTTCACAACCCGAAGGCGCAGGGAAACAACGCTTTCGTCCACCGGGGAAAACTCCAATATAGAGGCAACAAGGTGGGGGGGGGTACAAGAATACCCACCCCTGCTCGTCGCCTCTCGCCTGGGGCAACTCTAGAGTAGGCCAAGCTCCAGCCCCTCTCCAGGAGACTGGTTCCGGAGCCGGAGCTGTGTGTTGAGGTGAGGCCGACTATATCTAGCCGGTATCTCTCAACCTCATGCACCAGCTCAGGTTCCTTCCCCACCAGTGGGGTGACATTCCCTGTCCCAAAAGCCAGTTTAGGAAGCTTGGGATCAGACCACCAAGGTCTCCGCCTTTGACCGCCACCTGATCCACATAGCACTGGACCCCCATGGCCTTTCCTGCAGGTGGTGAGGGTGGACCCATGTAACTTCTTCGGGCTGAGCCCGGCCAGTTCCCATGGGTGGAAATCCAGCCACCAGAAGCGAGCCATCGAGCCCCTCCCCCAGGCCTGGCTCCACGGTGGGGTCCCAGTAACCCCAAACTGAGCGAGGTACACTGAATCCTTGTTCTAGCATTCATCATGAGAGTCTGTTGGATCGTTCTTAGTCTGGCCCTTCACCCAGGACCAGTTTGTCTTGGGTGACCCTACAAAGCCATCAAATAATAAATTGTTCTTGCACCAAAGCAGGTGCCAAGAGATTATTTTCTCTAACGGTCTAAAACAGAAACACAGTCTAATCTACAGATATCTTATCAGATATTATATATTTTTGGCAAGGGGCCAGAATGTCGAATGAAACAAATTAAAGCCTCACCTCTTGAATCTCTTCATCTGGTAAGGGGGTCAGGTTAGCATTTTTCACCAAATCCGAGGCCTGAGTTCTGGCAGGTAAATAATAATCATCCAGGTCTTCTTCGGTACTAGCTAATGGAGGTTTCTTATGTCGTGTAATGCGGAGATCTTCTACACCATTAAAGCCTGCAGACAATAGGACATAGTAGGTTAGGATAAAAAGTAGCGATGGGAATCGCAAGGAATTTCGCGATCCAAATCGAATCGCAATACGATCCCATCGTGATTCAACGATAATCACAATATCGTGATATCAAGTGCCATGATCCCATATATTTCAGTTTTTTTTCCAACTAACTCAACCTCATGTCCCAAAGTACAGTATAACTGTTGACATCTCTTTAATATAATAAAGTATTCTCCTGGCTTCATTTTCCGTGGAGACACGTCTCTGCACACAGGGAGAGTGGTGGATGGTGTTTGGAATAGATTCCCACTCCAGCTACAGTATATTTATCTGACTCTGTGGACTTGTTTAAAAAGCAGCTGAAAACTTTTTTTGTTTAACCCCTTGCACTCCGGTCAATTTCCCTAAAAATGCCAAAAAATAACGTGCCCAAAGTAAATTGAAAGCTGTTCTTCAACCCTTTGCAGCATCTTCATGGGGTTGGTCTCATTTAAAAGAAAACACTTTGAATTTTTTGGCAAAACAGTCATAATCTCTCTAAGTGCTCTGGCCACTGAGTTACAGTCATCTAAACATAGTGAACTTGAAGAAAATAAATTTGGCCTGGGTGTTTTTTTTGGATACAAATGCTTGCAAATAACACACAGCTTCAGATCTGGGCTGGAAAATGCAACAGAAATGTAGAACCAAGTGTTATCCAGCTGAGGTCAAAATTTTGTAACAATACCACAAAAAATGAATATTACACAGCTTTTTCCTCAGGTAGTTCCCAGGCGTTTTGGAACTGTGCCAAATTGTACAGTTTGGAAAAACGTCTAACTTTTGAATGCTTCAATGTAGAAGCTTCATTTTGGGCTCTAATGAAAGGTCACACTCAGGGCTGTGTCTGTGTGTGTGTGTGTGGGGGGGGTTGTCCCCCCCCCTCGCTACAGAGGATAGACATCGGCCATCGCTACATGACGGATTATCCTCATGTCGCGATGTGGGACAGCAGCTCAGTCACCGCGGCCCCCCCCCCCCGCTACAGAAGAATAGTGGGGGGGGGGGGCGTTCACGGTCTGGACGCGACGAACGAACCGTGTACCGCGGCGCATGAACTTCAGACTTCGTGCGCCGCACAGTTGCAATTTACCGATCGGTCAAAAGTCATTTTGGATTACAATTTTCAGGGATAGAGAATAATTTAGCTTATAACACCTTACCTCTTCACAGCAGCAGCAGAGCTGGCGAACTTCTCTTCCTCATTGTCAGACGAACGCAACGCTGGTCCGCTCGTGGTTCTGTCTCGCGACCCGATCAAAACATAATTCCATTATTGCGGTTTTGTGCTTCCATGATTGCGGTTTTTGGTGAACGATTTTTCAAAACAAATAACAGTAGTAATTAAAAAAAGACTGGCGAAGGCGTGTGTGTCACTCAGCCTTCGTTGTCAGCCTCCGTCGGTCTATGATGACCATGGAAGAAAATCATAACGTCTACTCGGCTGGAACAAAAACAAAATAAGCACCGCCTGTGGCCGAACATGCCGATGCGCGAATGCTGTCACACAGGTTGCATTTGTGGGTGGTGTCTGTGCTGCTGGGTCTGTGACCGTTCTTTCTGCGAGTCCTTTTTTGATCCGCTGCAGCAGTCTGTCTTCACCCAGCCTTAAAAAAAAAACAGCTGGCGAACTTCTCCGCTTCAATTGGCTCACTGCATTCACAGCGTTGGTAGGCGGGTCCTTCTTGCTAGGTTTTCAGTCATTGGTTCTTCAAGGTTTCAGAAACCCAATTCAAGGCTTTTATTAGTCAAATGAGAGGTCAATCAGATGAACTAATCTGTTCGCGGCTGTGTCTGCAGTTTTTATTTTCAGTGCGCGCTTGGACGCCATCACCATCTACATCATGTCCTACATCACCATCTCCATCATGCATCCTAGAGCGCACGAGGGCGCTCTCGTGCGCCCTCATGCGCAGAGACTTGCCCACCCGCGGTACAACGGAGTGCAAGAGGTTACCAAGGCTTTCTGGTGAGTTTCAATTCAACTGCTTTTTAATGCTAAGTCTGATATTTTTAAATTATTTTAATCTTGTTTTAATTTTTTGATTTTGCATCTTTAAAATTATATTCATCTAGCAACTTCCTTTTATTCCACTTCATTGTACAGCACTTTGTGATTATATGTCTGTGAAAAGTGCTTCATAAATAAACTTCACTTACTTGGCGCTCGGCAAAAAACCAAGCTCCATGCCAGTGTGTGGTTTTTTTTTTTAGCTTAGCTGTTGTTAATGCTGCTCCAAGACATGTGCTGGCCCACGTGTTCCAAGTGTTTTCTTTTTTCACGCAGCACTTCTTGGGGGTTGTGTGTCATATCAGTCTTTCTTTCCATCTTTGCTATAAAATTCAAAAAAGGCCCAACATCTGAGCTAACTTTGAGCTGACTACTTCTGAACTTTCAAAGCTGGCTGCAGATCCCACAAAACAAGATAGGACTTCCACCAACAATGGGCACTTTTTCACCATATGGCTGCAAATCTTGCGAGACAAGCTACGACTTCACTTGACTGGGTGCTTGCTCTGCACCGTCTAGTGGACTGAAAATGCAATTGGTTGAATACCCAAGACAGTATGCAACATTTACGTGATAATAATAGATCAATCCATGCATTTCGGGATTGGTGTAGGGCTGCAGCTAATGACTATTTTACGGCTCGGGTAATCACCTACTCTAGTCGAAGATTACTCAAGTAATCTTATACTTTTTTTTTTCTTTTTTTTTAAAGAAACTTGCATTAACCAACATTTGCCAGAGTTTCCTCTGGTAACATTTCTCAGTGGCGGGCCGCCTCCCCAGAAATTTTACTGCTGCGACAAGGAGATATGAATTTATTAGGAAAAATATATGAAGCAATGACTTTCTGCAAGCGTGCACACGAACAACGCGCATGGCCATCATCCGCGCGGAGTTTAGAAGTGCCCCACTCACACGAGTTTTCCAGTCAGTCAGCAGGCAGTGTCTTGCTAAGCGCGACTGTCCAACAGAGACATGAGTTTATTAAAGTACTTTAAATGCGGAAAAAAATCATAAGAGGTATGTAAACACTGGTGTTTATCATGGTTTTAACCCGCTGGAAACGGGAGCAATAATGGAGAGTCGCTAAGAGATGTGGTTAGAATTCATATGCAGCCGGCTTCATATGAAGGGAAAGGCAAGGAGGACTGATGAATTGCTGAGGATATATTTCACCAGCCACTACAACATTAAGTTATGTTCTATAGGAATTGCAGGAATGAAGAGACTGGCAATTTCTCTCTTTTCTCGCATGTGCAGGTGTGCCGTTTTTATTCTCCAGCAGCAGTGACTAAAAGCAACAGCTAAAAACGCTAGCTCTCTTCTTCTTCTTTTAGATTTGATTGGCGGTTGGCAACCAGCTTACAGGTGCATTACCGCCACTGACTTGATTATCATCATTCTATATCTTTGTATAAGGAGTTACAACTCCTTATTTGTGAAAAAATTATCCGTCTTGGCCGTGGCCAGACATCTGGTTGTTCCTGCAGCAGGCAGGGGTATGCAATTTTCACTCTAAACTGGGGTCCTTCAATGGCTGCCCAGAGAGATGCCTGATGAGAAAGCCTGAGAGCACAACCATAACTGCCTAAGCAGATCATTCTGTACATGAACACATATTGTGGTGAATTATGTCTTTAGAGTCTGCTACAGTTCCCCATTATGTACCTGGCAGGTTAAGATGACCGAAATTCACGAAGTCAATGACTAATCTGCCAGCAGCCTTCAGACAAACTAAACGTGCCAACATTGGATTTCAAAATAAGGGAGGTTTTTCCTGCTGTCTGGGTGGTGAGGAGATTTCTAAAAAAAAAAACAAAAAAAAAATTATAAAGAAATATTATAACAGAAATAATGGCATCCTTGGTCATTTAAGTTAATTTATTTCATTAAATACAATTTTATTAATATTTTTTCTTTGTAATCAGAGTTAAATTATTGTTCTGTTTTGACTGCAAAATTATGGTCAAAAATGTAAACTGTTATAAGGAAAAAGTAAAAAAAAAAAATACCAGTCTGTTTCAAATTTATCTAAAAAGACCCAGTAATTTTATTCTAAAAAACAGACAAAAATTAGTCATAAAATAATCCACAAATTTATAATAAAGTTTCAAATGTACAAGAAAAGTCAATTTTACAAGAGGAAATTACAAATTTGAGGAACATGGTTTCAACTTCAGATAGATTTACAGAGAAAAGTAGAAAACTAAGAAAATTGTTATAAATTTTTGAGAAAAACCTCAAACCTGGAAGACTGAAGTCATTACTCAAGTTTTTAAGTGGGTGCTCTTTGTACCCTTAACTCAATTAGAAATTTTTGGTTGTCTACTTTTAATTATTAATTTCAAAGCACTGCTTTTACATGAGTAGAATTTCGGGTTACTATACCCACCTGATCATATAATTTAAGTATGCCTGAGTACATTACTATTATGAATGTTTCTTTCCCTTCCCTACTTTCTCAATGGAAGAAAAGAAACACTAGAATAAAAATACAAAAAATACACATATTTTTGTCATTTATGTAAACCATAACAAAAAAATCCTGCAGGACAAAACATGACACTTGATATTTTCTAACCTGTTTGTATACCACCATAGACAGAGAGAGAACCTGAATTAGACAGAGCTCAGAGAGGGCAAGATGAGACAGAAGAGAGGAGCCAAGGAGAGGGAAGTGTTCAGGCAGAGGAAGGAGGGAAGGATAACACCACTAAAAAGTCTAAACACAGGATGTCTGGGTGGGACCCCAACTGGCCCAATATTCAAGCCTCGGTTGTACAATACTTCAAATGGTAAGTTCCATATGCAACGTTACTGTGTAAAATTTTAAAAAGAAATAAATAGTATAGAATTAACATATTCCGGGATGTTTACTGCCCCCCCCCCCCCCAGGGGAAAATTATGCTGCCACCGTGCCAAGGTCTTTAAGCCAGAGGAAACACTGTTTGCAGAACTTTCTTTCCTAAAGGGCAGTAGTAATTGTACCAAACACTCAATAACAATGGTACACATTTATTGCAATGGTTATTGCAATGTTTATTGCATAGAACATAACTTTAAACAGTACGTTACACCATAAAGTTCCTATCGCTAGCCGTTAGCATCCATTAGCAGACGCGCTAGCATCTGGATGCAAATGGTGGTGGCTATATGTTTTTTGGTCATAACTAACATAGCTGACTACATTCTATTCATCTTAATTTTAAATCTCAATCAACATCCAACATTGTAGCATGCTAGCTCGCCGCTGGGCTTTATCATGTACACAGTGCACAATGTTTTCCTTCAATTTGAGCTTGAAATGATTCCAGACTTGAGATACTTTTTATCATTTTTTTTCCAAATTTTCTCCATCTTTGCTGGCCCATCACAATGCCGCTCTGACATGATGCCATTAAACAAATCTATGTTTTATTTAGGTAGCGTGACCGGCAGAAGGTCGCACTGGAAGAAGGTCATATAGACCGGAAGTGCTACATTAAACGACACGTCAACGCAAAAACTTTGAATTGAGAATTTTTTGTAACCGAATTATTCGAGTAATCATTGCATTGTCATTAGTGTCAAGTATCGTGATCCATCACTGAATCAATCTTTTGTCTCACCCCTAATAAAAAGTTAAAAGTGCAATGGAAACAATGAAGTGAGAAATAACTATGGAGACTGGCTCTGCACTTCTCAAAGTTGTTTTTTTTTTTTTTTTTTTTTTTCAAAAAATTATCATCATCACCTCTGCCAAGGGAGGACGGAGGTAAAGTTTTTAGTGGCTGTTAGCAACAAAAATCAAAAAGTTATGAATGGATTTTTATTAAATTTTCAGGAAAGGTGTGTAATTGCACAGGGAAAAGATTATTAGATTTTGGTGGTGATTCGGATCATGATCTGGATTCAGGAATTTTTTGAATATTATTACCTCCACCAAGGGAGGACGGAGGTAATGTTTTTAGTGGCGTTGGTTGTCTGTCTGTTGGTTGGTCGGGCTGTTAGCAATATAACTCAAAAAGTTATGAACAGATTTTGATGAAATTTTCAGGAAAAGTGTGTAATGGCACGGGGAACAGATGATTAGATTTTGGTGGTGATTCGGATCACGATCTGGATTCAGAAATTTTTAATATATTATTGTATACATTAATATGGCGCTTTCGTGTACTGCCCCTTTAAGGTGTGTCCATTGAGTTACATGTGTGGCCACGCACCTCGGCAACCCAGAAGCCAAACACTGCAGAAAAAGTATTAGGGGGCGTTGTTATGTCTATATATGAAGCCAAGGACAAGGCCAGGTGTCAAACTGAACATGTTTACTAGGGAGGCACTATACAATACAGGCATCACCGTCAGGCAGAAGAGGTGGCGGAGACACCGCCCCTCCTGCCCTCTTATAGCCACCCGTACCTCACAAATAAGAGCCTAAACTAGGGGTGTCAAACTCATTCCATGGAGGGCCAAGACCCTGCACGTTTTACTTCCACCCAGTGTCTTCAGCAGGTGTTTTCACTGATCAGCAATCAGTGGGAAGAAATTCAGTGAAATCACCTGTTGAAGACACTGGGTGGAGGTAAAACCTGCAGGGTCTTGGCCCTCCATGGAATGAGTTTGACACCCTTGGCCTAAACTATACACCCCCCCCCCCTTCACAAAAGTCCAAAACACACGTACACAATTCAGACCCACCCCAATTTAGGACCCGAATCACGCACTAAAAATGACAAAAACAATATATCATAAGTGGCTTAACACATTCACACCAAAACAACTAAAACTAGGGGGGACGGATGGACTGCTGTCCAACCCCCACACGGCCAGGCGGATTATTCTGCCGCAGGTGCTAAATAATAAACAGTCCATTTGTAAACTAAAATAACTGCCCTGTTCCTAAACTAAAATACACAAAATAATCCCAAACTATATACCCAATAATACACCACACACAGGCACAATAAACTATATACACACAGCTGAAGGATAAATAAGCCTGTGGGCCCCCCTGCACCGTCCCTGCAGTTGCTTCAGCACCGGTGTGCCTCCTCTTCTTCAGCACCGGATGTCTCACTCATCCAGGCCCACCACTCACAGTCTCCTTCTGGGCATGCCATAGCTCGTTTGGGTGCCCCCACAAACAATCCGACAGTTGGGGAAAAGCGCCCTCCCATCTGGCCACGACATGCAGCCATCCCTGGTGCTCCTCCACCTGCCGTTTGGTCCTGAACTCCCGTGATTCCACCACCTCCTGAGCCTGAATCCAGTCCGCGGCTCCCAGAGGAGTTCTGCTCGGCTTGCAGTGTTTCTGCTTGGCATGTCATTCTACCGTGCCAGCCGGTCCTGCCCCGACCTCTTAACTTCACCACCGCCATCGCCATTGTGACCCCTTGTTCACCGGTACCTTCCAGCCAAAATCCAGGAACAGATGGAGCCAACCACTTGGCACCAACCACCGTCACAGGCGTCCTGCCGTGCCGCCCAGTTCTCTCATCCAGGGATACTTGGGCTCTGGCACAGGAACCCTCCCGTGATGGCCCTGGGTGATATTGATCTTGCTCACTCTCCAGGGTGCCAGGCAGTTCCTCATCCCGCATCGCACCATCTACCACTCTCAGGGTTGGACAGTCCCACGTCTCGGCCAATTTGTACCGAGCCGTCAGTTCCAACGTTCCCACCGTGGTCAGCCGTCCACCTCCACAACCACAAAGCGGTGCCAGGTCACTCTCAATTCTGACGTGCCAGGAAAAACATCTCACGGTTGTCCAATCCGGCACGGAGCCCACCGCTCCCACGTCAATCCATAAAACTTCCATCCCGTCCAACTCCATCATGCCATATGACTACTGGTGCTCGGAGACACAGCATGAACAACCATGATGGCGTGAGAGTCCTTGTGCCACGGACTTCCTCGCTCGGATCTGTGGCACCCCCTGGTGACATGAAGCAAGCGGCCATACGTGCTGCAGCGCTCTGCTCTTGCTGAACAATCTTTGTCTCTGAAATGGTGCTTCGTGGACCCACAGCCCTCACCTTTGAGCTTTCCCGGGGCAGACCTCACAGTCACAGCGCTAGCGTCGTCCTCCACGCTTTCCACGCTGACCGGGTCCACTACCTGTGAGGTCGACGGTGAGCCCAGATGTTGGTGTGATAAGCACTCACTCAGCTCCCGTGGCAGTTTATCCGCAGCTTCCAGCTGGTGAGCTAACTTCGTGGCGGTGGGCATCATCAGTTCGCCCAAAAACATAGGCAGTTTCGACACTATTGCAGCGCCGTTGGTATAAGATAAGATAAGATAAGATAAGATAAGCCTTTATTAGTCCCACAACGGGGAAATTCCAGGATTGCAACAGCACAGGGATAGCAACACTCAGAGCAACAATCAGAAGGCAAGAAAAAAAACAAGCAAGCAAGAGCAGCTAATATACATATGTACATATTACTATAAAATATATATATATATATACACACACACACACACACAGACACACAGTGCAGAGCATTGTAGCTGGATGGAATAAATATATGAATATATGAACACACAGTGCAGAGCATTGCAGCTAGATGGAATAAATATGTAAATATATAAACACCCACAGTACGGAGCATTGCAGCTAGGTGGAATAAATATGCAAGTATATAAACACACACAGTGCGGAGCAATGTAGCTAGATGGAATAATATGTAGATATATAAAAACACAGTGCGGAGCATTGTAGCTAGATGGAATAAATATATAGATATATAAATATAAACACACCCAGTGCTGAGCATTGTAGCTAGATGGAATAAATATATAGATATATAAACATAAACACACCCAGTGCAGAGCATTGTAGCTAGATGGAATAAATATGTAAATATATAAACACACACAGTGCAGAGCATTGTTGCTAGGTGGGATGAAACAGCATAACCGTCTATTTAGTTATCCTACATGGTATGATTATGTGCCCATACATATTCTCACCCTCCATAGCGACCGGTATGTTCCTAGTTGTATGCCGGAGAGGACCATTGTGTAAGTCTATTGCATCTTTTGCATTCAAAAAAAACTATTAGTTTGTTACGTCTTTTTGCTATCTCTGCGAGCAGCCCTGCTTAGGTTGTACAGTCTGACAGCCGTTGGTAGGAAGGACCTACGAAACCTCTCGGTTGTGCACCTGGGATGATGTAGTCTGCTGCTAAATGAGCTCCTCAGTGCATCCAGTATGTCCTGCATAGGGTGGAACTCGGACTCCAGCAGAGATGACAGTTTAGCCACCGTCCTTCTCTCTCCTATCTCCTCCATCGGATCAAGGCGTTGCCCCAGGACAGAGCTAGCTTTCTTAATCAGTTTGTTCAGTCTCTTCCTATCGGCTGCAGTAATGCCACTGCCCCAGCAGACCACTCCAAAAGTGATGGCTGATGCCACCACCGTGTCATAGAATGACTTCAGCAGCGCCCCTTGTACACCAAAAGACCTGAGTCTCCTCAGCAGGAACAGCCTGCGCTGTCCCTTCTTGTAGAGTGCGTCAGTATTGTGTGACCAGTCTAGTTTATTGTTCAGATGAATACCCAGGTACTTGTAGGATGTCACCATCTCGATGTCTGTTCCCTGTATATTTACTGGTGCTGTGAGGGGCTGCCCATGCCTGCGGCAGTCCACCACCAGCTCCTTAGTTTTCCTCGCGTTGATCTGGAGGCAGTTCCGATGGCACCAGTCCACAAAGTCCTGGATAAGCCCTCTGTACTCAGCTTCATCTCCGCTGGAGATGAGACCAACGATCGCAGAGTCATCAGAGAACTTCTGTAGATGGCAATGTGTTGTGTTGTGTGAGAAGTCCGCAGTATAAAGAGTGAACAGGAAGGGAGCCAGCACCGTTCCCTGGGGGGCCCCCGTGCTACTGATGATCGTGTCGGAAACACAGTCCCGGGTTCTCACAAACTGAGGCCGGTTCGTGAGGTAGTCCAGGATCCATGATGACAGGTGCTGGTCCACCCCTGCGCGCAGCAGCTTGTCCTTCAGGATCATCGGTTGGATGGTGTTGAAAGCACTGGAGAAGTCAAAGAACATGATCCTCACCATATTCCCGGGCTTCTCCAGGTGGGACAGAGAACGGTGAAGGAGGAAGATCACCGCATCCTACACCCCAATGCCATGCTGGTAGGCGAACTGGAGTGGATCCATCGCTGGTTCCACCAGGGGGCGGAGATGAGCAAGGAGCAGTCTCTCCAGGGTCTTCATCAAGTGGGACGTCAAGGCCACCGGTCTGAAGCTGTTCAGGTCTTTGGGGTGGGAAGTTTTTGGTACAGGTACCACACAAGATGTTTTCCACAGCTGTGGTACCCTCCCCAGTTTCAGGCTCATGTTGAAGATATATGTCACAATCCCACACAGCTGGTCTGCACAGGACTTGAGGAGCTTTGCGCTGATGCCGTCCGGTCCCGACGCCTTCCTCGCCTTGATCTTCCTCAGCTCCGTCCTCACCTGGGTCTTGGTCAGGGTCAGGATGGGGGGCTGTGTGTTGGGAGTGGGGGGGGTGTCGGTGGAGTGGGGAGTGGGTAGCAGGACTTGATTTCTTAGAGGCAGCAGTGGTTGTTGTGCAGACAGGGGGGAGGGCGGTTGGTCAAATCTATTGAAAAACAGATTCAGGTTGTTCGCCCACTCCCTGCCCCCCGTGGCCTGGGGGGAGGTATTCTGGAGCCCCGAGATGGTTTTGAGGTTTCTCCAGACCCCGCTGATGTCGCTCTGTTGCAGCTTGTCCTCCATCTTCTTCCTGAAGCTGTCCTTGCCTTCTCTGATCTATCTCCTCAGCTCCCTCTGTACGGACTTCAGCATCTCCCTGTTCCCCGACCTGAAGATCCTCTTCTTCTCTCTCAGAAGTGTTTTTATCTCAGGGTTGATCCAGGGTTTGTTGTTTGAGTGACGCCGTATGGTCTTGGTGGGAACGGATTTGTCCACACAGAAGCTGAGGTAGCCCGTGAAGGTGTGAATGAGGCCATCGATGTCCTCACCATGTGGATCGCAGAGCTGCTTCCAGGCAGTGGCTTCAAAACAGTCCTTTAGAGTGTCCACTGGTATACTCCGCCAACTGGTCACGAATCACCCCCTTCTCCAATAGTCCAAGCTGGCACCCACTGACCAACAGCTCCAAGTCTGTCACAAACCGCTGAATAGACTCACCTACCTGTTGGCAGTGCTGTCAAAACCGAATCATGTAAACCATGACGTTTTCTAGGGCGCAAAAATAGCGCACCATTAGCTCAACCACTGCAGCCTAGCTATCACAGTCACTCAGTGTGCTCAGAACACCGCTGTTCCTCCATTCCAGGATTGTGCACCAACAACTCACGTGCCCACAACTTCTCCAGCTTCCCAAGGTCCAGTGCCACCATGTATGTCCAGAAAATGGTGCACCACCTCAGTTAGGGGACCGATGGCTCATCGGAGAGCTCCAAAAATGGCTGAATTTCAAACCCACACACGTCCATACCTTGTTTTAATCCACTTTTATCCTTGTTGCCAAATGTTATGTCTATATATGAAGCCAAGGATGAGGCCAGGTGTCGAACTGAACACGTTTATTAGGGAGGCACTATACAATACAGGCATCACCGTCAGGCAGAAGAAGTGGCAGAGAGACCGCCTCTCCTGCCCACTGCCCTCTTATAGCCACCACCCGTACCTCACAAATAAGAGCCTAAACTATAAACAACAGGCGTATCTGCCAAACTTGTTTTTTCTGCTGTGGGTGACTATTTTCTATTCATTCTCTATGGTGGGTGTCCAATCATGTGCCATGGAGAGCCAAGACCCTGCAGGTTTTCTCTTCTATCCAGTCTCTTCAGCTGGTGTTTTCACTTATCAGCAATCAGTAGGAAGAAATTCAGTGGAATCTGCTGCTGAAGACACTGGTTGGTGGTAAAGCCTGCAGGTTCTTGGCCCTCCATGGCACATGATTGGACACCCCTACTCTATGTAGACCAGCATTTACAGCGCTGAGTGCTCTGAAACACTGAGCGGTGGCCGCTTTTTGTTGCAGCACTCAGGGCTGAAAAAAGTTCAACTTTTCAAACTACTGTACAGCTGCTCTCGTCAATGTCAGACCTTTCTAAGCAGCCAATCAGAATTAAGGAAGGGCAGGACACAGGACACGGATACAGGAAGACGACAACGGTAGTTGATGGTGGAGAGGCTGAACTTTGCTGCATCAAACAACCCGGTACTCTTTGATCTGACAGTAAAAGGATATCATTATCAAAATTTGAAAGCAAACGCTTGGAGGAACATGTCCGCATCTGGATACTATGTGAATTTGTAGTTGATATGATACCACACTGTTGTGTAATATTGCTTAATAATTATGAACCTTGTCAGTAAAGTATAAGGGAGAAGAGAGGAGGAAAAAAGAAAACGGACCTGAAAGATTCAATAAACCATGATGTTGATTTAAGGTGGAATTGCCGAGCCCCACTGTATGGTCAATACAATTATAACAGTCTTATTATTGTTATTATTATTATTATTATTATGTTGTCATATTGTTTTTGCTGTTGTTTCTCTCTTAATAATAATAATAATGGACTGCATTTATATAGCACTTTTCATTCAAATTTTCAGGAAAGGTGTGTAATGGCACACTGAACACATGATTAGATTTTGGTGATGATCTCAAAATGCATACCTCCACCAAGGCTCTTATCTTCTCAGAGTGTTAGCAACAATACTCCAAAACTACCACATGGATTTGGATAAAATTTTCACCAGAGGTGGTTCTTAGGCTACAGACAAATCCACTACATTTTGGTGATGATCTGAGAATGCATACATCAGCCAAGGCTCTTATCTTTCACAGTGTGTAAGCAACAATACTCCAAAACTAATGGACAGACTTTGATGCAATCTCTCTAGGCCTACACACATACCCATTACATTTTGGAGGTGATCCATTAAAGACGGAAGGAGCCTTGGCGGAGGTCTGCACTCTGAATGCTTTCCAGCTATGATTATTATTGAATAGAGAATAAATGTTCTGCAAAGATGAAGATAAAGTGAATGCTGTAAAGCTCAAACTGAAGACCGTGTGTGATGAGCTATATAGCATTTGGTCTTTCCATCTAGGTCACGCTCCAAAATAGCCATGTCCTGAAAATCACAAAGGGCCAGAAAAAGGAGCACAAGTAATGCAAGTTAGGACATAGTTTCTCCTCTGGCAATGTTCTGAAATTAATTTCCAAAAATCTAAATAAAAATTTAATTAAACAAAAATATATTTCCTTGGTTCTGTTATTGTACCACAACAGCTCAACCAATAAAGCGTAATAAACAGGACATCTTATTTCAAGTTTAGTAACTGATGAATGTCTTGACTGGTCATAGGCTTGGGTTAGTTCTTGAAAATGTGTACAAATATCCTCAATTACTTTGTCTTTACAAATTATGCTTAAAAAGTACACTTTAAAAAACCTAAGATATTCACATTTCCCAAGTTTAAGGAAAAGTAAGCTACAGGTACAGTGGGGCAAAAAGTATTTAGTCAGCCACCAATTGTGCAAGTTCTCCCACTTAAAAGATGAGAGAGGTCTCCAATTTTCATCATAGGTATACCTCAACTATGAGACACAAAATGAGAAAAAAAAATTCCAGAAAATCACATTGAAGGATTTTTAATGAATTAATTGGTAAATTCCTCGGTAAAATAAGTATTTGGTCAATAACAAAAATTCATCTCAATACTTTGTTATATACTCTTCGCTGGCAATGACAGAGGTCAAACGTTTTCTGTAAGTTTTCACAAGGTTTTCACACACTGTTGCTGGTATTTTGGCCCATTCCTCCATGCAGATCTCCTCTCTAGCAGTGATGTTTTGGGGCTGTTGCTGGGCAACACAGACTTTCAACTCCCTCCAAAGATTTTCTATGGGGTTGAGATCTGGAGACTGGCTAGGCCACTCCAGGACCTTGAAATGCTTCTTACGAAGCCACTCCTTCGTTGCCCGGGCAGTGTGTTTGGGATCATTGTCATGCTGAAAGATCCAGCCACGTTTCATCTTCAATGCCCTTGCTGATGGAAGGAGGTTTTCACTCATAATCTCATAATACATGGCCCCATTCATTCTTTCCTTTACACAGATCAGTCGTCCTGGTCCCTTTGCAGAAAAACAGCTCCAAAGTATGATGTTTCCACCCCCATGCTTCACAGTAGGTATGGTGTTCTTTCTCCTCCAAACACGACAAGTTAAGTTTTTACCAAAAAGTTCTATTTTGGTTTCATCTGACCATATGGCATTCTCCCAATCCTCTTCTGGATCATCCAAATGCTCTCTAGCAAACTTCAGACGGGCCTGGACATGTACTGGCTTAAGCAGGGGGACACGTCTGACACTGCAGGATTTGAGTCCCTGGCGGCGTAGTGTGTTACTGATGTAGCCTTTGTTACTTTGGTCCCAGCTCTCTGCAGGTCATTCACTAGGTCCCCCCGTGTGGTTCTGGGATTTTTGCTCACCGTTCTCGTGATCATTTTGACCACACGGGGTGAGAGCTTGTGTGGAGCCCCAGATCGAGGGAGATTATCGGTGGTCTTGTATGTCTTCCATTTTCTAATAATTGCTCCCACAGCTGATTTCTTCACACCAAGCTGCTTACCTATTGCAGATTCAGCCTTCCCAGCCTGGTGCAGGTCTACAATTTTGTTTCTGGTGTCCTTTGACAGCTCTTTGTTCCTGGCCATAGTGGAGTTTGGAGTCTGTTTGAGGTTGTGGACAGGTGTCTTTTATACTGATAACGAGTTCAAACAGGTGCCATTAATACAGGTAACGAGTGGAGGACAGAGGAGCCTCTTAAAGAAGAAGTTACAGGTCTGTGAGAACCAGAAATCTTGCTTGTTTGTAGGTGACCAAATACTTATTTTACTGAGGAATTTACCAATTAATTCATTAAAAATCCTTCAATGTGATTTTCTGGATTTTTTTTTTCCTCATTTTGTCTCTCTTAGTTGAGGTATACCTATGATGAAAATTGGAGCCCTCTCTCATCTTTTAAGTGGGAGAACTTGCACAATTGGTGGCTGACTAAATACTTTTTTGCCCCACTGTATCTAAACTAAAATGCTACTCCTTCAACCACTCAGTACTTGGCAACATATCTAGCATTTTTCATTACACAGGTTGAACCACAAGTATTAAACATTTCCCATTCAAATATTTAAGTGATTAGTTGTCTCGGCCACACCTTTCACAAGATTCAAACTATAATACAGCAGACCAGCGTAACAATCCAGCCCTTCTGGTTTGATTATTACCAAGGAAAGGTACATAAACTGCATTTAAGTTACAAATTGATGTCCATAAAAGTCAAAACATTTTAGCAGAAAAAAAGATTAAAGACAAACTTTGCAAAAGGCTCCTTTTATCACCTCTCACTCATAGACACCCACTTCATAAGAAACCTGTATTTACCTATAAGAAAACTGACAGCATACACTCAAGCACCCTGAAAATATTAAATTATCAAGTGCTACTAATAAGCATCAGCCTAAAAAAACATTTATCACCATTTTTTTCAATAATCCAAGTATGATCACATTCAAAGCAAGCTACACATACTGTAAGATTTCCCATGGCCCCATTCAGAAAACCACACTGTCAATGACAGAGTAGCTCATTCCAGTCTAATAAAGTCATAATAGTGCTCAGATCTCCTGACCTTTGACTCTGACCTGAACCTTGATTCATAAAGCCTTATTCATGCTGCACTTCCCTTCTAGTCTGCTTGGTCCGCGTGTGCTTTGGACGAGCCCGGCACGCATGTGGCACTGTTCATGCTCACTTTTTTCATCTACCCAGGCCAAGCGGTTGACGCATGCACACAACCATCATGTATAGTTTCACCCCCGCCCGACAGGGAGCGCCAATGCGCTGACGCGCCAGGATTTTCACCAACAAAGAAACGTTGCTTGCTTTCTGCTGCTTGACTTCCAGGTTTTCACTCCTTTTCCACAAAGATGCTGATGCTGCTGAAGTATTTATGTATGATTCATGTATGTTTATTCTCATCTTCCGCTTCCTCATTGTCTTCTTCTACTTTTCCTTGGTATGCTGTGCCAATAGCGCCACCTCGTGAATGTTCAATCTTGTGCATGCGCTTTTCAACACGTTCAAGTCGCGGGCAGGAGACGCGGTCACAAAATTTGGGCTGCATGCAGTCTTCCGTGGTCGAGCACTGCGGACACTAGCAGAGTGGAAACGATGTAAATTTTGTCACACGAGGTTTTTGGTTATACGTACGCGGACAGCAGAGGTGCAGCATGAATCCAGCTTTACAGGATGCAGGCCCAACTGAGAATCATTGTGTGAGAGTTTAGTGAGCATTGGAGAATTACCTAGGAGGAGTTGTGGAAAAAAATACAAATACAGTGATGTGAAAAAGTGTTTGCCCCTTCCTGATTTCTCATTTTTTTTGTATGTTTGTCACACTTAAATGTTTCAGATCAAACAAATTTAAATATTAGATAAAGATAACACAAGTAAACACAAAATGCAGTGTTTAAATGAAGGTATTTATTATTAAGGGTAAAAAAAAATAAATACAAACTTACATGGCCCTGTGTGGAAAAAGTGACCCCCCGTTAAAACATAAATTAACTGTGGTTTATCACATCTTTGGAAAGCTGAGTTCAATTTCTCTAGCCATGCCCAGGGCTCATTACTACCACACCTGTTCTCAATCAAGAAATCACTTAAATAGGACCTGCCTGACAAAGTGAAGTAGACCAAAAGATCCTCAAAAGCTAGACATCATGCTGAGATCAAAAGAAATTCAGGAACAAATAAGAAACAAAGTAATTGAGATCTATCAGTGTGGAAAAGGTTATAAAGCCATTTCTAAAGCTTTGGGACTCCCGCGAACCATAGTGAGAGCCATTATCCACAAATGGCGAAAACATGGAACAGTGCTGAACCTTCCCAGGAGTGGCCAGTCGACCAAAATTACCCCAAGAGTGCACAGACTCATCCAAGAGAGGTCACAAAAGACCCCACAACATCCAAAGAACTGCAGGCCTCACTTGCTTCAGTTAACTTAGTATTCATGACTCTACCATAGGAAAGAGACTGGGCAAAAATGGCCTGCATGGCAGAGTTCCAAGACGAAAACCAATGCTGAGCAAAAAGAACACAGACTCGTCTCAGTTTAGTTAGAAAACATCTTTATGATCTCCAAGACTTTTGGGAAAATACTCTGTGGACTGACGAGACAAAAGTTGAATTTTTTGGAAGGTGTGTGTCCCATTACATCCAGTGTAAAAGTAACAGCATTTCAAAAAAGGAACATCATACCAACAGTAAAATATGGTAGAGGTAGTGTGATGGTCTGGGGCTATTTTGCTGCTTCAGGATCTGGGAGACTTGTAGTGGTAAAAGGAATCATGAATTCTACTGTCTACCAAAAAATCCTGAAGGAGAATGTCCGGCCATCTGTTCGTGACTTCAAGCTGAAGCGCACTTGGGTTCTGCAGCAGGACAATGATCCAAAACACACCAGCAAGTCCACCTCTAAATGGCTTAAGAAAAACAAAATCAAGACTTTGGAGTGGCCTAGTCAAAGTCCTGACCTGAATCTGATTGAGATGCTGTGGCATGACCTTAAAAAGGCGGTTCATGCTCGAAAACCCTCCGACGTGGCTGAATTACAACAATTCTGCAAAGATGAGTGGGCCAAAATTCCTCCACAGCGCTGTAAAAGACTCATTGCCAGTTATCGCAAACGCTTGATTGCAGTTGTTGCTGCTAAGGGTGGCCCAACCAATTATTAGGTTTAGGGGGCAATCACTTTTTCACACAGGGCCATATAGGTTTGGATTTTTTTTCCCCCTTAATAATAAACACCTTCATTTAAAAACTGCATTTTGTGTTTACTTGTGTTATCTTTGTCTGATATTTAAATTTGTTTGATGATCTGAAACACTTACAGTGGGGCAAAAAAGTATTTAGTCAGCCACCAATTGTGCAAGTTCTCCCACTTTAAAGATGAGAGAGGTCTCCAATTTTCATCATAGGTATACCTCAGCTATGAGAGACAAAATGAGAAAAAAAAAATCCAGAAAATCACATTGAATGATTACCTCCACCAGGCCGGAGGCCAGGAGGAGGTTATGTTTTTGCCAGCGTTTGTCTGTTTGTCTGTCTGTTGGTTAGCAAGATAACTCAAAAAGTTTTGGACGGATTTCGATGAAACTTTCAGGCGTTGTTAGAAATGGTACAAGGAAGAACTGATTAAATTTTGGGGATGATCCGGATCACCGTCTGGATACAGGAATTTTTTAAAGGATTCTTTAACATTGTGAGATACGGCCATTTTCAACATGTGCGCAGGCGCAATGGAGGGCGCTGGTCATCGTGTCTGACAAACACAAACTCCGCGTTCTTCAAAGTTTTAGGCACAAAAGCACGCGGAAAACAGTGGTGGGCAGGGCCCGGCAGCGTGCCTGTGTTTGTGCTATGCTGCAAAAGCTGAGATGGGCAGCTGTCCGGCGCCGGATTATTTGGCAGAAATTCCCCGCGCAGCCATAGGGCCTGCGCAAAAACAAGCTCTCTGCCGGGGAAGCTTCTAAATCCTCTTTTGCCGCGGAGCGCAACCCCAATATAAAACCCACGCCAACCTGTCTACCCAATTTGCATCCGTCAGTGAAGCCCTGAGTGCTGCTTTCAGTGGAGGAGATGGACACAACACCAACACTTCAGTTTATTACTTCTGCCAAGGAGGTAATGCTTTTACTACTGAACCACTAATCCTATCATTGTGAATCCAATTGCTAGTCATATGTTTTCATGGTCAAGGAATCTGAAAACGTACACACAAACAATGTATGGGAGGGGAACTGTGGCGCTTGGCGGAGGTCTGCGCTCTCCGAGTGCTTTTCTAGTTTTTAATGAATTAATTGGTAAATTCCTCAGTAAAATAAGTATTTGGTCAATAACAAAAGTTCATCTCACTACTTTGTTATGTACCCTTCGTTGGCAATGACAGAGGTCAAACATTTTCTGTAAGTCTTCACAAGATTTTCACACACTGTTGCTGGTATTTTGGCCCATTCCTCCATGCAGATCTCCTCTAGAGCAGTGATGTTTTGGGGCTGTCGTTGGGCAACACGGACTTTCAACTCCCTCCAAAGATTTTCTTTGGGGTTGAGATCTGGAGACTGGCTAGGCCACTCCAGGACCTTGAAATGCTTCTTACGAAGCCACTCCTTCGTTGCCTGGGCGGTGTGTTTGGGATAACTGTCATGCTGAAAGATCCAGCCACGTTTCATCTTCAATGCCCTTGCTGATGGAAGGAGGTTTTCACTCAAAATCTCACGATACATGGCCCCATTCATTCTTTCCTTTACACGGATCAGTCGTCCTGGTCCCTTTACAGAAAAATAGCCCCAAAGTATAATGTTTCCACCCCCATGCTTCACAGTAGGTATGGTGTTCTTTCTCCTCCAAACACGACAAGTTGAGTTTTTACCAAAAAGTTCTATTTTGGTTTCATATGACCATATGACATTCTCCCAATCCTCTTCTGGATCGTCCAAATCCTCTCTAGCAAACTTCAGATGGGCCTGGACATGTACTGGCTTAAGCAGGGGGACACGTCTGGCACTGCAGGATTTGAGTCCCTGGCGGCGTAGTGTGTTACTGATGTAGCCTTTGTTACTTTGGTCCCAGCTCTCTGCAGGTCATTCACTAGGTCCCCCCGTGTGGTTCTGGGATTTTTGCTCACCGTTCTCATGATCATTTTGACCCCACGGGGTGAGATCTTCCATGGAGCCCCAGATCAAGGGAGATTATCAGTGGTCTTGTATGTCTTCCATTTTCTAATAATTGCTCCCACAGTTGATTTCTTCACACCAAGCTGCTTACCTATTGCAGATTCAGTCTTCCCAGCCTGGTGCAGGTCTACAATTTTGTTTATGGTGTCCTTTGATAGCCCTTTGGTCTTGGCCATAGTGGAGTTTGGAGTCTGACTGTTTGAGGTTGTGGACAGGTGTCTTTTATACTGATAACGAGTTCAAACAGGTGCCATTAATACAGGTAACGAGTGGAGGACAGAGAAGCCTCTTAAAGAAGTTACAGGTCTGTGAGAGCCAGAAATCTTGCTTGTTTGTAGGTGACCAAATACTTATTTTACCGAGGAATTTACCAATTAATTCATTAAAAATCCTTCAATGTGATTTTCTGGATTTTTTTTTCTCCTCATTTTGTCTCATAGTTGAGATGTACCTATGATGAAAACTGGAGACCTCTCTCATCTTTTAAGTGGGAGAACTTGCACAATTGGTGGCTGACTAAATACTTTTTTGCCCCACTGTAAGTGTGACATACAAAAAAAAGAGAAATCAGGAAGGGGGCAAACACTTTCACACCACTGTATGCACATGCATATACAGTTGTGTTCAAAATAATAGCAGTCCCACATCACTAGCAAGATAAATCACTGTTTTTGTTAGAATTTCAACTTCTACACTGCAAGTAAGTTTCTAGAAGGTTTAGTAAAGGTATAGAAAACCAACAGACCCAACAGGCATGACGTGCATGCTGCTGATTCTGTGAAACTGAATCATTAACTGAAAGGAGCGTGTTCAAAAAAATAGCAGTGCTGAGTTCACTTAGTGAGGTCATTGATTCTGTGAAAAAAAAATAGGTGTTAAACAGGTGGCCCTTATTTAAGGATCAAGGCAAGTGATGCTGCATATGCTGGCTGTGCATTTGTCCTTGAAAAACAGAGTAAAATGGGTCGTTCAAGACACTGTTCAGAAGAAGAGCGTTCTTTGATTAAGAAATTAATAAAAGAGGGGAAAACCTATAAATAAGTGCAGAAAATGATAGGCTGTTCAGCTAAAATGATATCAAACGCTTTAAAATGGCAGCCAAAACCAGAAAGGCGAGGAAGAAAAAGAAAAACGACTATTCAAATGGATCAGAGAATAACCAAACTGGCAAAGGCTCAGCCAATGATCAGCTCCAGGAGGATCAAAGAAGATCTAAGGTTGCCTGTGAGTACTGTAACAATCAGATGACGTCTATGTGAAGCCAAGGTACCAGCAAGAAGCCCCCGCAAAGTCCCATCTTTAAAAAAAAGACATGTGCTGAAGCGGTTACAATTTGCATTGACTGGCCTAAAAAGAAATGGCTTAAAATTTTGTGGACTGATGAGAGTAAGAGTGTTCTTTTTGGGTCTAAGGGCCACAGACAGTTTGTCAGACGTCCTGCAAACACTGAATTCAAGCCACAGTGCACAGTGAAGACGGTGAAGCATGGTGGTGCAAGCATCATGATATGGGGATGTTTCTCGTGCTATGGTGTTGGTCCTATTTATCGCATACCAGGGATCATGGATCAGTTTGAGTACATCAGAATACTTGAAGAAGTCATGTTGCCGTATGCTGAAGAGGAAATGCCTTTGAAATTGATGTTTCAATAAGACAATGACCCCAAACACACTAAAGACAGATGTCAACACTGCTATTTTTTTGAACATTATATTTCTTGACTTTCTGTAAAATATTATCAAATTCAATTACTTTTTCCAATTTTCCTGCTTTGAAATAGAATGTGCAGTGTCCCCAATGCATTTGTGTTCATTAAAATACAATTTTTTTGAAGAATTTTGACGTTTATTCACATTTTTCAACACACTGCTATTATTTTGAACACAACTGTACATATCTATCCATCGAGAGTTTGGTGGGCTTTGCAAAAATTGTCAAGCATAAGAAGCTACAAGACAGCATTTCCCCATTGAAGCCCTCTGCCATTTTATGCAGTACAGTAGCATGCTCATTTGGTTTTCTTGTTGCATGACAGATATGCCCCCCTCCAAATAAAAGAAAGAATATTTCTATGAATTTTTTTAGCCTTAGCACCAATAAAGGCTGTGAATCTGACAGTGTGCTCCAGTCTTTTCCTCTGTGATTTTGATGTCCTTAAGCTGACCACCACCTGCAACAGCTACAGTTTCTTTGGAATGACGTACAGAAAGTCCTTTTTCTAATACTTACATGTTAGGGGAAAAACAGCATCATAAAAGGTGCCTAAAGAGTCCCACCCCTAATACTTCTGACGGTATTTAATAAATTAGAAATTTATTTCCAATTTTACATAACTGACACTTGTTTAATGAAAGAGCTTTTCATTTTTAATTATAAATAATTCATACAATTGTGTAATTAAGAGTTTATTTATTCATTTAATTTACTCAATGCTGATCATCAACAGTCACACAGTGGGAGGAAAAAAAATCCAGAATAGAAAAAGAAAGATGCATTGAGAATTGTAATCTGCTCAAATTGGAGCCCCCTGAATCGTAATTAGCTGGAATCATGAGGTGCCTAAAGATTCCCACCCCTGATTCTCCTAGTACTGCGAGCAATCTATTGCAGCAGTATGTCAGAAAGAGAAAACACAGGAAGCATGCAAGGAAGCACAACAGTCCATTAAAAGTGACGCTGATAAGTGAACTCACAAACACAAGATAGAGAAGCTAATGCACTGCCCTGCTCCTCAGCTTGCAGAAAATGAGGACACAAGTAAAATTAGCTAGCTTACGTCTTATCATGGGGGGGAGCAGATGATAACTGGCCTAAATGTTTCCTTGCTCATGCACTCACAATACCTACAGCGTATCCAGAAAGTATTCACAGCGATTCACTTTTTCCACATTTTGTTATGTTACAGCCTTATTCCAAAATGGATTAAATTCATTTTTTCCCCTCAAGATTCTACACACAATACCCTATAATAACAATGTGAATTTTATTTTATTTTTTTTGAGAGTTTTGCAAATTTATTAAAAATAAAAAACTAAGAAATCACATGTACATAAGTATTCACAGCCTTTGCCATGAAGCTCAAAATTGAGCTCAGGTGCATCCTGTTTCCACTGATCATCCTTGAGATGTTTCTACAGCTTAATTGGAGTCCACCTGTGGTAAATTCAGCTGATTGGACATGAGTTGGAAAGGCACACACCTGTTTATATCAGGTCCCACAGTTGACGGTGCATGCAACCCAGGATTTACATCGATTCCGGATGCAGTACGCTGCAGATGCAGTGCGGATGGAGCCTTGCATTTGTCCTTACCAAATCTTTTTGTGTTTTGCAGTGGCATGGATGAGAACAGAGTTTGAAATACAAGATCACGCAAAAATTATACAAAATAACGCAAGATCTTGAAAAACACCCGAGAGTGACTGAGATGAGTCGATCGTGATCACATGAAAACAACAAGGTAGTGTGACGTAGCGGCAGCTCCCCACCTAGATTTTTGGGCTCTAAATGAAATGTAAGTAACACATTAATTTTAATTCTATAAAGCGTTTGTTATGTCAAATTTTTACCTTCTCTGACACAGCGGTGGAGAAGGAGACCTCAGAAAATAATGGACAATCCTTAAATCGTTTTTAATGTTCAAACGGCTATTAAATACCACAAGATACCGCGGAATTTCCTTGTGGATTGTATCTGGCATCTGTCAAAAATAGACTTGTTGCGTTTCATTAGCGAACCGAATCTGATGAGCCAGATTTGTTCCGCAGTGGTCCGGACCAAGTGGGGATTAGAAAATTGATGAGAATGGGAACCATTTGGTGCAGAGGCCGGATTGCAACCCTAATGGCGAGGAAGGCGTCAGGACCGGACGGCATCAGCGCAAAGCTCCTCAAGTCCTGTGCAGACCAGCTGTGTGGGATTGTGACGTACATCTTCAACCTGAGCCTGAAGCTGGGGAGGGTACCACAGCTGTGGAAAACATCTTGTGTGGTACCTGTACCAAAAACTTCCCACCCCAAAGACCTGAACAGCTACAGACCGGTGGCCTTGACGTCCCACTTGATGAAGACCCTGGAGAGACTGCTCCTTGCTCACCTCCGCCCCCTGGTGGAACCAGTGATGGATCCACTCCAGTTCGCCTACCAGCATGGCATTGGGGTGGAGGATGCGGTGATCTTCCTCCTTCAGCGTTCTCTGTCCCACCTGGAGAAGCCCGGGAATGTGGTGAGGATCATGTTCTTTGACTTCTCCAGTGCTTTCAACACCATCCAAACGATGATCCTGAAGGACAAGCTGCTGCGCGCAGGGGTGGACCAGCACCTGTCATCATGGATCCAGGACTACCTCACAAACCGGCTTCAGTTTGTGAGAACCCGGGACTGTGTGTCCAACACGATCATCGGTAGCACGGGGGCCCCCCAGGGAACGGTGTTGGCTCCCTTCCTGTTCACTCTTTATACTGCGGACTTCTCACACAACACAACACACTGCCATCTACAGAAGTTCTCTGACGACTCTGCAATCGTTGGCCTCATCTCCAATGGAGATGAAGCTGAGTACAGAGGGCTTATCCAGGACTTTGTGGACTGGTGCCATCGGAACTGCCTCCAGATCAACGCGAGGAAAACTAAGGAGCTGGTGGTGGACTGCCGCAGGCATGGACAACCCCTCACAGCACCAGTAAATATACAGGGAACAGACATTGAGATGGTGACATCCTACAAGTACCTGGGTGTTCATCTGAACAATAAACTAGACTGGTCACACAATACTGACGCACTCTACAAGAAGGGACAGCGCAGGCTGTTCCTACTGAGGAGACTCAGGTCTTTTGGTGTACAAGGGGCGCTGCTGAAGACAATCTATGACACGGTGGTGGCATCAGCCATCACTTTTGGAGTGGTCTGCTGGGGCAGTGGCATTACTGCAGCCGATAGGAAGAGACTGAACAAACTGATCAAGAAAGCTAGCTCTGTCCTGGGGCAGCGCCTTGATCCGGTGGAGGAGATAGGAGAGAGAAGGACGGTGGCTAAACTGTCATCTCTGCTGGAGTCCGAGTTCCACCCTATGCAGGACATACTGAATGCACTGAGGAGCTCATTTAGCAGCAGACTACATCATCCCAGGTGCACAACCGAGAGGTTTCGCAGGTCCTTCCTACCAACGGCTGTCAGACTGTACAACCTAAGCAGGGCTGCTCGCAGAGATAGCAAAAAGACGTAACAACCTAATAGTTTTTTGAATGCAAAAGATGCAATAGACTTACACAATGGTCCCCTCCGGCATACAACTAGGAAAATACCGGTCGCTATGGAGGGTGAGAATATGTATGGGCGCATAATCATACCATGTAGGATAACTAAGTAGACGGTTGTGCTGTTTCATCCCATCTAGCAACAATGCTCTGCACTGTGTGTTTATATATTTACATATTTATTCCATCTAGCTACAATGCTCCGCACTGGGTGTGTTTATATTTATATATCTATATATTTATTCCATCTAGCTACAATGCTCTGCACTGTGTGTTTATATATCTACATATTATTCCATCTAGCTACAATGCTCTGCACTGTGTGTGTTTATATATTTACATATTTATTCCACGTAGCTGCAATGCTCTGTACTGTGGGTGTTTATATATCTACATATTTATTCCATCTAGCTACAATACTCCGCACTGTGTGTTTATATACTCATATTTATTCCATCCAGCTACAATGCTCTGCACTGTGTGTCTGTGTGTGTGTATATACAGTATATATATATATATACTGTATATATACAGTATATATATATATACTGTATATATATATAGTAATAGATAGATAGATAGATAGATTAGTTTATTTGACAGGGACAGTGCAATAAACAGACAATTAATCAATGACAATCAATCTGATGTGTTGCACATAGAGTGTATAGCTATTAGCTAATTTGCAACTCTTGTCCCTGGATGGGCTTTAGAAAAGAGAATCAAGTAAAAAAAAGAAAAAGAAAATACACAATAACCACATACATCAATGCAAAAAGATTATAAATACACAATAATAAATATTATAAATATTATAAATACACAAATATTAACAACCTGATTCACATTTGCCTATTTCAGGCCTCCCTCCCTTCGTCACTCATTATAAACAAACATATGTACATACATACATGTACATATGTATATTAGCTGCTCTTGCTTGCTTGTTTTTTTTCTTGCCTTCTGATTGTTGCTCTGAGTGTTGCTATCCCTGTGCTGTTGCAATCCTGGAATTTCCCCGTTGTGGGACTAATAAAGGCTTATCTTATCTTATCTTAATGTACTGCTTCCGGAGTCAGTGTAAATCCTGGGTATGAAGCGTTAGTATGTTAAGTCAAGTTTTTACCTTCTTTGACACAGTGGTGGAGGAGCAGACCTCAGAAAATAACGGACGATCTTTAAATTGTTTTTAATGATCAATTGGCTATTAAATACCGTGAGATACCACGGGATAGGGCTGTGCGACATGACAAAAAAAATTGATCACGATATAAGTCATCTTATATAACGATAGCAATTTTCTGTAAATTCTACAGTTTAGATAATCACATAAAAAGGGCCATCTCTCTTTTTTTTACCTTTTTTTTTTTTTTTTTTTTTTTACATGTGCCATTTTCCCCTCAAAATTTTGCAGTGTTATAAAATAGTTTTGTAATGTGCATTTGAAACTTGATTCTCATAAAGTTCAGGTTTTTCTTCTAAATCATATATGAATATAAAGTAAATATCAGTAAGTTAAATATTTCCTGAGCTAGAAGAGAATAGCAAAACAACAACAACAACAACAACAAAATAACAAAAAATGTCTGAAAATGAGAAAATTACCCATGGCTGTCACCTACAGATATAAATTAGCCGTTAGTTTAAATCAGTGAAAATTTAAGTGTAGACTGGCATTCTGGCCTGACTTAACCCATTTGGTTCTTAGTAAAAATATTTCATATCGGTCATGATCTGAAAGTCAAAGACACAAAAAGGTAGTGTAATAAAATACATGTGATGACTTCAACTATTCATTATCACTACTTGACTAATTAAAATGATTAGAAATCAAATAAATTAAATTAACAGCCAACTTGCTCCTCCAACCCGTTTTAATGTATTTATTATTTATTTTGTGTGTATGTTCCACATCATGCACTTTTGTAGCTTTAATAAAATTTTTTCAGACAAAACTAAGAAACTCTTCAGTAATTTAAGCCAAAGAAACAATGGTCTGCTACATTCCATTTCCAGTTAGCACAACTTAGCATCGTCATTTAGCATTTTATAGTTAGACAAGGTATTAATGTTACTTCCTATTAAAACAAGGTTAACCAACTATCTTCTCTGACGTAGCACGATGGAAAACAGTCCCACATCCCTGGCAAACAGGAGAAGCAGCTATCTGAACCAGTAGTTTGAAGTTGGCATTAGCATCCACCAGACTGAAGCCTAGCCACCCATAACACACCTGTTCCGCTGTGCGCACTGCAGAGGAGAGATGGGGCGCTGACAAGTAGTGGTGAGGAGCTTTACTGAATAAATGGGAGTATGTGCATTTTAAATCACGATATAAACTATAGAGTATTCTATGGAACGATAGACGTTTTTATATCATCATCCGATATATAGTCACATCGCAGAGCACTACTGTGGGATCTCCTTGCGGACTGTATCCGGCATCCGTCAAAAACGGACTTGTTGCGTTTCATTAGCAAACCGAATCTGATGAGCCGGAGTCGTTCCGCAGTGGTCCGGACCAGGTGGGGATTAGAAAATTGACGAGAATGGGAACAATTTGCTGCGGAGGACGGATCACAGCCATAATGTACTGCATCCATAGTCAGTGTAAATCCTGGGTCAGAGCACAAACCAAGCATGAAGTCAAAGGAATTGTCTGTAGAACTCCGAGACAGGATTGTCTTGAGGCACAAATCTGGGGAAGATTACAGAAAAATTTCTCCTGCTTTGAGGTCCCAATGAGCACAGTGGCCTCCATCCATAAATGGAAGAAGTTCGGAACAACCAGGACTCTTCCCAGAGCTGATCGGCCATCTAAACTGAACGATCGGGGGAGAAAGGCCTTCGTCAGGGAGGTGACCAAGAACCTGATGGTCACTCTGTCAGAGCTCCAGCATTCCTCTGTGGAGAGAGGAGAATGTTCCAGAAGGACAACCATCTCTGCAGCAATCCACCAATCAGCCCTGTATGGTAGAGTGGCCACTCCTTAGTAAAAGGTACATGGCAGCCCGCCTGGAGTTTGCCACCTGAAGGACTCTCAGACCATGAGAAACAGAATTCTTTAGTCTGATGAGACAAAGACTGAACTCTTTGGCATCATGCCAGGCATCATGTTTGGAGGAAACCAGGCACCGCTCATCACCAGGCCAATACCATTCCTACAGTGAAGCATGGTGGTGGCAGCATCATGCTGTGGGGATGTTTTTCAGCGGCAGGAACTGGAAGACTAGTCGGGATAGAGGGAAAGATGAATGCAGCAATGTACAGAGACATCCTGGATGAAAACCTGCTCCAGAGTGCTCTTGACCTCAGACTGGGGCAACGGTTCATCTTTCAGTAGGACAACGACCCTAAGCCCACAGCCAAGATATCAAAGGAGTGGCTTTAGGACAACTCTGTGAATGTCTCCGAGTGGCCCAGCCAGAGCTCAGACTTGAATCCAATCGAACATCTCTGGAGAGATCTGAAAATGGCTGTGCACTGACGCTTCCCATCCAACCTGATGGAGCCTGAGAGGTGCTGCAAAGTGGAATGGGCGAAACTGCCTAAAGATAGGTGTGCCAAGCTTGTGGCATCATATTCAAAAAGACTTGTGGCTGTAATTGCTGCCAAAGGTGCATCAACAAAGTATTGAGCAAAGGCTGTGAATACTTATGTACATGTGATTTCTTTTTTTTTTTTAATTTTTGATAAATTTGCAAAAATCTCAAAAACCTTTTTTTCATGTTGTCATTATATGGTATGGTGTGTAGAATTTTGAGGAAAAAATGAATTTAATCCATTTTGGAACAAGGCTGTAACATAAAATGTGGAAAAAGTGAAGTGCTGTGAATACTTTCTGGGTGCACTGTACTGTTGGGACATGAATTTCATACAAATCACCACATAAATACCATAAATCAGTACACATGAAGTGCATAAAGTTCTGTATCCTCCCTTCCACTTATAACAAAGGTCTATTTTTATTTCTGCAAAGTAGGAACAGTCCATCTATGCAAGGTAGCGTATATCTCAGAGCTGTATCCTAAATCAGCTCTCCCCACTCACTTGACTCTGGCAGTACATCTGTACATCTGAGGCTGACTATGACAACGACACAGTCCATTTCACTACAACAACTGCACAAATAATGGAACATTTCAATCTTTAGGCAGCTAATATACTGATCCAAAAATGATGAAAGTGAAATTTAAGGAAGATAAGATAAGCCTTTATTAGTCCCACAATGGGGAAATTCCAGGATTGCAACAGCACAGGGATAGCAACACTCAGAGCAATAATCAGAAGGCAAGAAAAAAAACAAGAACATCTAGTAAACATATGTACATATTACTATAAATATATATATAGACACACAGTGCGGAGCATTATGGTTGGTGAATGTGCAGCAGAAAGTCTAAGCTCTCTCTCCGCGGATGCGGCGGGCCAGCTGGAAGTCTTTGGGCATGATGGTGACCCTCTTAGCGAAGAAGAGACCCACCAGGTAGGCCTCTCTGGTCTCCTGCAGAGCCATGACGGCGAAGCTCAGGAAGCGCAGGTGGGTCTTGAAGTCCTGAGCGATCTCCCTCACCAGGCGCTGGGCGGGCAGCTTACGGATGAGCAGCTCCGTGGATTTCTGGTGGTGACGGATCTCTCTCAGAGCCACGGGCCTGTAACGGTGAGGCCTCTTCACTCCGCCGGTGGCCGGAGCGCCTGTCCGAGCAGCCCTGGTGGCTAGCTGCCTCCTGGGGGGCTTCTTCCTCCAGTAGATGTTACGGGCGGTCTGCTTGGTTCTTGCCATCGCTCTTTATTATGCTGTCTTATATTTCTTGCACGCCGCCTAAACTTCAGCCCGCCACCCACGTCGTTTTCGCTACAGCTCCCGGTATGTCGAGTTTCCCATTAGCACCGGGCGGCGGCCAAGTGCTAGCTAGCACCAGCTCCTCCCCGCTGCAACGTCTCCCGCTGCAAACAGTGGCTCCGTCCGCCGACCCGGGAGATCCCCGGGGCGATCCGTGCGTCCGTGATATATATACAGAGTGAAAGGTGTAGAAAGAAGAAGGAAGATTAAAAAAAAAGGCTGTTGCAACGGGCAGCCGACTCGTGTGGCGCCGCCGGTCCGGCGGAACCGGAACCGGAACCGGAAGAGAACTAGATTATAAAACTAAAGCATCACAGTTTATTAAGTAGGGCTGTAACAAACTATTATTTTGGTAGTCAACTAATCTGACTATTTTTTCAATTACTTCACTAATCGTGATCATTTCTCTCATGTCCGCCACCTCTGCTTCCTGTTGGGGCTCTAGTACATATTTTACCTCAACCACTGTTTAAGCCTGCACACCTGTGAAAATCACCTTGTTGTCAGTCCCTGCTTTAATATAACATTTTATAAGCAGTTTCCAGAGCTAAATTAAAAAACAAACAAACAAGAAAGCTGTATTAATTATCACAAGTTTAAGGTTATATATTAGTTTATCACAGACAGCATAATGCCTAATGTAAATTAAACAACTGATTAAATATCTTACAACTGAATTATTGACCTGCTCCAACCCACAAACTAACATTAGGTGGAAGTTTTCTGTAAGTGCATTTTTTAACAACTAGTGCATTGCCCGTAGAACGCAAGTATTCCTGTCTGAAACAGGTATCCCAGTCAGGCTTTACAGGCCCAAATGTAGGCTGTGTTTGAAAGTGGAATACCAAGAGGTGTAACCTTTTCGTCGGCAATCATATGTTAAGAGTTTGACAAATATAAAAGGGAGTAAATGGCACTAAGATTTGATTGTATGAATATTAATTACAGAATACCTAAATATTGAAAATGAATTTGACATCCAATATTAACGACTGTTTAAGATACCTTGTTTGCTTGTCAGATTAGTTATTTGTGTGATCTTTTATCACTTATAATCAAGATAACAGTGTACCTTGCACTTTGGAGAATGGGAGTTGTTCAGTCATCATAATTATTTTAGTTTATATCACTGTTCAGTGATGGAGTTCAGTGGAATATTGAATTTCTTTGTGTATCGTCAATAAAATCATGCAGTACTACAACAGGACACGTTTACAAATATTTGAGACCCACTGTAGTGCATCATTTTATATTTTAGCAATATTTTGTTATTAAAAGGTTTTTAAAAACTTTAATGCTAAGACTGAGACGGTGCTTATATCGTCGCGCTGGGGCGATACTGAGGCAAAATAATAATCTGAACCTTGAGGGCGTGACTGGCAAAGACTAACAATGTGAGCACCACAGCTCTACTGTAAGCATTTTTAATTGATGCAAGAAGATTATTTATTATTATCATTACTATTAGCATTAGGGGCGCTGCTGAAGTCATTCTATGACACGATGGTGGCATCAGCCATCACTTTTGGAGTGGTCTGCTGGGGCAGTGGCATTACTGCAGCCGATAGGAAGAGACTGAACAAACTGATTAAGAAAGCTAGCTCTGTCCTGGGGCAACGCCTTGATCCGATGGAGGAGATAGGAGAGAGAAGGACGGTGGCTAAACTGTCATCTCTGCTGGAGTCCGAGTTCCACCCTATGCAGGACATACTGGATGCACTGAGGAGCTCATTTAGCAGCAGACTACATCATCCCAGGTGCACAACCGAGAGGTTTCGTAGGTCCTTCCTACCAACGGCTGTCAGACTGTACAACCTAAGCAGGGCTGCTCGCAGAGATAGCAAAAAGACGTAACAAACTAATAGGTTTTTTTTGAATGCAAAAGATGCAATAGACTTACACAATGGTCCTCTCCGGCATACAACTAGGAACATACCGGTCGCTATGGAGGGTGAGAATATGTATGGCCACATAATCATACCATGTAGGATAACTAAATAGACGGTTATGCTGTTTCATCCCACCTAGCAACAATGCTCTGCACTGTGTGTGTTTATATATTTACATATTTATTCCATCTAGCTACAATGCTCTGCACTGGGTGTGTTTATATTTATATATCTATATATTTATTCCATCTAGCTACAATGCTCCGCACTGTGTTTTTATATATCTACATATTATTCCATCTAGCTACATTGCTCCGCACTGTGTGTTTATATACTTGCATATTTATTCCACCTAGCTGCAATGCTCCGTACTGTGGGTGTTTATATATTTACATATTTATTCCATCTAGCTACAATGCTCCGCACTGTGTGTTCATATATTCATATATTTATTCCATCCAGCTACAATGCTCTGCACTGTGTGTCTGTGTGTGTGTGTGTGTGTGTATATATATATTTTATAGTAATATGTACATATGTATATTAGCTGCTCTTGCTTGCTTGTTTTTTTTTTTTTTTTTTTTTTTTTTTCTTGCCTTCTGATTGTTGCTCTGAGTGTTGCTATCCCTGTGCTGTTGCAATCCTGGAATTTCCCCGTTGTGGGACTAATAAAGGCTTATCTTATCTTATCTTATCTTATTATTATTCCGCCTAAACAATCACATTTTTGATCCTCTAAACGTTAACCAAAATGCAATTATTTTTTTTTTCCCCACATACCTCAGACCCAGTGAAAAATTTTATAAACTGGAAAAAATGTCCCCATGCTGAAACTTTTCCGACGTATCCAGCGTATGGTTGATATGTCCAGCATTCGTGGAGCAAAGGTTGGAGGGCCTTCCCTCCATGATTTTTTTTTTTTTAACCTGTTGCACTCCGGGATACCGCGGGCGGTCACGTCTCTGCGTCCTAGTACGTCTCAGTGCGCAATGAAAAAAAAAAGAAGCTGCATTTCCGTTCTTCCAGTACAGACACAGCCGCGAACAGAAAGCCAAAGGAGTGTTTTGATTGGTTTAGATTTGATTGACCTTTCATTCAACTAATAAGAGCCTTGAATTGGGTTTCTGAAACCTTGAAGAACCAATGACTGAAGACCTAGCAAGAAGGACCTGCCTACCAACGACAGAGAATACAACGAGCCAACTGAAGCAGGGAAGTTCGACGATTGCAACGCGTGCGTCCCGTGCGTAAAATCTGTTTTGTGTAAGCCGCTGGGTAACACACCAGTGTGGAGGATATGAATAAGGGTCACCAGTGTGGAGGCAAGGATCAAATAAGTGCAGGCAGACACGGCGAACTAAAGGTTAAAAGGGTGCTTTATTCTTCCTCCATCACGAGGCTCACTCAGCGCTGTGGCAGCACGCTGGTGTGAGCCCTGCGTCTCTAGAATGTCAGATGTGCAACGGTAGCGTTCGCCAGTCTTTTTTTTTTATTACTACTGTTCTTATTTGTTTTGAAAAATCGTTCGCAAAAACCGCCCTCATGGAAGCTGAGATGGTTTGATCGGGTCGCGTCACCAGAAAAATGAGTCGTAACAAGCGGACCAGCATCATGTTCGTCTGACAATGAGGAACAGATGTTTGCCAACGACACTGCTGTTGTGGACGGGTAAGTGTTATAAGCTAAATTATTCTTTATCACTGAAAGTAGTAATAAAAATGACTTTTGACCGATCGGTAATTACAACGGTCCGCCACATGACGGACCCTTTTTTGTGCGCCGAGCTCCTCTGTAGCGGGGGGGGGGGGGGGGAGTTGTTATCCTCTACATTGCAGATATTTTAGTATAATTTTTAGTGCACTGTAGGTTATTTTTTCTTGTAAAAAAAAGGCCACACAATTTTTACGTGGCATGCTTCTTTGTGTGTGGGGGGCTTGTTTATTCATTCATTCATGAATGAATGAACAAACAACCACCCACACCCACACACACCCACACACACACACATACACACACAGAGCCCTGAGTGTCACCTTTCACTAGAGCCCAAGTTCAAGCTTCTATGTTTCAGCATTCAAAAGTTACAGACGTTTTTCCAAACTGTGCCATTTGGCACAATTTGGCACAGTTCAAAAACGCCTGGGAACAACCTGAGAAAAAAGCTGTGTAATATATTCATTTTTTGTGGTATTGTTACAAAATTTTGACCTCAGCTGGATAACACTTGGTTCTACATTTCTGTTGCATTTTCCAGCCAGTAGCTGACAGCTGTGTGTTATTTGCAAGCATTTGTATCTAAAAACACACCCAGGCAAACTTTATTTTCTTCAAGTTCAGTATGTTTAGATGACTGTTACTCAGTGGCAGGAGCACTTAGATTATGACTGTTTTGCCAAAAAATTCAAAGTGTTTTCTTTTAAATGAGACCAACCCCATGAAGATGCTGCAAAGGGTTGAAGAACAGCTTTTGATTTACTTTGGGTACGTTATTTTTAGGCGTTTTTAGGGAAATTGACCAGCGTGCAAGGGGTTAAACCTTTGCAGTCTGTACCATCAGCTGTCCATGCTGTTCTGATAGATATGCCAAAATGTCAGAACACTGGAGGAGGTGGATCCAATCAGCTGATCGCTCGATCTACAGAGCTCAGCTGTTTTCCATGATACATCAGCCTCTGGGCAAAAGCACACTCCATGCATCTTTTTTTCACTTTATTAAAAATAATTTTATTTTTTTTTTAAATCACCATCAGTTAGCGTGCCTTTGAGCCAGGTCGTGTCTGGCTGCTGCTTCTCCCAGCACGTTCTGTGTTGATTTATCAGACCTGGTCCCGCTGACGCTTCGCCCAGTCTGCTCACACACCTCATGTTCTCCACATATGGCGAATTATCCTTTAGACCTACGCAATCACTGCAACTTTATGTTCTACTTTTTTTAAGCGTTAAATCTTCAGTATTATCTTTTTCTAGTCAAATTTGTTGTTTTTCACTTCCTTACTTTGTCCAGGGAACACTGTGGTGACTCACAGGTCGTGATGCTGTGCGTTATCCAATCAGCATGGTCGTAATGTGGCGTATTGTCCAATCAGCATGGCCGTGATGCTGTGTATTATCCAATCAGCACTGAGTCAATCTGAAACCCCACCCACACTTCTTGAAGCCAGGCATGAAGAGGGAAAGAGCGATGACAGAGCGGTGGCTAAACTTTTATTGATAAAAATTACATATTTTGACTGAGTGACTCCATATTCGGGGATGCACACCCTGGTAACCTCAGCAAAGCACATTTAAAATCTTAGGTCAGTCTGAGAAATGGTTCAAGGGATATGCATGGAAAACACACACACACACACAGATTTTGTGAATTTATAGATAGATACAATTCAGAAAGGTAAACTTTCATATTCAGTATTCACTGCACTTACGAGTGATGATTCAAGCCGTTTAATTTTGATGATTATGGTTGTAGGTTTTTATTTATTAAATTACAAACTGGGATTTCTAATTAACCCAGATGCACTAATATTCAGAATGAAGGCTAATATTAACAAAGATGAAAAAAAGATGGCGACTCCTGTAATTCAGTCATTTACTGCAATCAACGACACGTTAGCCATGACTTAAACAGCTCAGCCCTCAGCAATCAGAGAGCTTATTGGCAAACAGGTAAGCTAGCATAAACAGCATGTACTAACAATACTGTTGTTTTCCTAAAACTTGAAACAGTTGGCCATTGAAAATAAGCGGCGCCAACTTTCTTTACTCGTTAAAACTTACCAAGCAGAAGCAGCCGTTAATGTCGCAGCTCCTGGGTGCCATCGTTTCAGATGCTCATGCATCACTGTAGTGCTGCCACAATAGGAAAGGTCTGCCTTGCAAAGTCTGCGTTTTAATTGTTTTTTTTTATTTTCTGTGAAATGTTCCCATACTATATAAAGTTTGGGTCTGCCTTTTTTTTAGCCCCACTTCGAGTTGTTTATCTTTTCGCTTTGTCATGCTGTGCTCCTCTTCTTCTTGGCTGGAAATTGTTCACACATGCCGGACAACAGAGGTGCTACTGCCCGCAGCAGTTCTGATTGTGCATTGCAGTTACAAGTGAACATTTCCGCAGCATGAATATAAACTTTAAAAGTAAACGATTTGTCGACAATAAAAATCTGCGTTGACAAATTTTTATTGTTGACGTTATCGACAACGTTGACTAATCATTTCAGCCCTATTATCAAGCATGAATATATGAAGTATTTGCTGTGTTGAGAAAGCAAGACAAATTTGAGTAGAAATCTCCTTTCTGCTGTTGCAACACTAGCCACGGTTACATGGGCAAAATTTCTTCAATCTGATTGCAACTCAGATTAGAACTTTACTGTTTATATGGATCCTGAAAAAGCTGATCCGATTAGGACGTGCGTTTCCATGTGTCACACGTTTGAATGGACTAAATCATTTTGACATGCGCACATTATCCGACATTCCGGAAATAGTAGAAGAAGCAACTTCCGATGTAAACAAACCCCGCTTCATGTCTTTCTCTTTTTGAAATGCACCTGTATTGTGTTATTCAGACTGTACTTTTGTTTCTGCTGGTCTCCATAATGAAGCTACAAGCCCAGCAGTACATACTTCTGCATATGACGAACAGGGGGAGACAGCAGGACCATATAAACCAGATTTGTTTTACGCCCGCCATGTTTTCCGCTAGCTGCTGTAAAGGCGGGAATATGTCACGTTGATGTGTGGCTGACGTACAGACATGCGCAGTAAACATATTTTTGACCCAAATTTCGGAATAAGTGTTTATATGGACACCAATCGGATTAACAATTGGCATAACCCCCCTGTCTCAATCGGAAGGAAATTTTGATCCGAATGACCGTGATCGGGTCAGAATATTCAGATTGGCGTGTTTACATGAAGCACTTTTATTCCAATCAGGCTTTTAATCCAGTTACTTGTGTCCATGTAAGCATGGCTATTGACTATTAATGACAGAGATTCACCAAATGGGCTACAACACCTTCCTCCAGCCTTATTCCAACTGGGCTGTACATTTGAACAACTAACAGTGATTAATTAATGAAAGATAAGTCTGCTTTGTTCAAGTATATCAAGTAAGGGATATTTTTGATTGAGTAAAGGGAGCAAAGAATCCACTTAACTTATTAAGATGCGGGTATACTGAGTTTGTTGCACCCCAGCACTAAAGGACAACTGAACTCGGCCTCTCTGGGCATGAGTCAATAAGGGCAAATGTTCACTTGCAGCAAGCAGACCAATGGGAAGTCAGTGAAAACAAAGTACAGCTTAAGAGTGGCTGCTGTTAGTGAATGTTGTTGCCACAGAGTCAGCTGGCCTGTATGAAAGTAGATATAAGGGTTATCATGATAAGGGACTTTTATATCAGTGATGGGCCTTGGAAACTGCTAAATAAATGCAGCCTGCATTTTCAAATTGGGGAGTGGTTGTATTTACCTTAAAGATGCACTACAGCAGCTCTAAAACCACTTCAAAAACAAATATGTATTGCCTAAAATAGTATATTGTGGCTTTTATACACATACAAAAAAAAACTTTCATTGCTTTAGAATTGCTTGGAAAGAGCTTTTAAATCTTTCACCTACTTAAGTATGTGTGGATCTATGAATATTCTAATTAGCGGCCTGCAGAGCTTGCATGTGACTAGTCGCCACGACTCCTGGTGGGTGGGCTGCTCGTCTGTTCATGACACTTCCAGATGTTAAAGTTTTGCCTGTATCTTAAAATAAAAAGCAAAACATTTTTCTGAAAAGGTTGAGGTGAGAGATAGATGTGAAGTTTCCAAATATGTGTTTATTTTTTACTAACAACCAGTCCCCTGTCCGCCGACGACTGAGCAGGGAGGGGAGAGGAAAGACCCAATTTGAATGTGGCTACAGCGCGACGCCCCGTCCGCCAAAGAAGTGAGCTGAGAGTACGGCTGTGCGATATAACAAAAATTTCATATCACGGTATCAGTCATCTTGTATCACGGTAACGATATATATCACGATACACATTTTATGTAAGTTCTACAGTTTACATAATATAAAAAGGACCATCTCTTTTTTAAACTTTTTTTTTTTTTTTTTTACATGCACCTTTTTCCCCCTCATAATTTTGCAGTGTCATACAATAGTTTTTAATGTGCATTTGAGACTCGATTCTCATACATTTCAGGCTTTCTTCTAAAGCATATATGAATAAAAAGTAAACATCAATAAGTTAAATATTTCCTGAGCCAGAGGAGAATAAAAAAAACAAAACCATAAACAAATGTCTGAAAATGAGAAAATTACCCATCGCTCCCATCTCCAGATATAAATTAACTGCTAGTTTAAATCAATGAAAATTTAAGTGTGGAGCTACAGCGTGCAGCCTGCCATTGTTTGCTTCTTAGTAAAAATATTTCAGATTGGTCGTGATCTAAAAATCAAAGACACAAAAGGTAATGTAATAAAATACATCTGATGACCAACTTTATTCATCATCACTACTTGATTAATTAAAATTATTAGAAATCAAAAAAAAAAAATTACATTAAGCAGTCCCTCCAGGATTTTGCAATGTTGCCATCACGTGAAATCAGCCAATCAGCACGACTACTGCGCGACTTTGCAACTTTGTTCAATCACCGCAACTTTCCCGCAATTTTGGCCAATCCTCGTCAACTTCTGCCAATTTCACCAATCAAATTTGTCCCTGAGTGGCGCTCAAACACTCAACCAATCAAATAAGTTCAGATACTCATGCACCACTGCAGTGCTGCCATGATAGGAAAAGTCTACCTTGCAAAGTCTGCATTTTACTTGTTTTGTTGTTGTTTTTTTCTTTGAAATGTTCCCATACTACAGAAAGTTTGTCAACTTGTTTATGTTTTCTCTTTACCATGCTGTGCTCCTCTTCCTCCTCGCTGGAAATTGTTCACGCATGCCAGACAACAGAGGCGCTACTACATGCAGCAGTTCTGGTCATGCATTGCAGTTACAACTGAACATTTCCATGGTATGCATATAAACTTTATAATTAAACGATTTGTCGACAATAAAAATCTTTGTTGACAAATTCTTATTGTCAACGTTATCAATGTCGACTAATCATTTCAGCCTGACAGAACACATCACCAAAAACAGCGTGCGATTTAAAAAAAAAAAAACACTCACCCGTGAGGTTTCCAACACAGTCCCTTCCTCCGTCTCCCCCAGCCTGCCGGTGGACGTCTCGCCATGTCACTGTCCTGACCTCGTGTACGAAGTGTTGGGTTTGTGTTGAAAAATGTCCACTTGCCCCAAAAGCACCCCATCGCAAGCGCGCGCGTGAGGAGAGACGCCGTAAAACTACAACCAAATGAGCAAATTTAACACTACAGCTAGTGTTTGATCACTTCACACATCTTTAGAGGTAAAATCGTTACTACATCTTTACAATTGAATCTCCGGTCTGGACACGGACACCCCCCCCCCCCCCGTAAATGAAAGATGAGTGTCTGATGAGACAAGTGTGTGTCAAGACGTGGTAGGTAGGAGTTAGCACGGAAAGAGAGAGAATATTGTCTGTAATTTTTTTTTTCCAGAAAAACACAGACGCCAATAGACAATACGGAGCAACAGAATAAACTATTTTTTCCTCCCTGCTCAGTACTGAATGGTTGGGGACCGTAGGGAGTTTTCAAATGAAGGTGCTGCCAATAATTTCCAAATCTATACTCTTTAACATGCATTCAATGCAATTTAGCACTTGTAATGGATACTGTGTTAAAGTCTGTAATTGCTGTTGCACAAAAGAGTTTTTCTGTATAGCAGAAGTTTCTGCTTAATTTACAAATCACTGTTTAATAGGAAATTTTTAACAATCCTGTGCTTTTCTTGTATTGTTACTATAGAAAATCACTGCCGTAAAAATCACCACAGCTCGGTGGCACAGTGGCTAGCACTATGGCAGCACAGTAAGAAGGCCATGGGATTGATTCCACCCCTGACCATCGTGGGTTCAATCCCACCCCCTGACCATCGGTGACCCTTCTGTGTGGAGTTTACATGTTCTCCCCATATCTGCGTGGGTTTACCCTGGGTACTCCGGTTTCCTCCCACAAGCCAAAAACATGCAAGTTAGGTTAATTGGAGACACTAAAGTGGCCCTAGGTGAGAATGTGTGTGTGAATGGTGAAGGGATTGGCGCTTCGTGACATGCAATTACACATTGATGCTACAGACACAGGAGAACCATGCAAAGTAGCTTACTAGCTAGCAGCTGGATGAAACAGTCTGAACTAGAAAAGCACTCGGGGACTTCCGGTTATGGCGGCCGCCTAGAAGGACACGTATCACTCTGCTCTGCTCCTGGAAATAAAAATTCGGCAAATAACTCTCTCATTCGGAACAGAACTTTTCCCAGCGTTTGGGTGAGGATATGCCGGTGAAGACTAAGGCTGGGAAATCAGGAGGGGGAAAAATTGAATCGCCGAAGCAGTCCAAATTAACGGACTTTAAAGTTTGTGGCGCAGTAGAAAAAGCTGCGGATATGGCGGATGAAACTAGCGGTGATGCGGTAACTGCTGACGATGGCGGCACAGGTGCAGTGCTGGCTGCCATTAGCTCAATGAGAGCAGACTTTTCCGCTAAACTTGATGGGATTATGGCAGCGTTGGATGCAATGAGAAAGGAGTTGGGTGACTGCGTGGAGCGAGTGACGCAGGTGGAGCTTCGTGTTTCAAGTGCGGAGGATGAAATTAGCGGACTTCAAATAAAGGTGCGCACTTTGGAAAAAAAAAAATAAAGATCTGGGAAATAGCGTTCTGGATTTGGAATCTCGGTCCAGACGGAACAACCTGAGGCTGGTGGGTTTACCGGAGGGAGCCGAAGGTCGTGATTCATGCTCCTTTTTGGAGGGGTGGATCCCGGAGGCGCTGAACAACGCGGAGCTAAAATCATCAGTCGTCTTGGAAAGCTCCCACCGAATTGGCCCACCGAGAGGTAACAAGGCAGCACCGAGGACGTTAATTATGAAGTTTCTCAGCTACAGAGACGGGATGACGATCTCCAACGCGGTGCGGGCCAAAGGAGAAATTAAATATCAAGATCAGCAGGTGCGGTTCTACCCAGATTTGGCCTCAGGAATCCAACAATTAAGGAAGCAGTTTGACCCCATCCGCAAAGAACTGCGCAACCTTGAGATTCGTCATGGAGTGATTCACCCTGCAAGACTTCTGGTCACATATGAGGGCAGAACACACATCTTCAAGACCCCCGAGGAGGCGCAGGAGCTCATCAAGAAGATCCAGGAAGAGACTGGTGGGAGCTAAGCATGAACAGAATATAGGGTAGAATATTTGAGCATTTAACTGATTAGAAGCATATAACAAGATTACAAAATATAGATTGTATTACATATTAAAAAAAAAAAGTACAAAATTGCTAAAAAATTTTGGAGTTAAATTGGAAAATTACAGAAGAGAGTTAATGTTACGTTATTAAAAGCAGTAGAGTTAGGGTGATTGGGAGGATGAAGGAGTGACTTTGGCTGATCCTCGTGGGTGTGGAACGGTCGATGGCTATATCGGGAGACGGAATTTTTCTTTTGCTTTTGGGGGGATTGCCACAAATGTGGGAAGGGGGAATTTGTTTGTGTGGAGTTTGTAGGGTGAATGTTCAACCACTCATTTTTTTGCTTTTCTGTTTGAGCATGTTTACACTGCTAGGTAATCCCAAACTCCCTATTGATCATAAATCAAAGCGTTAATCTTAACTTAACTTCATGGAATTGCAGAGGTCTACAAAATTTAAAAAAACTTAAACAAGTTATGAATAAAATAAAAGACATGGGTTCAAAAATTGTGTTTTTACAAGAAACTCATCTAATAGAGGAAGATCTAAAAAGAATTAGGAGTAGATGGCAAGGAAATGTTTTCACCTCATCATTTTCATCCCGAGCCAGGGGAGTTATGACTCTCATACATAAATCAGTTCCATTTCAAGTGAAAAATGTAATTGGAGACAAATTTGGATGATATGTAATCATTCAAGGATCTTTGCTATTAGAAAACATAAATTTGGTGAACTTATATGGTCCCAATATAGATGATCAAAAGTTCTTTGCTAATTTATTTCTTATCTTATCATCACTTACAGGGCGACATATAATAGCAGGGGATTTTAATTGTACATTGAATCCCGGTATAGATAGATCAACAGGACTGGACTGTACGCACAATGGATGTAGGATGACCATTAATCATTTTATGAAAGAATTGAAATTGATAGATATATGGAGAGAAATGAAACCACAAGTTAAAGCATACTCTTGTTATTCCAATACCTACAAGACATTCTCACGTATTGATTATTTTTTGATCTCCACAGAATTAAGGTCCAAGATTCAAAACTGTTTTTATGATAACATCGTGATCTCTGATCATGCACCCTGCTGTCTAATATATGTAGATAAGAAATTGACAAAGGAACCAGGTAGATGGCAATTTCAGCATAAATGGCTTCAGGATGAGGAATTTGTTAAATACATAGAAAAACAGATAGATGAGTTCTTTGACATCAATACTACACAAACATCAGCATGTGTAAAGTGGGAGGCTTTCAAAGCTTTTATTAGGGGACACATTATTAGTTATACAGGTTCAAAATCTAAGAAGACTCGAGAGGAGAGAGTCCAACTGGAACATAAAATAAAAATTCTTCAAGAAAGAGTATATGCAGGAAGAGATCCAAGGTTGGAGAACGAATTACTGATTTTGAGAGCTGAATATGACAAAAAATCAGCGAATAGAGCTGCCTCGAGTCTTCTAAGATTGAAACAATCTTTTTATGAACAAGGTGAAAAATCAGGAAAGTTATTGGCATGGCAGATTAAACAATTAGAATCTAAAACACCAATTACCAGTATTATAAGTAACGGACAGGTAGTTATAGATCCTTTAGAAATTAATAGAGCCTTTAGAGGTTACTATGAAAAATTATATGATACCAAAAATGAATCTGACTTAACAAAACTACATGGGTTTCTGAACGAACTATTTATACCGTGTATTCCAAATGAAAATAGGGAGATACTGGAGTCTAAAATTAGTCAAGAAGAAGTTGGACTAGCTATTGATAATATGAAATCAGGAAAAAGTGCAGGACCAGATGGTCTTCCAGTTGACCTTTATAAAAAATTTAAAAATAAATTAACAAAACCTTTTTTGGAAATGGTTTTAGAAGCATTTCAAAATAGTAATTTACCATCATATATGAATAATGCCTTAATTATACTGTTGCCAAAACCAGGTAAGCCCTCTAATAAATGTGAAAATATGAGACCAATAAGCCTATTAAATGCCGACCTTAAGATAATCTGTAAAATTTTAGCAAGACGAATACAAGAAATTTTACCAAATATTATTAATCGAGATCAGAATGGCTTTATAAAGGGAAGACAAGGCTTCCATAATGTAAGAAGACTTTTTAATATTATTTATTCTAATAAAGAAGCACCGGATACAGCTCTCTTATCACTGGATGCCGAAAAAGCCTTTGATAGAGTTGAATGGCCCTTTCTTTTTGAAGTCTTACAAAGGTTTGGACTTGGAAATAATTTCATAAAATGGGTTCAGATAATATATAATAATGCTACTGCAGAAATCCTAACAAATAACAATATTTCAAAATCAATAAAAATCAATAGAGGATGTCGACAAGGCTGTCCACTTTCACCTTTACTGTTTACTATGGCAATTGAACCTTTAGCGATGGCGATACGTCTACAGTCACAAATATATGGAATTAAAGTTGGACCAACAGAACATAAAATCTCCCTGTATGCCGATGACATAATTTTGTTTATGTCGAATCTTAAAAAATCAATTCCGACCTTGTTGAATTTAATAAAGAATTTTGGGGAAATATCAGGATATAAAATAAATAAAACTAAATCTTCAATATTAATGCTAAATGAGATCCAGAGAAATTACCCAGCCCCTGAGGTAAATCAATTCAATGTTGTAAATCAGTTTAAATATTTAGGAATCCAAATTGTGCCTAAGCTAGAATCAATCGCCAGTGTCAATTATGAAGCCTTAATGACAGATATTGATGAGTTACTTCAGAGATGGATGTCACTACCAATGTCGATGATCGGGAGAATTAATATACTTAAAAGTAATATCTTACCTAAAATACTTTATTTATTTCAATACATTCCCTTACCACCACCTTTAGATTTATTCTCAAGAATTAAAAAAAAGTTAGTGGAATTTATATGGAACAACAGGAGGGCTAGATTACGTCTGTCTTTATTATATTTACCATTTGATCGTGGAGGTCTGAAATGTCCAAATTTTATGTTGTATTATTGGTCGGCACAACTGAGGTCTATGACATATTATTTTTCATCAAATGATCTCCCTCACTGGACTGAAATGGAATCATACAATTTGCCTTTACCTCTTCCCATATTCATATACTCAGATTCGGCAAAAAAATTACAAAAACAAGTTAAAAATCCATTTGTAAAGCATATGATCAAAATATGGTGTGAAGCTAAAAACTATTTAAAAGAACCACAGTTATTGTCACAATTTAGTCCAATATGGGGTAATCAATATTTTAAACCAGGGAGAGCGGACGCTGTATTTAAAGTATGGAATTTAAAAGGATACAAAAGATTCAGGATTTATATTTGCCATGTGCAGAAAACAATGTCTTTTGAAGAGCTGAGGATCAAATTTAATCTCAATAGAACACATTTTTTTAAATATCTTCAACTTAGAAACTTTATTCGATCAAATCAAAATAAAGCTCTCACTCGACCTATCTATTCATCCTTGGAAAAAATGTTGATGAAAGATAGTAAAAGAAAGGGTATTATTTCAGAGTTTTATAACTCATTGACACTATTTTCAAGTGAAAATTCACTGAAAAGATTAAACTACTGGAAAGAAGATCTGCAAACTGAAATTTCAGAGGAACAATGGGAATTGGCTTGTACAGAAGCTCAAACCAAATCAATAAATGTACGCCTTAAATTGATACATTTCAAATGGTTAATGCGGATGTATGTTACACCGGAGGAGTTAAATAGATAATAAAAATATACCAGATACATGCACAAAATGCATGGAAAGTAAAGGAACTCTATTTCATTGTGTATGGGAATGTAGATTAATAAGAATGTTTTGGGAAGAGGTGAGGGTAACAATTGAAAAAATAATCTCAAAACAAATCATATTGAATCCTAAACTGTTTTTGTTGGGTCTGTACCCAGAAAAGCATAATTTTAATAAAAGTGAAAGAACATTCATAGACCTCAGTTTGCTTAATGCCAAAAAATGTATTGCACTATTATGGAAAAAGACTCATAGACCAGATGTGACTCAGTGGTTAAGACAGATGTTAACAAACCTTCCATTAGAAAGAATAACATATATACTGAAATCAAAGGAAATTGTGTTTGAGAATATATGGAGACCTTTTATTGATTATGTAAAAAATTTAAACATAACTCTTGAAGAAGAAGGTGAATGATGTGTGTGGACCTTGTAAATTCCAAACTGGTGAACATAATATGTATACTTATGTATTGGATTGTCTAGACTAAACAGAGGAGCATTGTTGAAGATTTGATTTTGTTGGTGGTTGTTGGTGTTTTTTAGTGCATTTTTTTTTTGTAGTACTTTAGTGTTAGTGTTTGATTGTTTGTATCATGTTTGTTAAAAAAAAAAAAAAGGTTCAATAAAGATATTGTGGGAAAAAAAGAAAAGCACTCGGAGAGCACAGACCTCCGCCAAGCGCCACAGTTCCCCCCCATACAGTGTTTGTGTGTACGTTTTCAGATTCCTTGACCATGAAAACATATGACTAGCAATTGGATTCACAATGATAGGATTAGTGGTTCAGTAGTAAAAGCATTACCTCCTTGGCGGAGGTAATAAACTGAAGTGTTGGTGTTGTGTCCATCTCCTCCACTGAAAGCAGCACTCAGGGCTTCACTGACGGATGCAAATTGGGTAGACAGGTTGGCGTGGGTTTTATATTGGGGTTGCGCTCCGCGGCAAAAGAGGATTTAGAAGCTTCCCCGGCAGAGAGCTTGTTTTTGCGCAGGCCCTATGGCTGCACGGGGAATTTCTGCCAAATAATCCGGGGCCGGACAGCTGCCCGTCTCAGCTTTTGCAGCATAGCGCAAACACAGGCACGCTGCCGGGCCCTGCCCACCACTGTTTTCCGCGTGCTTTTGTGCCTAAAACTTTGAAGAACGCGGAGTTTGTGTTCGTCAGACACGACGACCAGCGCCCTCCATTGCGCCTGCGCACATGTTGAAAATGGCCGTATCTCACAATGTTAAAGAATCCTTTAAAAAATTCCTGTATCCAGATGGTGATCCGGATCATCCCCAAAATTTAATCAGTTCTTCCTTGTACCATTTCCAACAACGCCTGAAAGTTTCATCGAAATCCGTCCAAAACTTCTTGAGTTATCTTGCTAACCAACAGACAAACAAACAAACAGACAAACGCTGGCAAAAACATAACCTCCTCCTGGCCTCCGGCCTGGCAGAGGTAATAAAGAAAAAATGGAGCAGCAAGAAATTCAGCCAGTCCCATCTTCAATGAAGGCAAGTGTGTGGGCACATTTTTGTTTCTACAATATTCTGGGAAAGAACGTGCTAGACATGACACATGTAATGTGTTAAGTTTACAAAATGAAAGTCAAGTACTTTGGTAACACCACAAATGCTGAGGCTCACATTAACCACCATCACCCAGAGTTGAAAGAAGTGGATAAAGTTGTAAGTCCTCCTGCTGAACAACGCACACTGTACCACTTTAACAAACTCCCAGCAAATTCTGAACTGGCAAAAAAAAAAAAATAAAAAATCATAAAATTGTGTAACAGCACTTTATTTTGCTTTATAACTTTAATTTGTTTTTTAAATCTCAAAAGAATTTAGATACCTAAATTTATATTTGTGCTGGTTTAAAATTAATGTTTTTGCGGGGACCTTCCATCCACAAAACCCCGGGTGGACCCGTACCATCGCAGGCAGCCAGAGTGGTGTGGACACAATTTCACAGCAGCGTTTCATTCTGCGGGTTACACCGGGAAGGAAGCTTGGCTGTCCGCTCGGTGTATCCCACGGAGAACGTCCAAGGTCCCACGCCGTAAAATGTCCAGGCGGCTGCTGCCAATACAGCACTTGAGTTCTGCTTTTTCATTTGGTTAAAACAAAACAATATAATTTTTCCTCAAATTATATTAAAAAGCTTCGGAGTCCGGACAGAGGACTCTCGAGGTCTGGATCTGGACCGGAGTCTGCCAATTGGTGACTCCTGATTTAAATGGATGTTCAAAGTATCTGTGGTCGAATTTATCTTTGTTTTTTAATGAATAGCCTACATTACTAGAATGCTGGAGGGCGACCAAACCTACACAGTGTAAAAGCTGTTAGGAACTGTGATATGCTGAAAAAGGAAAATTTTCAAAATTTATTTCACTTATACAAATTAAAAAAAATACTGATCATTCTCTCTCTTTCCATGCCTAACGCCGACCTCTCTATCTGCAACTCCTACCTCTCTGTCTGCTGCGCGTCTTGACACACACCTGTCTCATCAGATACTCATCTTTCCTTTACCGGTAGGAGGGGCTCTCGTTGGGGGTTTGCCAGGATGCACATTGGTCCACGTCTAGACCGGAGATTCACAGCTTTGAAGCTCATTGACAAGATGTACCTCTGGCTTAAAGACCTTGGTGCGGCAGCAACATATTTTAGAAAACACATGACACTATTGTAACCGAAATATGTTAATGTTACACTATCCATTTCTTTTTTTAAATTTTGCACAGTAACTTTGCATATGGAACTTACCATCTGAAGTATTGTACAATTGAGGCTTGAATGTTGGAATATTGGGCCAGTTGGGGTCCCACCCAAACGTCCTGTATTTGGACTTTTTAGTGGTGTCATCTTTCTCTCCTTCCTCTGCTCTCACCTCTCCTGGTCCCTCTGCCTGAACACTTTCCTCTCCTTAGTTCTTCTCTTCTGTCTCATCTTGCCCTCTCTGAGCCCTGTCTAATTCAGGTTCTCTCTCTGTCTATGGTGGTATACAAACAGGTCAGAAAATATCAAGTGTCATGTTTTGTCCTGCATGATTTTTTTTTTTTTTGTCATGGTTTAGATATCTGTTTCCTATAGGCCCTTAGAATAGAGGGTTGGTACTAGTGAAAGCGCTTTGAGTGGTCTTTGTGACTAGAAAAGCGCTATATAAGTGCAGGTTAGTTAGTTAGTAGTTAGTTAGTTTACATAAATGACAAAAATATATGTATTTTTTGTATTTTCATTATAGTGTTTCTTTTTTCCATTGAGAGAGTAGGGAAGGGAAAGAAATATTCATAATAGTAATTTACTCATGCATACAGTACTTAAAATTATATGATCAGAGGTGGGTATAGTAGCCAGAAATTCTACTCATGTAAAAGCAGTGCTTTGAAATTAATAATTAAAAGTAGACAACCAAAAATTTTGAGTCGAGTTAAGGGTACAAAAAGCACCTACTTAAAAACTTGAGTAATGACTTCAGTCTTGAAGGTTTTTCTCCAAAATTTATAACAATTTTCTTATAGTTTTCTACTTTTCTCTGTAAATTTATCTAAATTTGGAAACATTTTCCTCAAATTTGTAATTTCTTCTTGCAAAATTGACTTTTCTTGTACATTTGAGACTGTATTATAAACCTGTGAATTATTTTATGGCTAATTTTTGTCTATATTTTTTAAATTAGTTTTTTTTTTAAATAAATTTAACTTTTTTCCTTATAACAATTTACATTTTTGACAATTTTGCAGGGCCAGAACAGAACAATAATTTAACTCTGATTTCAAAGAAAAAAATATTAATAAAATTGTATTTAATGAAATAAATTAACTTAAATGACCAAAGATGCAGTTATTTCTGTTATATTTCTATATATTTAGTTTTTTATAACTCTCCTCATCACCCAGAAAGCAGGAAAAACCTCCCCTATTTTGAAATCCAAATGTTGGCATGTTTAGTTTGTCTGAAGGCTGCTAATGGATTAAAGTCATTGACTTCGTGAATTTCGGTCATCTTAACTTGTCAGGTCCATAATAATGAACATAAATTAGTTAATTAATATTAACCAAGGTAAAGGTAAAAACAGCTCCTTTTTATTCTTGTCTGAAATAAGAAAAACAAAAAACTAATAATTAAAAAGACGACAAAATAAACCTACTCGAGCTCCTAACCACACCTGTTAGCTAAGCGACTCTTCCATTACTGCTCCTGTTACCAGCGGGTTAAAACCATGATAAATGCCTTCACTGCTTACACACCTCTTCTGCCTTTTTACCTCCGCCAAGGAGGTTATGTGATCATCGGCGTTGGTTTGTCTGTTTGTTTGTCTGTTTGTTAGCAAGATAACTCAAAAAGTTATGGACAGATTTTCATGAAATTTTCACAGATTGTCAGAAATGGGGTATCCTACAGATGATTACACTTTGGTGGTGATCCGGATCACCGTCGAGAAGAAAACTACCATTACAGAAAATGCCATTTTTGTCAATAACTACTGAACCACTAATCCTATCATTGTGAATCCAATTGCTAGTCATATGTTTTCATGGTCAAGGAATCTGAAAACGTACACACAAACACTGTATGGGGGGAACTGTGGCGCTTGGCGGAGGTCTGCGCTCTCCGAGTGCTTTTCTAGTTTTTTCCTGTGGTTAAAGTCCTTTAATAAGCTCATGTTTCTCTCAGACAGTGACACTAGCGACTCTGCCTGCCGACTGGAGCAGTCACGTAGGTGGGGCACTTGTGAACTCCGCGTAGATGACTGTCACACGCATTGTTTGTGTGCGCGCTTGCGGACTGTCATTCCTTCATATTTTTTTCTTAAATTTATATTTCAATCAAACTTTATTTGTATAGCACTTTTCAAACATTAGATGCCGCGCAAAGTGCTTTACATATATAAAAACAGTAGACACATTTAGTTACATATATTTACACAATACATCCCACCCCTTCCAACCCCCCCATAAACATACCCACAAAACACACACACATACACCACCCCCTACTTCTCTTACACACATACAAAATAAAAGAGACATTTCCTCATAGAGTGGCGGTATAAATTCAAGCGTGGTGGGCCGCCACCTGGAAATGTTACCAGAGGAAACCCTGTTTACCTCTAAAGATGTATAAAATATTCAAACACTGGCTGTAATGTTATATTTCCTCATTTGTTTGTGATTTTATGGTGTCTCTCCTCATGTGCGTTTCTGCGACGGGGTATTTTCAGGCAGGAGGACTTTTTTCAACACAAACCTGGCACTTCGTACATGTGGTCAGGATGGAGACATGAAAAAACGTCCACCAGTGAGTTGGGGGAGACGGAGGAAGGAACGGTGTGGGAAAACTCGTGGGTGAGTGGTTTTTTTTAAAATCATACACTCTGTTTTTTGCTGATGTGTTCTGTTAATACTTACTATAAACACGGAAGTGAGTGCTGTGCAGTGACGCATTTGATTGGTTAGTTTGACCGTTTGAGCGCTACTTGGGGACAAATCTGATTGGCGAAACTGGCGGAAATTGACGATGATTGGCCAAAATTGCCTGAAAGCTGTGGTGATTGGACGAAGTTGCAAGGTTGCACAAAAGATGGGATCAATCAGTGATTTTGCATGAATTAGTGTGATCACAACATCTCAAAATACTGGAGGGACTGAACAAAGTCATCATTATGCTAAGGAACACTAAGGAACCTCAAAGTGAATCTACTAGGGCTGCCCCTAGTAGTCAACTAAGCTTTTGTCAAGAACAACAAAAAATTCCTGCCTGTATGACAAAGTGCTATACTACGATGCTGGTAGTACAAGTTCCATCTTAGTAGCATCAAGTCACAATTACTGAATTACAGCCATACACTAAGTTTCTGTCTGTTGTATATGTTCATGTTGTGGGTGACCCCCACAGCCTTCGGGACAAGCAGAGCACTCAGCTGGAGCAATTAGCAGAACAGTGAGATGTATGGACTGATATCAATATGTAGATGTGCCTTATCAATATGTAGAACTCCCCCGGAGATCATCCACGACCGGGAGAGCTGCAGAAAGCATCATGGTGCGACCCTCGCCTGAGATCTGGACATCCACGCTGGGACCGGCCGAGGGACAAAGAGCGTCTACTCTCTCTCACTGCTCCTTCGCATCCACACAAGCGCCACACACCTCGTCCTCTCTCCACGACGGCGACCTCCAGGGCTGGACGGAGAACGCAGCGCGTGGACCAGAACACACCATGACCCGGCACGAGCGAACGACAGCAACAGCCTGAACAGGGATGACCATCGGCGCCGACGACACTGATCTCCAGCAAGCTCCCTGACCCTGACTCGCCTCGACAGCGGACCTGCCATGCACCGAACCCCCGCACGCACACCGGGGGGTTACGAGGACAGCGCACCACGCACGGGACAATAACAGCTCCACAGACCGCCATTCTCCTCCGCCGCTGCACACGCCCGAGAAACACGGCCGACCGCCATCCTCGGAACCTTCAGGGCTGCTCACACACCTGAAGCACACACGCAGCCCGCTCACAGGATTTTGTATGGGTCTCAGCCACGGCGCACAATGGGAATTCAGCTGTCAGCTGTCCCCGAGGGCTTTGGGCTGCGCGCGCACCTAAAGCCAACACGCCAAGTCCCTCACACAGCTGCAGCTCCTGTTTTTCTACATGGCCGCTACTCATCCTCGCAGAACTGAGCCGCGAGACGAGTCAGAGACAAATTTTTCTTCTCACAGCCGCTGTGGACCTCCGCCACGTTCAACGGGACAGCCCCTCAACATCGTGGGTCCACATGCAATTTTTGCGCGGCCCGGACAACTTTGCCGTCCCGGGCCGGCACTCGCTACCCCCACCCTCCTCCCTCCCCCTCCTCCGGCACAGAGCTTTCCCCGCAGCTCGCTTCCAGAGCCGGACGATCGACGCCTCAGCCCCCAGCTGAGCCCTCTGGGGGAGGGGGGGGTGACCCCCACAGCCTTCGGGACAAGCAGAGCACTCAGCTGGAGCAATCAGCAGAACAGTGAGATGTATGGACTCAATATATAATATGGATATCATAATATGGATATCAATATGTAGATGTGCCTTGCAACCTCTTTTGTCCTACAGCTCCAGAGCAGAGAGGAATTCCGGCGCCAGCAATCCTGCTATTGATATGTGTGACTCTCATGTAAATGTCCCATGCATTTCCTGCTGTACTGTGATGCTAATGTGCCATGCATGCATTGTCTAGCTGGGTATATAAGTGAACTGAATATCACTTGCTCTCTCTCTTACTGCTTTTTGATCACTTGCATTGCCTGTTTGCTGACTAAAGACACAGGGCTCGCTCCAGCGCGCTCTCACAGCGCAGGGGCGAGCCTCGTGATGGTGGATGAATAAAACACCCTTTTAAACTTCAGTTCGCCGTGTCCTGCCTGCACTTATTCCGTGCCTCCACACTTGGGTTCCCTTATTCTCATCCGCCACAATGTATGACTAACTTACGTAGTGACATGAAACCTGGCATTGTATGGGCTTGTTTAGAAACTGCAGAGAAAAGCAGTTATAAACCCACGTTCTGATGACTTTCTGTTCTTTTAGCTGGTCTGAAGCACATGTTACTAAGTAATCAGCCTGCTGATGAGCTTAGCAAAAATATCCTTTAAAAAACCTGTCTCACAATGTTTTAAAAAAAGTGATCCAGAATACACACACCGATCTGGATCTGCCCCCAATTCCAATAGGTTCATCCTTAGCCCAAGGGCCCATCCAGTAGTTTCTGTATATTCCTACTAACATTGAAATACAAACAGACAGACTACAATTAAAACATTACCTCCTTGGTGGAGGTAAATAAACTCCAACCTGGGAAGAAAGACCATAGCCAGAGCAGAATTGTACCTTAAAAGTAAACACAAATTTGATGGGAGTAGGACATTTGTATTTCCAAGATGCATGCCAGCAATGAACAAGACCATTCTAACCATAGAATGGACCACAGACCATAACATGGCGACGCAGCAGCTGTCTGCAGCGGCCTCTCCCAGTGTTATTTTATTTTTTATGCTGTTGTTTTTAAACTTATTCTTTATGTATATTGTGGTACTGTGTTATGCTGGGGGATCACAGTTTCATTTTTTATGTTTATGCACATACTAAATGACAAAGAAATCTTGAATCTTCTAGTTACATAGAACATCCTTTAAAACTACAATAGTTATTTAACATTTTTTGACAAATAAACAAAGCTTGAAAAGGTTTATAAACTATTTGGTGGTATTGTATAAACTAAACTGTGGTATTGTGGCCAGGATATTTAAGGGGTACTACAAAAACAGTGTGCTTATGTTTACTTAATTTAAAATACAATCTGTGGCACTTTATGTGGAAATGCGTACTCAATACATTTTAGGCGATTTTAAAGACTGTAGCAATTCTAAGTGCAGGAAGAACGGAAAAAATACCAGCCCGGTACTAGATAAAACTACGTGGCTAAACCTGCACACAAACCCAACAGACTAATAATAGGATATTTAAAAATATCTGAGTCTTCAGTGGGATGAGATTAGATTAAAGCCGTATACAGAAGGGAGCTCCTTTCAGAGTTTCGGGACATATCTGAGCTCAGAGTGACTGTTCAAGAAGTACACACCGGTTTAAAAGCAACCAGCCACCACGGTGACTGCTGGTCCGCTGCCAGGTGGAAGTGACGGCCCGGACAAATGAGCCGACAGGTGTCGCGGTTTGTTCAATTTGCGGCAGCAACACTTTCAAAACAGTAGCGAAACGTTAACAGAGAAAACAACGCGCTAAGTACCACGTCCCACTGCAGATTAATCTCACACAGTGTTGGCGCGGTTTTTTGGCGCTACAGGTGCCAAACTGTCTGGGGTTACCACATCAGGCAGAACACCGCGGGTTCTTCAAACTGACAACAAGAAGGCTAACAGAGAGACAAAGACCGCCGAAACACACACGCTTCAAGAATAATTCCTTCCCCAAAAGTAGTTCTCCCTTTCAGTTCATATGTTCACCCGACACAATAAAAAGAGTTTACCTTTGTCACAGACTCTGTTTTTGTGGTTGGATTCGAAGTGATTTCTGCTCGTCAGTCCGCTCACCCCCGCCATCTTGGACTGCTGGAATCTGACGTGGTTGACGTCAAGGAGACTTTTTTCCTCCTCCTCGGCTGTATGCAGAAGTTCATTCCGCCCCAGGCTGTCTGCTATGGAAGCATTACATTTCTATGATGATTTTAAAGGACAGGATTATTAATACTTTTTTTTTTATCAATAAAAGAAACAAAGTAATAAAGAAAATGCTGAATTTGCAGGGGCGGAGCAAAGAATGTTATTGTCTAGGGATCTCCAAAAGGAGTCTGCAATATAATATGCAAAAAACAACAACAAAAAAAAACTAAATATATATGACAGGTTATAGGCTAGCTGAGAATGAAATCACAAATTTATAAGAAAAAAGTAGCAAATTTACAAGTAGATCTGAAAATCTACAGGAAAAACTTTATTGTCTGAAGTATATAATGAATCTTTATTTCGAATAGATTAAAAGTAAAGATTAAAAAGAAACAGAACAATATAACAAAGGGGAAAAAAGAAAAAAATCCAACAAGGTCAAATTAAACAATAACTCCTCTGATTATACAGTTCAATATAAGTTATCCGAAATGGGTGATGGCTGAAGCCGCAGCTTATATTGCCCACCCATATTCCATCCAAGAATTCAAAAGAAAAACAAAACAAGAGTGATTACAATTCAGAACAAAGCTAAGACAAAATGTGACAAAAAAGCAAAAAACTAAGCAACAACACAACACAGGCTGGATATGACAATCCTTGTGATTTTATATTGTAGAGGATGCCTTCACAAACGAGGCTGAGTTTATTTCTCAGGAGAGGTTTATTGAAAGTCTACATCCTCTAACAAGCAAGTATCTCAACAAAAGAGGGAGAACAATCATTCGACACAGCTCTTATACTCCCCAGAGACACAAAACCCCCCAACATCAAATATTACATTCCCAGCCCACAGTCCTTCAGTAAACATATAGCTTCCGAGGCTCCTTGGCGTCACCTCCTGCTGGGACATTCTCTCTGACTTCCCATCTTCCAAGAAACCACTTCACACCTCCCGAGGTCTCCGCCGGGTCAGGACTCCTTGGCCGTTTAGACGTGAAGTTCCCAGAGTATGCACCATCATGCCTACTGAATATATGTGAGGGGAAAATGCATACCATACATGCATACTATATATGGGCCCTAAATGTGCACCATATAACCCCCCCAAACGTCTAAATAAGGACAACTTACACCCCAGATGCATAGAATCATGACATATTATACAGAACGAAAATGAAAAAAATTTTTTGGCACAACATCTCACACATCCAACTGCTTGGGCTTCAACCTCCTGCCATACCTGCTGTGAGCAGGTCTCGCTCTGCCTGTGGCTGTCTCTTGCATCTGTGGATCAGAGTCATTAGCACATCGTCGTGAAAGCTTAGCAGAGTGTCTCCCCGGTGGCCTGCCCCGACGGGGGGGCCTGGCTACCTGCACTTGTTCATCAGCTAACACAAAAGCGGGCTTGAGTCTGTTAATGCAGACTAAGTCCCTCCTGTCTCCCAAATCGAGCAAAAAATGCTTTTCCCCGGTTTCTAACACTCTGAACGGTCCATCATAAGGTGGTCTTAAACCTAACCTTTGTGCGTCGTGTCTAACAAAAACAAATTCTGGATTCTTTAAGGCTTTAGGCACAAAAACGCGTGGAAAGCCGTGATGAACTGGGCCGGGGAGGGTGTGTGATCCCGCGTTGCTCTGCAGCAGCTGAGCGGGGGGGCGATCTGGTGCGGGGTTCTCAGGAAGGAATTCTCCCGGTAACCGGAGAGGTTGGGCGAAGACTAGCTCGGCCGGAGAGGCTTGCAAATCTTCTTTAGGTGCCGAACGCAACCCTAATAAAACCCATGGAAGCTTATCAACCCAATTTGTGTCCGTGGAGCCGCTCTGAGGGCTGCTTTCAATGACCGGTGAAAGCGTTCGCACAAACCGTTGGCCTGGGGGTTATACGCAGTGGTGCGATGAATTTTCACCCCCAGGCTGAGTGCCATGGATGACCAGAGCTCGGAAACAAATTGGGGTCCTCTGTCAGACGTTATGTCTGACGGGACTCCAAAGCGCGCGACCCAAGTTGTTAAAAAAGCGCGCGCAACGTCTGCTGCTGTGGTTGACGCCAGAGGAATCGCCTCTGGCCAGCGCGTAGTGCGGTCCACCATAGTTAGAAGGTGTGTGAACCCCTGTGACAGCGGGAAGGGTCCCACCAAGTCGACATGCACGTGGTCGAAGCATGTGGCTGGGATGTGAAAAGGTTCTAGAGGGGCCCGCGTGTGCTTGTGTACCTTTGCTCTTTGACACGCTGCGCAGGCTGCAGCCCATTCTTTGACCTGTTTACATAGCCCCGGCCAAACAAACTTCTCTCCCACCATTTTGATCGACGCGCGAACGCCCGGATGTGCCAGCGAATGTATTAAGTCAAAAACACGGCGACGCCATGCAGCTGGGACCACGGGGTGGGGGCGCCCCGTGGAGATATCGCAGATTAGGGGGGGCATACCTCTTTGATGCACCCTGTGCTCCAGCCTTAGCCCTGTTGGCCCAGACTGGAGCGCGCGCACGTCCGCGTCGTTAACCTGCTCGGCGGCCATGGCTGCATAATCTAACCCAACGCAGACCGGGGCTGTGAGCGCGTCCGCGCCGCAAACCTGGCCTGCGTCTACAGCCGCCGAGTCTGCCCCCTGGGGGCCTGGCAGTGCAACTGCGCGCGAGAGGCAATCAGCCACGACATTGTGTTTGCCCGCCACGTGTTGAATGTTGGTGGTAAACTCCGAAGTCGCAGCCAGCTGTCTCTGTTGTCGGCCCGACCAAGGCTCTGAAATTTTGGCCATTGCAAATGTTAATGGTTTGTGGTCTACAAAGGCGGTGAAACGGCGCCCCTCCAACCAGAACTGGAAGTGGTGGATGGCCAAATGCAGGGCTAAAAGCTCCCTATCAAACGCGTTGTATTTACGCTCGTTATCGCGCAATGTTTTGCTGAAAAACGCAAGTGGTTGCCAGCTCCCTGCTACCAGTTGCTCGACAACTGCCCCCACTGCCACGTCGGAAGCATCCGTGGTTAGCGCCATGCGAGCTGCTGGCACGGGGTGTTCCAATAACGCAGCGTTCGCGAGGGCCGATTTGACTTGTGAGAAAGCGCGCTCCCGGTCCGGGGACCACTCGACCTTAGATGCAGGTTTTTGCTTCTTCAGTGCCGCGTACAATGGGTGCATGAGCCGTGCCGCGTTGGGGAGGAAGCGGTTATAAAAATTGACCATCCCCAAAAATTCTTCCAGTGCCTTAACTGTCTGCGGTTGAGGGAAATCCGTTATCGCGCGCACTTTATCCGGCAGCGGGACCGCTCCTTCTGGAGACACGCGGTGCCCCAAAAAATCGATTTGCGCTACCCCGAACTGGCATTTTGCTGGGTTAATTATCAGCCCGTGTTCTGTCAGCCTCTGAAAAACGGCTGTGAGGTGGCGTTCGTGTTCGGCTTCAGATGTACTGGCTACCAAAATATCATCCAAATAAGCGAACACGAAAGGGAGGCCGCGCAGCACTGCATCCATCATGCGTTGGAACGTCTGTGCGGCGCCTTTGAGGCCGAAAGGCATGCGCAAAAACTCGAAGAGCCCGAAAGGGGTTATAACTGCCATTTTGGGTATGTCTTGCGCACGGACTGGGACTTGGTGATAACCGCGCACCAAATCTATTTTGGAAAAGATGCGCGCCCCCGCCAAATGTGCCGAAAAGTCCTGGATGTGCGGAATCGGGTAGCGGTCGTGTGCTGAAGCATTATTTTTTTTTTTGTAACTTAAGATTTTTATTCATTTTTCATTATATATATTGCATTCAGATCACAGTCTACATTTAAAAAAAACAAAGGGGCTAGAGTAAAAAAGAAAAAGGAGAAAAAAAAAAAAAAAGGGGGGGGGGGGACAAATGTTGGAGCATCAAGTTTTTAGTTTCCATCTCTTAATTCTTCTGGTTTTTCCAGCGTCTTTGGTTATTCTTTCAATATCTGTCTCGTTGTTGCACTTTGTAGTGTGTCCATTTCCGCCATTTTTTTTCCCATAGTCCTTCTTGCATTCTTTGTCGATATGTTAGTTTTTCCATCATACGTATGTCCTCAATAATGTCAGTCCATTGCTCTTGGTCAGGAAGAACTTCTGATCGCCATTTTTTTGTGATTGTTTTTTTACATGCAATCAACAAGATTTTAACTAGATATCTGTCCTCAGCCTGTATAACATTGTCTCTTTTAAGATCACATAGGTACATCAAGTTACAGTTCATTGGTATATTATATCCTAATATCCTCTGTATTGTCACATGTATAGATTTCCAGAATGATGAGATTTTGCAGCATTTCCAAAACATATGCGAGTGGTCTGCATTTTGAGCCCCACATCCCCTCCAGCATATAGATTGGGTATTTGTATACTTTCCTTGAATCTGTGGTGTAATGAAAAAGCGAATCAGGTTTTTCCATCCAAATTCCCTCCATGTCCTTGAATTTGTTGATGTGTGTTGTGTTTTCCATATTTCCTGCCAGCTTTCTTCTGTTATGTTTAAATTGAGCTCTTTCTCCCATTTCTCCTTTATATAGTTACTTGAATGATTGTTTGCCATAAGTTTCTGATATAGCTTTGAAATAATTCTTGTTTTATTTCCTGTATATGAGCTTAAAATGAATTGTATAATCTCGCTCACATCTGTTTGGAGGTTATGCCTAATCTTCTTCATATAATAGTCTCTCATCTGCAGATATCTGAAGAATTCCGATCTTTCTAGTTTAAATTTTCTCCTGATGTTTACAAAGCTCCCGAGATCTTTTTTTCCGATATTGCCCCATGCTGTGATTCCCTTGTTCACCAGATTTTTGTATCCCCTATCTTGTTTTGCCGGTTCAAACTGACTGTCAAATGCTACCCATTTCAATAGTTTTATGTCTTCCTTTATATTATACTTTTGTACTATTTTATACCACAGTTCTAAAGTAAATTTAGTGATTGGGTCTATTTGTTTGATTTGCTTATATGCATCTTTATCTCCTATTATGCTTTGTACTGGGAGTCCCTCAATTTCCTTTTCCATTTCTTTCCATTTTGCCTCATATCCCTCGTCGCACCAACATATGATATATCTTATTTGTGCTGAGTAGTAATATTCCTTTAGACTCGGTAGGCCCATGCCTCCTTTCTCTTTTGGTAACTGGAGAGTTTTATATTTCACTCTTGGTTTTTTACCTCCCCAAACAAATCTCGATATCATCCTGTCCCACTTTGAGAATTGGGCATCTGGAATCTCTGTTGGTATAGCCTGGAAGAGGTAAAGTAATCTAGGTTGTATGCTGATTTTGACTGTCTCAATTTTTGAATTCAGATCCATATTTAAGATTGACCATCTATCAATATCTTTTTTTATTTCTTGTTCCAACCTATCATAGTTTGCTTTATAGATTTTGCTTAGATCTTTAGGTATGTTCACTCCAAGGTATTTTATTTCTTTTTGTTTCCAGTTTAGTTTGATCTTATCAGTTATCTGGTTTAGAGGGTTATAGTGGAATGTCAGTATTTGTGTTTTTGTTATGTTTATCTTGTATCCTGATAATTTTCCAAAATTTTCTATCAAGTTCATCATTTCCATTATTGATTCATCTGGTTGTTCAAGGTAAACTATAATATCGTCTGCAAATAGCCCAATCTTGTGTTCCGCCCCCTTTATTGTTACACCTTTTAATTTCTTATTTTGTCGTATCGCTTGAGCCAGTGGCTCTATGAACAGAGCAAACAAGGTGGGCGATAAGCAGCATCCCTGCCTAGTTGATCTTTGTATATTTACTTTGTCTGTTAAGCTACCGTTTATCTTGATTCTTGCCACAGGTTCTTGATACAGTGTCCTTATGCATTGTACTGATTTTTCGTTAAATCCAAAGCGTTCCAGCACACTATATAGGAATTTCCAGTTAACCCTGTCAAATGCTTTTTCTGCGTCTAAACTCATTATTACTGCGCTTTTCTTTTCTTTATGTATTTGATTAATTATATGTATTGTTCTCCTGATATTGTCATGTGTTTGGCGTCCCTCTATGAAACCAGTTTGATCATCTTCTATCAATTCCGTCAAGAATGTCTTTATTCGTTTACATATAATTGTTGTATATATTTTATAATCCACATTTAATAAAGAGATTGGCCTATAGTTTCCGCATTGTTCTCTATCTTTCCCTGGCTTTAAAATGACTGAAATAATGGCTTCGTTCCATGATGGAGGTATTTTGTTGTTGTTCAACGTCCAATTAAATGACTTTAGGAGCTGTGGCGTGAGTTCTTCTATAAACAGTTTATAAAACTCAGATGGGTATCCATCACTACCTGGTGATTTACCGTTTTTAAGTGACTTAATCACATCTCTAATCTCTTGTGTTGTTATTTCTGCTGTTAGCTTTTCATTTTGTTGATTTCCTATTGATGGCAAGTCCAATGTGCATAGAAATTTTTTAATATCTTTAGTATTTGTTTCTTCAGGTTGCGAGTATAGTTCTTGGTAGAAATTATGGAATATTTCTTCGATGTTTTCTGGGTTAACTGTGGTTTTATTTGTGGTGGGGTCTTTAATCTTATATACATTATTCATTGTTTGTTGTTTTCTTAACCGTTTTGCCAGCAGTTTTGTGGCTTTTGGTCCCGTTTCATAATATTTTTGCTTTAGATATCTATTTTTCCTTTTCAATTTCATCCATTTGTGTTTCTTTTATCTTTCTTTTTTCTTCTTTAATTTCTTGATATATTTTTGGGTCATTTGTGCTTTGATGTTTATGTTCTAATTCCCTCAGTCTCTCACATCTTTGTTCATATGCTTCCAGTTTAGTCTTATTTGCTTTTCCTGTTTCAACAATTAATTTACCTCTTAACACGGCTTTTAGTGCATCCCATAGTATTGTTGGGTCCACTTCTTCATTGTCATTCTCTTGGATATATTCATTTATGTTTACTTTTATTCTTTCTTTCATTTTATCATCATTTAACAGTCCTACATTAAGTTTCCATGTTGTTTGTCGTTTTCTATTGTTTAAATTTATTTCCATGTATATAGGATTATGATCTGATATTTCTGCCCCTCCAATCCAACAATTTCTCACCCTGTGTCTGTCATCTTCATTCATAAGGAAGTAATCTATTCTAGAGTGTACTTTATGGACTGCTGAATAATGTGTATAGTCTTTTTCGAGTGGGTGCAGGTCCCTCCAAATGTCTACCATACCCATTTCTGCCAGTGAGGTTCTTATGAATTTTGTTACATGTTTTTTTGCCTTCTTAACACTTGTTGTATCAATTTCATGATCCATGACAGCATTTAAGTCTCCTCCACAAATTAGGACTCCTTCACTGTGTGTTGCTATGAGATCAAACAGATGTTGAAAAAAACCCTTGTCACTTTCTGGTGGGGCATAGATGCTCACTAATGTGATCTGCATTCCATCTATGCTACCCTTTATTATTACATACCTGCCTTCTTTATCCTGGATTTCCTGTTCACATTCAAATTGTATTTTATTTGAGATTAGTATCATAACCCCCCTTTTAGTTCCTCCCTTAAATGAACTGTAGTAGGAGTTCTTATAGCCAAATCTCTTTAGTTTCACATGTTCTGTCTTGCTCAAATGTGTCTCTTGCATAAATATAATTTCGGCTTTTTCTTTCTTGAATTTTCTTATTATTCTTTCCCTTTTAACAGGTGAGTTCAGACCATTCACGTTTAGTGTTATTATCTTAAGATTTTTACCCATAATCATGTTTTTCCATTTTTTTAACTTGTGCTCCTAGCCCCTTTAACAACAAAAATAACACATATTTATATAAAAACACATTAAAAAATCTCGACCTCCGTACTTTGGGCCTTTCTTCTGCCCACTGGTCCCTGTTGGTGGGTGGAGGGATTGTCCTCACCGAGTGTAGGGCCCTCCCTAGACCTGTATTTACTATCCAAGAAATAGTCATTAGTCTAGAAATGTCCAACAAATATCACTTAAACCTCTCCTAGCCGTCTGTTTCTCTTTTACCTTGTCTTCTTGGCCTTCATTTCTTCTGTGTCTTTCTTAATCTTTGTTATAATCTAGGCTTTCAGTTGAAAGCCTTGTAGTCTTTCCTGGGCCCGCTGCTCCACGTCTCCCCCCGCCTTTTGCCGTTCACTCGCCTCCACTCCGGCTGTCGTGATGCGTTCAGGGCCTCCGCTGCTCCTACCGTTTCCTCCGGCACGTACACCTCAAGGCCCCGCTCCATCATGTCCTGCGCTGCCTCTCTGGCTGTGTTGTAGGTTCTTACGCCGTTCTCCCAATGAATCCTCATCTTCGTTAGCGGCGTTTGGAATCTAATTTTTTTTTCTTTCAGCGTTTTTTTAATGTTGGCATATTTCTTCCGCTGCTGCACAATTTCCGCCGGGTAGTCATGATCAAAGAATATCTGCTTGTCGCCGATTCGTATCTTTTTTTTCCACGCTCGTGTCAGGATTCTTTCCTTTACATCATATTTCAGAAAGTTTACCACAACTGACCTGGGTGTAGAGCGTGGGTTCGGGTTCTGTGCCGAGGCTCTGTGCGCTCGTTGAATCTGCAGATCCGCTTCGCTGGGCAGTTCCAGCTCTTTTTTTAAGAACTGATCCATGAATTTCGTCATCGAGTTGCCTTCAATGCCCTCCGGGATCCCGAAGATGCGTATATTGCCCCGTCTGGACCTGCTCTCCAAGTCGGTTACTTTCTCCTGCATCCTCTGCATTTGTGCCGTCAGGGTCTGCAGCTGTTCGCTTGCCTCGCTATTCCAATCTTCCAGCTCTGATATTCGGGCCTGCGCTTCTGTCATACACGCCCGCTGGGAGCGCAGCTCCTCCATGTTTTCTGCTAGCTTGCGCTCCATTTCTCTTCGGAGGCCCATAATTTCTTCCTTAATCTCTTTTTTCAGCTCCTCCTTAAGAGCCGCTAAATCCTGTTGTAGCTGCCGTTTGAAGTCTCTCAACTCTTTACCCAAACTGGCGATGCCAGTGTTCATGGTATCGAGTTTTGTGTCTTCCATTTTCTCTGCTGCGGTCACCTCGTTTTTTTGGGCCCCGTGTTCAGCGGTTTCTCCTGCGTTGTTGAAGAGGAATTCTTTAATTTTACTCTGCTTTTGTCCTTGTGCCCGGCTCCTTCGTGTTTTCATCCCTTAGTTTATTGATCCGCTTATGTCGAGTTGGCCATTTACCGATGATTTTTAATCCGGCTAGGGAGAGCTCTCTGTTTAAACGTTATGTCTCTCCGCCATCTTCCCGGAAGCCTGAAGCATTATTTAATCTGCGGAAATCACCGCAAGGGCGCCACGAGCCGTCAGCCTTGGGCACCATGTGCAGGGGTGACGACCAAGAGCTGTTCGAGCGTCTAACAATGCCCAGTTTTTCCAAGTTGGCAAATTCCTCACGCGCGATGGCCAGTTTAGCTGGGTCCAAACACCGAGCTTTTGCAAAAACAGGGGGGCCAGAGGTAGTTATGAAATGCTCGACCCCGTGTTTGGCAACTGACGCTGAAAATGTTGGGACCGTGAGTGTTGGAAACTGATTGAGTAGTGCATGAGACTTACCACCCGCAGCTGTGACATTGGGATGTGCAGAAGGCAGGGCCACCTGAGCTGTGCAGGAGATAGAGTAAAAAGAAGTGCAATTAAAAAAGTGCATTTACAATACGTCTATTAACAAGATCAACCAATAAACTGTTTGAGCATAAAAAGTCAGCACCTAGCATGTTGTTGCTAACTGCGGCCACGACGAAGGTCCACTTGAAGGTGCGGCCGTGGAGAGATAGGAGGAGCGTCTTCTCCCCATAGGTTTTGATCGTGGAGCCGTTCGCCACTACCACCAGGGGTCCGCTGGCAGGCGTCAGCATGTCCGCGTAGGCAGGCTTGACAAAACTCAGCTGAGAGCCTGTGTCCACCAGGAATTCTTTCCCCGAATTTGCGTCTGTCACGAAAAGCAGCTTGTTCTTCGTGCCGAGAGTCGCCGCTGCTACCGGCTCCCGGTCCTGGCGTTTCCCTGGCACTGGTATCGGCACGGTGGGGTGCATCTGCGCGCTCTCTCGGCGAAGCGTCGATGGTAGAAACAGAGGGTGTTGTCAGCTCCGCTTCTCCTGGCCTCTGCCGCTGCCGACGTCAGTGGATATGGTGCTGCAGCCTCTGGTCTCCCCTCGTCTCGTGGGGGTGCGTTCAGCTCTGCTGCTGCCATCGTGGCTGCGTGCCGTCTATGGGCGTCGACGAGCCGCTGCGCCTCCTGGCCCAGCTCGTGGTAGTCACGGTTGTTGAGTAGCTGTGAGCTGGCCAGGGTGACTCTCACTGCTGGCGGTAGCGTTCTGAGAAAGAGGTGGGCGAAGATAAAGCTGTCGTCATCCTCGCCCCTCAGGCCCATCATCTTCGCCATCAGATCTGCCGGCCTGTCTGCTTCCCCTTCTGTCAGCGCCAGGAGCTTCTCTGCTCGCTCTCCCAGCGAGGGAGTGAAAGCTTGAATGAGGGCGGCTTTCAGTGCGCCATACTTGTCGTCTTGGGGTGGGTGGTTGGTCATGCTCTCCACCCGCTGCACTGTGAGGCTGTCCAGCTTCGCAACGACATGGTAGAACCTCGTTGCGTCCGCTGAGATTCCCCGAAGGTGGAACTGCGCCTCCACAGTGGTAAACCAGGAGCGCGGGTTATGTTGCCAGAAATCGGGCAGCTGTAGTGCGGTAGCTGCGTTAACCCGGTTGGCTCCTGAAGAGTCCGGTGCGGAAAGTTCACCGTCACCGGCCATGGTTTGTCGTAGGTCACCAGTGTAGAGGATGCCTTCACAAACGAGGCTGAGTTTATTTCTCAGGAGAGGTTTATTGAAAGTCTACATCCTCTAACAAGCAAGTATCTCAACAAAAGAGGGAGAACAATCATTCGACACAGCTCTTATACTCCCCAGAGACACAAAACCCCCCAACATCAAATATTACATTCCCAGCCCACAGTCCTTCAGTAAACATATAGCTTCCGAGGCTCCTTGGCGTCACCTCCTGCTGGGACATTCTCTCTGACTTCCCGTCTTCCAAGAAACCACTTCACACTTCCCGAGGTCTCCGCTGGGTCAGGACTCCTTGGCCGTTTAGACGTGAAGTTCCCAGGGTATGCACCGTTATGCCTACTGAACATATGTGAGGGGAAAATGCATACCATACATGCATACTATATATGGGCCCTAAATGCGCACCATAATATGTCATCTTGTATATATGTTTGGAGTATTTCTTCCTTTAGTTTTTGTTTAAATTGTCCAAGCGTTGTACATGATTTTAATTCAGGTCCAAAATCGTTCCATAATCTGACTCCTTGCGCTGAAACACAGTGTTGCTTGGTGGTAGTTCTCACTGAAGGTTTTTGAAATATACATGTTCCTCTGAAATGATATTGTTTCACCCTTATTTGGAACAGCTTTTGGATATTTGCGGGCAGTGATAGATTCTTCACTTTAAACATTATTACTGCAGTTTTAAAGTCAACCAGATCTTTCAGCTTGAGAGCTTTTAATTTAAGAAAAAGTGGGTTTGTTGGTTCCCTGTAAGCAGCTTTGTTTATTATTCTAATAGCTCTCTTCTGAAGCATATATTTCCTTAAATGAGGTTTTAGTAAGAAGGAAAGCACACTATGCACCTTTTTTTCACCCTCTTAGGTCCAGGCTATTTCATCATCTGCACTCCAGCAGGCTTTCCTTTGAATGGGATCTTTGCCGCACCTTTTCACATGCAGACCAGTGCATATGTGCTTCACCACCATTGCGTCGCTGTGGCAGTACAGCAGATATTTTTTTTTAGTAGTTTTCTTATTTTGACCATCCAGTCCACTTAAGCAGAGATCTAAGATTAAGATTAAGGCTAAGGACTGTCCAGCGAAAAGAGCACATTGTAACAGATGTGGTCGCTTGAACCATTTTGCCAGGGTGTGCCGTGAAGTTCAGCAGGAAAGCCCATGGGATAAATCGCTCAACCTGCCCCCGACAACCATCCACACAGTGTCCCCCAACACAAACGGGTACATGTTTTGCACAGTGGGACTGGATGACATGGAGCTGACGCTGTTGATCGACACAGGGGCGGAGGGGTCATTGCTGAATTGGGCCACGATGAAAAAGTTTTTTCCCCACCACAGGATTAAAGGTAACGCAGCACCATTGTACGGTTATGGAGGTGGAAGGCTGGACACGGTCAAGACTTTGGAGTTGACTGTTTGGTACAAGTCCATGGCGGTGACCGGCTTCAAGTTTCATGTGACAGCACGGGGCAATAACATCATGGGCTGTGATTTATTTTATGGACTGGGTTTCGCCATTAAAGATGACGAGGGTCTGTGACTACAAGGGCGCACGTTACAACAGTATTAGGAGAGGTCGGGGCAAGACCGAGAAGCATGGAGGATCAGCGTGCTCGACAACAACGTCTCAAGCCGAGCCAGGTCCCGTTGAGGGTCCTGGATTGGGTTCGGAGTCGAGATGAGGAACGTCTGCGGCGAAGATGGGCCAAACGACAACCTCAGGAGCATCGGGAGTGTCTGCGCATAGTGGACAAACTGGGTGCAGTGCACTTCAGGCTGTCTGAGGGCTCGGTGTGGCATGCAAATCGGCTTCGGGGTGTCCTGGAGAAGACTCCAGGAGATAAGGCTGGACGTGAGATGAGGTCAATGGTGAGGAGGAGCGGCTTCAGCATCTGGAGAGTCAGCCATCACCCCTAAGACCAGCTGTTTCCAGGGGCGCATCTGCTAAGAGGGTACCTTGGGCCCCCATGCCAGTTATGTCTTTTACATGAAGACTTGGGTTGTACATAGCATATGTTGAAGTTCTGTGGTTGTTGGTGTTGTCAAAAAAAAAAAATGTTATAGAAGGGATTATTTTTTTTTGTTCTAGTTTAGGAGCACAGCATACAATTTTAGTTATTAATGGACTTTAATTTACCCTAGTAGGTGGTAGAATAATCCACCTTGCTGTGTGGGCAGGACAGCGGTCCACCCGTCCTCCCTATTTTAGGTTTTGTTGTGAATGTGTTAGGCTGTGGAAGATGAAAGCAGACGAGACAGTGAGCTGGACGACATGAAAACTTTATTCACCCCCCAACATAAAACACAGAAAACTTCTCCCGAGGTCTCTGGGCACCTCCTTTTATACCACTTTATTCCTGCCCAACGAGACCCGAGGAGCTAAAGACAATATACACAGTACACAAAGCCTGTCTGGTACATTAACATTACAGGACACAAAACCCTGCTTATCACTCCCTCTCCCACTGTAGCGAACTCCGGTGTCTCCTGACTCCCCGGGGTGCAGCCAGTCCTTTCTGTTGCATCTGAGACCCCCCCCCCGATGCCACTTCCTCCTTCAGTCCTCTATTCCACCCCCCCGACTTCCGACTCTGGGTGGAGAACCCCCCACTCAGTGCCACCACACAGCCCCCCTGAACACCCAGAAAGGGGACTAACCCCCTAGTTCCTTGGGCTTGAGCCGGCACCCATAGCGGCTGTAGCGGGGGGTCGCCGGTCTGGTCAAAGCACCCTCCTGGCGAGGTGTGCGGGAAGGCATGCTGGGGGAAGGGGGGGGACAGGTTAGCTTCGTGAGCGCAGTTCTTTACTGGGGGAACACCAACTTGCAGAACCACTGTTGGTGGGCATCTGCACCGGGGAGCTTGGGCCAACACCACCTGTTCGCCTGCCAACACATAAGTGGGCTTCAGCCTGTCAATGCAGACGGTCTCCTTATGCCCCCCAAGTGTGACACAAAATGCTTTGCCCCAGTTTCCAGCACTCTTAACAGTCCGTCATACCGTGGGCGCAGCGGGGCTCTGTGTGCATCGTGCCTGACAAAAATAGACTTGGCGCTCTGTAAGCTCTTTGGGACGAAGGTGGGGGGAAAACAATGGTGGGCCGGGCCTGGCACGATAGCAGCCTCTGTACTGTAAAAAAAATTGAGCGGGCGGATCGGTCCTGGGTGCAGGGTTTTACAGAAAAATTCCCCAGGGATCCGCAGCGGCTGAGAAAAAACGAGTTCTGCAGGGGAGGCTACCAGATCCTCCTTAGGCGTAGGGTGCAACCCTAACAGGACCCAGGGCAGACAGTCGACCCAATTTGTAACCGTGAGTGAGGCTCTGAGCACTGCTTTAAGCGACCTATGAAAACGTTCGCATAATCCATTAGCCTGGGGGTTGTACGCAGTGAGGCGGTGGATTTTGAGACCAGGCTCTGGGCCAACATGGACCAGAGTTCCGAAACAAATTGTGGACTCCTGTTGGAAGTGATGTCCAACGGGGATCCGAACCGTGCAACCCAAGCTGACAAAAAAGCATGAGCCACTTCCGCGGACGTGGTGAAAGCCAGCGGGACCACTTCAGGCCAACGTGTGGTGTGGTCCACGATTGTCAAAAGGTACGTGAAACCTTGCGACCGCGGGAGGGGGCCCATCAAATCCACATGGACGTGGTCAAACCTCCTGGCCGGAATTTAGAACGGCTCGAGGAGGGCTTTCGTGTGCTTGTGCACTTTGGCCCGCTGGCATGCAATGCACACCGCAGCTCATTCTTTCATGAACCTACGTGAGTGAGGCCAGACAAATTTTGCCCTTACCAGTTTAACCGAGGTGCGCACGCCAGGATGTGAAAGGGAGTGGACTGACTCAAAAATGTGGTGGTGCCAAGAGCTCAGAACCACCAGGCGTGGGCGACCGGTGGAGATGTCAAAGAGCAAGGGGGGGCACCCTTGTTGCACCACCCTGCTTTCCAGTTTTAACCCAGTAGGCGTGGACTGGAGCGCGCAAATGTCCCTGTCCCCAGTTTGCTCCATGGCTATGGCGGGGAAATCTATTTCCATGTAGACCGGGAAGACTAACGCGCGCGACAGGCAGTCAGCCACGACATTAAGCTTACCGGCTACGTGTTGAATGTTGGTCGTGAACTCTGAGATCGTGGCCAAATGTCATTGCTGCTGGGCTGCTCACGGTTCCGAGACTTTGGACATTGCGTACGTTAGCAGTTTATGATCAACAAACGCGGTGAACTTGCACCTTTCCAGCCAAAACTGGAAGTGGTGCGTTGCCAGGTGGAGGGCCAACAACTCTCTGTCAAACGTACTGTATTTGTGTTCGCTGTGACGCAAAGTACGGCTGAAAAACACGAGCAGCTGCCACAAACTGGAGACATACTGCTTCACCACTGCCTCTATGGCAATGTCAGACGAGTTGGTGGTGAGTGCTATCCGCGCTGACGGGGCCGGGTGGGCCAGCAAAGCGGTGTTGGCGAGTGCTGTTTTGGCGTTTGCTAAAGCCTGGACTTGCTCGGGGGTCCAGTCGATATTTTCTGCGGACTTCTTTTTTTTTTAGCATGGCGTACAATGGTTGCAGCAGCTGGGTTGCTTGTGGGAGGAAACGGTTGTAAAAGTTGACCATGCCCAAAAATTCCTGTAGGGCCCTCACGGTCTGCGGACATGGAAAATCTGCCATGGCGCGCACCTTATCAGGCAGCAGAATTACATTCTCAGGTGAAATGCGGTGACCCAAAAAATCAATCACTGGCACACCCAACTGGCACTTCGCCAGGTTAACAATAAGCCCGTGCGCTTCCAACCTCTGGAAAAGTAGTTTGAGATGGGCGAGGTGCTCCTCCTCGGATGTGCTAGCCACCAAAATGTTGTCTAAGTAGACAAAAACAAAAGGCAGGCCACGGACCACTGTGTCCATCATTCTTTGGAAGGTTTGTGCCACGCTGTTTAACCCGAATGGCATGTGTAAAAACTCAAAAAGGCCAAAAGGAGTTATTACTGCTGTTTTGGGCACGTCCTCCGTTTCCACCAGGACCTGGTGGTAACGGCGGACCAGATCCACTTTTGAAAAAACATGCATCCTGGCCAGATGCATGGAAAAATCTTGGATGTGCGGGATGGGGTACCGATCGTGTTCCGTGGTGCTGTTCAAGCGCCGGAAATCACTGCATGGTCGCCACGACACATTGGCCTTGGGCACCATGTGTAGCGGGGATGCCCACAGGCTGTTGGAGTACCTAACGATGCCCAGTTGCTCTAAGTTAGCAAACTTCTTGCCCGCTCTGGCCAGTTTGACACCGGCAAGCCTTTTGTTATTATGAAATGCTTGACCCTGTGTTTAGTTATCGTAGCAGAAAAAGTCAGAACCGTGAGTGCTGGGAACTGTGAAAGCAAATGCTGGTGCTTACCCTCTGGAGCTATAACATTAGCATGTGTTGTTGGCCCAACTCCCTGAGCTGTGCAGGGCAAGGAGGAAAAAGAAACAGCATCCACTAAATGTCTGTTGGCAACATCAATGAACAATCTGTAAGCACATAAAAAATCAGCACCTAAAATGGGGCAGAACATGCAGCTACCACAAAGTCCCACTGGTAATTGAGTCCATGTAAGCATACTGTCAACCTTCGTTCGCCAAACATCCTGATGTTGGATCCATTGGCGGCTGTAAGCTCGGGGCCGCAGCCTTCTGCTGACCTGTCCACACTGACCGGCAGAAAGAGGCTCTTCTGGGAGCCGGAGTCCACCAAGAAACGTCTCCCCGAACATGTCTGTGATGAAAAGCAGCTTGTTCCTGTCGCCAGTGGTCACAGCTGCTACTGACTGCTGGCCGTGCTGTTTCCCTGGCTTCTTGAATTGGCACAGTGCCAGACAGCGTTGGGCATTCAAGCCAAACCGGCGGTGATAGGAACAGTGTCCTGTTCCTGCATCTCTTGGTGTCCATCCCAGCCGCCCCCAACGGCTCCTCGACCTCGCTGGAGTCCTTCATGGCTGCTGGTGTCATTGTGAGCACACTGAGAGCTCTGTTCGCCAGAATGATGCGGTCCGTTTCTTGCGCCAGGGCGTGGTAGTTCTTGGCCACCAGCAGTGGTGAGTTGGCCAGGATTGCCTTTGCTGTAGCTACTAGGTTCCTGAAGAATAGGTGGGCAAACAGGAAAGGTTCGTCATCCCTCCCCTTCAGCGCTAACATGCTATCCATCAGCTCCACAGCTGACCTGTCACCCAATTGTGAGCACGTGAGAAGTTTCTCTGCCCTCTCACTGTCTGGCAGGGTATAACGTTGAAGCAGCATCTGCTTGAGTGTGTCATATTTCCCCTGGGCTGGTGGCTCCTGGAGCAGGCTTGTTACTTGTTGTGTGGCGCGCACATCCAGCGCAGCGACGACATGATAATATTTGGTGTTGTCAGTGGAGATCCCGCTGAGTGCGAATTGGGCTTCCACATGTAGAAACCAAGCGGTCGGATTGTGGAGCCAGAAGTCCAGGAGCTTGACTGTGACAGCACATGCCGTGCTGGTGTCTGCCTTCTGGGTTGTCTCCGGGGTGGTGCTCGGCTCATTCTCTATCGCATGTCTTAGGCTCACCAATGTTGAAGATGAAAGCAGACGAGACAGCGAGCTGGACAACACGCAAACTTTATTCACCTCCCAACATAAAACACAGAAAACTTCTCCCGGGGTCTCTGGACACCTCCTTTTATACCACTTTATTCCTGTCCAATGAGACCCAGGGAGCCAAAGACAATATACACAGTACACAAAGCCTGTCTGGCACATTAACATTACAGGACATGAAACTCTGCTTATCACTCCCTCTCCCACTCTAGCGAACTCTGGTGTCTCCTGACTCCCCAGGGTGCAGCCAGTCCTTTCTGTTGCATCTGAGACTCCCCGGTGCCACTTCCTCCTTCAGTCCTCTACCCCACCCCCCCCAACTTCCAACTCTGGGTGGAGAACCCCCCACTCAGTGCCACCACAAGGCCATATATGGCCCTTTTCCACTAGCCCCAGTCGGCCTTACTCAACTCGACTCGCCATTACTCATTTCAGCCTCGGTTGTGTTTCCATTACAGCAGGGTATGCCTGGGGTGGGCGGGATTTTTTTTTTACAGCAAAGCGGCGCCACACTCCCGTGATGTAAAACACGCGACCCAAGCAAAACATAACATGGCGACTGTACAAGGCAACTCCTTGGTCTGTGGCTTTTTGTCACTGTAAATGCCAAAAAGGACCGCCAGACAAGGGTAGAGGCAGCGAGACGAAACACTCTGGAATAGTACTGCAGCTTCTGGGAGAGCTGAAGACGTGAGGATACAAACTAGGTCATATATGACGGTAAGCTAATGGTTGCTAATGCTAGTTTGCTATAAGTACGTCGTACTATACTGTAATGTCTACAAGTTATCGCTGTTAGGTACTAAAATATGTATGCTGTGTGTGTGTTTCAGATGGCTCTGTTGTGGGAAAATTACCGCTTCAAACGATCGGTCTGGCATTCAACACAGCCTTTCTCTGATGTCAACACAGCTTCACAAACAATCAGTGGTTATAGAGCTTAAGAATGTCTGTAGAGATGTTTATTTCCTGTGCAACAAATTGCTCTGATCTGCGTGAAAATCATGGAGAGACTGTTGAGACATCATGGACGTAGCTGCTCCAGCAGCACTGAGTCTGAGGTGGTGTCATGGCAAAAAATGATCTGCTGACACAACTTGATCGCCAGGTTAATAACTATATTAGCCACAAAATATATATTCAAAAAGTAAACAGTACTGAGTTAGGTATAATAAGATATATTTGAAAATTACGATGCATTTTAGGCCAAAACAAACTTGATCTAGGATTAAAAGCAATTAAAATAATGCAGTCACAAGGTTACATGGAAAATACTTGATTTACTAGATACATGTACTGTAGAAATATATATTCTCTGCATCAACAATGTACTATACATGCATTCATGTAGTATTGCACTGGGAATTGCACTGACAATAAACCTTTCAAGTTTTTGCAGATGTCTCTTTTTTATATGTTGTGGAGAGTGTAAATAACGGAGGCAGGTTTATGCAGCAGGCAACTTTATTCACTCTCACATCAGTCATACACAGAAAAAGCATGTCTCAATACACCAGGGGCTCTCCTTTTATATCAACCGCCCATCTCACATCTCCATGACATCTCGCATCACAATACTTTCATCCCTTCTCCCCCAACTCCTTCTTCCTGCTACCTCACCATAATCTCTCTCATCTCAATACCTGTTGTCCTTCTCTGGTTACCCTCTGCATCCAGTCTGAGATGATTAACCCAGCCTCTACACCGCCCCCCCCCCAGAATCTCAGACCGAGTTTCAGTCCTCATGTCCTTTTGGCTTCAGTCTCCTCCCATATCTGCTGTAACGGGGGTTTTCCGCCTCAGCGGCGCTGCTGTGCCGGTGGGGGGCTCCTGGGGGTGTGTCTGTCTGCAGGTGGGCCATGGCGAGGGGGGGGACACCTTCGACTTGCCCGTGTGGCTGCTCTGATGAATTGTTTACCTGGGGAGTTCTCAGTGGGGGTCTTCCACGCCGAGGGGCCTGAGCCAACAGCACTTGGTCGTCTGCCACCACAAAGGCGGGCTTAATTCTGTCTATGCATATTTTCTCCCAATGACCCCCCCAAGTCTAACAAAAAATGTTTGTCCCATTTCCAGCACTCTGAATGGGCCATCGTAGGGTGCATGCACCTTCTGACAGTGGTTGACCGCACCACACGCTGGCCAGAAGCAGTTCCGCTGGCGGCAACCAACTCCGTGGACGTGTCGCGCGCTTTTTTGACAACATGGGTGGCACGTTTTGGAATCCCATCGGACATCACGTCCGATGGGGGCCCTCAGTTTGTTTCCGACCTCTGGTCCACGATGGCCCGTAGCCTGGGTGTTGCAATTCATCATGTCGGAGTCACCAGTATGGAGAGTGTAAATAACGGAGGCAGATTTATGCAGCAGATGACTTTATTCACTCTCACATCAGTCATACACAGAAAAAGCTTGTCTCAATACACCAGGGGCTCTCCTTTTATATCAACCGCCCATCTCACATCTGCATGACATCTCGCATCACAATACATTCATCCCTTCTCCCCCAACTCCTTCTTCCTGCTACCTCACCATAATCTCTCTCATCTCAATACCTATTGTCCTTCTCTGTTTACCCTCTGCATCCAGTCTGAGATGATTAACCCAGCCTCTACAATGTGAAGGTTACCACCATGTGGCACAAATTAAATACTAACAGATTGGAAAAGCTGTCTAAGAACAATCCAGCAGTTTGAGAAATCACTTTTGGTTTGGTGTAAGTCTGTCAACAGAATTATGAACCATAAAGCAGTTTGTGTTAAAATGTTAAATCCCATTAAACCCTAACCTGGGGGTTTCCAATCATGTGTCATGGGGGACCAAGACCCTGCAGGTTCTCTCTTCTACCCAGTCTCTTCAGCAGGTGTTCTCACTGAACTGCAGTCAGTGGGAGAAATTCAGTGGAATCTGCTGTTGAAGACACTGTTTGGAGGTAAAGCCTGCAGAGTCTTGGCCCTCCATGGCACATGATTGGACACCCCTGCCCAAACCCATTATGATGAAGAACAGATGCTAATATGGCTCAGAATTCCTCCATATACTGGTAGTGTCACTAAAGTGTGCAGGGTCTTCTGCGGTGGCACATCCAATAATACAGTCTTCAGTTAAAATAATTGTTTGTTACTTTTTTCTTAAAAATGAGCCATTATTTTCAAAGTCACCGATAAATGGTTTGTACTGTTGACTCTTTTCCCACCGGTGCCTTAACAGACAAAACAGAAAATCATGATGCAAACACATAAGTCACTAAATTGTTTATTACATTCAGCAGCAAATTCCAGATTATTCAGAATGTGCAAAATTCAAACTGTAAAAAAAAAACAAAAAAAAAACAAACTTAGAATGGGTCACACACGCTGGCCACGCTGCCGTACTGAGAAGCAGCTGGGATGTGCCACTCAAGCTGGACCTGGTTCAGCAGATCTTCGGCCTGCATCTCTGTAAATAGTGAGGCAAGGTCCGGTTTGGGTGGATCGCTTCCCTCTTGCCTAGACAAAAGACAGAAATGGGTGGTGGTTAATTAAAGCAAGTTTAAAACATATTTGGCAAATACACTTGTTGCTAAAAGCCAGTGGTGGAATGTGAATGAATGAATGAATCTTTATTTCGGATAGATTAAAAGTAAAGATTAAAAGAAAACAGAATAATATAACAAAGGGGAAAAAAATCTAACAAGGTCAAATTAAACAATAACTCCTCTGATTACACAGTTCAACATAGGTTATCTGAAATGGGTGATGGCTGGAGCCACAGCTTATATTGCCCACCCATATTCCATCCAAGAATTCAAAAGAAAAACAAAACAGGAGTGATTGCAGTTTGAATGTGACAATAAAGTACTTCGTTGTTGTATTTAACCACAATTTTCATGTAGCTGCGCTTCAGTAAAGCAGATTTTACAAGGGCTGGGTTATGTTTAAAATCATCTGTTTTTACTGTGGCCTCAGCAATCAGAATGAATTAATACATTCACTTGAATGGTATCTAGTACTTTAACTGAGGGTGTGTGTCACCGAGTATGGAGTCGCTCAGTCAAAATATGGAGTTTTTATCAATAAAAGTTTAGCCACCGCTCTGTCACCGCTGTGTCTCTCCTTGCCCTGGCTTCAAGTGTGGGCGGTGTTTTGTACTTTTATTGCTAAAATATAAAAAGATGCACTGCAATGGGTCTCAAATTCAAATTCACTACAATGGGTCTGGAATTTCCCCATTGTGGGACTAATAAAAGCTTATCTTATCTTATCTTATCTTAAATATTTGTAATGTGTCCTGTTACTGCATGAGTTTATTGATGATAGACTATAAACTACACATATAAACTAAATTATATTGATGACTGAACAACTCCCATTCCCCAAAAGATACAGTTATGAACATAACTCACAAAGAATCACACAAATGATCTGACAAAAAAATAAATACATTAACAAGCGGTTTATTTTACAGTTGATGTGCCAGTCATTTTCAATTATTCTGTAATTAATATTCACACAATGTGTCATATGGGTGAGACGCCGTGTTATCCGGCGCTCAGGCCATATTCCTCCTCAGTCCAGCTCTTATTGTGACAGCGTCTCAGCGGGCTCCCAGCTGTCAAGCTCTACGGGACGGCTGGAGCCCAATTACCCCTCATCAGCTGAGGCGCTGTCAACCAGTATAAAAGGGAGCAGCTCCGATCATTCGGGGCTGTGACCTCGCACCATTATCCACGCTCTTCTCTGGCGTGGGTAAGGCTGGAACCCCTTCGTCTGGCGCCAGCCACCCGCTCATCATTCAGCATTGTGTGTAAGTGTTTATCCCTGTATGATCATTTGTGTTTTGGCCCCACGAGGCCCTGTTCCTTTGTTCCTTTTCCCTTATTATAATAAACATCGCAAACTCACTGGTCTGCCCTTGGCTCTCATTGTATGGCTCGCGAGAGCCATACGTAACAGTAGGTCACAGCCAAGCGAGTTGCCGGCGACCGTGAGTTTAGCAGTATTGGACTGTTGCTCTTACCTGTCTGGGTACTGTTGCTGGGGCATGCCGTCGCGGAGGTCCCGCACTCAGAGTCCGAGTGATGTCCTCGCAGACGCCCTCGAGTGCGTGGATGAAATCCTTAACACCGCCTCCCTCCTTGACTTCAGCAGCAATGTGCACCGGTACCTGGACCAAGCTGAGGAGGTCCTCGACTATCTTCCCCGCTTTGCCGACCATCCTGAGGTGAGCGCGAGGAGGTTGGACATTGCTGCACAGTGCAAGATACTCCGCGGGCTGGAAGGAAATCCTGGCAGGAAGCCGAAGAGGAGGAAACGCCGTCCCTCGCTTCGGGATCCCGCTCCCGCCTCCGTTCTGGCCCGGGAATTCGCACCATCCAGAGGTCTTTCCCCATTCAGCACGACGTCACTCGGGATTCCCCCGGAGGAGCTGCAGCTGACAGCAATCAAGGTCCGGGACAGAGTGGCTGCTGCTCGCTCCTCTGTGCATCCCTCTATAATCATTAAGCATGTGACGGCGGCAGTTAGGCTGGTGGAGAGGAATCCAGGGCTGCGTGATTTCCCCGAGTTCGACGCCCTCCTCGCCTCTGTCTCCGCACAGGGGCGGCGATTTCCGGGTCTTACCTTCGCTTCGCCCCCTGCAAGTAGCCGTCGTCACACTGCCTGTCCACCTCAGCACGAATCCCGTCCGGATCCAGTTCCGGGCCGCCACAACGTCTCAATCCCCCACACAGCTGTCATTCCTGCGCCTCATCAGAGGGGAAATCCTGCAGTCTCGTCTCCCGAGCCATCTTCCCCCACTGTTACGTCAGCGCTCTGGGCCCGGCTCCTCTCGGCTGTCGGCCCCTCCTCCTCGACGCATTCCCCGGCTGCTGTGTGCACCCAGAGTCCTGACCTGGCGAGCTCCGTCCCGGAATCATCACGAGCGGCTCCCCGACGTCCTCCCAGGGGGTCCTCCATTACCATCCGGCGGGGAAAGGGAGGAGCAACGTCCGCCACAGCGGTCATCACCCAACCTTCAGGAGACAGGCAAGTCCAAATTCTCTCACACACTCGTTATTGTGATTTGATCTGTCAGACTCCTGAAGGTGGAGTTCGGGGTTCGCAGCTCCCCGAGCTCCCACCACCTGCTGTGGCTGTAATGATTAACCCCGCATCCTCTGTGTCTCCCTCCGCTGAGTGGTCCTTCGACGCCAGGCCAACGTCGCTGGATGAAGAGGGGGCCTGCGGTTCTGGAGAGCCTGGTTCCAGTTCCGCAGCCACGTCGTGGGTGGAGGAGGAGGGCGGACTGCAGCGTGGAACCTGCGCCGATGAGAAAGCATCCCCGGGGCTCCACGGACGAGCGGCCCGGCCCAGCGGGTCAAGGTTCTCCTGCCACCACGCCATGTGGGCCATCGGCGTGGGCACCAGTGCCGGAGGACTCGCAAGCTGCACATACCATCATGCCAGCTGCGGAGCCCGACGCAGCTGAGTGGGAGCCTGAAGACGACCTCCTGACGCTTGAACCTGGATCTTTGCAGTCCTGGACTGTGTCAGAACCCGAGATCAGGCAAGTGCTCTACCTTATCTTTCTCCTTCTCATTTTAGAGCACTTTAGCCTGTCTCTAGGGGAGATGAGCCGGGTGCAGCCGTCCGCTGCGTCCGAGCTTGTCTCGCCGGGTTCTGGCGCTGCTGGTGATCCTGATCCCGGTTCTTTTCTCTCTCCTGAGCCTTCTCCCAGGGTCGCTGGCGAGGAGCTGCTATCGCCCGTGGTGCCAGAGGTTCCTGGTTCAGGATCGGAGGTCGGTTCTGGTGCGGCGCTGACCCATTCGGGGTCCGACGTGGGTTCTACCGAGACCCAATCGGGGTCCGTCACGGGAGCAGCTGCGATCCTGTCGGGGTGCTACGCGGGTGCTACAGAGACTCAATCGGGGTCCAACGTGGGTGTGGCACCAGCGATATCCAGGTCCGGTGAGGGAGCTGCAGATCCCCTGCCATCGGACATTGGAACGGCTCATCATCATCTTCCCCCCAAGCTTCCTCCACCAGGGCCCATATGGACCTCTCACTTTAGGCCCGGCTTGCCCTCATTATCTTCCTCCACAGGGAAGCCGTTGCTTCTCTCTCCCCTATGGGCCTGGTGGTTGAGCGATGCGGGTCGGCCACCAGAGGGTCTGCCGTGCTCATTCGGCTCTTTAGTGCGGCCGCCCGACCCATTGGACTTCCTGTTCGGCGATCTGGTTCGGCCACCCGAGAGACTGTGTTTTCTGGCCTGGGATTCGGGTAGGCCGCCGGAACTTTTCCCTTCATCCCTGTTGGCGGTTTGGATGCTGGGTGCGGGGAGACCCCCCGAACTGAATTTTCTTTGCTGTACTTGTCTTGTGTTTTTGGGTGGGTGCAGCCATGTAAGCCCTTGTAATTGCTTCGCGTTTAACATGTTTTTTTTTTCTCTTCCCCTCCTGTTTGAGGGATGCCTGTACTTATTGGATTTCGCCCTTAGGAGTCTTCCCTCTCATTTTATGGTCTCCTGGGTTGTTTTCTTTTGAATTTGTCTGTACATTGTTATTCTTGACTGTGGAGTATTGTGGTTTTTTTCCTGTGCCTCAGTCTCTGTTATTGCCACGTTATCCTCTGCCTAAGTAGTGTTTTTTTTTTCCGTCCTCATGTTGTCTTTGGAGTATTGTGTGTTTTTTTTTTCCCCGCATACTGTGTTGTTTCATTGTTATTGGCTGATGTTTTTTCCTTCTTCTGATTCTCTCCCTCCTGGCCTGCACCCCATCCACCCACCCTAGGTGGTGGTGGTGGGGGGGGCTTGGGTGTTACTTTGCCGTTCGGAGCCCGGCCGTGAGGGGGGGGGCTGTGTCAAATGGGTGAGATGCCGTGTTATCCGGCGCTCAGGCCATATTCCTCCTCAGCCCAGCTCTTATTGTGACAGCGTCTCAGCGGGCTCCCAGCTGTCAAGCTCTACGGGATGGCTGGAGCCCAATTACCCCTCATCAGCTGAGGCGCTGTCAACCAGTATAAAAGGGAGCAGCTCCGATCATTCGGGGCTGTGACCTCGCACCATTATCCACGCTCTTCTCCGGCGTGGGTAAGGCTGGAACCCCTTCGTCTGGCGCCAGCCACCCGCTCATCATTCAGCATTGTGTGTAAGTGTTTATCCTTGTATGATCATTTGTGTTTTGGCCCCACGAGGCCCTGTTCCTTTGTTCCTTTTCCCTTATTATAATAAACATCGCAAACTCACTGGTCTGCCCTTGGCTCTCATTGTATGGCTCGCGAGAACCATACGTAACACAATCAAATAAATCTCAGTTCAGTCCCTTTTATATTAAGTGGAAATTGTGCTACTTTGGTTTTGGCACTTTACCTATAAAAGCAAAGGATTTCAGTACTTTCCACAGTGGCAAGGTCCATTGTGGGCTGGCTGCTTTTCCTTTCCTCTTGCCTAGACGAACGACAGAAATGGATGGTTGTTAGTTAAAGCAAGTTCAAAACATATACAGGCATATCTCAAAAATTAGAATATCATGAAAAAGTTCAATATTTTTGTCACTCATTTCAGAAAGTGAAACCCATATATAGATTCATTACACGGACAGTGATATATTGCAAGTGTTTATTTTAATTTTGATGATTATGGCTACAGCCCATATTAACCAACACTTCAGCGGCCAACATTTCTATTTAAAAACTATTTTTTAAAATTAATTTTATGTAATATTCTAATTTTTTGCCAAATTAAATTTGGGGTTTTCAGGGGCTGTAAGCCATAATCATCCAAATTAAAATAAATAAACGCTTGAAATATATCACTGTGTAATGAATCAATATAATATATGGATTTCACTTTCTGAAATGAGTGACAAAAAATATTGAATTTTTTCATGACATTCTAATTTTTGGAGATGTACCTGTATTAGGGAAATACACTTATGAAAGTCAGTGGTGGGATGTGACAAAAATGCTTTGTTTCCCTGACCAGTGACACCGCAGGATCCACTCTGTACATGTACAAGTACATTTTCAATCCAGGGATTTATGGTGGAACAGCACAACAACACTGTTCCAACACCTTTTATGGAAAATCCACAGAATAGGTGTGTGGGTCTATTCTGATGCTTTAGAAAATTATATGAATCACTTTATAAATCACTGGTTTGAAAATGCACTTGAATATGTTGAGATTTCGGCTCCTGGGGTCCACTTGACCTGTATCCACAATATAAACACTGAGGGAGGCTAACTCCTGGCATGTGGAAACAGATTCTAGGAAGAAATTACACACAACTTAATGCACAGCACCAAAGTGCAACACATACACAAACCAGGACTTTAACTAGGATTAACATATTTCATAGTTTTGCTCTCACAAGCGAATACTTAGGACAAAACAAGTGCGAATCAGCAGAGTTGGCTACTAGCTAGGTAGCTACTAGCTAACATTCGTTAGCCAGGACAGGACGGCGCTGTATCGCTCAAAAAAAGTGAGCTTACCACCAACAGGATAAATAAGCGAACAGATGCACAATATTACAAATCACTCACCATCGATGGTTCTCTCACGTTCGTCTTCAGCTTTGTCCGTAGTCCGGTTCTATGCTGGGCTGCCATCTGTATCGGTGCGGGTCGCTCTCACTGTGGATCTGCCACCAAGCACAGAAAACTCCGTACCTCTTCGTTGGACCACGGTGTAGATTTCTGCAAAACCTACAATGCCATCTGTATTAATATCGTATTTACTTGCTGACCGAGTTAGTCCGTGAAATATTGCAAATGGTGGTCGTGTAGATTCCACAGAAGACGGACGCTTTTGTGACGTTACGCCCTGACCAATCAGTGGCTCGCAGTCTGTTGACGTCACATCTCGGCTCGACTCAGCACGGTTGTCCCCTGGCCTCGAATAGGTACGAAAATACGACCTGTTAACCGGTGCTGGGTATAATGGAAAAGGCTAGAAAGCGAGTCGAGTCGAGTCGAGTAAGGCCAAACCGGTACTAGTGGAAAAGGGCCATTAGAGACATTGGTTTTCGTTTATTAGTGTGTGATTTGGGTCCCAAATTGGGGAGGGTCTTAATTGAGTGAGTGGTTTTGGACTTTTTAAAGAAGGGGATGGAATGTAAGATATATATTTTAATATGAAAGTGTAAGATGGACATGCACCCGCAATGACGTCTCCGCCCTGGCCTATATAAGGCCGCGCCGGCCATCTTACATTCTCTTTTCATTCTCTACATTCTCTTCTTCTTCTTCTTTTTTCCAACATGGACGCTGCTGGTGGCGCTGCTCTGCTGCGACCCGGGCTACCCTGTGCTGCTACTGTGTGTGTATGGTTGTAGTACTTAGTTTGTAGTACTTAGTTTTTAGTGCTCAGTCTGAAGTATCATAATGATGTTTTTGCTAAAGGGACTGCTTGTGATCTGGTTGCTCGGAATAATATGCCACTGTACCCAAGTGGATCGGGACATGAGGCCGACCACGCTCCTGAGCTATACTCGAGACCAGCTCCTGCTTCTTCGTTCCAGCCATGTCTCGGCACCCCTCCTGCCAAGGGAGCTCTTACGAAATCCAACGGGAGGACATATAAGCCGGTCACGGAAGAGAGGGAAACGTGACGGAGTACGACAGAGACTGCAGAGGAGAGAGAACAGGCCGCCACTGCCATCCATGTTGCTCTGTAATGCCCGCTCACTGAAAAGCAAAATGGAGGAACTCAAAATCAACGCCAGGTTCCTATACGAGAACCGGGAATCATGCCTGCTCATTTTCACGGAATCGTGGCTTCAGGAGGACGTACCCAACTCGCTCCTATCCGTGGACGGCTTCTCCCTGGTGCGGCAGGACAGGGACGCGCTCTCCGGTAAGATCAAAGGAGGAGGTATTTGTGTGTATGTTAAGAACTAATGGTGCTCACAGTTCACCACGAGAGAGTTGGTTTGTACCCTGGACATAGAACTGCTGTGCTTAAGCCTGAGACCCTTTTATCTCCCCCGCGAATCTGGGAACATTTTATTATGCACAGTTTATATCCCGCCCAGCGGGAACGCTTTCAATGCAGCGAACGCTATCGTGGACTGTGTACACAGACAACTGGAATGCACTCCTGAAGCACCTTGTTTGATTTTAGGGGATTTTAATCACTGCAAACTGGATGCGGCACTGCCTGGCTTCAGCCAATATGTGAACTGCAGTACAAGGGGGAAAAATATTTTGGACAAATGCTATGGGAACGTCAAAAATGCCTATATAGCAAGGGTTAAGCCTCCTTTGGGGTCCTCAGACCATAATGCTGTTCATCTGATTCCTACTTACAAGTCTTTGCTTAAAAGCAGCAAACCACAGACTAAGACAATCTTCATATGGGACAATGAAGGCATAGAAACTTTGAGAGGTTGTTTTTCTTGTACCGACTGGGGACTCTTCCATAACTTGGAGTTGGAGGAGGCCACAGATACCATAACTAAGTACATAAAATTCTGTAAAGAAAATGTTTTACCTCAGAAAGTAATCACTATGTACCCCAATAATGAGTCTTATATTTCCAAGGAATTAAAATGGTGCATAGTACAGAAAAAGACTGCTTTTAAGAATGGGGACATATTAAGTATGAAAAATATACAGAAAGTAATTAGTTACAAACTAAGAACAGCTAGAGATGAGACGAGGAAGAAATTTGAATCTGAATGCCTAGGAAAAAGTTCTAGGAAATTGTTATGACAAAGATGACTCCATCCAAAAGCTGCATTAATGTAATGAATGAGGAAGAAAAGGCAAACGACTTGAATAATTTCTTTTGCAGATTTGAGACTAGAGATTTTTCTCATGAACAAAAAGCTGCTCTGGATGCTATATCAGTTTCAGGTTCTGCAAAAATTATAGTTGACCAGCATGTTGTGGAAAGACTTTTCTCACGCATGTGCCCCAGGAAGGCATCTGGACCAGACGGGATCTCTGGGTGCTTACTGAAGTCATGTAGTGAGGAGCTAGCAGAAGCCTGGAGTCCAATCTACCAAAAGTCTTTAGATACGTGTTCTGTCCCAGTAATTTGGAAAAGCTCTATTATAATTCCTGTACCAAAAAAAGCAGGCTGCAAAGAGAATAATGACTGTCGTCCTGTTGCACCGACCTCACTGGTATAGAAGTGCCTTGAGAAGATTGTCATTGACATTCTGAAAACTGATTTTGGAGGACTTTTGGATCCTCTGCAGTTTGCTTATAAAAATAATAGAAGTACAGAGGATGCCATTTTAACCTTAACTCATTCTGTGTTTAAACATTTGGAGGAGACAACCTCATATGCACGTCTTTTATTGGTTGATTTTAGTTCAGCTTTTAACACACTGCAGCCACACCTTTTAATTAAGAGGTTAAATGATTTTAAAGTGCATCCTGTCATTATTAAATGGTACCACTCATTTTTAACTTATCGTAAACAGCAAGTTAGTATAAATGGAACTTTATCTAAATTTAGAACCCTCAGCACAGGGGCTCCCCAAGGCTGTGTTAGTTCACCATTTTTGTTCACCTTGTACACTGATGAGTGCAGAAGTGTCTATCCAGGCAATCAAATTATTAAATTTTCTGATGACACTGCTATCTTATCACTACTTCAAAAGACTCATGATCTGTCAAGCTATTTTATAGAAATTCAGAGGTTTGTCAATTGGTGTGATGACAGTCATCTCATTTTGAATACTGATAAAACAAAGGAGATGGTGTTTGACCCTCGGGGAGTTGGCGACCACAGGCCTGTGGTCATCCACAACCACACTATAACACAGGTTAGTTCCTATAAATATTTGGGAGTATTTATTGACAATTCATTAACCTGGAGCACGCATATTGATTACCTCTGTAGTAGACTACAACAGTGGCTGCATTTCTTGCGTAGATTAAGAATACATGGCGTTGATAAAAAGATTATGTTAATATTTTACCAGGCTGTGTTGGAGAGCTGTATTAGATACAGCATTACAGCTCGGTTTGGCAACCTCTCTGTGAAACTAAAGAACAGAGTGTTGCGTTTAATTCATACAGCATGGAAAATTATTGGCGTTAAAGAGTATTTACTCATGCAGATCTTATACGACCAGGCAGCCTGTAGACAAACTCAAAAAATAATCAGTGACATGAGCCATGTACTTAACAATGAATATGTGCGGCTGCCCTCAGGGAGGAGATACAGAGTCCCCAAGTGCAGGTTCAATAGATACAAGAACTCATTTATCCCGACGTCAGTAAAAGTTTTAAACTCAGATAAATAGGTCAGGGACACTTATAACTCCTGTTCTTAATGACTGCTGTTATATATTTATGTATGTATGTACATGTATTATTTATTGGGTTTTATTTCATTTATTATGTACTACATCCATTGTGTATATGTGGATTGTGTGGTTGCAGCACGGGTGACAAGCCCAAGACAAATTTCCCCTTGAGGGACAATAAAGTTTATCTTATCTTATCTTATCTTTCTTGCCTGTACGTTGGCAGGGTGTGCTGTTTGTCTTACCCTGGGAACTCAAGGGAGAAATCACCCCACTCACCCCAGATGGACACTGGGAGAGAACGGTATGAAGAGCTAACGGACACTTTCACTCTCAAGTCGACCAGTTTTCACTCAGGGTTGGTAGTCATGCCGATGAGCGACGCCATGCCAGCCCCAGATGCCTCTGATTCTTGGCCACAGTTGGGTGGGTGGTCTGCGGCTGCAATGGTGAACACTACAATGTTTACAGAAGAGGATGGGGCCAGACCGACGAGCATGGAGTCACTGCATGCTCAGCAGCAGCACATTGGGCCGGATGAAATTCCACTCCAGGTTATGGACTTGGTTTGGGTTCGGGGTGAAGGCCGTTCACGGTGAAGATGGGCCAAACGACAGCCAGCAAAACATCGAGAGTGTCCGCGCATAGTGGCTAAGCTGGGCGCAGCTTACTTCAGGTTGTCCGATGGCTCGTCGAGGCATGCCAGTCAGCTTCGGCGTGTCCGGGAAGACGCTCCAGGTGGCGAGGCTGGATGGGAGTCAGTGATGGTGGTGTGGAATCCAGGCTCCGTCATCCAGAAGATCGGCCATTGCTCTGGGGGTCTGCGGTCTCCAGGGGCGTGCCTGCTGAGGGGTTGCCCTGGACCCCCCCATGCAAGTTTCAACATTTCTCACCAGAATGACTGTGCGATAGCACCTTATTTATAGTTCTTGGATTTTATGCATGCATGTTATGATATGGGATTATTTTGTGTGTTTTGTTTAGTTTAGGAGCAAGGCGTGTTATTTTAGTTTAATAAAGGACTTTTAGTTTATTAGGTGGCAGAAAAAAATCCACCCCACCGTGTGGGCTGCTCGGTAGTCCACCCGTCAGCCCTATTCTGGGTTGTTTTGTGGGAATGTGATAGGCCAATTTAGTACATAGTTTTTCATTACTTTAGTGCATGATTCCGGTCCCAAATTTTTTTTGGGGGGGGGGGATTTCAATTGTGTGTATGGTTTTGGGCTTTTCTAAAGGGGGAAAATGTGAGATATGTATTTGGCACCTTTATTGTGAAGTGCAGTGTGATGACGTGCACTTCCCGTCACGTCATCGCACTGCCCATATATAAGGGATCGGCGCCATCTTACAGGCTCTTTTTGCCGGATGCCTACGCCGGTGCCTGCCGTGTGTCTGACTCTGCACCTAGTTCAATAAAGCTGTGTTCGCCAACCATCATCTTGCTTCATCCTTCACCCAGGTATTTCCATACATAACATGGGTCACTTGGTAACAGCTTGTATTTTGGCTGGATAAGGCTTCAGTTGTCCCTTCCTGATGATGAAGCCCAGAAATGATGTAGTGCTGGTGAAAAGCTCACATTTCTCCTCCTTGATGTAGAGTCTGTTTTCCAGCAGCAGCTGCAGCACACTCCTGGTATGGATCCGGTGCTCCTCCAGGGAGGGTGAAAACACCAGGATGTCATCTAGGTAGACAAATACGAAGACATTCAGGAAGTCATGTAGAACATCATTAATGAATCTTTGAAAAACTGTGGGGGCGTTGGTGAGCCCGAACGTCATGACCAGATATTCAAAGTGGCCTAGAGGAGTGTGAAACCTGGTCATCCATTCATGACCCTGCTTAATGCGGATGAGATGGTAAGCATTTCTCAAGTCTAGTTTAGTGAACACGGTGGCGCCCTGGAGGAGCTCAAATGCTAAGTTGATAAGAGGCATGGGGTATTTATCTTTAATGGTTATTTTGTTTAGCTCCCAGAATCCATTGCAGTCTCAGTGTACCATCTGTAGCATCATCTCACTTTGGCTCATCAATAAGAATTATTCTTCATCTTAAAGATATTGTTTCACCCAGGAAAAAAAACCAACCAGGAAACTGCTCTTGCATTCCCCAGGCCACAATTGAACTCACATTCCTTTGTTGAAACCAGTCTAAGGAATTCACCCTAGTGCACTTCCTGTTTTGACTTTATGGCCAATAAACGTGGAGACATAGAACAGAGCTCTGGAGTACCTTATATGGTCATTACAAATATCCACAGCTCAACATTGCCCCCTATTGGCAACTCTGGGACATGCTGGAGCTAACCAGTGAAACCTTTTCATCACATCTGTATTAACTCAATTCTAAACCTTCTCCTCTTTTCCAGGACCATGAAAAGCAAATGGACCTTGAGGATGATCTGAAAATCAATAATGGGTTTGAAATATATTTATCTGTGATGTTAGATACTGTATGTGCATGCTAAAAGTGTTTAAATGAATATTTATTCTTGCATGTTAATTTAGAAGCACTGATTATAAGTTACATTAATCACTAAGGTTAGCCTAGTTTATTTACATAAATGTATAGATGAATATTAAGTGTTGTAGAGGATGCCTTTCACAGACGAGACTGAGTTTATTTCTCAGGATAGGTTTATTGAAGGGTTACTTCCTCTATCAAACACAGAATCTCGAAAAGAGACAGAACAATCGTCCTTCACAGTTCTTATACTCTCCCCAAGTCACACGCCCCCAACCTACAGTCCTTTAGCAAACATACAGCCCCCGAGACTCCTTGGCGTCCCCATTGTCTCTTATCCTTCTAGCCTCCGGGGCTCCTGCTGGGACATTCTCTCCAACTTCCCATCTCCTGCCAGACCAACTTCACACCTCCCTTAGGTCTCTGCAGGGTCAGGTCCTCTTTGTCCATTAAGACGTGAAGCCTCCAAAATATGCACCGTCATGCCTGCTAGGTATATGTGGGAAATATGGATACAATATATGCGCCCTAAACATGCGCCATATAACCCCGCCCCCCCAAACGTCTAAATAAGGTCAAAGTACACCCCAATATGCATAGAATCATCTCATATCACACAGAACAGAAAATGGCACAACATATCACACTTCCGACTGCTTGGGCTTCAACCTCCTGCCATATCTGCTGTAAGCAGGTTTCGGTCTGACTGTAGCCGTTTCTTGCATCTGTAGATTAGAGTCGTTAGTACATCCTTGTGAAGGCTTAGAACAGTGTCTCCCCGGCGGCCTGCCGTGACGGGGGGCCCTGGCTAACTGCACTTGTTCATCAGCCAAAACAAAAGCGGGTTTGAGTCTGTTAATGCAGACTAATTCCCTCCCGTCACCCAAATCGAGCAAAAAATGTTTTTCTCCAGTTTCCAACACTCTGAACGGTCCATCATAAGGCGGTCTTAAACCTGGCCTCTGAGCGTCGTGTCTGACAAAGACAAATTCTGCGTTCTTTAAGGTCTTAGGCACAAAAACACGTGGGAAACTGTGATGAACTGGGCCGGGGAGGGTGTTTGATCCCGTGTCGCTCTGCAGCAGCTGAGCGGGTGGTCGATTTGGTGCGGGGTTCTCTGGAAGAAATTCGCCCGGTAACCAGAGGGGTTGGGCAAAAACTAGCTCAGCCAGAGAGGCTTGCAAATCTTCCTTAGGTGCTGAACGCAACCCTAATAAAACCAATGGAAGTTTATCAACCCAATTTGTGTCCGTGAGAGCCGCTCTGAGGGCTGCTTTCAATGACCGGTGAAAGCGTTCGCACAAACCGTTGGCCTGGGGGTTATAAGCGGTAGTGCGGTGAATTTTCACCCCCAGACTGAGTGCCATGGATGACCAGAGCTCGGAAACGAATTGGGGATGGGACTCCAAAACGCGCGACCCAAGCCGTTAAAAACGCGCGCCCAACGTCTGCTGCTGTAGTTGACGCCAGGGGGACCGCTTCTGGCCAGCGTGTGGTGCGGTCCACCATGGTTAGAAGGTGTGTGAACCCCTGCGACAGTGGAAGGGGTCCCACCAAGTCGATATGCACGTGGTCGAAGCGTTTGGCCGGGATGTGAAAAGGTTCTAAGGGGGCCCGCGTGTGCTTGTGTATCTTTGCTCTTTGACACGCTGCGCAGGCTGCGGCCCATTCTTTGTCCTGTTTACGCAGCCCCGGCCAAACAAATTTTTCTCCCACCATTTTGATCGATGCGCGAACCCCCGGATGTGCCAGCGAATGGATTAAATCAAAAACGCGGCGGCGCCACGCAGCTGGGACCAAGGGGCGGGGGTGCCCCGTGGAGACATCGCAGATTAGAGGGGGCACACCTATCTGCTGCACCCTGTGCTCCAGCCTTAGCCCTGTTGGCCCAGACTGGAGCGTGCGCACATCCGCATCGCTAACCTGCTCGGCGGCCATGGCTGCATAATCTAAGCCCACGCAGACCGGGGCTGCGAGCGCTTCCTCGCCGCAAGCCTGGCCCGCGTCCACGGCCACCGTGTCTGCCCCCTGGGGGCCTGGCGTTGCAACTGTGCGCGAGAGACAATCTGCCACTACATTGTGTTTACCCGCCACGTGTTGAATGTCGGTGGTAAACTCCGAAATCGCGGCCAGCTGTCTCTGCTGTCGGCCCGACCAAGGCTCTGAAATCTTGGCCATTGCAAATGTTAATGGTTTGTGGTCTACAAACGCGGTGAAACGGCGCCCTTCCAGCCAGAACTGGAAGTGGCGGATGGCCAAATGCAGGGCTAAAAGTTCCCTATCGAACGCGCTGTATTTCCGCTCGTTATCGCGCAATGTTTTGCTGAAAAACGCAAGCGGTTGCCAGCTCCCTGCTACCAGTTGCTCGACAACTGCCCCAACTGCTAGGTCGGAAGCGTCCGTGGTTAGCGCCATGCGAGCTGTTGGCACCGGGTGTGCCAATAACACAGCGTTTGCCAGGGCCGACTTGACCTGGGAGAAAGCGCGCTCCCGTTCCGGGGACCACTCGACCTTATTTGCAGGTTTTTGCTTCTTTAGTGCCGCATACAGTGGGTGCATGAGCTTTGCCGCGCTGGGGAGGAAACGGTTATAAAAATTGACCATCCCCAAAAATTCTTGCAATGCTTTAACTGTCTGCGGTTGGGGAAACTCCGTTATCGCGCGTACTTTATCGGGCAGCGGGACCGCTCCTTCTGGAGAAACGCGGTGGCCCAAAAAATCGATTTGCGCTACCCCGAACTGGCATTTAGCTGGGTTAATTATTAACCCATGCTCTGTCAGCCTCTGAAAAACCGCTGTGAGGTGGCGTTCGTGTTCGTCTTCGGATGTACTGGCTACTAAAATATCATCCAAATAGACAAACACGAAAGGGAGGCCGTGCAACACCGCATCCATCATACGTTGGAACGTCTGTGCGGCGCCCTTGAGGCCAAAAGGCATGTGCAAAAATTCGAAAAGCCCAAAGGGGGTTATTACTGCCGTTTTGGGTATGTCTTGAGCGCAGACTGGGACTTGGTGATAACCGCGCACCAAATCTATTTTGGAAAAGATGCGCGCCCCCGCCAAATGTGCCGAAAAATCCTGGATGTGCGGACTCGGGTAGCGGTCGTGTGCTGAAGCATTATTTAACCTGCTGAAATCACCGCAAGGCCGCCACGAGCCGTTGGCCTTAGGAACCATGTGCAGCGGTGAAGACCAAGGGCTGTTAGAGCGCCTAATGATGCCCAGTTTTTCCAAGTTGGCGAATTCCTCACGTGCGATGGCCAGTTTAGCTGGGTCCAAGCGCCGAGCTTTTGCAAAAACAGGGGGGCCAGAGGTAGTTATGAAGTGCTCGACCCTGTGTTTGGCTACTGACGCTGAAAATGTTGGGACCGTGAGTGCTGGGAACTGATTGAGTAGTGCATGAAACTTACCACCCGCAGCTGTGACATTGGGATGTGCAGAAGGCGGGGCCACCCGAGCTGTACAGGAGATAGAGTGGAAAGACAGTGCATTTACTATACGTCTCTTAGTAAGATCAACCAATAAACCATTTGAGCACAAAAAATCAGCACCTAGCATGTTATTGCTAACTGCAGCTACGACGAAAGTCCACTCGAAGGTGCGAACGTGGAAGGATAGGAGGGAGCGTCTTCTCCCCATAGGTTTTGATCGTCGAGCCATTTGCCGCTAGCACCAGGGGTCCGCTGGAAGGCGCCAGCAGGTCCGCGTAGGAAGGCTTGACGAAACTCAGCTGGGAGCCTGTGTCCACCAGGAAATCCTTCCCTGAATTCGCGTCCGTCGCGAAAAGCAGCTTGTTCTTCGTGCCGAGAGCAGCAGCTGCTACCGACTCTCGGTCTTGGCGTTTCCCTGGCGCTTGTATCGGCACGGTGGGATGCATCTGCGTGCCCTCTCGGTGAAACGTCAATGGTAAAAGCAGAGGGTGCCTTCCGCTCCGCTTCTCCTGGTCTCTGCCGCTGCTGATGTCAGTGGGTCCGGTGCTGCGGCCTCTGGTCTCCCCTCGTCTCGCGGGGATGCGTTCAGCTCCGTTGCCGCCGTCGTGGCTGCGTGTCGTCTATGGGCGTCGATGAGCCGCTGTGCTTCCTGGCCCAGCCCGTGGTAGTCACGGTTGTTGAGCAGCTGTGAGCTGGTCAGGGTGACTCTCACTGCTGGCAGTAGTGTTCTGAGGAAGAGGTGGGCGAAGATAAAATTGTCATCGTCTTCGCCTCTCAGGTTCATCATCCTCGCCATCAGATCTGCCGGCCTGTCTACTTCGCCTTCTGTTAGCGCCAGAAGCTTCTCTGCTCGCTCTCCCTGCGAGGGGGTGAAGGCACGAATGAGGGCGGCTTTCAGTGCACCATACTTGTTGTCCTGGGGCGGGAGGTTGGTCAGGCTCTCCACCCGCTGCACTGTGAGGCTGTCCAGCTTCGCGACGACATGGTAGAACCTCGTTGCGTCTGCTGAAATTCCCCGAAGGTGGAACTGCGCCCCCACAGTGGTAAACCAGGAGCGTGGGTTATGTTGCCAGAAATCGGGCAGCTGTAGTGTGGTAGCTGCGTTAACCCGGTTGGCTCCTAAAGAGTCCGGTGTGGGAAGATCGTCGCCACCGGCCATAATTTGTCATAGGTCACCAGTGTAGAGGATGCCTTCAACAGACGAGACTGAGTTTATTTCTCAGGATAGGTTTATTGAAGGGTTACATCCTCTATCAATCACAGAATCTCGAAAAGAGACAGAACAATCGTCCTTCACAGTTCTTATACTCTCCCCAAGTCACATACCCCCAACCTACAGTCCTTTAGCAAACATACAGCCCCCGAGACTCCTTGGCGTCCCCATCGTCTCTTATCCTTCTAGCCTCCGGGGCTCCTGCTGGGACATTCTCTCCAACTTCCCATCTCCTGCCAGACCAACTTCACACCTCCCGTAGGTCTCTGCAGGGTCAGGTCCTCTTTGTCCATTAAGACGTGAAGCCTCCAAAATATGCACCGTCATGCCTGCTAGGTATATGTGGGAAATATGGATACAATATATGTGTCCTAAACATGCGCCATAGTGTTAAAGATTTGCCAAAATATCTCTCAAATCATGTGATCGATCTCAGCCAATCTCTGCTTGACAACAGCTCTCTCAAAGTTCCAGACAAAAGACTGTTTGTTTATTGGTCTAAAGTTCTTAAAGTCCACCCACGAAGGAAGGCTATTGGTTGGTCTGAGTTCCTGTCAGTCACCGAGGCCCGCGAAAGTTTCCCCAGATAAAAAGGAAACAACGCCCTTTTTCATTCTCTTTTCGCCATCGCTCTCTTTCGGCTTTTCACTTCTACTGTCTTCACGTCTGACACAGCAGAGAGCCACGGGAGAACAAAGGACTTATCCCACGTGTTTCTTTTCTACGATCACAGAGCCTGAAGTATCATGTTTTGTCTTTAACCTTTTTGTAATTTTAATGTTTTTTTCTTTTCTCTTAAACGTCTGGGAATTAATTCTTTTTCCTCGAGCTCAATTCTAATTAAGAGTTTAAAACTCTAAATCCCAGACGTGTCTATTTCTCTAATTTTTCACCTGTTGAATTTTCTGTAAAACCACTGTTGTAATTTTAATTTAAATTTTAATCTTGATTTTATTTTTAATTTTTATATTGACCAATGTACACACTAGAGACTATTTTCATCTCCACTAGTCCGAAAATTCTTTCAATTTTGCTATTTGATCAGATTTTGGGTAATGACTATCAAATTCTTGCATGGGAAACCACAGATCCTCAATGTCGTCCACCATCACACGCAGCTGAAGAAATCAGCACGCAATGAAGATTAGATGCCTCGGCTGGATTTTAGCCATTGGAATAAAACATCAAAAATCTCATCCTGTGACAACAGACTGCAAAGAGGCCCATCCTCGTTCGAATATTTGCTGGTCAAATATTCCAGTTTTTGGCCTTTCTCCACATCTAAAGCTTCCCGGGACAACGAAAGAACCCGCTATCAGGCGTAATCACGTAAGCTGCATCTTCCTTGTCCATCTGCTGAATCAAACGTCTGAGATTTGAGAATCATTCAATATTTGATCAGATGCAAAATTAGAGCCATTAACATAACCTTTCTTTTCATTAAAATCTCGTTTTCATTTTCTTAAAGAGTAATCCAGAACTTTTCATATAATTAGTAAAACTTTCTCCATAAATTTGTGTTGTCTCCATAATCTGTTAACTTCAAACTGATCTAAATTCATTTCACAGTTAACCCTGGTTCTGCAAATGTTGACATTGTTAATCTATCATTTACTGTACAAGTTTAATTTCATGGTTAACGAAATCATTGCAATGTCTTTTAATTATCATTTCATTTAATAAATATGTGAAAATGAGAGAAGTTGTTGAGAATTTATTTCATTCTGAGTCTGGTTTAAGTCCCCAGTATCGAATTCACTAAAATTTTGAGACTGATTATTAATTAATTTATTGAGTGATTAAACAGGTATAAAGTGAAATTAAAGATTAAATTGCTTCTTAGAGATAGAAGTTGGTGCCCCACGAGTGTTATTAACTTTTCCGGTGTATATGAACCGAGAATTCATCTCAGGTTCCAATACATTAATATAGATTTAATAATTTTTATACCTGATCATAATTATTAACTCATATCATCATCATCATCATCATAGCAGTCTGTCAGGGGCGACAATGACTGTTTCATTTAGGTCTGATTAGATTCCTCCACGCAGCTCTGTAATTCGCCTTCCGCTGCCAGGAACTCCTGACCTTGTTAACCCGGGCGACGTCCAAGCTGGTATGAGTTGCTCTCTGACTGACCATTTCATGAAACTGCTTTTTTTTTTTTTTTTTTTTTTTTGTTACTTATTTGTACCCGTAGGTAGATTTGGTTTGCAGTCTGGTGACAAGCCACCGGCTGCTGGTCGCTGCGTGCGTGAGCGCCCTAAACCTACATGTTTTTGGTATGCGGGAGGAAACCGGAGAAATCCTGGAGTAAACCCGCGCAACACGGGGAGAACATGCAAACTCCACACAGCTCACTGTTGGTCGGGGGCTGGAATCGAACCCACGATCTCATGATCCCCGCGATCCCCCGGCCGAGGGTAAACTGTGCTGCCACAGTGCTAAACCACTGTGCCACCGTGCTTGCAAAGTATTTGAGTACTGCTAGCTTTTGCTGGACTAGCGACTCATTCTTGGCCGATAGCGGTATTATCAGTGGCAAGGACAGGCCAAGACAAACTGATTCCAGTATCTGTTGCAGTGACTGACCAGATGATAGGTTTGTTTATATACTGTCACAGATTATCGTGCCCTGTGTAAGGCTGGCTCAACTTGAAGCATACTCAGAATGAAAAATTTAGGCATAATCTGTGTGGCTTAGTCAACTTATAACTTTTAAACAAGAAACGGTGCGTTTGTCTGCAGGGCTGATGCCTGCAGCCATTGTCTTTGCCTCTGTGTCACGAAGGGGAGGGGGTGAATTCGCCCGCTCCCTGATTACTGCTGTGTGTGTGTGTGTGTGCTGCTTGCGAGGGGGCGGGGGGAAGAGAACGCTTCCACCCCACTCTGCTCAGTTACTTGTTGTGTTAATGCATGCTTAAGAAGCGTGATTACACGCTGAATAATTAAAATAGGTCTGGGACCGAACAGCGAAGCAATCCTGTTTGTACCCCGTTAGTTCAAAACCCCGCAGGCGAAGCAAACCCTTGGGGGAAACCAATTGAGCTGACCATTGTGTAAACTAATTTGAATAAAGTTTTAGGGAGATTGAAGCTCTCCCGCTTTTGAAAAGCAAGGCATGGTTTTATCGATAAACTCGCGCCCGCATCCACGTGTCACATGCACGCTCAAAGTCGCGCGCGTGACCGTCAAGCTGTGCACGAAAACTGCACATGTGTAGATCGGCTGAGCGACGCCTTCTTGAGTCCACTTAAAGCAGGTTCCCCGTAGCCGCCATTTTGGGAAGTGACCCTGGACTACCCGAGTGACGTCATTGGGTTTCCTCTTCCGGGAGCGCAGATGAAAACTGCCTCCATCTTGTGGTGAAACATAGGGACTGTATCTTTTATTTAAACCCCTAATCTTTAAAGCCGATTTATAACCAAATTAAGTCTTCAAAGTAACTTCAAAGCAATCCATATTATTTGGAATAAACTAAATTTGACACCAATTCAAAGTTTTATGTCAAGAACAAAAGGAAATAGACCTGCTGGCTGCTGAAAGTTTTTCTCAGTGGTGAGACCCCACTCACTGCATAGATACAGTATACCTACAGCAGGAACATATACAACACCCCTATTGTATTTCATCACTTATGTAACCACATATTGTAATCTTTTAAGTTAAAAGCAAACATATTTACATACTTTTAAGAAAAAGTGCAAACTTTGAAGCTATATTTGTGCTTATTTTGCTGTTTTAATGTGATATTGCCATTGCCATCTACAGAAGTTCTCTGATGACTCTGCGATCGTTGGTCTCATCTCCAGCGGAGATGAAGCTGAGTACAGAGGGCTTATCCAGGACTTTGTGGACTGGTGCCATCGGAACTGCCTCCAGATCAACGCGAGGAAAACTAAGGAGCTGGTGGTGGACTGCCGCAGGCATGGGCAGCCCCTCACAGCACCAGTAAATATACAGGGAACAGACATCGAGATGGTGACATCCTACAAGTACCTGGGTATTCATCTGAACAATAAACTAGACTGGTCACACAATACTGACGCACTCTACAAGAAGGGACAGCGCAGGCTGTTCCTGCTGAGGAGACTCAGGTCTTTTGGTGTACAAGGGGCGCTGCTGAAGTCATTCTATGACACGGTGGTGGCATCAGCCATCACTTTTGGAGTGGTCTGCTGGGGCAGTGGCATTACTGCAGCCGATAGGAAGAGACTGAACAAATTGATTAAGAAAGCTAGCTCTGTCCTGGGGCAACGCCTTGATCCGATGGAGGAGATAGGAGAGAGAAGGACGGTGGCTAAACTGTCATCTCTGCTGGAGTCCCAGTTCCACCCTATGCAGGACATACTGGATGCACTGAGGAGCTCATTTAGCAGCAGACTACATCATCCCAGGTGCACAACCGAGAGGTTTCGTAGGTCCTTCCTACCAACGGCTGTCAGACTGTACAACCTAAGCAGGGCTGCTTGCAGAGATAGCAAAAAGACGTAACAAACTAATAGTTTTTTTTTTTTTTTTTTTTTTTTTTTTTTGAATGCAAAAGATGCAATAGACTTACACAATGGTCCTCTCCGGCATACAACTAGGAACATACCGGTCGCTATGGAGGGTGAGAATATGTATGGGCACATAATCATACCATGTAGGATAACTAAATAGACGGTTATGCTGTTTCATCCCACCTAGCAACAATGCTCTGCACTGTGTGTGTTTATATATTTACATATTTATTCCATCTAGCTACAATGCTCTGCACTGGGTGTGTTTATATTTATATATCTATATATTTATTCCATCTAGCTACAATGCTCCGCACTGTGTTTTTATATATCTACATATTATTCCATCTAGCTATATTGCTCCGCACTGTGTGTGTTTATATACTTGCATATTTATTCCACCTAGCTGCAATGCTCCATACTGTGGGTGTTTATATATTTACATATTTATTCCATCTAGCTACAATGCTCTGCACTGTGTGTTCATATATTCATATATTTATTCCATCCAGCTACAATGCTCTGCACTGTGTGTCTGTGTGTGTGTGTGTGTGTATATATATATTTTATAGTAATATGTACATATGTATATTAGCTGCTCTTGCTTGCTTGTTTTTTCTTGCCTTCTGATTGTTGCTCTGAGTGTTGCTATCCCTGTGCTGTTGCAATCCTGGAATTTCCCCGTTGTGGGACTAATAAAGGCTTATCTTATCTTATCTTATCTTATCTTATTGTGTGATTCCTTTCCCACAGAAAACCCATTTTATCTTAAGGATTCTGATGCTGATGTTTACGCAAGATTAATCTTAAAGTAGGATTAAACCTGTGCATTTTAACAAATTTACAGATTCACTGAATATTTATAATTTTTTTTTTCTCAAATTTAGGAAACCACATTAAGCCATTAACACTTAAGAGAAGCTCTAGGTGTTATTTAAACTCACTGTGTCATTTCTTGGTTCATGTTTTCTCCACAGGAAAAGAAAAACATTTAACCAACTTGCACAATTTTAAAAATTTCCCAGGATTTAAGAGAAAAGTCAAAAGGTGCAAACATTGATTATTCTGTAAATAAGAAATGTATAGATAACAATCAAAACAGATCACTATTAGCTTCAATCCTAAGAAATCCTTGGGTACCAAATATCCAAAACAATTCACTTGTTTCTAATTTGTAAATAATTTAAAACATTTAATGCTTCAAATGAAAATAGGCTTTAACAAATAAAACAAAAGGAAAGCCTTAACTTTGAAAGAAAGTGGAAACTTATAATCTTAAATCTTTAAAGCATTTAACCTCTTTTGTTTTTGTATTTCTTTTTGTAAATAAAATCCTCGCTTTCAAAGTGACATTCTGCAAAATTCCAAAGCTAGTTGATGAGAAATTCCAATAATAAGCTTTGAAAGTCAAAGTAAAGAGGTCAATTCACACAACTGAAATTCCTGTTTTGTTTTGTGAAACACAAATTCAACCCAATTTCAATTCAACTTTATTTATCAACATACAGTTTCAACAAACAAATTAAGCATCCTCACATTTCTGAATAATTTCAAAATTCCATTTCCCACCTTGCAAGCCTACAAGTTGGAACAAATTCTAAAAGGAACTTTCAGCTATCAAGGTTGTAAAATAAAACACTCAAGGTTAACCCTTGTCTAACAAATTAACAATAATCAACAAGTTGAATTTTTTTTTTTTAAGCTAAATAGCAACAATGGTAAAACATGATGAGTCAACAGACAACCAACAGATTTACCAAACTGGATGACCTTCAAGCAACGTTGGAAGGATGGACTTGTGATTTTATTTCTAGCTTTACAACACGGGTCAAGAAAACACAGCCCGAAGATTTGAAGCAACTCACTGAAGAACTTTTAAATGACCACACTGGAACGCCACCAGAAGGAAAGGACCTCACCAGTGTGTTAGGTAAGTTCGCGCTAGCATTAGTCGCAAGATTAAAGGTAGCCGAGAACGAGCTGGCAAATCAACAAACAATCCTATCTCTCCAAGAAGAGAATGAAACATTGAAAGAAAATTTGGAACAATCTCAGAAGAACGACAAAACTTAAGCTCAACTTGATGGTGCGTTACAAGATTTGCACCGTGCAGAGTCAGAAAATAAATGGTTGATGCATGACAATGACGTGTTTCACCAAGCCAGCAAGGAACTTGAAGGTGCCCTTCAAGACACAAAGAAGGAACTCAGAAGAGTTGAAGGTCAACTTGAAAATGTGAAGAATGACTACAAGGAATGTCAGCTGCTCCTAAAGGAAGCACATGAACACTGGAACATCTGCTGCGCTCCCTCGCCCGATTCCCATTTCGAATACGGGTGACCGCGTGGACAGCGTGCGTGTGCCCTTTCATGCCACGACCTTGACAAGATCGCGCGAAATGTCATGAAGGTCCTACGGGTTCACCTGATGCCAAAGTCTATTTGCAGGACATTGATTACTACCTATGTAAGTATCCTGATGCTACGGCCAACGATCGCATCTATCTGATCAAACTAGCATCTAACAGGTCAATATCAAAATTCATAGACGGACAGCCGGCAAACATTAAAGCAGACTACACGCTGCTCTGCAAAGCCATCGAAAAGGAGTTCTCTGACGACTGCCTACAGGCAGGGCTAACCGCAGCCCTAGCCGTGAAGCAAGGACGCTCAGAGCCGACACAGGCCTACTACCAGCGACTCCTACTTGCATATTTTGGATCTCAAAATACACCAGGGATGGAAGAAGACCACAATTTCAAGACCCTCTTCATCCAAAACCTCCATCCCACTGTGAGTCACCACCTTGGAGTTACAGCTAACCCAAGGTCAAACTCAATAAGTCAGCTGAGAGAGTTAGCACAATATGCGTTCCAAAAACAGCAACAAAGTCGCAACAAGCACGCTGAGTCTGCCACAGCGCTAGCTATTAGCGATGCATCTAACACCTTGGAGTTGGAAGGAGCTCCTCGCTCTACTCCACCTCCCACACTGCGAGTGCATAAACAGCCGAAACATTTTTCCAACCGACCTCATCAAGGTCAAAACCAAACTAGGTCCTCTGGATATCACCTGGGACCAACTTTGCAAAAACCCGACTACCGTCATAGACCATATCCACGAGATAGGTCACAAGAACACGATACAGACTACCATGATGACAGATACCAATACAAAGACACGCGTAACCGCAACAAATGGTCTCCATCTCATCACAGAAGCTCAGAAGCAGAGACCTATCACAAACCTTGGAAGAAAGAAGAAAGTCCTTCTCTCAGTAGAGAAGATATTGAAATTGTCAAACACCTCCTAGTGGAGATTCAAAGCAACAAAGAAAATAAAACTGCTAACATTCTAGCTATATCAGCTATGACAACTCAAAACAAACGTTCCAGACGAAGGAAACGCAAGAAGAAATTCTCTTTTGCAAATGAGAAAGAACCAAAGGACTCAACGCAGTCCAGTGCTGTTATGGCAGCCCAACCACAGGTCACAGACCACTCGTCTAACAACATTTCACAACTCTGTGTTGAACCACCGGTTCCACAATTTCTATGTGATTTAAACGAGAGGGGGGTGGCACGGAAATTCTACCTTCCACTGACCCTTGAAGATGTGATGTGTCAGGACGCTGTTTTAGACACCGCCGCTGACATCACTCTCATGTCACACGACCTTTTCGACAAACTACGTGTAGCCGCTAACCGCGCTCACAAACATTTAAAACTGGAACCCTGTTCATTAGCCGTGCGACCATATGCGCTCACTAGAACAACCCTGTTTGGCGTATCACTACTAAACATCTCCATTGGACCCATGACCTTGACACATCCGGTCTATGTGTCCAAGCTTGATGCCATTCCATTGCTCGTTGGCAAAGACCTACTGAACCATTTTGAGCCACTGATTGATTTCAAAAACCTCAAACTATGGGCTCAAACGCAACACCCTCACCCATTTGACTCAACAAGGACAACTGAATCACAGTGCTTTGTTCTGAACACTTTGGACACCCCAAGTCTCACACAACTAGCACTGTTACAACCGCAACCGAATGAAAGCAACCACAAAGACCAAGGTGAGTACTGTCCTAAAAAAGTCAAAAGGCACCTTCAAATACAAGGTCATGCCAAAGAAGCAAATGACCTTGGAAACTCAATGGCCGAGCAGAAAACTCCAAACGGCCCAATTGAAACCCTCGATATCCATGATTCAATGGTGGTGTCACATTTTGAAACTCACCCACCTGCCCATGAGGCCTGCATGGTCACAAGAGCCACACCAACCGGCTCTATAGACCCTCCGAAGCCTCAAGTTTTTGCGACGATGAACCCAACTTTTGCCTACGCTAGGCGCACATTCACTCAAGCTTGTAACCAAATGATCCATAAAACCGTCAAACACCAGTCGGATAAAACGGTACATGTGCTCAACTTCATGCGACACAACTTTCTCTGCAGCTACTTAATGGCAATCGTATTCCTGCTTCCGACGAACCATCATCGCCACCGCTCAAAGTTCATCGAAACCAGAGGGGGGTGATGACTGGCAATATTTCATCAGGACCATGAGCTTTATTCCATGACAGTTTCTCAGTGGCAGATCAAACTTCATCTGCTCTTACTCAGTCATTGTAAAAAACATCACCAATAATAAATTCTGCACTCTTAACACACTTAAAAACAGGCTCATAGTATTGTACTGTTTATTCTAGATATGTCAATATTTTCACCTGGCATGATTCACACCTGGCATGATTGTCAAGCAAATTTAGTTAAAAGGAGGGCTCACTCCTTTATAAAACCTCCTTGATTAAAAACAAATTAAAAAGTACAGTTTAGTTCAGTCATCCACAACAAACATACAGTAACTGAGAGCAAAGCAGCTCTGTTAAAACTAATTTTGCAAAGTAAGGTTGCAAACAAAGTTCACCTCTTGTGGGCCAAAATACATTTCAGATCTGCTAGTCCATTATGAACCACCCAGAGCTCTCAGATCATCAAGGTCAGGCCTACTATCTGTGCCCAGAGTTAGAACCAAACATGGTGAGGCAGCGTTTAGTTTTTATGCCCCGCACATATGGAAAAAACTCCCAGAAAGCATCAGGACTGCTGAAACTCTCAGTTGCTTTAAATCAAGGTAAAAACTCTCCTATTTGCCGTGGCCTTTCAATAGCCTACAATGTGCTGTAACTTTTATTTCTGTCGTATTCTATTTTAGCCTGTTTTTGTTTCTCCTTAATTTACTTTTAAGTTTGCTTTTAAATTATTGTGGTGAGGCAACCTGGGGAGTGCATAATGGTTTACCACCTTAGACAGGAACAAAGGATGCGAAGTTAACCTTTTGTGTGTGAGATGTTTCTAGATGCCCTAGTAAGATAACAGGGAGGTGTCAAGGATGAATGGACTGACTGCAGTTGGACGGGGAGATTATCTTTTGTGTGTGAGAAGAGTCTAGACGGAGATTATCTTTTGTGTGTGAGAAGAGTCTAGAAGGATGTCATGTTATTTAAGGGAAGAGTTCCTACTTGTATGCCATTCTGTCTATGCTCCTTGTGTGAGTCGTGTAATAAACCACCTGAACCAAATCCGCCTCATTATTTACACGCTCCACACTGGTGACCCAAGACGAATCATGGAATACGACGGAAGATCCCCGGAGCCAACCTCGACTGGAACCCCTAGCTTCGCGTGCGCTGTAGCGATCAAACTACCTGATTTTTGGCAGCACAACCCGCGCTCCTGGTTCCACCTAACCAAGGTGCAGTTCGCCTTCCGAGGGATATCGGCGGATGATACGAAATTCCACTATGTGGTCGCAGCGCTCGATGCCAGCACGGCTCAGCACATCAAGAGCCTGCTTGATCAGCCACCAGCCGACGGCAAATACGACGCGCTGAAGGCTGCCCTCATCCAGCACTATACGCTCTCGGATGGTGAGAGAGCAGAGAGGCTTCTGACGCGGACCGAGTTGGGAGACGGTTTGGCTGTGGACATTATGGAGAAGATGCTGAGGTTAAAGGGCACGGACGACGACCACTTCATCTTCACCCACATTTTCCTCAGGAACCTTCCGACAGCGGTGAGAGCGGCCCTGCCCAATTCATCGTTGCTGGCAAAACGGGACTATCGTGCGCTAGCCCGAGAGGCAGACCGGATCATCGTCGCCACCAAGGCTTTCGTGACCATTGCGGCAGCGACGGAGCCCGGCACGTCGACACGAGGAGGCGAGGAGCCACCGACGGCAGCAGCAGAACCACCGACGGCAGCAGCAGCGGGGGCCATGGAATGTGGAGGTGACACGCTTTGCTTCTACCACCGCCGCTTTGCAGAGAGGGCACGCAAATGTATACCACCGTGCCAGTTCAAGCGCTCGGGAAATGCCAAGACCGGGGGTCGGTAGCAGCCGCGACCCTCGGGGAGGAGAACAAGCTGCTCTATTTGACGGACACACGCTCAGGGAGGCATTTCTTCGTGGACACCGGCGCACAGAGGAGTTTCATCCGATAGACCTACGCTGACCGGCTGGCAGGAACCAGCAGCCCCGAGATGGCAGCAGCAAACGGCTCAGACATTAAGACCTTTGGTGAGAGGGCTCTACTCTTGTCTCTACACGGTCGTACATTTGAATGGACTTTTGTTGTAGCAGCATTGGATTACCATATACTGGGGGCTGATTTTCTATGCGCACATGGGTTGTTGGGAGATATTGCTAACAGGTGCCTGGTTAATGCACTTTTGACTCTCTCCCCTGTATAGCTCGAGTGACCCGGCCAACAGCACAAGCCAACGTCACAGCAGCATGCGGTAAGTTCCACACACTGCTTGCTCAGTTCCCAGCACTCACAGTCCCGACGTTTTCAGCAGCTATCGCTAAACATGGGGTGGAGCATTTTATCACCACCACCAGGGCGCCTGTTTTTGCAAGACCTCGGCGCTTGGACGCAGCTAAACTGGCCATAGCGCGCGAGGAGTTCGCTAACCTAGAGAGGTTAGGCATCATCAGGCGCTCAAACAGCCCATGGGCTTCCCCGCTACACATGGTCCCTAAAGCTGAAGGTTCGTGGCAACCTTGCGGCGATTTCCGCAGGTTAAACAACGCTACAGCGCACGACCGCTACCCAATTCCCCACATTCAGGATTTTTCTGCTCACCTCGCAGGAGCGCGCATTTTTTCTAAGATAGATTTGGTCCGTGGTTACCACCAAGTCCCAGTGCGCGCTGAGGACATACCCAAAACAGCGGTAATAACTCCATTTGGTTTATTTGAGTTCTTGCGCATGCCGTTTGGGCTTAAAGGGGCAGCACAGACGTTCCAACGCATGATGGATGCAGTGCTGCACGATCTCCCTTTTGTGTTTGTCTACCTGGACAATATCTTGGTAGCCAGCGTGTCCGAAGATGAACACGAAACCCACCTCACGACGGTTTTCCGAAGGTTGGAAGAGCACGGTTAAATAATCAACCCAGCGAAATGTCAGTTCGGGGTGACGGGGATTGATTTTTTAGGGCACTGCGTCTCTCCCGAAGGAGCGGTTCCGCTGCCTGACAAAGTGCGTGCAGTAACAGATTTTCCCCGACCGCAAACGGTCAGGGTGCTACAAGAATTTTTGGGAATGGTGAACTTTTATAACCGCTTCCTTCCCCGCGCAGCGCAGCTCATGCAGCCATTGTACACTGCGCTCAAAAAACAGAAACCCGCGAATAGGGTCGAATGGACCCCAGAACGAGAGCAGGCGTTCTTGGAAGTTAAAGCAGCCCTGGCAAACGCCGCATTGTTGGCACATCCAGACCCAACGTCCCGCATAGCCCTCACCACTGACGCTTCAGATGTGGTCATAGGGGCTGTCGTGGAGCAGTGCGTCGCCGGGGCTTGGCAGCCGCTTGCCTTTTTCAGCAGAACCTTGCGCGACAGTGAACGTCAATACAGCGCATTCGACAGAGAATTGCTGGCTCTCCACCTGGCCATTCGTCATTTCCAGTTCTGGCTGGAAGGGCGCAATTTTACTGCGTTCGTTGACCATAAGCCACTAGCATTCGCAATGGCCAAAGTTTCAGAACCTTGGTCGGGCCGGCAGCAGAGGCAGCTGGCCGTGATATCAGAGTTTACTACTGATATTCAGCATGTGTCGGGCAAACTGAATGTAGTGGCAGACTGCCTCTCGCGCACCGTTGTGGCCCCGGTCTGTGTAGGGATGGATTACGCAACCATGGCCGTGGAGCAGGCTAGTGACGCGGACGTGCGCGCGCTCCAGTCTGGACCAACAGGGTTAAGGCTGGAGAAGAGGACGCTGCTTAACGGCATTCCCCCCTTAATCTGCGACGTCTCCATGGGTCGCCCACGGCCTGTGGTTCTGGCCACGTGGCGCCGCCGCGTGTTTGAGTCGGTTCACTCTTTGGCACACTCAGGGGTGCGCGTCGGTCAAAATGGTAGGCGAGAAATATGTGTGGCCGGGCCTGCGCAAACAAGTGAAAGAGTGGGCGGCAGCCTGCGTGGCATGCCAACGAGCCAAGATTCACAGACACGCGAAGCCTCCTTTGGAGCCGTTTCGCATCCTGGCTAAGAGGTTCGATCATGTCCATGTGAACCTCGTAGGCCCCCTTCCGCCATCACAGGGGTACACGCATCTCCTGACAATGGTGGACCGCACCACACGCTGGCCAGAAGCGGTTCCGCTGGCGGCAACCACGGCCGAAGAGGTGGCGCGCGCGTTTTTAACAGCATGGGTGGAGCATTTTGGAGTTCCGTCGGACATTACGTCCGACAGAGGCTCTCAATTTGTTTCTGAACTCTGGTCAACCATGGCCCGCAGCCTAGGTGTCTCAATTCACCGCACAACCGCTTACAACCCGCAGGCTAATGGGTTATGCGAACGTTTTCATAGGTCGTTAAAAGCGGCTCTGAGGGCTTCACTGACGGATGCAAATTGGGTAGACAGGCTACCATGGGTTTTATTGGGGTTACGTTCTGCGCCTAAAGAGGATCTGGAAGCTTCCCCGGCAGAACTCGTTTTTGCACAACCACTCCGGCTGCCTGGGGAGTTTCTGCCAGATAATCCTGCGCCGGGCAGCTCCCTGTCTCAGCTGCTGCAGCGTTGCATAGACTCAAGCACGCTGCCGGGCCCTGCCCACCACAGTTTTCCGCGCGTTTTTGTGCCTAAAGCTTTAAAAAACGCAGAGTTTGTGTTTGTCAGACACGACACCCACCGCCCCCCACTTCGCCCACCTTATGATGGACCGTTTAGAGTGCTGGAAACAGGGGATAAGCATTTTTTGCTAGACGGGGGGTAGGAGGGAGAAAATTGGCATAGACAGACTCAAACCTTCTTTCGTTGCGGCTGACGAGCAAGTGCTGTTGGCGAGGGCCCCTCGGCATGGAAGACCCCCACGGGGCACTTCCCAGAGAAAAGATTCTCCAGAGCACCCACACGGACAGTCAAAAAGTTTTCACCCCCAGACATCAGCCCCGCAGCATGACAGCGCCACGGAGGTGGCGAATCCTGGCTACAGCAGATACGGCAGAAGACTGAAGCCCAAACAGCATGCGGACTGATGTTGATTGTTCTACAGCATGTGGGCTGATGTTAATGGTTCTATCACAGCATGTGGACTGTTACCCTTTTGTCCTATCTAAGTTGCTGGGGGGGGGGTGGCAACCTGGGGAGTGCATAATGGTTTACCACCTTAGACAGGAACAAAGGACGCGAAGTTAACCTTTTGTGTGTGAGATGTTTCTAGATGCCCTAGTAAGATAACAGGGAGGTGTCAAGGATGAATGGACTGACTGCAGTCGGACGGGGAGATTATCTTTTGTGTGTGAGAAGAGTCTAGACGGAGATTATCTTTTGTGTGTGAGAAGAGTCTAGAAAGATGTCATGTTATTTAAGGGAAGAGTTCCTACTTGTATGCCATTCTGTCTATGCTCCTTGTGTGAGTCGTGTAATAAACCGCCTGAACCAAATCCACCTCATTATTTACACGCTCCACAGTTTTTTGTAAAGTATATGTTTAAACTTTAAGGAAGGGTTTGAGCCCCCTCGAGGAGCAGGTTTGAGGCCCTCCTCATAAAAGAAAGGGAGTGGGTTAGAGGACCCCCTGATAAAAGGAGTTTGAGGCTCTTTAAAAGGATTGACAAAACCTAAAGCTATTTGGGTTTGAGAAGTGGGTTTGAGGCCCCCATCATAGAAGAAAAAGAATGGGTTAGAGGACCCCTGATAAAAGGAGTTTGAGGCTCCTTAAAGAGATTGACAAAACCTAAGTCTATTTGGATTTGTCAGAACATTGTTTTTTTTCCACGTATAAAAAATAAAAGTAAAGGAAGTTCGAGGCCTTCTAATGTGTAGATTCCTTTTGTGTCTTACTGTAATGCTTTAATGTTTTTATGTAAAGCACTTTGAATTGTCTTGTACACAAAATGTGTTATACAAATAAACTTGCCTTGCCTTGTGGGGGTCAAAGCCAACAAACAAAGCAAAATAAGATTACACTGACGTATTACTAAAGACATATTTCTGAGCACGATAATGAGTAAAGACCGCATTCTTTCTGTTGAAGGGCTATATGGCCATATGTTTCAAACAGCTTCCTTAATTTCCTCTGTCTATTAAAGAGACACACAAGATTCTGTAATGTAATGAGCCCATGAGACCTCTGCTATTTTTTGGACTCAGTTTTGGTCTACTGTCCCCATTACTAACATAATTATCTGTATAAATTACAATTAAAACAAAGTTTTGGATAACTAAGGCCATGCCTAATTTTAGTCACAAGGGTGATCTTTTTTTTTGGCATTAAAAGACCCTTTTTATAATGAGCTGAGGACATGTTTTGCAAGCCAAAATATCAGATAGGCATATTTCATAAGAACCAGGACAGTGTTTAAAATGCAGAACTGCAGATTTCCCATATGCAGTCAAGAAATCAATTAGTATCTGAATTATAGTATCACAAGCATTAATTTCATAGCTAAACTTCATATTAAAATCATAAAGTACAAAGCAAAGAGAATATAAATATGCACTTTTTTTTGAGGCAAAACACAAAAATAGAGACATACATATTTACAGTATACCTCACTGCCAGAGGCAAGTGATGACAAGAGGGATAGGAATCTTTGAGGAAATTAGATCAATTTCCTCAAATAAAAGCATACCAGTCTACACCCTACACTTATTAAGGACTTCAGTTTACCTCTTGTATTTCCTGCCCTCTGCTAAAATGCTATGACTTTCAGTTTGTTGCCTTGGGAGTGTCGTTCAAGGACAGTTTGTTTTGGTCTGAAGCAATTTTCAGGTGGGTGATTAATATAAAAGTTACATCCGCAATAATGTCTGGATCCACTGATACAGTATTTACTATGTGTAGCTAATTACGCAAATGTTCACTCTCACTGACTTTACTTATTGGTGAGTTTGTGGCTGACAATTTACAGGATAAACTGAAATTTTACTTTATTATAGCTTTCAAAAATGAAATGACCTAAAGTTCCGTTAAATTTAGTGCATGGTCACAAGGACATAAACCTGTATTCAAATCTCTTAAAATCTAGTGAAAAAGTTAGCAGTCTTTTTAGGTATGTAGGTTTTCTGTAGATTTATGTTAGACAGTGTGTGCAGTCCTCACCTTGCGTGTGGAGAATAAGCAAACGTCGCTGTGACTTTTAGCCTTCTCTGACATATTTATTTGTTCTCACCAACAGGACATAACAACCATGGACAGCATCTTTTCCTCTAATACAAATGCGGGATCTCTGCTCCATTTTCCCTCTTCTTCTCCCGTTACATTCAGGAAGCATATACACATAATGCACCTTCGGAATAAAAGCATGTGTCACAATGGGTAAAGACATTCACATATAATAATACTTAACACCCCCACTCGCTTTTAACTTGTTGTTTCCTGAAAATATAACATTAATTCATCTTCCTCATTTTTACCTTGATGTATACAACAAACAATATTAACACTTTTATGTGCCAAAAATTTCCTGAGCAAACCTTTTCAGCTTTACTTAAGTAGCTGGCCTTGTCATTATATCAGCAAGCATTTGCTCAGTAGGACAATACTCCAGAAGTACTTTTCCACTGTTTACAACCTCTCTTAATGAAGCGGTGTTTAATGTCTATGCTTACACCTTTGCCTGTTCACAGGGTTTTTGGCAATTGCAATAGTTCCTTGGTTGTCTTCATACACTTTTCATAACTGTCTAGTTCCTTCAGTAGATGTTCCAAATATATTGTGGAGCGTGTAAATAACGAGGCGGATTTGACTCAGACGATTTATTACACATCTCACACAAGAAGCATAGACAGAATGACAGCTCAGCAGAGACTCTCCTCTTAAAAAGCATGGCATTCCTCTAGAAGCTTCTAACACACAAAAGGTCACATTGCATTCACTTCCTTAATCCTCTACCATTCCTCCAAAAGTTTCTAACACACAAAAGTTCACACTGCATTCATCCTTCACACCTCCCTGTTATCTCCCAGGGAACTTCTGCTCTTTGTTCTTGTCTAAGATGCTATACAATTATGCTCTCCCCATAATATACATTCCTGCATTGCTAATGCTAAGGCAATGTATTTCGCTTCACAAGTAGATACTGCAATTGTTGGCTGTTTTTTTGTCTTCCGTGAGATCAGAGAGCTTCTTTCACTCAGACTGACACAATAACCTGAAATACTATGCCTATCTGTTCTCTCTGATGTCCAATCTGCATCACTGTAAACTTTTAGACCGAGTTTACTTGTGTCATTTCTTTTGTAGCATAATCTCTACGCTAGCAACGCTAACTTTTCAGTTAGCGTTGCTTTAACACTTTTCAACACACTTTCATTACTATCTGCTATGATCAGATCGTCAACCCATATGATCAAGATTACCTTTTCATTCTGTTTTTCTTTTGTATATACAGAGTGATCAGAGGGATTCTATACAAAACTATTCTGACTCAGATATGTAACATCGCATTCCATATTCTGCCAGACTGCTTCAGACCATAGAGAGACTTGTGCAGCTTGCACACCAGCTTTTCACCCATTTTTGATTTTGTCTCATAACCTTCTGGCTGTTCAACATATAACTCACAGTCAATAGGTGCATGCAAATATGCTGTCTTAACATCCATCTGATGAAAAATTAAATTCTCCTGAGCTGCCTTTTGCATGATGACCCTCACACTGGTCATATCAGCTGTGGGTGAGAATGTCTCGTCATAGTCTATTCCTGATTATTGACTGTAGCCTTTTGCTACAAATCTCGCCTGTATTTTTCTGAACCATCAGAATCACTCTTGAGAGCATAAACCCATTTACCCCTCACTACATGTTTGCCTGGTGGTGGCTGGGTAAGACTGAAGGTCTTATTTTCTTTTGGTGATTGCATGTCCTCGTCCGTTGCATCTTTCCACTGCCTTGAGGTGGTTGAAGCAATGGCTTCCTTGTCGGTTTGAGGGATGTCACACACTGCTCTGTAACAAAAATCTATACATGTTTGTAGTTTTTCTACCTTTTCATTCATCTCAAAGTCCTGTAGGTAAGTTGATTTCTTTCTCGCTCTCTATGGGTTCTTCCTGGCTGTGCTCTCAGCATCAGCTCCAGGCTGGAGCATTTCAGTCTGTTTTTGGGAAATCTCACAAACATCATTTTCATTATCATGACGATGTACTGTTTCCATCTTTTTCTTTACTGTCATGAACTAGTGGATCAGCTTCTCTGTCACAATAAATGTGTGGCTCAGACGTTTGTTTCTCCTTCTCATTTGTTGTTTTGGCTGTGAATTTCACTAACCTGTGTTTTTGGACTCTCTCTGTATCTGGATAATATACCAGATAAGCTGGACTGTTTTTATTGTAGCCAATAAAAACACCTTGTTCGCATTTGGGATCTAACTTCCCTTTCTCTTGTTTATAGATGAAACACATGTTTCCACATGTTTCCTGCAGCTTGGAAATGTCTGGTTTCATACTTGTAAATAACTCATATAGAGTTTTCTTTGTGCATCTACTGAAGCACCTGTTCCTCACATAAACAGTTGTCTGAACAGCATAGTTCCACAATTTATCTGGCAACTTACTCTCTAATAGTAAACATCTGGCCATCTCACAGAGGGTTCACCAACCTCTCTCGGCTGTGCCGTTTTGGTGGGGTGAATAAGGTGCAGATCTTTCATGCCTTATCCTATTCTTAGTCGAAAGATCTTGGAAATCTTTGGTTGTGAACTCAGTACCACTATCTGAACAGATACACTTGACTTCTCCGTAAGGTGCAACATCTGCCAAAAAATTTTCTGTGGCATATACTGCATCATTTGTGGCTTTAAGGAAGTATACAAACATGGTACCTGAGTAGTCATCTGTGAAAGATTGTGCATGTCTGTGCCCCTCTATGCTTGGAGTTTGCACTGGGCCCACCAAATCAGTATGGACTAGCTGTAAGGGTTTTGTAGCTTTTCTGTCTGGCTCCCTGTTTCTAGTCTGTGTGAACTTGCCCTGTGTACACACTTCACATAACTGAGCTGGCTTAACCACACTCCCTTTTATCACCATGCCTTTCACAACACCTTGTAGTTTTTGTACATTGTCATAATTACAATGACCCCAAATTTCATGCCTGGTTTGCATGTTGTGGCATGCTTTGCATTCATCAACATTTTGCTCAACAGTTGGTAAGTAAAACAAATTACCACTCTCGTGAATATCAAACCTGCTACCGTCCTTTGTGGTCATGTGACTGTCCTCTTTCTTGAAGGTGATTGTCGCTCCTCCGTTTGTTGCTCTTGCCACTGAGATGTCGTTTGGGTACAATGGCATGTAGAGTGCTTCATGTAGCTCTGCTCTGTGCTGTCATCCAGTGTTGTCCAGTAGATAAATCACAGCTATGCCTCTATGCTGGGCTATTCCGATGCACTTGGTCCCATCTGCCAGTTCGACTGAGTGGGTCTTTGGTTGAAATGTGCCATCAAAGCTCTGGAACTTACTTATATCATTCACAATGTGAGATGTAGCTCCTCCATCCACCATGATGCCTTTCATTCTTACATGGTTTGCTGATCTTTCATTCTTTGAATGTTTTGCCATGAAGAGATGACCATCATCAGCTTTCTGTTTCTCATCTGCAACTTTTCTGGCACCATCTTGTTCTCCCTTTTTCTTGCAGATGGATTCTTTGTGTGTCCTGGTTTTGCAGTGATTGCACCATACTTTTAGGGTGCACTGTCTTGCTTTGTGTCCTTTTATTTCATATTTGTAGCATGTCACATTGGCATCTTCATTCTTCTTATTGTTAAAGGACTTACTTGGACATTGTCTGCTTTGTTTTACACTTGTTCTCAAAACATTGCATGTTGAGTTAACTGTTTTAATCTTCTCTGCTTCTTCATAAATTCGTAGCCTTCTTTTAAAGTCTGTGAATGTGACATTGTCTTCGTTTTGGGTTACATGTACAGCAAGTGGCTTGAAAAGGTCAGGTAGCCCACCAAGTACCATGGCTATAATTAGTCCATCACTCAGGGTTTCACCAGCATCTCTCAAAGCTGTAATGAGGTTCTCGGCTCTGATTATATAGTCTGTTACACTTTTGCTGTCTGCCATACGTAACTTCATCAATGACGTGTAAAGACCTATTATCCTTGGCTTGCTTTTCCCTGAATAATGATCTTTCAATATTTTCAGGGCTTTCCTGCCATCATCAGCATCTTCATGTCTTATTAGCAATAGGCTTTTGTCATCTATCAGTCTTATTAGCTCAACATAGCAATCAGCATTCTTCTGTCTGTCTGCAGCTAACTGCTCTTCATTACCTTCACAAGGTTCTTGCAGGATTCTCTTTTAACCTTAAGATGGCGGTGCTGTGGAGGAGTGGTTAGCACTGCGGCAGCACAGCAACTCACCCTTGGCCAGGGGATCCTGGGTTCGATCCCAGCCCCCGACCAACAGTGATCTGTGTGGAGTTTGCATGTTCTCCCCGTGTCTGCATGGGTTTACTCCAGGATTTCTCCGGTTTCCTCCCACATGCCAAAAACATGCAAGTTAGGTTACGTGGCAACAAAACTGGGGATTCTAAAATTGTCCTTAAGTATGACTGAGAGAGTGAATGGTTGTCTGTCTCTCTGTGTTGGCCCTGCGATGGACTGGCGATCTGTTCAGGGTGTACCCTGCCTCTCGCCCAAAGATGCTGGGATAGGCTCCAGCCCCCCCACGACCTGAAAAGGATTAAGCGGAAGAAGATGAATGAATGTGCAAGTGACCAAGAAATCTTGTTTCCCACAGGTCATACTTATCTTCTGAGCCATCGAAAACAAGTTGTGGCGCCATTACTCCTGATGCTCTGTGGCCTGTCATCTTTGAGCGCTTTTTTCTAGCTAATAGTCCTTTGTTCTACTGCTCTACTGCTGTTCATGTAATACTTCACAAAACTTCTGTTAGTGACTTTGTGGTTTACTTATCTCCAGGTTGGCTCATATTCTCCGTAGAAGCTCTGTGTTATACCTCCCGTAAAATTCTAACAACTTTTAGCCATTAGCCTTCAATGTCCAACTTTACTGTTGCGGAATTTCCATAGGTGTTCTCCTGATGTTAAATGTATGTTGTTCAAGACTTTCTGTACCTCAATGTATTGCTCGCCTCTGTGGTTTAATAGCAATGTTGCTGTTAGGAACAAAATCTGCATTGCATATAATAATTCCCTAAGAAGGATGTTAGCTATATCTCGTAGGTCGAGTGCAAGCGAGATATTTGTGTCCTTGAATATTCCGTCTTTTGGCGAGTTGTTACGAAAGAATGTTTATAGTTTTATGAGAAGGTTGCTGGCATGTAACAACCATTTTATATCCGTAATTGTTAATTCGTCACTCACACTTCACTCCAGTATTTGGAAGTGGTGGCGTTCTATTTTATATGGAGTTCATTATTGTATTCTATTGTTGTTATACGAGTGCTGTGTGATTGCTGAATCTTATACACTTTTATTTTTTTTACACGTTTTGTATATACTATGAACCTTGAGTTCGAAATAAACGTTTGAATTGAATTGAATTGAATTGAATTTACACTGGGCCCATAACCTGACTCCTCATCTTGCATGTAGAGAATAATACAAATACAAATACAAAATAATACAAATGCAGGATCTCTGCTCCATTTTCCCTCTTCTTCTCCCATTACATTCAGGAAGCATATTGTAGAGGATGTGCTCAAGGATGAGGCTGGGTTTATTTCTCAGGTTCAGCTTTATTAACAGAACACATTCTCTAACAATCTCCAAGCAAGAAAAGAGACAGATCACAATCACATCACTCTTTTATCCTCTGGAACATCAAAACTCAAGTCACATGGTGTCTAAGCAAACATACAGTCACATGGTACTTAATCCCAGTCACACTGTAACACCTTTGATCTTCCACCATTGTCTTTCAGCCCTTGATGGTCTGGAAATCCCTCCAGGGTGCCTCTCTGAGACAAAGGCCAAATGTCACACCTCCTCGATATCTCCTGCAGACTCAGTCCTTTTGTCCCTCGAGACATGAAGCAGACAATAAACATACAGCAATACATTTGTGGAAAATATGTACCCAACATATGTGCCACATGACCCCCCCCCAAACGTCTAATATGGGACAAACATAATCAGAGATGCATGACATAAAAAAAAAAAAATTACCACATATCAAACATCAATCCACCAGTTGCCTAGGTCTAAACCTCCTGCCGTATCTGCTGTAAGCCGGCTTTGCTGCTTCTGCAGTGCCTTCCTGCACCTGTGGATTAGAACTGTTAGCCAAACTCTGTGGGGGTCCCTTTGATCTTCCACCATTGTCCTTCAGCCCTCGATGGTCCAGAAATCCCTCCAGGGTGCCTCTCTGAGACAAAGGCCAAATCTCACACCTCCTCGATATCTCCTGCAGACTCAGTCCTTTTGTCCCTCGAGACGTGAAGCAGACAATAAACATACAGCAATACATTTGTGGAAAATATGTACCCAACATATGTGCCACAATATACACATAATGCACCTTCAGAATAAAAGCATGTGTCACAATGGCGTTCACATATAATAATATTTAACAATTTAAATTCAAGTGGGTTGTCTTCTTCGACTTAATCAGACTATGCAGAACAGACTGCAGGAAGTTTGTCTACATTCCTTATTACCTTGATGAGGTTTTGTTTTGCTTACAGTCAGACTGCCTGCAGTAAAGATAAGCTGTATTGTGGGAATGTGAGAATGACGAGACAGGTTTCTCTCAAGTCAGCTTTATTCACATCACCATCATCTCAAAGAAGCAAGAGGGCCACACAGGAAACTCTCGTCCTTAAATACCAGGGCTCTTACAGTTCACAAGTCACACGTATCACAAACCACGCTGCATTAAAATAGACAGTAACAATGCATCCCCTCTCTCTGATATCCCCCCACTGTCTACAATGCATCCCCTCTCTAATCCTTTGATTACACCCCCACAGTCTCAAGCCTTGCATACCAAAGCTAACATCCCTGCAGCTTCCTGTAATCTCCAAGGAAGCAGCTCTGCCTTTGTTCTGGTCTAAAATGTGAGTCACAAAGCTGGTCACATATGTATGTCCACCACAGTATCGTGTTTAGCCTGATAGCCTATCTGTGATGCAGAGAAATGCTGTACTTGTAATGTATGAGCTGAGGGTAGTTAATTAAAAACATAACTTCAGGTTCTTTAAAAGCAGGTGAGGAGTCACAGGTAGCAATCAAAGGGGAAACTTTAAAGAGGATGTTCAAAGGAATTTTATTACGCAAAAATACATACAATGCCAACCAACCAAAAAAAAAAAAAAGAAGCCTAAACTAAAACCCAAGCTAAAAAACTAAAGGCTAAAAACAAATAAAAATCCATAAAAGCTAAGGAGGGGCTCAATCTTCCCAGCCAGGCTCCGTCTGCCACAACACCGACGTTCTCAGGAAACCTGTGCAGGGGAAGCAGTGTTGCCAGACAGGAAATGTTGAAGTATTGTACCAGCGGCTTAAAATGATCTTATCTTGAGGAAAATGTCGCACACACCCAGTTTTCATTCTGACGTGGCTCAGGACTGTCTGCTTCAGTAAGATATTATCACAGATCACGCATATTACAGCCTATAACGCAGTTTTACCTTTAAATAATCTAACAGATCGGTTGAAAAAAAGCACCTCTACCTGTGTGGAGTACAGGGTGAGCCTGTACTGAACGGCCCAAAAATGCCTTCTGTTGAATCATCATATATCAAGGTGTTGCCTCATAAATATTTTGAGAAGTCCTCTGTTTATACATAAGGAATAAACTGTGGAGAGTGCAAATAACGGAGCCAGACTTGAGCAGCAGACAACTTTATTCACTCTCACTTCAGTCATACACAGAAAAGCATTTTTACAGTACACCAGGGTCTCTCCTTTTATATCATCCCTCCATCTCCCATCTGCATGAAATCTTGCATCACAATACATTCAACCATTCTCCCCCCACTGTCCCCCAGCTACTCCTTCCTGCTACATCACCATAATCTCTCCCATCTCAATACCTATTGTCATCCTCTGTTTACCCTCTGCATCCAGTCTGAGATGATTATCCCAGAGTCTACCCCCCCCCCCCCCCCCCCAGAATCTCAGACCGAATTTCAATCCTCACGTCCTTTTGGCTTCAGTCTCCTCCCGTATCTGCTGTATCGGGGGTTCTCCGCCTCTGCGGCGCTACTGTGCCGGTGGGGGGCTCCTGGGGGTGTGTCTATCTGCGGGTGGGCAATGGCGAGGGGGGGGGAACCTTCGACTTGCCTGTGTGGCTGCTCTGATGAATCATTTACCTGGGGAGTTCTCCGTAGGGGTCTTCTACGCCAAGGGGCCCGAGCCAACATCACTTGCTCGTCCGCCACCACAAAGGCGGGCTTAAGTCTATCTATACATATTTCCTCCCGACGACCCCCCAAGTCTAACAAAAAATGTTTGTCCCTGGTTCCAGCACTCTGAACGGGCCATCGTAGGGTGGGCACAAAGGGGGGCGGTGGGCATTGTGCCTGACAAACACGAATGCCGCGTTCTTCAAAGTTTTTGGCACAGAAGCACGTGGAAAACAGTGGTGGGTCGGGCCCGGCAGCGTGCCTGTATCTGTGCTATGCTGCAAACGCTGAGACGGACAGTTGTCTGGCGCGGGATTATCTGGTAAAAATTCCCCGGGGAGCCGCAGTGGCTGAGAAAAAACAAGCTCCGCCAGGGAAGCCTCCAAATCCGCTTTTGGTGCTGAACGCAACCCTAACAAAACCCACGGCAACCGGTCTACCCAATTTGCATCCGTCAGTGAAGCCCTGAGCGCTGCTTTCAGTGACCTATGGAAACGCTCGCATAACCCATTGGCCTGTGGGTTGTACACGGTTGTGCGATGAATTGCAACACCCAGGCTACGGGCCATCGCGGACCATAGGTCGGAAACAAACTGAGGGCCCCTATCATACGTGATGTCTGATGGGATGCCAAAACGTGCCACCCATGTTGTCAAAAAAGCACGTGCCACATCCGTGGACACAGTTGCCGCCAGCGGGACTGCTTCTGACCAGCGTGCGGTGCGGTCCACCACTGTCAGAAAGTGCGTGCACCCCTGTGATGGCGGGAGGGGGCCCACGAGGTCCCCGTGAACATGGTCGAACCTCTTAGCCGGTATACGAAACTGCTCCAAAGGGGCCTTCGTGTGTCTGTGTACTTTGGCTCGTTGGCACGCTACGCAGGCTGCCGCCCACTCTTTCACTTGTTTGCGCAGGCCTGGCCAAACGAACTTCGCTCCCACCATTTTGACTGACGTGCGCACTCCTGGGTGCGCCAGAGCGTGAACTCAACACTTGAGTGCTGGCGGCGCCAAGCAACTGGGACCACCGGGCGCGGGCATCCTGTGGAGACGTCGCAGATTTGGGGGGGGGGGGGGGGGGGGCTGCCGTCTTGCAGTACTCTGCTCTCCAGCCTTAACCCTGTTGGTCCAGACTGGAATGCGCACACGTCCACATCGCCAATCTGCTCTGCGGCCATGGCTGTATAATCTATCCCTACGCAGACTGGGGCCACTACTAAGCGCGAGAGGCAGTCTGCCACCACATTCAGTTTACCGGCCACATGCTGAATATCGGTCGTAAACTCAGAGATCGCGGCCAGCTGTCAGCGGGGACTGGTGCTGTGTTTGAAATGTTCACTCCTTCCCCATATAGTGTACTATATAGGGAATCAGTAAATGTGTCCTGTTATAGTACTGCATGACTTTATTGACGATAGACTATAAACTACACATATAAACTAATTTATAATGATTGTCACAAGCTGGGCTGGAGGTTCTGCAGACCCAGCCTCGTGGTCCTTTTCCCTGTATTGATATTTATCTGTTGTATGTATTAATGTTCTGTTTGCCATTTTCCTGTTGTGTTTTATTTCTGCAGTTTTTGATTTGTACATTTGAGTATGTTTTTTTTTATTTTGTGCTCCCAGTGTTCTCCTATCTCTGTTGACAGCTGTCAGGGTTGTGCAGCCGCGCGTGGTCATGCCCTGCTGTCTGTTAGTTGAGATTGCCCTCCTCTCACCACCTCAAGTGATTCCAATTATGTATCTTCACCTTCTCCTGCTTGTGCAGGTGCCCGCACCTGTTATCTGTTATGTTGATGGGGTTTATCTCTATTTAAGGGCTCCAGTTTTTGTTCTCTTTGCCTTGTGATTATATGGACTAATCCTCGTCTCCGCCAGAGCTCTGCTTCGCTCTGGCGTGCAGCCCTTGTAAGTTTCTCCCTTGTTTTACTTTGTATTTGTGAGCACAATGCCTACCTTATGTTTTCTTTTTGTTCAATAAATTACACTAACGGCAGTTCAGCGCCTGGGTTGTTTCTCTGCCCCGTAGGGGCGTATATGACAATGATGACTGAACAACTCCCATTCCCCAAAGTGCAACATACAACATTTATCAATATAACTCATAAAAGATCACACAGACAAGTGACCTGACAAAAAAAATAAACAAGCGGTTCTTAAACAGTGGCTAATATTGGATGTCCCATTTATTTTCAATTATTCTGTAATTAATATTTGCACAATCAAATAAATCTCAGTTCAGTCCCTTTCATATTTGTCAAAGTCTAACATGTGATTGCCTATATATAGGCTACACCTCTGTATTCCACTTTCAAACACAGTCTACATTTGGGCCTGTAAAGCCTGATTGGGCTACCTGTTTCAGACAGGAATACTTGCTTTCTAGGGGCATGTACTAGTAAAGATTAGACAGGACAGGGGACACTACCCTGCCTAACACCATTGCTCACACCGCACAGTATGTATGCGCAGGATCCATATTCTGATTGTGTTTGCTAATGTATTAACATAGCCATGTAATGAAGGGGTCAAATTATCGTACATTAGGAGAATTTTGAAATTACTGATCATACATCGTACAGAGGGCAAAATTATCGTACAAATACGATAATTATCGTACGTCTGGCAACACTGAGGAGATGACACTTGCCAGCGGTACATCCACATTTTTCATCGTCATCATCATGGGGTGCTGCTATCTGGAAACCAGATACTTACAGCAAAGGCAGAGCTCTTATGGCAAGCTGTTTTAACATTTAATAGCTAGCCTGGATATGTATTGAAGATATCAATAATTCAATTTTTCCTGGTAAAAACGAACATTTCAGATATCCACAATGAAATTCTTCCTCTCTGTAATCATCATTTCAGTCATGTCATTGATCTATGACATCATTCTTCCTAGGAGAAATGGCATTACTTTTCCCCATTCATGTGCATTGGGTTTTCACTTCCAGATATCTACAATTACATTCTTCCTATCTAGAATGAACATTCTGGATATCTGAAATAGAATCCTTACTAGGAGAAACTCTTTATTTTAAATATCTACAATCCAATTGTGACTAATCATAATTTTCATTTTGGATATCCACAATGGAAAAAAAAAACATTCCAGATATCTATAATGTAATTTTGAACATCCAAAATACATTTTTACTAGTAGAAAGAATATTATAGATATCCACTGTCCATATTACGACCATCTAAAATTGAATTTCAGATATCTGTAATTGGAATTGTGACTAGTAACAATATACTTACAGATATCTGTAAACATATTTTGGATATCTACTGAGAGATATTGACTATCTCAAATGAATTATGACTAGTAACAATTAGATTGCAGATATCTGAAATAAGAGTTTCCCCTAGTAAGAATTCTATTTCAGATATCCAGAATGTTCATTCTAGATAGGAATAATGTAATTGTAGATATCTGGAAGTGAAAACCCAATACATATGACTGGGGAAAAGTGACGTCTTTCTCCTAGGAAGAATGATGTCATAGATATCTGAAATGATGATTATAGAGAGGAAGAATATCATTGTGGATTTCTGAAATGTTCATTTTTACTAGGAAAAACTGAATTATTGATATCTATAATACATATCCAGGCTGTCATGGGCAGCGAGAGCGCACCCATCCCGCCCTGCCTCACCTTCATTAACTCATCACTGCGCCTGAGGCAGAAAACGGACCTGCGCCCACTCCTGCCTCCTGCCGGTTCTTCCCCGGAACCCAAGTAAGTGGCTCGACCATTTCCCCTTATTCCGTTCCTCCTCACACAGCTCTGTCATCTTCTCTCCACAGGTGGATTCCTCTGGCGAGTGACTGTTTCCCTAGCTGTGCACTTATTTTGCAAATTAATAAACTTTCAAATGTGCCCCTTTGTGTTCAGGTTCAGGTTCAGGTTACTTTATTTGTACCCGTAGGTAGATTTGTTTTGCAGTCTGGTGACATCCATATTTACAAGCCACAATTACATTCAACATAGACACAAACACAGGCACACATGAAGCTGACTATAAACATGATAAAAATACTCAAGGCTCCATCAATCAGGGTATAAAGACAAAGAGATGAGAGAAGAACCAGAGGTAAGAGAGAAGGGTCATATTAAAAAGTTAAATACTAGTCAAAGAGGTTAAAAACTCAAAGGTCTAAAACCCAATAAAATATTTAGAACCCAAATAACATCCTATAAAAATAAATAAATATAAAATGGAGTTAATAAATAGGTACCTAAATTATGTGCAATATATTGTTACAACTTGTTCAACTGTTTGACAGCAGCAGGAACAAAGCTGTTTTTGTAGCGCTGGGTTTTACTTTTTGGGACAGCAAACCTCTGTCTTGAGGGAAGAAGCTGAAAGTGTGTGGTTACTTTCCTGTGCTGTTGCATTGCGCACGTGAGCTGTCAGCTTAATAAACCACGACAGAATGAGCCATCCAGGATGGTAGCTCAGCCGGTGCTGCAGCGCAACAGCTGTCTGCTTTGGATCGCTTGTCTGCGACTGAGCACCAGCTCACTGTGCTGACTCAGTAAGTTTCTAACATGATGAGGCTTGGGACTAATGCGCCTCCTCAGGCTCCTCCTCCTCAGCCTGCTCACCGCACTACAGTGCGCCGTATTACCTCTGTTCCCGTGCCTACCCCGTACACAGGGGAGGTGGGGAAATGCAAAGGGTTCCTAATCCAAGTTCACATGTATTTGGAGCAGGTTGGGGAGGAGTACCCAGGGGCCGTGGCCAAAATTCAGATTTTTACTCTGTTGCTCAAGGCCCGAGCCCTGGATTGGGCACGGTCCACGATTGATAACCCCAAGGGGCATCGGTATATGTTTGATCAATTCGTGGATGCTTTCTCCTGTGCATTTGGCCGAATCGAGAGTCAGGGCAATGTTATGAGCCGCCTGACTACGCTCCACCAGGGCACTCAGTCAGCAGCCGAGTACTCTGTGGAGGTCCGAGTTGTAGCGGCTGATTCGAGGTGGAATGAGATTGCTTTGGGCAGTGCATTCCTCCACCGGTTAAACGCTCAACTCCGTGATGATCTGGCGGTTCACCCTGTCCCTGAGACTTTCGACGGTCCCATAGATCGTACTATGAGCGCGCAAGGGAGCGTGAGTCCTCCTCTCGCCCGAGCGCCAAGCGCGTGCCCATCATGGTTACTGACACTGGCGGCGCCGGCTCTTTGCCTGAGCCGATGGAGCTCTCTTGGCATTTGACCGATGATGAGCGCCGGTGAAGGCGAAGGGCTGGTGCGTGCGCGTACTCCGATTCACTGAACCACAGTCTGGACGAATGCTGCCAGCAGCCAAAAGACGCGGCCCGTCAGTAACCATGGGGGTTCTGGCAGGCGGGACTAAATCTCACCCGGTAATTTTTCTATTTCGGCCCTTGTGCAATTACCGGGGGTCGAGAGGAGGACTATGGCACTGGTTGATTCGGGGTCAGAGGGTAATTTCGTCTCTGCCCAGTTCATGCGGCAGGTGGGTATTCCCACACACAAATTGCCCCACAACCAGAGAATAACCACCATATCTGGCTGAGAGGTCGCAGTAGTCACCAAAAGCACAGCGCCGATCTCCATCCTCTTTTCCAGGAACCACCAGGAGGAACTCATGTTCCTGGTTCTTCCTATTTCATCTTCCCCGGTGGTTCTTGGCTACCTCATGGCTCCGGAGGCACAATCCAATTATTAATTGGGGACAAAATACCATCTCCTCCTGGAGCCCTTTTTGTATAGCAAACTGCATGTGTTCAACAGAATGTTCTCCAACTCTATCTGTCTCCCTCCCTCTGGCCAAGCCACTGGACCTCAGCCTCGTTCCCCGGGCATACCACGATATGGGGGAGGTCTTTAGCAAATCGAGGGCGTTGTCGCTACCACCTCATCGCTCCTATGATTGTGCTATAGACCTCATCCTGGGGGCGAAACTGCTGTTCAGTTGGCTATACAGCATTTCTGGTCCGGAGAGGGAGGCAATGGAGAAATACATTAAAGAATTGCTGAACACCGGCCTTACTTGGCCATCTTTGGCCCCGCTCGGGGCCGAATTCTTCTTTGTTGGGAAGAAGGATGGCTCATTGCACTCGTGCATTGACTACTGGGAGCTCAATGCTATTACAACCAAAGACAAGTACCCTCTGCCTTTGATTAATTCAGCATTCAAGCTCCTTCAGCGCTCATGGGTATTCACCAAGTTAGAATTAAGGAATGCGTACCATCTGATCCGCATTCGCGAAGGCGATGAATGGAAGGCGGCATTTAAAATTCACCAGAAGCAGTTTGAATATCTGGTGATGCCATTCAGGCGCACCAACAACCCTGCCATCTTTCAACGGTTAATTAATGACATTCTTCGCGACATGCTTTATCAATTTGTTTTTGTCTACTTGGATGATATTTTGATTTTCTCCTGCTCACCAGAGGAACATGAAGCCCACATCAGGGCCATCCTGCAATGGCTTCTGGAGAACCAGCTCTACGTCAAGGCCGAGGAGTATGAGTTCTCCACAACATCAACCACCTTCTTGGACTTCATAGTGGCTGAAGGGAGAGTGAATGCCGACCCAGCCAAGGTGAGGGCAGTGCTTGACTGGCCAACTCCCCACTCCCGTAAGGAGCTTCAACGCTTCCTCGGTTTTGCAAATTTCTATCGCCGGTTCATCAGGAACTACAGTGGGGTAGCACTGCCCTTGATGCAGCTGACCTTCATTAAGGTCCCCTTTCACTGGACCGAGGCAGCTAAACAGGCGTTTGTGAAATTAAAGCGCCTGTTCACAGAAACACCAATCATGGCTCAGGCTGACATGCAGCTTCAGTTCGTCCTCGAGGTGGACGCATCTGACTCGGGGGTAGGCGCTGTACTGTTGCAGCACACACCCTCCAATCAGAAGCTCCACCTGTGCACGTATTTCTCTCGTCGGCTTATGCCGGCCGAGAGGAATTACGACGTAGGGGACAGAGAGCTGCTTGCCATTAAATTGGCACTGGAGGAATGGAGGCATTGGTTAGAGGGGTCTATTCACCCCATCGTCGTGTGGACCGATCACAAAAACCCTTGAGTATTTGCGATCGGCCCGCCAGGCAGGCTTGGCTTAATGCCAGGCAGGCTCCTTGGGCCCTGTTTTTTCAGAGGTTCAACTTTTCCATCACGTGTCAGCTTGGCACTCGGAACACCAAACCAGATGCGCTATCGTACCAGTTTGATTCCGAGGAGGGAGCCCCCCCCCCCCACAAACCATCATACTGCCTTTGCGCGTCCTCGGAGCCCTTTCTTGGGATATCAAGTGGCGGGTCTGCCAGGCCCAGTCCCAGGAGCCTGTGCCAGTAGGGTGCCTGTGCCAGTAAGGTGCCCCCAGAACCGTCTGTATGTCCTGGCCGCCTCCGCAGCGATGTCATCCAGTGGGGTCACACCAGTCGCTCCGCTTGCCATCCTGCTATCGCTCGAACTGTGGACTTCATCCGGCGAGCGGTCTGGTGGCCCACACTGCGGCGGGATGTATGGGAGTATGTTAAAGCCTGTCAGACCTGCGTCCGGGGAAAATCGGACTCCTCTCCCCCGTCTGGTCTCCTCCATCCCCTCCCCACCCCTGGTTGTCCGTGGTCACACATTGCCATGGACTTTGTAACCGGACTTCCCCCCTCTCGTGGCAAGACAGTGATTCTCACCATTGTGGATTGCTTCTCCAAGGTGGTGCATCTGGTTGCCCTCCTGAAGCTCCCCTCAGCCTTGGAGATGGCGGTCCTCCTCACCGACCATGTGATCCGGATCCACGGCATTCCCATGGACATTGTGTCTGACCGGGGTCCTCAATTCACGTCCCAGGTCTGGAGGGCCTTTTGCCGGACCCTGGGAACAATGGTGAACCTCTCCTCTGGTAACCATCCGCAAAGCAACGGGCAGGCGGAGCACGCCAACCAGTCCCTGGAGGCTGCCCTGCGGTGTGTAGCAGCTGACAACCTGTCATCCTGGAGCACACACCTGACCTGGATGGAGTACTCTATGAACTCTGCTGTCTCCACTGCTACTGGACTCACCCTGTTCGAGGCGTTGCCGGGGTACACGCCGCCACTACTGCCCATGATCGAGAGGGAGGTCATGGTTCCATCCGTAGGGGCCCATGCTTGTCGCTGCCGGTGCATCTGGAGGTCTACCCGGGCCGCCCTGGCCCGCACCACGGAACGCACCCAGGCTGCTGCTGACAGGAAGCAGGTCCCGGCTCCCAAGTACGTCGTCAGGCAGCAGGTCTGGCTGGCGGTGAGCCAGGTTCCTCTCAAGGAGAAATCCAAGCAGCTGTTCCCCCACTTCCTAGGCCCATATACCATCTCACGGGTGGTGAACGACACGTCGATCCAGCTGAAGCTGTCATCGACCCTGTGGGTAAACCCCATGTTTCATGTCTCCCACATTAAGCCCATCTTGGCCAGCCCCCTCTGCCCCCCCAAGCCGCCTCCTCCTCCCCAGATCATCGACGGCCACCCCGCCTACACTGTACGCCGTGTCTTGGATGTTCATCGTCAGGGCCGGGGCCTTCAGTACCTGGTGGACTGGGAGGGCTATGGCCCGGAGGAGCGTTCCTGGGTTCCCACGCCACGGGTCCTGGACAAAGAAATGCTCTGGGCCTATCACCAAGCTCACTTGGGGAAGCACTCTGGACCACCAGGAGGTGCTTCTAGAAGGGGGGGCCCTGTCATGGGCATCGAGAGCACACCCCTCCCGTCCTGCCTCACCTTCATCAACTCATCACTGCACCTGAGGCAGAAGACGCACCTGAGCCCGCTCATCAGTCAGCATACTTAAGGAGGCTCTCTCCACGTATTCAACGCTGGCTCGTCTGGGTATACTGCCTGTCCAAAGACAAGCAAGTATCTTCTCAACAAGTTTTGACACGCTGTCTTACCTTGTTTTCCTCTCTCCTTCAGGTTGCTGCCATTTTGCGGGTGTGTCTCCAGGACTGCGCCCGCTCTCCTGCCACATCTCCATTATTCCCCGGCTTACAACCTCCACCTGGTCAGGCACCATTAGCTCATTCCCCCTACCCTACTGGTTCGTCTATTCCTTGCTGGAGTCCTGCCGGTTCTTCCCTGGAACCCAAGTAAGTGGCTCGCCCATTTCCCCTTACTCCGTTCCTCTTCACACAGCTCTCATCTTCTCTCCACAGGTGGATTCCTCTGGCGAGTGACTGTTTCCTTGGCTGTGCACTTATTTTGCAAATTAATAAACTTTCAAACGTGCCCCTTTGTGTGGTTACTTTCCTGTGCTGTTGCATTGTGCGCGTGAGCTGTCAGCTTAATAAACCATGACACAGGCTAGCTATTAAATGTTAAAACGGCTTGCCATAGCAGCTTCTTCTTGTCCTGACAGGGCTCTCCTCCAGGCAAAGCTGTCTCTAGTGATGTTATGCTTGACACCACCCACTCGACACTGATTTGAGCAATATAACACAAAAGTGTCGTGAGCAGAGTGTCGAGCACTGTGTCAACATGCCCACAGTCATGTGACTAGCAAGCGAGGCCTTGTTATGTCGGTCACATCAGGTGACTTGAGGGCTCTCGGAACGTTTGAGAGGGAATTAGTTTTTTTTGTTTGCGTTGTATTGTTTGTTCCTGCCATCCAATTTTGAATAGACCTCGGATGGCCAAATGCTAAAAAAAAAAGTATTGTAGCGAACTCAATATGAGCACCCTACTTGGCTTGCCAAGTGGGTTGACCCTATTGGCGACACAGGTAGGGTGCGGGACTCCGGAGCGGGGAGGCGTGAGTTCGAATCTCCCGGTGGGACGTCGCCATGTCGAGCAGCACGTTACACTGGTGTCAGGAGTGGGACCTCCTGTCCAAAGCAGTAATGGGGCGCTGACATCGGGACGATGTCGAGAACCAGAGGGGAGTAGTGTAGCAAACTCAATATGAGCACCCTACTTGGCTTGCCAAGTGGGTTGACCCTATTGGCGACACAGGTAGGGTGCGGGACTCCGGAGCGGGAGGCGTGAGTTCGAATCTCCCGGTGGGATGTCGCCATGTCGAGCAGCACGTTACATTGGTGTCAGAAGTGGGATCTCCTGTCCAAAGCAGTAATGGGGCGCTGACATCGGGACGATGTCGAGAACCAGAGGGGAGTAGTGTAGCGAACTCAATATGAGCACCCTACTTGGCTTGCCAAGTGGGTTGACCCTATTGGCGACACAGGTAGGGTGCGGGACTCCGGAGCGGGGAGGCGTGAGTTCGAATCTCCCGGTGGGACGTCGCCATGTCGAGCAGCACGTTACAGTATTGAGATTTTTTTTCAGGTTTTTCAACTCTGATGCAGTTCTGACAGTCAGTCACCAGATGGCAGTCTTTATTTGATGTTTCATAACACTGTGTCGCTCTTGAAGCTATTGTCTCAAAGTTGCTCATTGTTTCATGATGCCTCGATTTTAACATCATTAGCTGTCTCCCAAGCAGGCCGTCATCTGGCCGGGCTCCCCTCAGGCAGGGCTCTCTCCCTCTCTCTCCACCACAGGCAGGGCTCCTTCCTCCTGGAAAAAGCTCTCCACTGGACTACCAGAGCACCTCCTATGTCATGTGCAGACATAGGTGCTGCTGATTAGTAATTAGGGGAAGCACATGGTGAAATCAGACAAGATTTCCAATTTAAAAACACACTGATTAAAGTATAAAAACTACAAAACATGCAACCTATAAATAAACATGCAACACAAACTTAAAAACCATATAAAACCCCAAGAAACACAACAAAATTCTTCCACCCCGTGACATACTCTAATGCTGGCTAACTTTATGGCCTTTTTAATTACTCTCAGCCACAATGACTGCAACAAAAAAGTCATAAAAGTTCTCCTCACTGGATAAAGTCACTGTGTGTTCAGCTCACATCCACAGTGGCATTGGTGAAAGCTGCTCACAGAGGTGCAAGAATGGGAAGCCAGTTTTCCTCAGGCTTTATTATCTTCTGAGTAACATCAGGATGTGGATTTAAACTGGATAAATACATTTTACAGGTGTTATATGATGCTTGACTTTATATCTATCACAGGTATTAAGGATGCTCATATATATATATATATATATATATATATATATATATATATATATATATATATATATATATATAAAATATACATACGTGGACAAAATTGTTGGTACCCCTCTGTTGATGAAATTAAAACCCACAATGGTCACAGAAATAACTTGAATCTGACAAAATTGGTAATAAATAAAAATTCTATGAAAACTAACCAATGAAAATCAGACAATGCTTTTGAACTGTGGTTCAACAGAATTATTTTAAAAAACAAACTCATGAAACAGGCCTGGACAAAAATGATGGTACCCTTAACTTAATATTTTGTTGCACAACCTTTTGAGGCAATCACTGCAATCAAACGATTTCTGTAACTGTCAGTGAGACTTCTGCACCTCTCAGCAGGTATTTTGGCCCACTCCTCATGAGCAAACTGCTCCAGTTGTCTCAGGTTTGAAGGGTGCCTTCTCCAGACGGCATGTTTCAGCTTCTTCCACAGATGTTCAGTAGGATTTAGATCAGGGCTCATAGAAGGCCACTTTAGAATAGTCCAGTGTTTGGCTCTTAGCCATTCTTGGGTGTTTTTAGCTGTGTGTTTTGGGTCATTATCCTGTTGCAAGACCCATGACCTGTGACTGAGACCAAGCTGTCTGACACTGGGCAGCACATTTCTCTCTAGAATACCTTGATAGTCTTGAGATTTCATTGTACCCTGCACAGATTCAAGACACCCTGTGCCAGATGCAGCAAAGCAACCCCAGAGCATAACAGAACCTCCTCCATGTTTCACAGTAGGGACAGTGTTCTTTTCTTGGTATGCTTCATTTTTGCGTCTGTGAACATAGAGCTGATGTGCCTTGCCAAAAAGTTGCAGTTTTGTCTCATCTGTCCATAGGACATTCTCCCAGAAGCTTTGTGGCTTGTCAACATGCAGTTTGGCAAATTCCAGTCTGGCTTTTTTTTTTTTTTTTTTTTTTTGTTACTTATTTGTACCCGTAGGTAGACTTGGTTTGCAGTCTGGTGACAAGCCACCGGCTGCTGCGTGCGCGAGTGCCCTAAACCTACATGTTTTTGGTGTGCGGGAGGAAACCGGAGAAATCCCGGAGTAAACCCGCGCAACACGGGGAGAACATGCAAACTCCACACAGCTCACTGTTGGTCGGGGGCTGGGATCGAACCCACGATCTCATGATCCCCGCGATCCCCCGGCCGAGGGTAAAACTGTGCTGCCACAGTGCTAAACCACTGCGCCACCGTGCAGCCACGGTGGCGCAGTGGCTTTTTTATGATTTGTTTTCAACAGTGGTGTCCTCCTTGGTCGTCTCCCATGAAGTCCACTTTGGCTCAAACAACGACGGATGGTGTGATCTGACACTGATCTTTTCTAGGGGTACCATCATTTTTGTCCAGGCCTGTTTCATGAGTTTGTTTTTTAAAGTAATTCTATTGAACCACAATTCAAAAGCATTGTCTGATTTTCATTGGTTAATTTTCATAGAATTTTTATTTATTACCACTTTTGTCAGATTCAAGTTATTTCTGTGACTGACATAATGCACGGCTCAGGAGACACACACGCAGGCTCAGAGTAGCTCAAATAGCTTTATTAACAACAAGTGTGTATGGATGTGTGTCTGCGAGATGTGGATGTATTGGTGGTGGCGTCTGCGTCGGGCACGGAGGCAGGAGACCGTACAGCCGGACAACCTTGGAGTTAGCAGGTGGCTGGCACAGCAAGGACGGAGTCCGGTAGACAGTGACCTGGAGAGCCTGGTGCAGCAGCGAGGGAGTGGAGACGGAGAGGAATGGTCCGCCGCCGGGAAATCCACCTGTGCACAGGGGAGCAGACTTGAAGAGGAAAAGGTAAGGGCTTCTTACCGATATAATTGCTGAAGAGGTAGAGGTTACTCACAGCAGTAGTGACGAGCGAAGTCTGACGGCTTCAGGCCGAAGCCCAGGGCGAGGCGGCTTAAATCCCTCGCCGCTGATGATGTGCAGGTGTGCGTGCAGCTGGCGCCGCAGATGAGCGGCGAGGCGTGACAGTACTCCCCCCTCTAGCAGCGCCTCCTGGCGATGGTTTCTCCGGGTGCGCTCGGTGGAACTCAGTAATGAGGGATGGGTCCAACACAAACGACGAGGGTACCCACTGCCGATGTTCAGGCCCATAACCCTCCCAGTCCACCAAGTACTGCAACCCACGACCCCGGCGCCGGGAGTCCAGGATGGAGGAGACAGGCCAGGCCGGATGGCCATCAATCATCCGGGGCGCGGGTTGCGCAGCAGGAAGAGGGCAAAGGGGGTCGGAGACTGCCAGCTTCACCTTGGATACGTGGAAGGTGGGATGGATGCGGAGGGAGGGGGGAATAGCTACACGCACAGCCACCGGGTTGATAATCCTGGTGATGGGGTATGGGCCCATAAAACGCTGTGCCAGCTTCCTCCTCTCGCCCTTTAAAATTACGTCCTGGGTTGACACATAGACATGCTGACCCACCTGGTACGCTGGGGCAGGTCTTCTGTGCCGGTCCGCCGTGGTTCTGTTGCGCTCCGCCGTGCGTAAGAGCGCACTGCGCGCTGACGCCCAGATGGAGCGGAACTGTCTGAGGTGCGCCCAAACTGAGGGGACCGTTACGTCACTCTCCTGTGCTGGAAAAAGAGGGGGGTCGTAACCCAGGGACGCCTTAAAGGGAGACATCCCTGTGGCAGAAGAGCGGGCGGTGTTGTGGGCGTACTCAACCCAGGCGAGATGGTTACTCCAGGACGTAGGTTTGGACGCAGTGACGCAGCGGAGCGCAGCCTCCAGCTCCTGGTTGGTCCGCTCGCACTGCCCGTTGGTTTGGGGGTGATGGCTGGAGGAGAGGCTCGCCTTGGCTCCCAGGGCGTTGCAGAATGACCTCCAAACCTCAGAGGAAAATTGGGGCCCCCGGTCCGAGACCACGTCCACCGGAATCCCGTACAGCCTGACCACGTGCTGGACTAGGAGGTCCGCCGTCTCCAGGGCGGCTGGAAGACCCCGTAGCGGGATGAAGTGTGCCGCCTTGGAGAAGCGGTCCACGATGGTCAGGACGGTGTTGAAGGTGTTTGAGACTGGGAGTCCGGTGACGAAATCCAGGGCGATATGCGACCAGGGCCTGCCAGGGACGGGCAGAGGCTGGAGCAAACCCGCTGGAGGGGCATTACCTGACTTGCTGGTGGCACATACTGGGCAGGCCCGGGCGTAGCGGGCAGCGTCCCTCCGCAGGCCCGGCCACCAGAAGGACCGTTGAAGGAGGTCGATCATCCGGGAGGAACCAGGGTGGCAGGTGAGCTTGGACGTATGCAACCAGTGGATGACCTCCCCCCGAACCGTGGATGGCACGAACAGCCTCCCCTCCGGTCCGCCGCCAGGGTCAGGTTCCACTTCCTGTGCCTTCCGGATCTTGCTTTCAATGTCCCAGGTGACGGCTCCCACGACGCACGACCTGGGTAGGATGGTCTGGACCATGTCCTCAGACTCCTCAGGGGCAACTTGCCTAGAGAGGGCGTCGGGCAGGCCGTTCTTGGAGCCAGGCCTGAAGGTGATGTTAAAGCGGAACCTGGCAAAGAACAAGGACCAGCGCGCCTGGCGGGCGTTCAGACGCTTGGCAGATCTCAGGTACTCCAAGTTCTTGTGGTCCGTCAGGACCACGAACGGCAGGTCCGCCCCCTCTAGCCAGTGACGCCACTCCTGCAGCGCGAGCTTGATGGCGAGGAGCTCTCTGTCCCCCACGTTGTAATTCCGCTCCGCCGGGGACAAGCGCCGAGAGAAGAAGGCGCAGGGCCGTTTGACTCCATCACCTGGCGACCGCTGGGATAGAACCGCCCCCACTCCTGTGTCCGAAGCGTCCACCTCCACGATGCACTGCAGCACTGGGTTGACTTGGCTAAGGACCTGGGAGGAGGAGAACTCCGCCTTCAGCGCCTGAAAAGCAGCCGCGGCCTCTTCGGTCCACCGGAACGGGACATTAGGAGACGTGAGGCGGGTCAGCGGGCCGACGATGGTGCCAAAATTAGGGACGAAGCGGCGGTAGAAATTTGCAAACTCGATGAATTGTTGCACCTGTTTTCTCGATGCAGGTGTAGGCCATTCCACCACCGCCTTCACCTTCACTGGGTCCGGAAGCACCTGGTCGTGGGAGATGATGAACCCGAGGAAGGATGTTGTCTTAGCGTAGAATTCGCATTTTTCGGCCTTCACATACAACCGGTTCTCCAGCAGTCTTTGGAGGACCCGCCTCACATGGACCCGGTGCTCGTCCCTGGATTTGGAGAAGATGAGGATGTCATCCGGGTAGACGAACACAAAAAGGCCAATGAAATCCCGGAGGACGTCATTAATTAGGCGCTGAAAGACGGCTGGAGCGTTGGTCAACCCGAACGGCATCACCAGGTACTCGAAGTGGCCGTTCGGGGTACGGAAGGCTGTCTTCCACTCATCTCCCTCCCGGATCCGGACGAGGTGGTATGTGCTGCGTAGATCCAGCTTGGTGAACCAAGTCGCCTCCTGGAGGGAGTGGAAGGCGGTGTCCATGAGGGGCAGGGTGTAGCGATCCTTCTCCGTGATATCATTTAGGGCGCGATAGTCGATGCAAGGACGGAGGGAACCGTCCTTCTTGCCCATGAAGAAGAATCCTGCCCCCAATGGTGATGACGAGGGACGGATAATTCCAGCACTCAGCGATTCCTTGAGATAGGCATTTATGGTCTCCTTCTCCGGCGCCGACAGGCTGTAGAGTCGCCCAGAGGGTAAGGGTGCCCCCTGGCGGATGTTTATTGCACAGTCGTAGGGTCTGTGTGGAGGAAGAGACATCGCCTTGGACTTGCTGAATACCATACCCAGGTCGTGAAATTCCGATGGCACCAGGGAGAGGTCCGGGGGCGCAGCGTCCGTAGGTGTTGGGGAAGAGGACGGAGAGCAGGCAGCGGACTGTAAGCAGGTGCTCATACAGAATGTGCTCCATGCCGACACCCTGGCAGACCTCCAATCCAAGACGGGGTTGTGGAGGCGTAGCCAGGGGTATCCCAGGATGACGGGCGACACAGAGTTGGGGAGGACATAGAAGGTTATTTCCTCCCGGTGGTTCCCAGAGATGATAACGGGGACAGGGACGGTCTGATGTGTTACTCTCCCCAGGGAGACACGGGAGAGGTTGACCAGGGAGAGAGGAGTTCTCAGTGCTTGGCAGCGGATGCCCAATCGGGTTGCCAGGCTTTGTGAAATAAAACTGCCCTCCGCGCCCGAATCCACCAGTGCATGAGTGAGATGCCCAGTGGAGTTGTGACAAAATCGGACGGGCAGCTTCAATTGAGTGAGGGGACTTAACTGATTGATGTCCGCGAGGCCCCCTACAGTGACTTGCGGACCCCGCCGTTTGGCTTCTGTGGGCAAAGCTCCACCGTGTGTTGGCTGTCTCCGCAATACATGCAGAGATTCAACTCACGGCGGCGTTGTCTCTCCGCAGGGGGGAGCTTTGTCCAGCCCGTCACCATCGGCTCCGACTCCTCGGGGCGCGATGGTGGCGGCGTCGCCAGGGGGCGAGCTTGGAACTGGCGCGATGAGGCTCCACGAGGGCGAGAAGAAGATGACTTCCGCCCCGAGGAGCGCTCGCGCAGCCTGTTATCCAAACTGATAGCTAGGGACGTTAGCTCCGCTAGAGTCTCCGGGATGTCCCGCCCAGCCAGTTCATCCTTCAGATCATCATTGAGACTGCGGAGGAAAAGGCCGCAGAATGAACATTCATCCCAGCCCAATTCCTCCGCCGCTACCCGGAAGTCGATCGCATAGTCCGCTGCCGACTGGCTTCCCTGCTGGAGACTGAGAAGCCGATCGACCTGGACTGTCTCGGTACGAGAATGATCAAAGACCTCCAGGAATTGTCTCACGAATTGGTCATAGGTGAGGGTGGCATAACTGGGCCTCGCCATTACGGCGTAAGTCCAAGTTAGGGCTTGCCCCTCTAGGAGATTCCCTATGTAGCCAATTCGGCTATGATCTGAAGGAAAGTCTCCGGGCACACGGTGAAACACGGACTCACACTGCATTATGAACCCCCGCGCACCGCCGAGCTTACCGCTAAAGCGGGCAGGGGTCGGAATGGGCGTGAGCCGAGCCGGTGCTACCGGAGCCTGCTGGACGGCCGCTGGAGCAGCAGGAGCCGCGCCACCCTGACGAGCCGGGGGGAATGGCTGTTGGGGGTCCAAGCGGTCCAATCGGTTAGTAATACTGATCAATTGGTTAAGAATCACCTGTTGCTGGTAAGCTATTTGGTCCACTCGAGCCTCGAGAGTGGTAAGTCGGCGTGTGAGCCTGCCGTCTGCCGAGCCGCTCTGCTGAAGCCGTACTGACATAATGCACGGCTCAGGAGACACACACGCAGGCTCAGAGTAGCTCAAATAGCTTTATTAACAACAAGTGTGTATGGATGTGTGTCTGCGAGATGTGGATGTATTGGTGGTGGCGTCTGCGTCGGGCACGGAGGCAGGAGACCATACAGCCGGACAACCTTGGAGTTAGCAGGTGGCTGGCACAGCAAGGACGGAGTCCGGTAGACAGCGACCTGGAGAGCCCGGTGCAGCAGCGAGGGAGTGGAGACGGAGAGGAATGGTCCGCTGCCGGGAAATCCACCTGTGCACAGGGGAGCAGACTTGAAGAGGAAAAGGTAAGGGCTTCTTACCGATATAATTGCTGAAGAGGTAGAGGTTACTCACAGCAGTAGTGACGAGCGAAGTCTGACGGCTTCAGGCCGAAGCCCAGGGCGAGGCGGCTTAAATCCCTCGCCGCTGATGATGTGCAGGTGTGCGTGCAGCTGGCGCCGCAGATGAGCGGCGAGGCGTGACAGTGACTATTGTGGGTTTTTCTTTCATTAACAGAGGGGTACCAACAATTTTGTCCATGGCTGTACACACACACACACACACACACACACACACACACACACACACACACACACACACACACACAGGTGCATCTCAGTAAATTAGAATGCCATCAAAAGTTGATTTATTTCAATAATTCAAATCAAAAAAAAAAAAAAAAACTCATACAGTTTCATTACACACAGTGATATATTTCAAGTGTTTATTTATTTTAATTTTGATGGTTATGGCTTGCAGCAAATGAAAACCCCAAATTCAGTTTCTCAAAAAAATAGAATATTATATGAAATTAATTAAAAAAAGATTTTAATAGAAATGTTGGCCGATTGAAAAGTATGCCCATGTACACACTCAATACTTGGTTGGGGCTCCTTTTGCATAATTACTGCATCAATGCAGCATGGCATGGAGGCGATCAGCCTGTGTTACTGCTGAGGTGTTATGGAAGCCCAAGTTGCTTTGATAACGGCCTTCAGCTTGTCTACATTGTTAGGTCTGGTGTATTTCATCTTCCTCTTGACAATACACCACAGGTTCTCTATGGGATTTAGGTCAGGAGAGTTTGCTGGCTAATCAAGCACAGTGATACCATGATCATTAAACCAGGTATTTGTACTTTTGGCAGTGTGGGCAGGTGCCATATCCTGCTGGAAAATGAAATCAGCATCTCCATAAAGCTTGTCAGCAGAGGGAAGCTTGAAGTGCTCTACAATTTCCTGTTAGATGACTGCACTGACATTGGACTTGGTTAAACACAGTGGAAAAACACCAGCAGATGGCATGGCTCCACATATCATCACTGACTGTGGAAACTTCACACTGGACCTCAAGCAACTTAGATTCTGTGCCTGGTCACTCTTCCTCCAGACTCTGGGACCTTGATTTCCAAGTGACAGGACTTGGCACCTGATTTGGGGAGCCATGTCATCTGCTGGTGTTAGTCCACTGTGTTTTATCAAGTCCAAAGTCAATGCAGCTGTCTACCAGGACATTTTAGAGAACTTCATGCTTCCCTCTGCTGACAGGGTTTATGGAGATGCTGATTTTATTTTCCAGCAGGACTTGGCACTTGCCCACACTGCTGCCAGAAGTACCAAAGCCTGGTTTAATGACCATGGTATCACCATATTTTACTGGCCAGCAGTCTCTCCTGACCTAAACCCCATGCAGAATCTATGAAGTGTTGTCAACAGGCAAATGAGAGACACCAGACCCAACAATGCAGATGAGATGAAGGCTGCTATCAAAGCAACCTGGGCCTTCATAACAGCTCAGCAGTAACACAGGCTGATCACCTTCATGCCATGCCACAGTGATGCAGTATTAATTCATGCAAAAAGAGCCCTGACCAAGTACTGAGTGTGTGCATGGAAATACTTTTAGTCAGCTAACATTTCTATTCAAAAAATCAATTTTTAAGATTGATCTTATGTAATATTCTAATTTTTTGAGAAACTGATTTTTGGGTTTTCGTGAGCTGCAAGCCATAACCATCAAAATTAAAGAAATAAACACTTGAAATATATCACTCTGTCTGTAATGAATCTATATACAACATGAGTTTCATTTTATGAATTGAATTGCTGAAATAAATCAACTTTTTGATGATATTCTAATTTATTGAGATGCACCTGTATGTATGTATGTATGTATGTATAAACTGTAACAACAGTCCTTTGACTCAAAAGAATCATCACTGCTTCAGTTGTTCCAACTTAAATATCCCTTTTTTTTGTCCTATTGGCTTTTAATTTCATAGAGAATCTATGCAATGTGGTAATTTCATGCAAATTGCTCTGATGATGAGCACTTAGTCTCCATTCTATTGTTAATCATTTTATTTTTTTGTATGTTTGAGTGGCTGTGAAACAAAACAAGGTTAGACTGATCTATCAAGGTGCAAGAATATGTTATTAGGGATATTTTTTAGCATGAATAATTGAAACTACAATTTTGGAATCTAACAATTAATCAAAATAAATATATCATGCTGATAATAAGAACAATAGTACATCTCCCTATCAAAAGTGTCATTACATTCTGTGCAATAACAACAACAGACTGAAGTGAATGGAATTTAGTACATACTGTAACTAGAAAAGCACTCAGAGTGCATACCTCCACCAAGGCTCTTTCCTTCCATCCATTTGTCCATCCATCTGTCCGTACCTCCCTGCCTCCATTCCACCATACATTACAAGATAGGGACTTGGTAGAGGTATGCACTCATAGCTCAGCTCCAAAATCTAATGGGTTCATCTGTAATCCAAGGACCTCCTCTGGTGTACCCCGAGAGCTACCTCTAGTGAAAATTTTCATCAAAATCCATCCATTAGTTTTTGAGTAATCTTGCTAACATATTGTGAGAAGATAGAGCCTTAGTAGACGTATGTGCTCCTGGATCATCAACAAAATCTAATGGGTTCTTTTGCAGCCCAAGGACCTTCTCTGGTGAAAATTTCATCAAAATCCATCCATTAGTTTTAACGTTATCCTGCTAAACCACTGGTAAAAGATTGAGCCTTGGTGGAGGTATGCACTCATGGATCACCTCCAAAATGTAATAGGTTCATGTATAGCCCAAGAGCCACCACTGTTGAAAATTTCATCAAAATCCATTCATTAGTTTTTGAGTAATCTTGCTAACATATTGTGAGAAGATAGAACCTTAGCAGAGGTATGCACTCTCGGATCATCAACAAAATCTACTGGGTTCTTCTGCAGCCCAAGGGCCATCTCTGGTGAAAATTTCATCAAAATCCATCCAGTAGGTTTTGTATAATCCTGCTGCACAAATACAAACAAGGGCCTTGGCAGAGGTATGCACTCTCAGATCCATCCATCCATCCATCTTCTACCGCTTTTCCGGAGGTCCGGGTCGCGGAGGCAGCAGTTCAAGCAGAGAAGCCCAGACTTCCCTCTCCCCAGCCACCTGCTCCAGCTCTTCAGAGGGGATACCAAGGCGTTCCCAGACTAGCTGGGAGACATCACTGAAATCTAATGGGCTAATCCTTAGGCCAAGGGCCACCTTTGGTGAAAATTTCATCCAAATCCATCCAGTAGTTTGTGTGTAATCCTGCTAAAAGACAAACAAACAAACAGTCTAGAAAGGACATTTTTGACATGAATTTGTATTGGGGTAATCACAAGGAAAAAAAGTGCCCTAAAAAGGAGTAATAGAATTCAAAGAACATCCACATAATATCTTTAATGTACTTTTTTTGACAACATATCTTTTTGCTACCTGAATACCTCCCTGTTAAGATCTCATCATTCCTAGCAGAAAGACAGCAGGTTGTTTTTAGATGGTTTCACCTCAATGTCCAAGACGCTTACTTTTAGTGTGCCTCAGGAAAGTGTACTTGTGCCTCTGCTAATTCTCCTGTACATCGATGACTTGACTTTTCATGCTGAAAATGGTCTTCACCTCTTTGCTAATAATTCAACACTTCATGTCATTGTTAAAACCCCCAGTGTTAGAGCCATCTGTGTTGAGGGCTTACAGAGGGACTTGAATAAAATTGAGAACTGGGCATCAGATTGGTGCAACCAAAATGAGGATGATAATTAGCAGAAAACAGGACCAGAACCACCACTGTACTTTAAGATCAATGCTTTAAAAACAATAAAGAACATCACTGGCCTTGGTGTGATTATCACCAATACCTGGGCTCCACACATCAAAAATATTGCCAAAAAAGTTCCAAAGAGGCTTTACATCTTAAAACGTTCAAGAGACCTTCTTGGGTTGCCATCTATAAAGCTTGTATAAGACTTTTAATGGAGTATGCTAGTCTGATATGATGTGGTGCAGGTACCACTGCACTTGGACTGTTGGGACAGACATTAGAAGAAAGCCCTCTGCTGGAATCTGCCCACTGGAGCATTGAAGGGATGCCTTCTCTTTGCACCTTTTATTGACACTTCTTAAAATCTTCCATTGAGCTGTCAGCAGTTCTTCACTCATCTTGTGTTTGTACAATCAGCTGCAGCTGGCTCATCTCTACACTGTTAAGTCTTGCATAAACCTTCATCAGTCTTCTAACATAACAAGGACATCTTGGCTTTTTCCCAATATGAATGAGTTTAAGCATTCTGGTAATGAATATTTATTTAGCAGATTATAAGAACTGATCTTCATCTGTGTGTTCTTTTTATTTCAACTCTTGATTGAAATGTTACAATGAATATTTTGGACTGCTTTTCATTAGCACTGATGGTACCATCAGGCTCATTAATACTTAATTTAAAAAAAGCATATTTGACAAACATTAGTCATTTTAGGCATTTACACATCACATTTTTTGATTTAATCTGTTGTACAAGAGGTCATAATGTGAACAAAAGATTGTACAACATAATTTATTTTGACACTCTACTAATATTATGTTGTACAGAGAGCTCATGTAATGCAAATGAAAATGTCTAAAAGTAACTAGATAATATTTAGCTAATAACACGTTTTACTTCTTCTGTTATTTGTCTTCAGCAGGTGGAGCCTTGGATGGCTATGTTTGCATTAGTCTGCTTGCACTGGACTTTCACTAATCTCACAAATGCTTATTCAAGTTATGTTACACAACAGAGCTGCTGCTTGAAGAAAATGATCAATGGTGCCATTAGAATGGTCCAACTGCAGCACACACACAGGGGTCAACAACACACACACACACACACACACACACACACACACACACACACACACACACACACACACACACACACACACACACACACACACACACAGCTTATGGAGCCAAAGGCAGGGAAGATGGATTTAAAGCTCACCCTAAACAACCTTGCAGCTGAGCCAGTTGGGTTTTAGTTTTCTTACTGTGATTGGCTGTCTGACGGATGCTGGATCACCACTCCTCTCTCAGAGGGACAGTCCCATTTATCCAGGAGATCCTGCTCCATCGGAGGATTAGGTGTGATATTTAGTGGCTGCAGGAGATGACTCTCCAGTTTTCCCTTTGGGTATGTGGTGCACTTTTAAAGTCACAGATAGAGCCTTATAAACCTCGTTCTTTTTAAATTAATATTAAAACAAAACAAAAAAACTTTACGATCATTTGAGTTCAAACAAAGGAAAAAATTTCTTTTAGTATTGGCACTTACAAATATCATTCATCAAAGCTCATCTGTATAAACACCTTAAACATAAGACAGATCTTGGAAAAATATTGCACGTCTGTATTACACCAAAGAACATGTGGAGCCATTATGTCCTGAATTGTGATCATTTTTATCTTAGAACAGTCCTTATTCCAAAGTTATGGACCCACTTGCTGACTTCCAATAATTGCCTGTTGACACAAGTGATTATTTTGTGCAAACAAGCTGCTAACTTGTTTGCAAAAGATAAATAACGTCTTTGCATAAGACAACTTGTGCAGAAAAGTTGATATATTTGCTCAAAATAACTTTTTCAAATAAGATAATTTGTGCACATTAATACTCTATTTGCAGAGAATAAATAATGTGTGCACATAAGATGAGTAACAATAACATTTGCACGAGATAAACAATTTGTTTGCACATGATAATTATCTTGTTTATACAGAAAAACTTGTGCATTAAAGATTATAACTGTCATAGTGTTGTACTGCCCAGGCTCAGCAGAAAGCAAGACTCAAATGTGAGACTCAAAATTCAATATAATTATTGAGCTAGTTAAACCAAACACAGCTCGAGGGCTGAAAAATAAAAAGGCATGGCATGGCAAGGCAAGGCAAGGCAAAACAAAGCTAGGCAAGGTAAGGCAAGGCAAAATAAGGCAGGATACAGGCATGGCAGAAGTGTGTTGTTCTTGCCGGAATGATGTAAGGACACCATACAAGACAAAGACAGACATATATAGGACGTATATAGGACATATATAGGACAACAGGTAATTGGCAAACACAGAACAGGTGGGGACACTCATCAAGACTGACTGAGGATACATGGGGAAAACAGAGTCAATAGGTACGGGAAATACGAGGGACTGGGAACAATAGATAAACAAGAACAGGGGATACACACTAGACATGAACACAGGACCGTGGGGGGCGTGACCATGACAAGGATACGGATGACAAGGACCACAAACGAAGCAGGGACACAAAGACCATGACAATAACAATGATAATACAGAACAAAAGACAAGGTAGTGACAATTACTAATTAATTAATTAATTAAACTCAAGGCGAGGACGTGGGCTGAACCCATGTCCTGGTTACAACAAAATACATAAACTAGAAATCAAGGCGAGGACATGGGCCCAACCCACGGTCTGACAATAACTTGTTGACCAAGATTTAAAAAGGCTTTTTTGCTAAACTGCCAATTAAAAGTTTTCCTGATTCATTGAAAGAAAGAATGAATCTATGACCAGTTGCTAGATGAAGGTGCAGTCCACTGTCTTTAAAAGCAAGATAAAGCTCATCTACCTGCAGCACAGCCTCTTTACTACTCGACATACCAAACCCCACGGTCAGACATTATATTGTGTGTTGTTATTTCACATGTTATTTGTCCACACTATAAGGGCTGAGGTCAGTTAAACATAGGAAAAGGTCAGGACATCCACAGAGAAGAAGGAAGTTCATGACAGTAGCAGTGACAGGTGGGAAATAATTGGTTTTTCAAAAGAGTGAGAGTGGGAGAGTGAGATCTGCTGTGCTAATCTGTGCCTGTGCTATTCTTAGCTGGTCCCCTCGGCCACAGAAACTTGAGCGAACACGTGACAACAACCTCTGATAAGTTTAGAAAGAGGGTCAGAGAACATGGAGAGAACCCACAGACCTGTGCTCAGCTCCATCTGTGTGGGCTATGCATGCATATTTTTCTGCTTCTGGGTGGTATGTAGAACCCTCTAGGAACACAGTCTTTGACCGTTGACATTTATTGTGCAATGATTTCCCTGTACCCAAACATAAACTTATTTACACAGATGGTAATAAGTTACACTAACACAAGTACACATGCTGAAAAAAAAACTGTATTATTTTACAGCGTAGTTTTATTAAAGGATATGTTTTTGTCTTACTTCCATATACTGTACATTTGTGAAGAAAACCCTGTACATTTACTCAAGTACATTTGGTCTTACTTTGGATCCACTTTTGATTTAATTGATTTGGAATAAGTGCATACAGTTTTTCACTCATTTTCAGACACTGACAGATCTGGAATCATTCTTCTTTTAACATGGCTCAGAAAATATTTAATCTACATATGGATAGTGTGGCGTTTGCATGTTCTCCCCATGTCTGTGTGGGTTTACTCCGGGATTTCTCCGGTTTCCTCCCACATGCCCAAAACATGCAAGTTAGGTTAATTGGCATCAAACTGGGGATTCTAAATTGTCCTTAGGTATGACTGTGAGAGTGAATGGTTGTCTGTCTCTTTGTGTTGACCCTGCGATGGACTGGCAATCTGTCCAGGGTGTACCCTGCCTCTTGCTCAAAGATGCTGGGAGAGGCCCCCCCCCCCCCCCCGCGACCAGAAAAGGATTAAGCGGAAGAAGATGGATGGATGGATAGTTTGCATTTTAATTTCCTCAGACTAACATATTCCTAAATTGGCAAAGTTGCAAATGTACAAGAAAAAAGTTGCAATGGATTGTGAAAAATGTTGCAAATTTACAATCAAAATGTTTCAAGGTCTGTGAGAGTGAATGGTTGTCTGTCTCTCTGTGTTGGCCCTGCGATGGACTGGCGATCTGTCCAGGATGTACCCTGCCTCTCGCCCAAAGATGCTGGGATAGGCTCCAGCCCCCCCGCGACCCGAAAAGGATTAAGCGGAAGAAGATGAATGAATGAGGGCGGCGCGGTGACAGAGTGGTTAGCAATGCGGCAGCACAGCAACTCACCCTTGGCCGGGGGATCCTGGGTTTGATCCCAGCCCCCGACCAACAGTGATCTGTGTGGAGTTTGCATGTTCTCCCCGTGTCTGTGTGGGTTTACTCCGGGATTTCTCTGGTTTCCTCCCACATGCCAAAAACATGCAAGTTAGGTTAATTGGCGTCAAAACTGGGGATTCTAAATTGTCCTTAGGTATGACTGTGAGAGTGAATGGTTGTCTGTCTCTCTGTGTTGGCCCTGCGATGGACTGGCGATCTGTCCAGGGTGTACCCTGCCTCTCGCCCAAAGATGCTGAGACAGGCTCCAGCCCCCCCGCGACCCGAAAAGGATTAAGCGGAAGAAGATGAATGAAGATGAATGAATGTTTCAAGGTGACCAGGTGGTTTCATTTCTGGTAGCCAATGATCCATCCAGTTTTTCTATAGTGATCAGTGGGCCTCGCTTGCTATGGTCATGTGACTGTGGGCGTGCTGAAACAGCGCTTGATCTGTATAGAAAACACTGGAGTACAGAGCTGAGTGAAGCCACCGGGCTGCCATATTGGTCCACCCAAAACACTCAGCGAGTCAATGGAGAATGAAAGGGTGTCATAAATGCCCTTCAGGGCAGGATAAAGACCCAAACGCTGGACTATGAGTTGCTGGTGAATTTAATAATAAAAACACAAAAGCACAAAAATATAACAAGAGCAAACTTACTGGACTTGGGTCAAAAGGCAGGAGACAAAGACTAGAGATAATAAGACACGGAACACGCATCTGGAACAATCAGAGAAAGCATGGGGCACACACCGGTTGACAGGGTAGAAGCATGGGGCACATGCAGAGTAAATACAGAGAATAATTGTGGAGCTCACATAAGGTAACAAACGTCTGATCGCTGAGAAGGGTGCTGTACCAAACAGCGGTGCCGCACCCCTTAAACAAAGCAAAGGGAAATTACAGCAAATGATCCCAGGTGTGGTTAACAAGAGCAAGGAGTAATTGATCCAAATATAACCAGCTGGGAACAACCGTGAAACTAAGCTAGTAGCAAAAGGAAGTAACCAAAGGACACCGTCAACATAAAAGTACAGACCGAAAAGAACACTGAGACCTGATACAGAGGATGAGCAAAAATATACAAAGAATACAGACAATCCACCAAGGCCAAGACAAGAAAACACAAAAACCAGGGAAGCACATACTGAGCTACTACATTACAAAAAGAGACCTAAGGCAAAGGTAAAGGGTAGGCTCATGTCAGAACAGGCATATAATCATATTGATATAAAAATCAGATGGTCATAGACACAATAAATAACTGGACATGACTTCTCATGAATAACCAGAAACAAAAGGCAAACTCAGATGTCATCATGCATAATAAAACAAAACTGAATTGTGGACATGAGCACGGTTCCCCAACCATGCTCCGCATCATGACAGAACCCCCTGTCCAAGGGGTGGATTCCAGACACCCCAAGGTAACATCAAAAAAAAAAAAAAAAAAAAAAAAAAAAAGAACACCCCTCCTTCCCAAACAGGAATAGGACAATAATCAAACCCAGGAGGGTGGTGGGGGAAACCAGGCTAGGTGGGACTAGGTGGATTTAGTAGTAAATGGTGCCACTTTTACCTCAATAACTTCCCAAAGAATTAACAAATTTTGAACTTCTTGGTATGGAGACACAGCTTATAATCTTGCGCAACCGGTGAACTATAGAAATTGAGTTGACATTATGCTTAGCGGCCGTGAGACGGCTGGATAATCAGAAAAGTGAAGCCAAAGAGAGTAGTTCTGTGAGTAAGGAGTTAGTGTGTTTAGGCATGTCGTCATAATAATTGTCCTAATGATAACCCTATATGAGTAAATTAAAATATCATGCAGTGCTTTAATCTTGCTATTAAGCACCTAGGCCTAATCTAATTTGCAAAATATGATGACCAGCATGCTGAATAAATTAATTTAATTAGGATGCTGGTCACCATACAGTGTAAATATCTGTGAACTTTTAATTTACTTGTGATGCTGGTCATCAGTGCATAATAGTCATGATGGTGGTACACACATGATTGAATTATTTATAATAGACTTACCAGGAATAGTGGCCACCAAGGACACCTAAGGAGGACTTCTGTTTCCTGATCATTTGACAGTGTATACAGGTACATCTCAAAAAATTAGAATATCATGAAAAAGTTCAATAATTTTTGTCACTCATTTCAGAAAGTGAAACCCATATATTATATAGATTCATTACACAGAGAGTGATATATTTCAAATGTTTATTTATTTAAATTTTGATGATTATGGCTTACAGCAATGAAAACCCCAAATTCAGTTTCTCAAAAAATTAGAATATTACATGAAATTAATTAAAAAAATAATTTTTTAATAGAAATGTTGATCGACTGAAAAGTGTCCATGTACACACTCAACACTTGATCGGGGCTCCTTTTGGATTAATTACTGTATCGATGTGGCGTGGCATGGAGGTGATCAGCCTGTGGCACTGCTGAGGTGTTATGGAGGTCCAGGTTGCTTTGATAGTGACCTTCAGCTCGTCTGCATTGTTGGGTCTGGTGTCTCTCATCTTCCTCTTGACAATATTCCATAGATTCTCTATGGGGTTTAGGTCAGGAGAGTTTGCTGGCCAATCAAACACAGTGATGCCATGATCATTTAACCAGGTTTTGATAGTTTTGACAGTGTGGGCAGGTGCCAAGTCCTGCTGGAAAATGAAATCAGCTTCTCCATAAAGCTTGTCAGCAGAGGGAAGCATGAAGTGCTCTAAAATTTCCTGGTAGACGACTGCGCTGACTTTGGTCTTGATAAAACACAGTGGACAAACACCAGCAGATGACCTCTGTTCAGATAAAAGTAAATTTTGCATTTCATTTGGAAATCAAAGTCCCAGAATCTGGAGAAAGAGTGGAGAGGCACAGAATGTAAGTTGCTTGAGGTTTAGTGTGAAGTTTCCACAGTCAGTGATGATTTGAGAAACCATGTCATTTGCTGGTGTTGGTCCACTGTGTTTTAGCAAGACCAAAGTCAGTGCAGTCATCTACCAGGGAATTTTAGAGCACTTCAAGCTTCCCTCTGCTGACAAGCTTTATGGAGAAGCTGATTTCATTTTCCAGCAGGACTTGCCCCCCCCCACACACACATACACACTGGCAAAAGTATCAAAACCTGGTTTAGTGACCATGGCATCACTGTGCTTGATTGGCCAGCAAACTCTCCTGAACTAAACCCCATAGAGAATCTATGGAGTATTGTCAAGAGGAAGATGAGAGACACCAGACCCAACAATGCAGACGAGCTGAAGGTCACTACCAAAGCAACCTGGACCTTCATAACACCTCAGCAGTGCCACTAGCTGATCACCTCCATGCCACACCACATTGACACAGTAATTAATCCAAAAGGAAACCCGACCAAGTATTGAGTGTGCACATGGACATACTTTTCATTTGGCCAACATTTCTATTTAAAAACTATATTTTTAAATTAATTTTATGCAATATTCTAATTTTTTGAGAAACTGAATTTGGGGTTTTCATGGGCTGTAAGTCATAATCATCAAAATTTAAATAAATAAACACTTGGAATATATCACTCTATGTAATGAATGTATATAATATATGGGTTTCACGTTCTGAAATGAGTGACAAAAAATATTGAACTTTTTCATAATATTCTAATTTTTTGAGATATACCTGTATATCTGTGCTAAATTATTCCTGATGCTGGTCATCAACTACTGATTACCAATCAACACTGGATCAATTCTACATGCCAATTTTTGTTGATTACCAATCACCTTTAACTGCACCACTGCCTGGCCCCAAGTCCAGGATGTGTAAGCAGGAGGAAAGGTGTCATGTTTTGTATCAGAATCCTAAAATTGATGAAGATAATTATATAAGAATTAACATTAAGCCTCAAATTTTATTCCATTTGGGCCTATTCATCACAGTGTGAGAAATTACAGTATTTCAATATCTTGGTTGTCCATTGATCCGATGATGACCATCCCTCATGTGTTAAGTCCTCTTCTTGTGTGAGCACGGAGATGGCTGTTTAGGCCAATCCTCAATCGGCAGACATGGCTGTAGTAGGGGCAAGGAAATTGCCAAGGTAATAACGCCTTTCTTCGTGCCCATGCTTCAGCTACATCAGCTCGCCTCTTCTCTTCAAAGTAGTCTCGTGCCTGAGTAGTGAGGGCATGCCAGCCTGGCCTGTCCATAGCCCACAGCTCTAATTATTTGGGAAGGATGCCAGTGTGTCTGATGTTGAGCTTCATGCAGTCTTTGAATCTTTTGCGTGGTCTGCCTTGGTTCTACTTCCCAGAATAGAGTTCACTGTACATGAGCTGCTTGGGCAGCCTGTGGCTACGCATCCGGATCATATGACCAACCCATCGGAGCTGGGCTTTCAGAATCATGGTCTTGATGCTGGTCATCTCAGCTCTGTCCAGGACCTCAAGATTTGTGACCCGGTCTTGCCAGTGAATGTTCATGATCATCCGTAGGCTTCTCATGTGGAACTTCTTCATCTGCTTCAGGTGTTTTTTGTGCACAGTCCACGTCTCACATCTGTAGAAAAGGCTGGTGAGGACAATGGCCCTGTACACTTTGAGCTTCGTGGACAGCTGGATGTTGTGCTGGTTCAGAACGCGAGCTCGGAGATGACCGAGAGCTTGACTAGCCTTGCAGATTCTGGCGTTGATCTCCTTATCCAGGCTGCCATCGTTGCTGATGGTGCTGCCGAGGTACTTAAAGTCATCTGCTGTCTTCAGTTGGGTACCCTCGATGGAGATGGGGGGGGGGGGGAAGGATGATGGAGGCGGGTGCTGGTTGGAACAGTACCTCTGTCTTGCCAAGGCTGATGGTAAGACCAAAAAGGAGGGAGGCTTCTGCAAACTTATTCACGATGATCTGGAGATCAAACTCTGTGTGGGCCATGAGGGCACAGTCATCAGCGAAAAGCGCTTCCAGGACAATCTTTTCTGCGACCTTGGTCTTAGCCTTCAGTCAGCGGAGGTCGAACAGTGAGCCATCAAGTCTGTATTGCAGGTATACCCCAAGGTCCAAGTCCCTGATAGCATGGTTAAGGACGCAAGAGAAAAAGAGGTTGAAGAGGACCGGGGCCAGAATGCACCCCTGCTTGACGCCGTTGCTGATACTGAATGGCTCCGATACCTCTCCACCTGAGAGAACCTGCCCAGTCATGTTGTCGTGAAACTGGCGCATGAGGTTTACAAACTTGTCTGGGCACCCAAGCTTGGATAGGATGATCCAGAGGGCCTCCCTGTTCACCGTGTCGAAGGCCTTAGTCAGGTTGATAAAGACTGTATATAAGTCCATGTTTTGTTCTAGACATTTCTCCTGCACTTGGTGAACAGAGAAGATCATGTCCACGGTGCTGCAGTTTGGGTGGAATCCACACTGTGTTTGTGGCAAGTTCCCTTCAGAGATGTTGTTAATCAGTCTCTTGAGGAGGACTCGGACCAGGATTTTTCCGGCAATAGATAGAAGGGAGATACCTCGGTAATTGCCGCAGTCAGACTTGCTACCCTTATTCTTGAACAGGGAGACAACAGTGGCATCCCTGAAGTCTTTGGGCAGTTGTTCTTCATCCCAGATGCTGGTGAGGAGGGAATAGGAGATTTCAAGGGCCATAGGACCGGCTGATTTGAATATTTCAGCCTGGATTCCATCCATCCCAGGTGCTTTGCCTGAATTGGTCTGCCTATTCGACTTCAAGACTTCGTCCATTGTAGGGGGGAGGTCGAGGCAGTGGATGGTGGGTTTTGGTGGGATCAGATCGAGGGCATGGGGGTCTACAGTGGAGGGCCTGTTGAGCAGGTAGCTGAAGTGCTCTCTCCATTGCGCATTGATGCTGCTCTTCTCCTTCAGCAGAGTTGAACCATCTGCCGACAGGAATGGGGTGGTACATGGTTTGGCAGGTCCATAGTACTTCCTTGATGATGCTGAAGAACATCTTGGAATTCTGCATGTCGGCGTATCTCTGCACCTCATCTGTCTTCTTCTCCCACCATTCATTCTGCATCTTTCGCAGCGCTGCTTGTGCCTGTATCTGGAGGTGCTTGAAGCGATCACGCTTGGAAATGGAAGTAGGGTCATTCTGCCACTCAACAAAGGCCTTCTGCTTGTCGTCCAGGAGTGTCTTGATGTTCTCGTTGTTCTTGTCGAACCAGTCCTGGTGCACTCATTTCCTGGGGCTGATGGTGGTTTTTGCTGACTCTGTCACCAGTGCTCTAAACTGTTCCCACCTTTGTGTTGGACAGCCAGTCAGGGATCCATGGGCAATCAGTCGGCCGTCCAGATCTTCTGCAAATTCACTATGTTGCTGAGGTTGTTCAAGTTTGGCGACGTTGAACGCTGGCCTGATGACTTTCGGCGTCTTACGGTGTGTTGGGGCAATATGCAGGGATAGGATGGATCTGACTAGACGGTGGCCCGTCCAACACTCTGCTCCACGCATGGCCCTGGTGATCCTGACGTCATGGATGTCTCTCTGACAGCAAATGGCAAAGTCTATCAAATGCCACTGCTTGGATCTTGGGTGCATCCATGTTGTCTTATATTTGTCTGCTTGCCGGAACAGTGTGTTTGTGATAGCAAGGTGGTTTTCAGCACAAAGGCTCAAGAGCATCAAGGCTTTGGAATTCAATTTTCCAGTGCTGTGTGGCCCCAGCACGCCTTTCCAGTTACAGCAGTCTGTTCTGACTCTGGCATTGAAATCGCCTAGCAGAATGAGTTTGTCATTGCGAGGAGTGTCCTTCATGAGGGTGCTGAGCTCCTCATAAAAGGCTTCCTTCACTTCATCGCTGCTGGTGTGAGTTGGGGCGTATGCGCCGATGAGGGTAACGTGCCGGTTATGGTTGAGGGGGAAACGGAGTTTCATCAGCCGTTCATTAACTGATGTTGGTAGGTCAGGTAGTTGCTTGAGAACCACTGTCTTGATGGCTAGTCCTACTCCATGGATCCTCTCTTCATCTTTAGGCCTTGCCTTTCCAGAAGAAGGTGTAGCCGCCTTTTAGTTCGGCCACAGATCCTTCTTTGGCTAGTCTGGTCTCGCTGAGGGCCGCAATGTCAATGTGGTAGCGAGCCAGTTCCCTTGCAATGAGGGCTGTTCTTCTCTCAGGCCTCGAGGAGGCCTCTCTGTCCATGAGCATGCGTACATTCCACGCACCAAGAATTAGTTTCTTTCATCCTTGGTTTTGACTGCTTGAGGGGTAGAACTGTCAGCCGCGGTATGCTGTCCAGTTGGAAGGGATAAGCATTTGTTTGGGACACATTTTCTAGTCCCCTCCCTCATGTGAGGGTAAGCAGTGCTGTCCTAAAGAGGCTGCTCAGTCACCTGGGGGAACGCTGAACTCCACTGTTGTCCCGGGGTCAGAAGGAGAACGACTATTGCCGTCAAGCCGCCTGCGTACAGGGTTCAAGCTACAACTGCCAGTGCTCACCTCCACCTGTTGCTTCACTCATTCCCCATTGCTGCAGGACTGTTGTAGGGTTGTGAGGACTAACACACACAAGGAAAACCTGCACAGGAAAGTTTTTTTAAAAGTGGGAAAGTCGATACACAGGGCCAATCCCACTCTCTTGGCCTCAAAAGCCAGGATCTGGTGGTATGAAAAGAGCCGTTACAACCAGGGACTTCCTTGGCTGCAGTGGATGACCACGACATCTATAGTGCCTTGCCATGCCCTTGCGTTCCACAATGCCTGCTGTTGCTGCCTTCATGACCGTTGGGACAAAGGATGACCTCATCCGCTCAATCCGCCGACTACAGTCTTCACATGCTTGGGTAGGCATACCCTATTTAACTCACAGGAGGGTTTGAGGCCTACACTCACCTGGTTCAGCCCGCCTGCCAAAGCGGTCTATCGGGGTGCGGCCGCTGCGCATGCTACAGCTTCGAGGAGCCACAGGTGAGAGTTGGGTGCCAATTGGGAACCAATGTAGAATGAGCTGTCCTAAAAAGGACATGGCAAGCCCGCCCCCCCCCCCCCCCCGCTTCCCGCCACAGAGGTACTATCCCTCCCCAGACACCACATGACACCCCATTTCAATATATGGTTAGTTTGTACTAGTTAAATAGGCTATGTACAGCAAGGCTTAGATCTACATCATCACAGAAAATACGTGAGGCCTCTTTTTCTTAAATTTTTACCTCAATTTAAATAGGACCTTTGTGAAAAGGTTGTGATCCCATATTTTGCTAATTAGATTAGGCCTAGGCACTTAATAGCAAGATAAATGCACTGCATGATATTTTAGTTTACTCATATAGGACTATCATTAGGACTATTATTATGACGACATGTCTAAACAGGCTTACTGCATGCATTACTCACAGAACTACTCGCCTTGGCTTGACTTTTACGATTATTCAGCCATCCAACGGCTGCTAAACATAATATCAACTCCATTTCTATAGTTCACTGGTTGAGCAAGATTAGCTGTGTCTCCATAACAAGAAGCTCAAAACCTGTTAATTTTTTGGGAAGTTATTCAGGTAAAAGTGGCGCTTTGGAGAAAGGAAGCAGGCAAGGCAACAAGCTGAACAACGCACAAACTTTATTCCTTCTCCAACATTCAGTACAATAAAATCTGCTGGGTCTCTGTGCATCCTCTTTTTATAATCATTAATTCCATGCATTGAGACCCAGGAATTCCAACCATAATCACCGTGTGGAACAAAGACATGCGTGGCACATTAACATAACATAACGCCAGTACCGCATTCTCACACCCTTTCCTCCTCCAGCGGTTCTGGCGTTTCCTCCTTTCCCAGGGGGGCAAATAGTCCTGACTGCCCTGTCTAAGACCCCCCTGGTGACACTTCCTCCTTCAGCACATTGCTCCCCCTTTCCTCCAGCTGCCGTTTCTGGGTGGAGAATCCCCCACCCATACCACCACACAGCCCCCCCCAAAACACCCAGAAAGGGCACTCACCCCCCCATCCTTTGGGCTTGAGCCGGCTCCCATAGCAGCTGTAGTGGGGGGTCGCTGATCCAGTCGAAACACCCTGGCGAGGTGTACAGGAGTGCACATCAGTCTGTGGAGGGAAGGGGGGGGGTACACATTAGCTTTGCGAGCGCCGGTCCCTACCAAGGGAACACCAACTTGCAGAGCCCCCAACGGCGGGCGTCGGTGCTGGGGAACTTGGGCCAACACCACCTGCTCATCTGCCAACACAAAAGCGGGCTTCAGCCTGTCGATGCAGACGGTCTCCCTACGCCACCCCAAGTCTAACACAAAATGCTTTGCCTCAGGTTCCAACACCCTGAATGGTCTGTTATACAATGGGTGCGTGCAGCGGGGTCCGGTGCACATTGTGCCTGACAAAAGCAAAACCGGCATTCTGTAAACTCTTGGGGACGAAAGTGTGGGGAAAACAATGGTGGGCCAGGCCCGGCACGTTAAAAGCCTCCATACTGTGCAAAAATTGTGTGGTTGGCTCGGCCCCGGGCGCGGGGTTTTCCGGTAAAAACTCTCCGGGGATCTGCAGCGGCTGAGAAAAAAATGAGTTCTGCCGGGGAGGCTGCCAGATCCTCCTTAGGTGCAGAGCGCAACCCTAAAAGGACCCAGGGCAGGCAGTTGACCCAATTTGTGTCCGTGAGTGAAGCTCTGAGTGCTGCCTTAAGCGACCTATGAAAAAGCTCGCATAACCCATTAGCCTGGGGATTGTATGCAGTAGTACGGTGAATTGTGACCCCCAGGCTCTGGGCCATTGCGGACCAGAGTTCTGAAACAAATTGTGGACCCCTGTCGGAAGTGATGTCCGATGGGGATCTGAAACGTGTAACCCAAGCCGACAACAAAGCGCGAGGCACTTCCGTGGACATGGTAGAAGCCAGCGGGACCACTTCAGGCCAGCGCGTGGTGCGGTCCACGACTGTCAAAAGGTACGTGAAACCTTGCGATGGCGGGAGGGGTCCCACCAAACCCACATGGACGTGGCCGAACCTCCTAGCCGGGATTTGGAACGGCTCGAGCGGGGCATCTCACCCTATCCCTTGCATCTTCCTCTGTAACACCAACCCTCTCCATGTCCTCCTTCACTACATCCATGACTCTTCTCTGTGGTCTTTCTCTTTTCCTCCTGCCTGGCAGCTCCATCTTCAGCATCCTTTGTCCAATATATCCACTACCCCTCCTCTGCACATGTCCAAACCATCTCAGCCTTGCCTCTCTTACTTTTTTTATTGAACCTTTATTATGCCCCGGTGAAACACAGAGGCATATGGTAATCAGTTAATGCATCTGTGTATGTGTGGTTGTATCTGTCTGTCTGTTACCACCTTTTCAGCTTGCCCAGTCAAAGTTAAGTGCAACTAAAGGCTTGCATCACTGTATGACCATATTTTCTCAACTTTTAATTTGCCAGAATTTTGAAATAACACTTTGTTTTTGAAATAAACACAAATTTAACTCACCATTTCTGTCAGTGCCGCAGGAAAAAACGGGTATTGTAATAACTATCCCGGGCCAGTAGAGGTCGGAGTGCCACTTTTTTTACAGCCACCCGTGTTACCATGCCACAGGCACCGAGGCTCAGCACCTTTGTGCTTTCATTTATACAGGGTAGTTCCATTGACAGACAACCTCTCTTTTTCAAGGACGCCCTGTTCATATTCACACAGTTACACATTCACACCAGGAAGCTGCCCAGTACAACCATAGACTGACTTGTGGCCACTGAGCAGCTCCACTGGAGCAATTAAGGTTAAGGGCCTTGCTCAAGGGCACCACAGTGGGGTTAAGGAGGATTGGGGCAAACACTGCTATGTTATCTGTCCCACCCAGATCTAATCCTGCCAGTCAAGGGATCGACAATGAGATGTCTCACGACCTCGTGGTAGAAACAGTTCAACTTTGGATCGGTATTTTAACCCTTTCACAGTGATCGATCATGACATATTTAGTTTCAATAGGTTCCTTGTAATCTCGGGATTATGAAGATGTCAATACCAAATGATCTACCATCATTTAACTGAGGGTTAAAATTGGACAGAGGAAGCAAATGCAGCATCAGTCACAGCAGTCTGCAGCATGTCTCTTTCCTCAATCAAATTAGTGTTTCATTACCCAGCAAACACAATTCCAAGAAAAAGTAAAAATTTACATCAATAAAGTCACAAATGTAAAAGAAAAAAATTGCCAATTTTCTGATATATATAAAACCCATTTTTCTCAAATGTCCAATTTCCTCATCAGTTTGTGAGGTTTTTGTTGTAAACATTAACATTTTTTCCTGGGAAACTATAACTTTTTAAAAAATAAATTTGCAACTTTTTCATGATAAGTTTATCTTTTGTAATAAAGTAATTATTAAAATGTATTTTAATAAAATAACATAAAGTAAAAAAAATGTAAATTTATTACTTTTGTAATAAATTTGTGCTAAATTTATTATTTGTGCTAAATTTATTATTTTTGTAATAAATTTAGCACTTTTTTCCTATAAATTTGCCATGTTTTGTGATAAATTTATCTTTTTCCCCACACAAATTCACTACAATATACTCATTAATTTGCAAATTGTTTCTATAAAATTTGCAACTTTTCCCTCAAATTTTCATGATTTTTTTTCTTGTACATTTGCTACTATACTATACTCTTTATGGGGATGGAAGGTGGCATGTTAATGGGGGGATAACTTTGGATCATTTTGCTGACAAGGGCAATTATCTTTTAAATTTTTTTTGCAAAGATTTATTTTTTGAATGATTTCATGTTTTTGGGCAGTGCAGTGGCGGAGTGGTTAGCACTGTGGCAGCACAGAAACTCCCCCTTGGCCGGGGGATCCTGGGTTCAATCCCAGCCCCCGACCAACAGTGATCTGTGTGGAGTTTGCATGCTCTCCCCGTGTCTGCGTGGGTTTACTCCGGGATTTCTACGGTTTCCTCTCACATGCCAAAAACATGTAGGTTAGGTTAATTGGCATCAAACTGGGGATTCTAAATTGTCCTTAGGTATGAGTTTGAGAGTGAATGGTTGTCTGTCTCTCTGTGTTGGCCCTGCGATCTGTCTAGGGTGTACCCTGCCTCTCACCAAAAGATGCTGGGATAGGCTCCAGCCCCCCTGCGACCCGAAAAGGATTAAGCGGAAGAAGATGAATGAATGAATGAATGAATGATTTCATATTTTCGTTTATTGAAAGAAAAGCCTCTTTCAGATTATTGCAAAGATTTATCTGGAACAGATATTTATTTTTTCAAGAGAAGCAGCCCATTTTTGTCATTGACCTTTAAATAATTAATGAGTGTGTTGAGAAGGTGAAAGGAGCACTTTGAGGAGCTGATGAATGAAGAAAATGAGAGATGGAGGAGGATGGATGAAGGAAAGACTGTGAACAAGGAAGTCCCAAAGATTAGCAAGGTGGAAGTGAGGGCAGCTTTGAAGAGGATAAGAATGGAAAGGCGGTTCATCCAGATGACATACCTGTGGTGGAATGGAGATGTTTAGGAGAGATGGCTGTGGACTTTTTAACCAGATTGTTTAACAGAATCTTGGGGAGTGAGAGGATGTCTCAGGAGTTGAATGACATGGGAATACACTTTGACCCAGAAGCAGACATGGAGGACAACGGTAGTGGTGAGTGAACAATTACCTTTATTACAAATAAATAACAATAGTGAGGAGCACAGCGGGGAATCTGGCAACCCTGCAGGGAGAGGCAGAGACTAGGAGTTAGTATACTGGCTTGAGTCAGAGCATGGCAAGCAGGGTCAGAGCACGGTAGGCAAAAACAGAACTGTCATCTCCATGTGCTGCATAAAAGCGCACAGATGAAAGGAGACGACACCATGTGCAGGTGAAGCATGTGTTTATTAAACAAGAATTCAACTGTACAAGAGTGTCCCACTGCAGTCAAATAATATACACCATTGCAGGGAAAAGAGGAAGTCCACGTCATGCCTTCGGGCCAGACTGGGCCACCGAAGGGGAACACAAAATGTGAACTTGGAGAGGAGAGGAGACTTAGTGAGTAACGGAGCAAGGCTGCACGGTGGCGCAGTGGTTTAGCACTGTGGCAGCACAGTTTTACCCTCGGCCGGGGGACCGCGGGGATCATGAGATCGTGGGTTCGATCCCAGCCCCCGACCAACAGTGAGCTGTGTGGAGTTTGCATGTTCTCCCCGTGTTGCGCGGGTTTACTCCGGGATTTCTCCGGTTTCCTCCCGCATACCAAAAACATGTAGGTTTAGGGCGCTCGCGCACGCAGCGACCAGCAGCCGGTGGCTTGTCACCAGACTGCAAACCAAGTCTACCTACGGGTACAAATAAGTAACAAAAAAAAAAAAAAAAAAAAAAAAAAGGCTGGGCTCCGGGAAAACAACACCAAATACAGTCTTGAGAATTGAGTGATGAGTCACAGGAAATAGACTACTAACCACAGGTGAGACGGATTAAACACAGGATACAGACTAACACCGTGACAATAAGGGAGTAAACTGACAGAGAATAAATACACAGTGAACTAATGACACAGAGTGAATACAGGTGAGTAGCTGCAGCAGGTGTGCTGATTACGAGCTGCTCATTGCAGCGGCAAGAGAGCAGCCAGTGGGGAGTGTCTGGAGAGAGAGAGGGGCAAAACAGGAACACAGACAAATCTAGACAAATAAGCAGACAAAAACAGAGATACAAAACACAACAATAAACTGTGTCTGAGGTCTGGGATGACATTGGACCTCAGACACAGTTGGACCTCAGACACATGACAGACCCCCTCCCCAAGGGGTGGATTTCATACATCTCCCGGTAACACCAGGAAAGGACCCTGCCCCCCCCCCCCCCGCCCCAAAAAAGGAGACCAGCAAAACCCACCCCAGGAGGGAGGTGGGGGGAAACGGCAAGGAGGGAAAAAATGATCAGCTCAAACACCTGCGCCCTGGCAACCCCTAAGCCCCCACAGTCCCAGGGCTCCAGGGTTCGGGCGGCCGGCCAAAGTCCCTGGCCCAGCAGGCAGCCCGCTGAACAGTGTCAGGTGGCCTGCCGGTGCAAATGGGCCACCCAACTCAGACACTCAGTCCTTTGGCCCGCCGGCCAGCATTGTTGAGCCACCAGGACCGGAGGGGTGAGAGAGGAAGCGGCCTACCCACTGGGAGGCTTAAAGGTGGGTGGCCGGACCGGAGGAGAGGAACCCCCATGGTGACTGGTGGTGGAGGACAAAGGATCACGACAGCACCCAGCAGAGGAGGAAGAGACACCCCGAAGGCCTCGGCATCTTCAAACTGGCCGGAGACACCCTTGGTGGTCCCGGCTTGGGGCATGGCTGCACCTGCGGGGGTCCCGGTCTGGGACACGGCTGCACCCGCAGGGTTCCCGGCGCGGGACACAGCTGCATCCACGGTGGACCCTGGCAGGGCCAACGCTGCACCCATGGTGGGACCCGGCTGGGCCGCGGCAGCGCCCATGGCGGACACCGGCAGCACCCACAGCAGACCCCGGCAGGGCCATGGCAGCAACCCTGGGGCTTCCGGACTGGGATTCCGTTGCACCCATGGTGGTCCCCGCCTGGGACATAGCAGTGTCCAAGGTGGCCTCCACAGCAAGGGAAGCTGGATCCACTGCGACTTCAAGCGGTGAGCCTGGATCCTCGGCGGCCTCAGGTGGTGTTGACCGCTTACTCCGGTGACCCTGGGAGGAAGCTCAGAGACAGAAGAAAGAGAGATGGGGTCAGGGTCACCGGCAGTGGCAGAGCGCGGCGAGGTGAGCCCAGGTGCAGCGGTGAGCTGCCCCTGTGATTGGCTGCTAGGACTTAGGTCACAGTCACCATAGTTGCAGTCCTTTTACTGTTTCTACAAAGAAACAGACAAGAACTGTTGCAAGCAATGTGGATCCATTCAGGCTATGGTGGAAGTAACATTCACCTGGTCAAAGGTTGATGTACCATCAAAATAATTTTGGAAACATTATTTTAAGGTGAAAATCTTACATAGTGTTGGCTAAGAATGATCAAACATAATACACAATGGTATGTCTTAGAAACTTTTTTAAAAATTTGGACAGATTTCAGTTCTTGTCATCTGTTTATCTCCTGTCTTTAAGCTTGAAAAATGCTTTTAGTCATCTTACTGCTTTCAAATGTGACGATGACAATGGTGAATGTGACTTGCTGAAAATCTTTTAAAAAATCCTCGGGCGAAGGACGTATATGTACGCTCCAGTCTGCAACAGCTCTCCCCTGGACTGTGTTTCCTCCTCACTAGCTCAGCGTGTTGTTCCTGAATTTAAACCCTTCAAATCTAAACAAGGTGTTGGAGATCTCCATATGTGGGAGCCAGTCAACAGGACTGCTGGGTTTCCTCACACAAAGCCTGATTCTTTCCTGGTGAAGACTTCATGCCATCTGAGGAGCAAAGCTCGGGATCCTTCTTCTTATATGAGCCAAAGCACCAACAGGATGGGCAGCCGCGGGATCTTGATGACTCTCCACAGAGTCACTTTCATCTCCAGCCACCCTGAGCCTTATCAAGGTTCTGAGTCTGTTGGTCACAGATACAGTACTTCTATGCTCCCCCCTCTGAAATATCTGGGTTTGTGGACGAGGGTTTCCCACCTCAAGCCCAGATGTGTCCTGATACAGTAAAAGGGAGTTCAACAAATGTCACCACCAAAATGAGGACCTGGGGTCTCATGTACAAAGGGTACTTACGCACAAAAACATGGCGTATGTCCTTTTCCATGGAAAATTTCAGATATATCAAGAATGAAATGACCGTGGAAATATGCGCAACCCCACGCCAACTTCATGACTGGCGTACATACGTTTCTACTGTTATTGGTCCGTTGGTGACACTTAGAGGTGATGTTGGGAGACTGATAATGATGTGAAAATGGTTGTACACACCAGAGACACATGATGAACAAACATCTAAGTGTGTGCACTTAGATGAAAGGATATAAAAGCAAGTGCAAAGAAGAGCAGAAAATGCCTCTAACAACAGAGAACTAGATGATATTGCAAATCGTGCAGTGAGAAGAGAATGTGTATTTTAGAGACAGAAGATTTTCTGGCTTAGGATGATTACTGGCTTATCAGCCGGTTTAGGTTTCCATGGGCAGTCCTTGTGGAATGCGCCTGTGCGCCCGCAAATATCATCCTGTCTTCAAGGCTTCATTACAACTCAGTGAGTCGAGTAAGTGACTTTCTTTTTTTGCTGATTAAACTAGTTTGTCAGCATTCTACCAAGCCCCCAACTGCCTGTGTGTACAGTAGTTAAGTCAATAAACACATGCATAAAGTTTGAAATGCAACAGTCTCACCCGTTCCCCGGAGCACTTTATTCATTTACAATAGTAGTGTGCGTAATCCATGTAAGTTGTATATAACTATAAAGGATAAGATTTGCATATTGGACATAAAATATGTACTTGCTGAGTCTAATATGATCTGCTTTCAACTGACAGGTGACTGTGGGTGCCCACTAAATGGGTTCATATTATCTTCTTTTTTGTGACTGTTTTCCTTTATTCAACCAGCTGATCGACCTGGCTGGTCACAAATTGATTGACTGATTGATTCATCGTTTAAAATAACATTGTATAAAAGTTACAACATGCATCTAAAAACAATGGGATGGCACAAACAAGTGCGCACACTTATTTCCATTGTGGTCCCATACCTGCAACCTTTTGTTTTAAAATCTGGCACTATAACCACTAAGCTATACACATGCCACATCATGGTGATCAGCTGATGCTTCTGAGGACGACTGAAGACGTCAGTCAGTCTATGTTAAAGTTAAATAAACTTCTCCTTCTTATTCGTGTCTGAATAAAGGAAATGATAAACTAATCTTATAGGGCTGTGAGCAGGCTATTGAATTACCTGTATCCAGCGCTAATGCTGGAGGACAGCATGCCAAACAACATGTTTTTATGTCATGTGCCCCTGCCTCATTCAGAAGCACCTCCAACTCACATTCCGTGAAATTTCATTAAATCCATTACTTTTGATCGTGGATACAGGAGAACCAAATGAGCGGTGCTTATATATATCTATTTGCATACCTATTTGCATCTAATTGCATATTCAAATGGATGCATGTCAAGAAAGGAGTCTGGTATTTCCTCACGTGCTTTCAATTTCAAGCAGATCGGAATGTACAAAGGAAATGTGCTTGGAGTCCTGTGTATAGAGGGGTTCATACATCTGGATTTTTTTTTTTTTTTTGCTTACGGCGTTTTCTTGATTTAAACGTACGTCATTTTTCAGTAGGAAATCCACACAAGTCTTTGTACATGAGGCCCCTGGACAAAGATGTGATCTTTCCTGTAAGTACACAAGCACCTCATTCTAATTTATAAGTATCCTGAAAAAAATAACATGGATACTTGAAATTCATTTTCAGGCAAAGCCACTGTTTGCTGGAGAACCTAGATGTGAGATAATCAAAAAACCACTGAGGGATTATTTGGAACATGAAGCCTTGAATAAATCATATTATAAGGAACACTTCAGTTGCGTTTTATTTAGTCCTTCAATGTTCCAGCCAAAATCTCATTCCTGTTTTGTTTCATCTCAGTGAACCTGTAACTACGTGACACCAATCCTCTGGGGTAGGAGCACTGTACCATATTAACCACACCTGTGGATGTCTTATACAGTATATATACGTATATGCCCTCTGCGTCCACTCCTTCTTCCTTTTTTCTTTCCTACTGGTATGGTAAGGGCTTATATTGGTCTGTTAACGTTTGCCTATGCTGTGCAGGCTGCCTTTTTTGCTTGGGTACCCCTGCTAAGTTGTAACTGTTTCTCTGTTCAGTGTGAGAAGGTGGTTAACCCCTTGCACGCTGGTCAATTTCCCTAAAAACGCCTAAAAATAGCATACCCAAAGTAAATCAAAAGCTGTTCTTCAACCCTTTGCAGCATCTTCATGGGGTTGGTCTCATTTAAAAGAAAACACTTTGAATTTTTTGGCAAAACAGTCATAATCTCTCTAAGTGCTCCTGCCACTGAGTAACAATCATCTAAACATACTGAATCTGAAGAAAATAAAGTTCGCCTGGGTGTTTTTTTTAGATACAAATGCTTGCAAATAACACACAGCTGTCAGATACTGGCTGGAAAATGCAACAGAAATGTAGAACCAAGTGTTATCCAGCTGAGGTCAAAATTTTGTAACAATACCACAAAAAATGAATATATTACACAGCTTTTTTTCTCAGGTTGTTCCCAGGCGTTTTTGAACTGTGCCAAATTGTGCCAAATGGCACAGTTTGGAAAAACGTCTGTAACTTTTGAATGATTCAACATAGAAGCTTGATCTTGGGCTCTAATGAAAGGTGACACTCAGGGCTGTGTGTGTGTGTGTAGGGGGGGTTGTTTATTCATTCATGAATGAATGAATGAACAAACAAGCCCCCCACACACAAAGAAGCATGCCACGTAAAAAATGTGTGGCCTTTTTTTACAAGAAAAAATAACCTACAGTGCACTAAAAGTTATACTAAAATATCTGCAGTGTAGAGGATAACAACCCCCCCCCCCCCCCCGCCACAGAGGAGCTTGGCGCACAAAAAACGGTCCGTCAAGTGGCCATGACGCACCGTTGTAATTACCGATTGGTCAAAAGTCATTTTTATTACTATTTTCAGTGATAAAGAATAATTTAGCTTATAACACTTACCTGTCCACAACAGCAGTGTCGTTGGTGAACATCTGTTCCTCATTGTCAGACGAACATGAAGCTGGTCCGCTTGTTACGGACTCGTGGTTGTGGTCACTCGACCCGATCAAACCATCTCCGCTTCCATGATGGCGGTTTTTGCGAACGATTTTTCAAAACAAATAAGAACAGTAGTAATAAAAAAAGACTGGCTAACGGCTGAGAGTGGCGAATGCTACTGTTACACACAGCGGCTTAGACCAAACAGATTTTACGCACGGGACGCACGCGTTTCAATCGTCAAACTTCTCTGCGACAATTGGCTTGTTGTATTCGCAGTCGTTGGTAGGCAGGTCCTTCTTCCTAGGTTTTCAGTCATTGGTTCTTCAAGGTTTCAGAAACCCAATTCAAGGCTCTTATTAGTCGAATGAGAGGTCAATCAAATCTAAACCAATCAAAACACTCCTTTGGCTTTCTGTTCGCGGCTGTGTCTGTACTGGAAGAACGGAAATGAAGCTTTTATTTTTTTTAAGTACGCACTGAGACGCACTAGGATGCAGAGACATGACCGCCCGCGGTATCCCGGAGTGCAAGAGGTTAAACTAGCAGCTGTGCAGTGTGGTTTGCACTGTCCGTGTTTGCTTAAGATACGTGATATACATTTACCTTCCTTCCAGCCAAGACGGTAGTGGTCTAGCAGCATGAAGTATGCACTACCCTTACCTGGTTAAAACGGTGATGTTTTTTCCTTGTGGACCTTCTCAGGTGGAAAACTACTTGCAGCTTAACAGCACACGATATACTTCTCTGCTTGGGTATGTGATATGTGTTACCGTCAAGCAGAGTTTGTTGATAGTTAACAGCAAGCGGTGTACGTTGCCGTTAATTCTGTATTGTTTCGTTTTTCTCATCTTCTTAAAAAAAAAAGGGAAAAAGAACACGTCTTCTTTGTCTTGGTACTGAGTGCTCCTGTGTGTGGTGCACTCTCGCCACCTTTTGTGAGGGAGTGGTAGTGCATTTGGGTGGGAACTGAAATCTGATATTTATGTGTTGCCTTGTGACTAGCTCACTTGTACCTCATGCAACAGCCCTTTGGCCTGTTTATGATGACAATAATGATGATAATGAGGAATAATTGTCTTGTTTTCTCTCTGATTGTTCTCCTGGAAGGGTAATAGCTTCTGCAGGCGTGAAGGAGGAGGAAGTGGCCCGGACACTGGTGTCACCAGCCCAGGGCGCTATTCCTCCAGCTTTAGTCGCCCCAGCTGAGACCTGGAAGACCAGCAGGAGGTGGAAGCCGGTTAAAGGAAGTCAGCTGCATGACCCATGGGTGGACTTCATGCAGCAGTTGGAGGAGACATGTAAGACCATTGAACGCATGGCGGCAAATCAACATCACCTTTGGGTATGCTGCTCAGGCTCCCGTATGTATCCTGATGCTTTGTCTCGTGTGGCCTGTGATAACTTGGGTAAGACCACTAGCTCCAGCTGTGGCTCCAGTGTGCGAGTGGATGTCGTTGAGGATGACTGTAACTCTCTGGCCGGGACGGACTGTCCGGAGCTCTATGATGTATCCTTCAAGTCACTGTCCTCTAGAGCAGCATCAGCTGCTGGGTTTTCTCGTCCATCTTCTCCACTTGGGACTTCGTCTTTGGACAAGGGTCCTGCAGCCTGCAGGCAGGTGTCCCTGCTGGTGTATCCTGATTTTGTGAGACATCTGCGGAAGTTGTGGGCTCATCCAAGGGAAGCTGCTGTTCTTTGCTCTGGGCTCAGTGTTCTGAGTGATGCTGCGGAACAAGGCCTGGATGGTGCGTTGAAGGTGGGCCCTACCTTTGCTGGCTGGAGCCCCCCCCCCAGGCAGCATGTTTATATGCCAACCTAACAACAGGTGTCATGCCATGGTTGGGCTAATGTCTAGCGCCTATCACTCTGTGGCTATGGCCTTAAGGCTGGCAAACACTAATACACTTCTTGTGGTGTATTTGGAGGGTCTGATGAAGGACCTACAGTCAAAAAATGCTAAACTACCCTTCTACCAGGCTTGGTAAGGATTGCGGACACTGTGATTCAAGGAGCTAGCTTTCAAGCTACAGCTCTTGGGAATTCCTTGGCCAGCTGACCATGGCCGGTGGCATGTGTGACTGAGCCAGTCTGGATTGGCGGATATGGACAGGACCTGCAGCAGAGGTGGTGATGGGTGAGGTGCAGAAGGCGAGACTGCGTGTGCAGTACTTTCTTCAGTCAGGACCACCCAGGTTGAGTGTCCGGCAACCCTCTTGAGGAATGTGAAAACCCACGACGGCTTCTTTGACAGAGCCAGGTTCCTTCGAGAGCTTGGGTCACCCAAACCAGAGGACCTCTCGGCAGCGGGTGCAGGTTCAGCAGCCCTCATGTCCACGCTCTTGGGAGCGTGTAGGCTGTGGTTCTGCCTAGTCCCGCCAGCGTCCCTGATAGTACGCTTCCCCTGACTTTAACCTTTTCCACGGTGCACCTCATGAGTTGGCGCGGTGTGCCTCGGGTCTATGGGTGATCAATACACTGGTGTGTGGATACTGCCTACAATTGAGATCTTGTCTCTCCCAACTTCATGGGGTTGGAAGCAGAAGAAAGAGACTCCCTTCCGCAGTTCTGGGCAGTAAGGTCTCTGCCCTGCTGGGAGAGAGCGTGATACGGTCTCTGTCTCCAGGAGAAAAGGAGCGAGCCTTTGACACTGCCTATTCCTTGTTACCAGACAGATTGGTGCGTGACGCACAGAGCTACCGGAGGGCTGCCGCCCCCCCCACACTGTAGTTTCATTACCGACAGTGGCTGTGTGGCCCAAGGCCAGAGGAACGGATAAGTGCCGCCCTATACACCGTATGGTGTCCCACATGCTGTGGGAGGGAATTATCAACTAACTAAACAAACTGGGGGTCTCTGTCCAGTTTTTGGACCTGAGACTGTTGAGCAAGTGTCTCAAGGCGCTCCCTTGCCTGGTACTCAGGTTGAGGACATTGTTCAGGCCATAGGGCCAGGCAATTGGTTCACATCATTGGACCTTCGCGATGCTGGTTCCATATTCCCATAAATCCAGCCACAGGAAATTCCTCAGGGTTCCTTCAGGACAGCCTTCTGTTACAACATCCTGCCTTTTGGATGGTCCCTGTCCTCGGCGTTCACCAAAGTGCATGGACGCTGCACTCAACCACTGCAGCAGAGGGGTGGTTGAGTTCAATTATCTGGGTTATTGGCTGGCTTGTGCGTGATCGAAACCCATAGTGAGGAGCCATATGGAGGCCATATTAGCTCTTCTGTCAGCTCTTGGGTTGCATTTGAGTTCAGGAAAGAGCTGCCTGGTTCCAACCAGGGTTGTCAAATACTTGAAGCTCACCCTGGATTCAGTTGCCATGAGGGCATCTCTGACTCCGAAGAGGAGGCAGGCTATCAGGGAATGTGTCAGGAGCTGCATCTCACAGAGGACTGTGTCAGTGTGGCAGTGCCAGAAGGTCTTGGGTCTCTTTGCTGCAGCCGCCTAGGCAGTGCCGCTAGGTCTTTGCATACTCATCCCCTTCTGCGGTGGTTCGCACTTCAGAAGGTGGTTTTGCCCAGAGACAAAGCAGGCTGGTTCTTCCGAAGGAGCCTCATGGTTCTCAGGTGGTGGAGACGCTCGTCAGCAGTCCGGAATGGTGGTCCCCTGGACCAAGAGGGCCGCAGGGTGTACATTATAATCAACGCCTCCCAAGCAGGCTGAGGTGCAGTCTGGGAGGGCAGGTTGTTTGGGGACACTGGGCTCCAGCACAGCAGTCTTGGCATATGAACCATCCCAAGATGGAAGCGGTGCGTTTGGCTCTGGAGCCTTTTCTTTCAGTCATTCAGGGCAGAGAGATTATGGTACGGACAGACAACATGGCTGTGGTGTCATACATCAACCAGTGGGACAAACTGGTCCCCCCTTTCCATGTGAAGGTGCGCTCATCTGCTTGTGTGGCCTCGAGCCTGCCAGGTCCACTAGCTACAGATGCGCTGAGCGTGCCTGGCCTCCAGTGAACTGTTTGCTTTCCCACTACTGTCTCTTCTGCCAGCTTTCCTCGCGAAGGCGATACTGCTGTCTGTTCCAGTAGTTTTGGTGGCCCGAATCCACCACAGGACCATGGATGGCGGAGACACATGAGATGTTGGGGGGGGTCGTACTTGGCCTCTCCTAACCGGACGGGACATACTCTCGCGGGCACGGAGTGAGAATTGGCATCTGGATTTCTAGCTCCTGAGGTCTCATATATGGCCCTTGGACAGGAGCAATTGTGGAAACTGGGCTTGGAGAAGGAGGTCAAAGAGACCACGCAGGTTTCACGGGCTCCATCTACCTAGTTGTGATGCAGTGGGTAGTGGAGAGTGTTTTGAATTGGTGGCGGACCAAGGGGAAGGATCCCTTGTCATGTCACATCTGTCATCTTGTCTTGCCTCTGGTACCGCTTCGCCCTAGTTTGGGTGGAGTTGGCTACCAGGAGTTACCTGGCACCGGTGTCAACTGCCCATGAGAAATGTGATGGCTTATCTCATGGAGTGCATCCCTTGGCTAAGCAGTTTTGAGAGGTGTGGAATGGAGCCATCCATCTCAGCGTCCGTTGCTGCCCATTTGGGCAGACAGTTATTAGGGCTCTATGCTTACCGCTTTTTGAGCCACTCCCCAGTGCTGACCTTCGTCTGCTCTCTGGGAAGACGGCTTTTCTCTTGGCAGTTGTCTCAGCCAAGAGGGTCGGTGAACTGAATGCGCTCTCTGTGGATGCGGCATGCCTTAAGTTTGATGCTGATCAGGTGGTTTACCTGTGGCCCAACCCAGCTTTCAGCCCAGGGTGCTGGCTAAAGGGTTGTTTCCCGCCTTCTTGTGCTTGAGGCCTTCTACCCACCTCCCACACCTCTTCAGAGGGTGAGAGGCTTCATAGTTGTGCCAGTGGGACCCTTAAGCTTTACGCTGACCGGATGAGGTCTGTCCGTTCTTCAGATGGGCTTTTTGTGTTATGTGGGAACTCGACATTGGGCGGCTAAGCAGCACCTGTCCCACTGAATAGTGACCTGATTGCTTCACATAGGTACAGATTGGAACGGGACCGCCAGATAGGCTAGTGGCTCACTTGACTCGAGGAATGGCCACTACATAGGCGCTGTTCAGGGGTGCACCCCCGGCGGATGTATGCGCAGCTGCTGGCTGGGCTTCTTCCTCAACATTCACCCGCTTCTATAGGTTCAGTCTGGCCTCATCAACCATCCCCTCATCTGTTCTGGGAGTCGCAGCAGATTCATGAGTTCTATCTTAATTTTGGTTTCTTTTTTCCTCATTTGATCCAGCCTTATGCTCAGAATGTTTTTGTTGTTCAGCTCCGGTTACCTGTGGAACTGACTTGACTTGCAGGTGTCCAGTTGAGTGTGATGGGGATCAACTCATCTGTCCTGGAGTTCATGACGAGTTCTTAGGTTTTGTCTTGGTTTCCCTCTTGTGTGCCTGGTGCTCAGAAGGGTTTTTCTTTTCTTTTCAGATCCGGTTGCCTGAGGGAGCCTGCTTGTCTTATATGTATTCAGTTATTGCAATAAAAAGTCAAACTTATTTGATTGTGTTTGTGTTTTGTGGTGTTATTGGGGCTTTTTGTGCCCCTTCAACCTGTGGGTGTCACCCTCTCCATTCTTCCTCAGGACTTCATTTGGTATATGGTTGTCACGTGGTTACAGATTCACTGAGATGAAATAAAATGTAAGTTTATGCATGTAAATGAGGTTTTATGAATGAAAGTGAACCAAAAACCATTCATTGTCCTTCGTTGGTGGAAGCAGGCTCCTCCCAGTTGTCAATAAAGAGGAAGAGGGAGTGGATACAGAGAGCATATATAGGGCATCCACAGGTGTGGTTAATATGGTATAATGCTTCTACCCCAGAGGACTGGTGTCACGTGGGTACAGGTTCACTTTCATTCATAAAACCGTGTTTACATGCGTAAACGTACAATGTCTGACATGGTATCACTTCTCCAATCAGTTTCTTCATAGATGCTGAGAATAAAACAGTAGCAGCATTGTTTGGTGCATCTGGATTTTTTAGATGAACACATGGTAAATTTAAAGATCCCCTGTAAAAATAAAAACTGTCAAGATCCTGGGCACGAATGGGGCTGTGCCCAGTCTCCTGTTTAGAGGTCAGTCTGTTCCTGTTAGCTTATTTCCTTATTTATTGTTATCTGTTGTATTTGGTCGCTGTTTGGTTGTAGGTGCTTATATTTGTAGTTGCGTCCTAATTGTCCTGCTTGTTTATTGTGTCATTTTATATCTTATTCTTGTTTTATTTGGTTTTCCAGTCTGTACTTTTATTTTGACAGTGCTGTGCAGCTTCCGGCTATCAAACTTTGCTTCGTGGGCTGCACAGCTGTCACTTGTTATTTTGATTACTTTCTCCACTCATGTATCCACACCTGGTTTACATCTAGCACAGTATTTAACAGGCATGACACCCGTTTCCCATTATTATGTCCTACTTCATGGTTCCACAGTTGATCACTGTTGTGCATTGCTGTCGAGGAGATAGTGTGAGCTCCGACCAGGTAATTGTCCTTTTTCCCTTTCCCTTCAGCCGTGAGCCCCGCTGCCCCTCGGGTGTGCTCCGGCTGTAATTGCTTCTGTTTTTACCCGGTGTATCCAAGTGCCTCAGCCGTTCTTTCCCGGGCTGTTCTGCATTCCCCTGGTCGTGAGCTCCACTCTCCTCCAGCACCTTTTCATGTTTTATGTTGGTTGTGTTCTGTGTGTATTTTTGTTCACCCGTTGTGTTAATAAATGTGCCAAACCACAGTGTGCACTTGGTGTTCTTCCTCAGCCCTTTAATGGGCAGGTTTCTGACAGAAGGACATGACCAAGAGTGGACACCATCTGCTGTAGGTTCTGGCGTTTTTTTATTTTTCTCCATAATCATTTTCCCTTTCCCCCCCCCCTTGTTTTCTTGGTGGTATGTGTGCTTTCCTTATGCCACCAGCATGCCGGGGCCCCGCTAACCAAAGAAAATCTGGAGTGGGTGGCCCCACTGTAGATGAACTGTGGGCGGCGGACTTTGCCCAGGATGACGTGGACGCAGCATTCACCTCCCACTCGCTGGAGGAGGTTTGCCGGAATGTGGAGGCGGCAGCAGCCATCGTGGAGGTGCACCCGGGGTTAGGGAGCTACCCCAGGTATGTGGGGTTGCTATACACCATCTCAGCTCTCCAAACGGACCCCTGCAGCCTGGTGGAAGATCTGCCATCACGGGCACCCAGGGCGGAGCAGATGAGGAGACATCCCTGGGAGCAGACACGCTCAGCCTCTTGCTGCCGTCCAGCTGTGGTACGCCAGAAGGACTCCTCCACCACAGCTGTGAACTCGGCCATCATCACCAAGTCTGCAGGACCGGCTCTACCTGCTGTGGCGTTGGTGCCCCCACCCACAGCACAGATCGTTCAGATTGCAAGATGGTGCCAACCGTTGGCGAATGTCTTTGCTCGTTCTGCTCCTGAATGCCGACTTTTCTCCCTTTTTGCATAGTTGCTGTTCTTTCCACAGTGCATGGAGGTCATCCACTGCTAACATACAACCGACAGACACTACTGGATATCGCCAAGTCAAGCAGCCACACAGAGTTTAATGGCTTTATACCACCCGACCTGCAATACATCGTCCACCCCTGCGGTGACCATCAGCACCCCCAGGAAGGCCCCGAAGCACCGAGCCCGCATGAGCATGTTGACCTCAAGATAGTGCATCCGGGGCGGGGCTGAAGGCGAGGCAAGAGAGGAGGGTTACTTGCTAGGCTAAAGGCTTGCTCCAACCGGCCACCATTACCCAGTCTCTTAATGGCAAATGTGCGGTCTTTGGAAATAAGCTAGACGAACTAAGAGCAAGGATTGAAGACCAGCGGGAGACAGAGTGCTGTGCCCTAATTTTCTGCGAGAACTGGCTTTCAGATAGGGTCCCGGAGAGCGCTATTCACCTACAGACACTCTTAACACACCGGGCAGACAGAACAGGAGACTCTGGTAAGACGAGGCGTGGGGGTGTGTATTTATAAACCACTCATGATGCGGAGATGTACAAACTGTCTACAAACATTGCTTGCCCAACATGGAGTTTTTACTGCTGAAATGCCGTCCCTATTGTCGACTGAGGGAATTTACTGCTGTGTTTTTGGCCGCTGTTTACATCTGCCCACAAAGCAACTACACAGTAGTGCTAAACAAACAACAATTGCATCATCAGAATCAGAATCAGAAAAAGATTTATTGCCAAGTACATTAACAGATCACTGATAACATACGAGAGAATTTGACTTGACACAGAAAATGAACCTGCATTTCCGTGACGCGGCATGCGTCTGAAACGCGCCTGTCAACAGAAGGGTACAGATAGCATAAGAAATAATACAATAGGAAGGAGCAAAAAAATCATTGATTCAGAATACTGGTCACATGATCAATATTATGATTACAAGGAAAAAAAAAGCCCTCAATGCACATCAGCGGACCAAGAGATTTCACAGGACACAAAGAGAGCAGTGAGTGAATCTTGTTTGTCAGTTTGTGGATCAATATGAGTGTAGTGTTGAAGCAAGTGCTGTATCAGTAAGAACAACAAGGACACTTTGGCAGGAGATGTTTTGTCTGGCTACTGGCATTCGTCCTTGGCAATTGTCCAAGCAGCTGCTGTCCAAGGCCTTGTGCTCAGTGTTTTGAAAAAACAGACTGCAGACAATCAGGAGGATTTTTGTAAGGGAATTGAGCCAAATAGAACTGATCACAGAGAAGGAACTTTATATTTCTTCTGCAGATTCAGTACTTAATCCTTCATTGCGGGGCGTTGAGTCCGTCGTGGATAGACCTAAGCGTAATCATGATGTAATCCACCTTCCGAGACAGTTCTCCATTTGTCGCTATCAGGGTCTTCTCCATTTTTTCAATTTGATGGATGCACCTCGCCTGGCCAGCATTTTGATAGGTTGTATCCATCTTCAGCAATTTGCGGTACACCAGGACAATCCCAGTTCCAATCAGAACGATCCCGATCACCATTATTACGAAGACATACAAATCTTCAATATCTTCGATAGAGAGATTAGTCAGGCACAAGATCCTCCAATTACTTGTGTCCCGTAAATAGCCCGCTGGAGCCGTCCCTGCGGGGCAAACAGCTTCCCCAGGAGCACTTTTCCTTGTTGAAAAAATAGTGTCAATTGCGTTCAAAGCCCAGCTTATTAATTTCATAATTTCTTTCGATAATCAGCAGTTAGACGCAGACAGACAACAGCAAGCTGGGATCCAGTTAGTTGGGGAGGTGGGGAGCTAGAGCAGAGAGAGAAAAAGAAGCGTCTGCTCTCCTTGGAAGCGGAAGTGAGAAGAGCGTCATCATCAGCGCAGTAGAGACGAAACATCCCGATGCTGTTTTTATTGTTGCTGGCGACTTTAACCAGTGCAATTTACGGACTGTACTCCCCAAATATTTCCAGTATGTGGACATTCCCACCCGCAATAAAAGCACATTGGCTCATGTGTATTCCAACATATGTGGCGCCTACAGAGCGGCACCCCGCCCCCAACTTCGGACAGTCAGATGACATCTCACTGTTTATGTACCCAGCCTACAGACAAAAGCTGAAGCAAACAAACCCTGTTACTAAGGAAATTAAGCGCTGGACTCTAGAGACTGAGAGCACCCTACAAGACTGTTTTGTCTGCTCAGAATGGGATGTGTTTAAAGCTGCAGCCACCCGAGAGGACTCTTCTGTAAACATACAGGATTATGCTGATTATGTGACTGGATACATCAGCACAAGGTCCTGGGAGGACCTTGCAACGGACCGCTCCAAATGGAGAGGCACCCTGACCAGACAGCTCAAGGCGGGTGAAGAGAGACTGACTGCTGCAGCAGATGAAAAAAGGACCCGCAGGAAGAACCGCCACAGACCCAGCAGCACGGAGACCACCCACAAGTGCGACCTGTGTGACAGGGACTGCCATTCGTGCATCGGCCTGTTCAGCCACAGGCGGTGCTGTTCCAGCAGAATAGACGTTCAGGATTCTCTTCCATGGTCATCATAGACCGACGGAGGCCGACGACATCAGCACATGCGTTGATACCATCGTACCCCCCATACAGGTCAGGAAGTTCCCCAACCAGAAGCCCTGTCTCAACAGTAAGGTACATCAAATGCTGCATGCTCGCTCTCGTACAAAGCTGTAAACTATAGACTGAGAAATGCTATAACAACAGCCAAGAGGCAGTACAGAGAAAAGCTGGACAGTTTCTACTCCACTCCTGACCCGGGGCGCATGTGGCAAGGCCTGCAACACATCAGACTACAAGAGGACCAACAGCAGCACTACTAGCTTCACAGACAGTCTGCCGGACGATCTCAACATCTTTTACACCCGCTTTGAGACCACCAGCTACAGCACAGAGGACAGACACACACTCACATGCACCCTCCCCCTCCTCCACTAAGAGTCTCACCAGGCCAGGTAAACAAAACACTGAGGAATATCAACCCTCGCAAGGCAGCAGGACCAGACAACATACCTGGACGGGCCCTCAGAGCATGCGCTGCCAAGCAGACTGACATTCTCACAGCAATCTTCAACCTCTCCCACAACCAGAACATAGTCCCCTCCTGCTTCAAAATGACAACAACCATCATCCCTCTCCCCAAAAGGAGCCCGCCAACCTGTCTGAATGATTAGACCGGTAGCACTCACTCATGAAGTGCTTCGAGAGAGTTGTGCTGCCCCTCATTCAGGACAGCATACTGGGCACCCTTGATCCCCTGCAGTACACTTACCGGCCCAACAGGTCCACCTCAGATGCCATCGCTGCAGCACTCCATTATTCTCTCTTCCACCTGCAAGATAAAGACTCCTACATTAGGATGCTCTTTGTCCACTACAGCTCCCCCTTCAACACGGTCATCCCCCACAAACTCACCGACAAACTGTCTTCACTTGGCCTGCACCCCACCCTCTGCGACTGGCTACTGGACTTTCTAACTTGCAGGCCCCAGTCTGTCAGTATGGGTAACAGGACCTCAGCCAGCATCATCACAAACACAGGTGTCCCACAGGGTTGTGTTCTCAGCCCCATCCTCTACAGCCTCTTCACCCATGACTGTGTTGCCTCCCACAAGGACAAGATCATCCTAAAGTTTGTGGATGACACAGCAGTGACAGGACGCATCACTGGTGATGATGAAGCATCCTACAGGAGGGAGGTGGCCAACCTGGTGTCATGGTGTGAGGACAACAACCTCACCCTCAACACGGACAAGACAAAGGAGATGATGGTGGACATGAGGAAAGGGAGGAGAAGACCCCATCGAACACTGTTCATCCGGAAGCTTGAGGTGGAGAGAGTGAGCAGCTTTAAATACCTGGGCATCCACATCAGTGAGGACCTTAAGTGGACACACAACACCACAGAGCTGGTTAAGAGAGCTCAACAGCGACTGTACTTTCTGAGGAGGCTGAATAAGTTTGGCATGTTCTCCAGGATCCTCAACAATTTCTACAGCTGCATCAACGAGAGCATCCTGATCAACTGCATCATTGCGTGGTACGGCAGCACCACTGCCCTGGACCGAAAATGCCTGCAGAGAGTGGTGAAGACAGCGGAGAAGATCATCAGGACTTCACTCCCCTCTCTGCAGAGCATCTATCATCGCAGAGTCCAAAGGAGAGCTGACACCATCCTTCGGGACCCCACCCACCCCCAGCACAGACTTTTCACACTTCTACCCTCAGGCCGGAGGTACAGAAGTGTGAAGTGCAGGACAACCAGACTGAAGAACTCCTTCTTTCCCACTGCCATCAGACTCCTGAACAGATAACGACTCCCAAAACTCCATAACACAGCTTTGCATATAGGAACTCACACACTGCCTGCTAAATTTGCACACTGCTCACCTGTACAGTAGATATAGTTTCACCCGTCTGATGTCCATATCATCTCTGCTGCTAATTATCATCTCTGCTGCTACTTAAAGTTCTGGTACTACTGTTACAGAAATTAGGACCGGGTACTAAATTGTAATTATACACTGCTCGTTGCACAATGCTCATTTGCACACTGTACATAGGTCTATGCCATCTCAGGTTCACATCAGGTTGCACAATGTTTATTTGCACACTGTACATAGTGTTATTAATACTCATTAGTTTTAGTATTTAGTATTAAGGCGTGCTTAAGGAGTCCTAACTGCCTAACTGTGTTTGTGTGTGTGTGTTATTAGCATCCACTAGTATTAGGATTGAGTTACTGAAAGTGTTATGACCTAGAATTGTTGTTAGTGCGTCATAACCTTAGAATTGTTGTTTCTGCACCTATTACCTTGGCACTCATTCGGAGAGCAAAGTAAGAATTTCATTGCTCAGGAAATGTAGCATTTCTTAACTGTGCACATGATAATAAAGGCTTTGAATCTTGAATCTTTTGGGACACCAGCAGCAGCGACCATCACAGCCCAGGAATTAAGGCAAGTAACTTTTCATTCTTGAACACTTAATGATGAAATACCTTGCCTAATTCCCTGGGGGGTCAGCTGCAGCCCCTAAGTTTGGCTGAGCTCTCCCCCTCTGCTGCTGCTACATTTACTTCTTCTCCTTCCATCTCTCCTTCTGTTTCCGAGTATCCGCCAGTCCTGGGTGGGAGTCGCCAGATGACAGAGGAGCCTGTAGCCCTGGAGATTCCTGCTCCAGCCCTGCAGCTGCAGTCCTGGATGGGAGGAGAGCGCCACCTGTACCCCAGATCCTGAGCTGACAGATGAGGGTCCCCTGGGATTGGTGGCACGGGAGTCGGGGAGTCGTCCGGGGTCTCCCGGTGGTTCCGTCTCCATGGGTCCAGCCTCTCCATCCGAGGTCTCCATGGGTCCCACCTCTCTGCCCGAGAGCTCCGTGGGTGCTGCGCCCCAGTCGGGGCCTTCGTGGGTGCAACGCCTCCGTCAAAGGCACCGTTGATTGACCACCTCCTTAGCCTGGTTCTTTCGTGTATCAGTCATTTCTTCGTGGGTGCCGCGCCCCAGCCCGGGGCCGCCGCAAGTGCGGCGCCTCAGCCCGAGGCTATTGGGGGTCCCCAGTCTACTCTGAGCTCGCCATGGGTTCCTCGCCTCCATCTGAGTTTGCTGGGAGGCGATGGGTCCCAAGGGGGGATGCATTGTGTGCCGCGGCTCGCTGGCTTAGGGATGCTGGGAGACCACCCGAGGGACTACTTCTCCCTCTGTGGTGGCTGTGGAGTGCGGTGAGGCCACCCGACTTACTCCACCTCAAGCTTCAGTGGTTTTGGGATGCTGGGAGACCTCCTGAACTGCCGTAGCTAGCCACTGTATCTGAGTCAGTGTGTGGGTCATGAGTTTTTTTTCCCTTTTGTTTTCTGATTGGGTTCTGTCCCTCCGTGCCTGGGTTCCCCCTCCTCCCCCCAGGGCGGCCTGTTTTCTCTTGTTGGGGGGGGAGTCTTCTTTTTGATGTTGCCCTGTGGTGTGTGGGATGCACCCCTTGGGGTGGGGGGGGGGCTCTGTCATGATGCTGGGCATGATGCATGATATGGGCACATATCATGCATATCATGATATGCATGATATGCATGATATGACAGGATATGATGATATGACATGATATGACATGATATACATATCATGATATGCATGATATGGGCACACACACACACACACACACACACACACACACACACACACACACACACACACACACACACACACACACATCAAACCAATTAAAAGTTGTAGAGTTTTTTCATTTTCTGAAAAATGTATGTTTTGGATATATGAGGTTTGTGCCGGGCAGTGACAATTTTTGAAATTACAGGTAATGGGCAGCATGATGGTGTAGCCCGAAGGGCCTGTCTGTGAGGAGTTTGCATGTTCTCCCCATGCTTGTGCGTGTTCATCCCACATTTGCAAAACATGCAAATTAGGTTAATTGGAGCCTCCAAAGTGGTCTGGTGTGAAGGGACTGTGGCTGCCTTATCCTGGTGAATGTCTTTGAATTTCCCTCTGGGACTAATAAAGTGTAACAAACAAGTAAAGTCACAAATGCATGAGAAGGAAGTTGCAATTTTATTTGGGAAAAATTACACATTTATGGGGAAAAGTTACAAATTAACTAGGAAAAATAATTGTGAAAATTGAGTCTCAAATTTACAAGAAATTGCTTCCAAATTTATAACAGTAGCAGCAAATTTTTTAAAAAATTTTTAAGACACATTCTTGCTCTTATTCAAGTTTTTTTTTTTTTTTAACTATTCTTACTGAGTGATCAATTTAAAGTAAGACTTACTTGAGTATAATTTCTGGATATGCTCCTCTTATCAGAAGCTTCATCATCTACCACACGGTGGCAGTGCAGGCCTAATGTATTGTGCATGTTTCTCCTAAGGGTCTTTATCTGGGCCTAAAATGCATTTTGTGAAGCAGTTAACTGTTTTTAACATATATAACAAAGTTACACATTTAGATGCAGCCCTGAGATTCAGCTCCCACACTCAGAGCTTCCATGAGACCTAAACTTGTGTCTGCAGGAGAAGCCATGTTTACTTTCTTCAAAAACTATTTTAGAACATATTTCAGTGCAGCTACAACAGTTCAGACTCATGATGCAATAGCTCGCAGTTGGCTAAACATTTCATTTTAATCGTGATTGTAGTTGATTTATTACAGATTTGGGCAAAAATAGATGTTTGACCTGCTTGAATCACATTAAGTTCCACAAACGAAAATTCATGCTTTTTGTCTGTCTGTTGTGGTGTCTGTGTGTTATGGATACCCCCACTTTGCTACGGAACAAATTCACCTATGGATAAAATAAAGTGAGCTTGACTGCATTGCCACCTAATTTAGATAGATATAGATAGATGTACTTTATTGATCCCAAACTGGGAAATTACAGTGTAACAGCAGCATGACAGTAGACAACCAAAACGACAGAAACACACACAGCATAAAAGAAAAAGGGATATACCCATGGAAAGTAAAACTGCCTAAATAACTTATGTACATCGTAGATTAATAGACGATGACCTGTATAGGTACATGAATTGTACTCGCTGTACAATGCAAGACTATCAGGAGCAGGGTGCAATGTGAGGTACCAATTAGACTGCAAGGTGCAGAATGGCAGCATAGTTATGACCAGAATTCAACATTAGAGTGAGAATTAATTTAAATTTACCTCTATAACTTCTGTGTTTCGCAATAGATAAAAAAAATATTTATGATCTGCTTGCAGTTGGTGTTATTCCATGACTCTTAATCACACTTTATCGTAAATCAATTCATTTCCTTTTGTCTTCTGTTTTTCTGAGTATTTTCTGTCTACTTCACTGCATGTAAAGCACCTACAAGTGCTATAAGATAAGATAAGATAAGATAAGCCTTTATTAGTCCCACAACGGGGAAATTCCAGGATTGCAACAGCACAGGGATAGCAACACTCAGAGCAACAATCAGAAGGCAAGAAAAAAAACAAAAACAAAAAAAAAAAACAAGCAAGCAAGAGCAGCTAATATACATATGTACATATTACTATAAAATATATATATACACACACACACACACACACACAGACACACAGTGCAGAGCATACCACCCATACCACCTATACCACCCAAATAAAGGTGTTTGGCACTGAAAATATCATTTAAATCAATAAAATGGGGGATATCAGATCATGTGGGTGGCTACTGTTATTTTATATTTAGTGATTTCATTTCAACACTGACCTCATTCCAACTGAGGTAAAACATATTTACAGATCATATGACATACTATTTTTTTTTTTTTTTAAAAAGTCTGTTTGTATTCAAAATTACCCATTTTCACAAAATATATATGAGAAATAGACTTGGTGATTATAGTTTAAAAATTCACAATTATTTTAATGTTAAAAGCAAACTCATTTAATTAACAAAAGTCATCCTAAAACCATAATCACTGTGCATACAGCTGGGCATATCCTTCAACCAGTAAGTCTTTTTATCACAGGATGTATGCGTTTAATTTAGCACCAACCACTGTTAGCCCTGTGGTATGTGGGTTGGGTCTAGTCACTGATTCTGGCATTTGAAGGGGGAGAGTGAAAAGATTTTGACACAAACCTGTAAGGCAAAGTTGTTTTTTTTTTAAGAAAAAAGGGCAAAAGATGCCATTTTAGACACTGTAGATTTGTTTTTATTGGGGATTTATAGCCACCAGAATGAGTCTTTAAATTAAAGTGGCTTATACGTGTGTACTGCGTTGGATACCTTAATTTCCACAGGGAGGCACTGTTTGAAAAGAGATGGTCCTAAAGAACTCCATGACTATAAGTCCTACCCTTGTAAACATCTGCCAAGATATTTTACACCTGTTTACAACAAAACAGACAAGCTAGATTTGGATTTATTGTCTCAAATAGCCAGACATAACTTTATGGCGACGGACTCTTTGTTCCATCTGAAAATGCCAAGAAAAAAGTCAGTGAAGTGCACAGAAACTACCAAGATGTGCTGAAGCTAAATCACTAACAAGCCAACAACAAACTAGCCACCGCTGCGACTCAACATCCATCCATCCATCCATCTTCTTCCGCTTAATCCTTTTTTGGGTCGTGGGGGGGCTGGAGCCTATCTCAGCCCACAAAATGTAATATTGCTTAATTGTATGACTCTTTTTGGAAATACTTCATAATTTTGCTTTATGTGAAAAGTAGACACATTAATTTGGGATGTTTTTCCCCTCTTGTCAAGTTCCTGTTGTGCCTCCACAGGTATGAAAACCTAGCCAGTATCCACGAGAAGCCTTTGATCCCACAACACCAGACTGTGTTTCCTCCCCTCAGCACCAGGCTCATTGTCCCCGCTCTCTGACTCCTCATACAGTTTTCTGAATCAACAGCATTGCTCCCAGGTTGTCATGGCGTCTGACTGTTGAGCATCATGTCACACACCCCGTCACAGCCGGGCGTCCGCTCCGAGTCTGAAGATGATCCCACAGACCGAGCGCAGGCAAATAAAAATGCTGGAGAAGATGCTGTTGCTGTGACAACTCATAACGTAGCCATAGGGCATACGTGTGGGCGAAGGCAGGGGTTCTCAAAGTGTGGCACAGGCCTGGTGTACCACTGGTGGGGCATTGACTGAGTGAGTGAAAAAATATGGTGTATTTGTGAGTAGGTGATGTATTTATTTATTTTATTAATGATGGGTTTTTGGGTTGTGAGGTGAAATGACAAGCAGAGAACTTTCAGTCGCCATAGTGCTGCCGAATATTGTATTCTATAAGACCAATGAGAGGTGGATCTTACTGAGAAACGCACACACTCATGAACTGACAATGACTTGTAAAACACAAGGTAGGCCCAAATCATAACCTTTTTTATTGTCCTTCTTACCTCTAACAGGAAAAATGACAAAATAGTGACATGAACACGTCTTCCAACTAAATGGAGATGTTAAGTTCCTCACCTCAGAATGCAATCATTTTTACAATAGTTAGTAGTTCTGTTCAAGCAATTTCATTGGAAAATAGGGGCTACAGGGGTTACTATATTCGAGTGATGGGATCCACAGTTCACTAAAATGTACTGAGTCACTTCTGGTTCTTTTGCTAAATAGATCTGTTTGAAAGATTTGTACACTGAATCACTCAGTGCTGTACTGGAACTCCAACTGCCTACCACTCACTAGTGCTGTAACATTCGCGAACGATTTGTTCATACTGAAGCGCAGTGAACGAGCCCTGCCTGCTGCTCCATTCAGCTGACTCAGTTCATTCAGTGAACATACTGGCAAGCAGCGAACAAGCTCCCGCCTGCTGCTCCATTCAGCTGATTCTCAATTCAGTGAGTGGCAGGCAGTTGGAGCTATGGTACAGCACTGAGTAATTTGGTGTACAAATATTTCAAATGGATTTTTTAATTGAACGAACCAGAAGTGGTTCAGTACGTTTTAGTGAACTGTGGATCGCATTCCTACCACTCACTGAACTGAAAGTTGGCTGTGGGCGGAGCTAGTTTGCTGCTCTCCAGCACATTCACTGAATTGAGAGTTGACTGAAAGGAGCGAGTGGAACTCATTCGCTGCCGAGGCGGGTGATTCAGGTGGTGATCTCTGGCTTTCGGTACAGTTCTGGTAAGTGATTCAGGACAGTATGTTCACCTAAAAAAAACTAGTAGCCTAAATTCGAACAAGTCGTTCGTGAATGTTACAGTGCTGCAACAGCTCTGTAAAAAAAATAAGAGACCAGAGAGACCGCTGCAAATTTATAACTTTATCTGGTTTTATTATTTATATGTGTGTATTTTTCACAGTGGTTAGCACTGTGGCAGCACAGTAAGAAGGTCACGGGATCAATTCCACCTCTGACCATCGTGGGTTCGATCCCACCCCCAGACCATTGGTGACCCTTCTGTTTGGAGTTTGCATGCTCTCCCTGTGTTTGCGTAGGTTTTCTCCTGGTACTCCAGTTTTCTCCCACAGGCCAAAGACATGCAGGTTAGGTTAACTGGCATCAGCTGGGGATTCTAAATTGTCCTTAGGTATGGATGTGAGAGTGAATGGCTGTCTGTCTCTCTGTGTTGGCCCTGCGATGGACTGGCAATCTGTCCAGGGTATACCCTGCCTCTTGCCCAAAGATGCTGGGATAGGCTCCAGCCCCCCCGGGACCCGAAAAGGATTAAGCAGTAGAAGATGGATGGATGTATATGTCTGAGTAAAATGAACGGTTTTATTTTCTAGCCTACTGACAACAACTCACCCAAATTCCAGGTCAAAATATTGTCATTTAGAGCATTTATTTACAGAAAAATTACAACTGGCCAAAACAATAAAAAAGTCAGTTTTAGATGTGCTTTTAATGTGCTTTTAGATCAAATAAGCAAAGAAAAGCTCATGTTCATTCTTAAACACTACAATATGGAAAAAAAGTCTATTGTATACTGTAATTCATGCTGTTGATAATGTGTGATTTGTGTGTGAATAAACTAAAGTTTTAACTTAAGAACTCACAAATGTAATGACTGATTTTTATTCAGTTTTCATGCAGCTTATCATGCTTTGATGATCACCTAATCAGTACCTCCTTAAGTAGATCGAGGTGTCCTTATGTTGGAATTCAACAGATACTCAAACTGGATGGCTGCCATACATGTTCTACAGCACTTTGTGTTACCTGTAGTTGTTTTTAAAGTGCTTTAGAAATAAAGTTGGATGTAGAGATGCTAATTTAGGAAAATTTTTGCAGTGGTCTGTTTTTTCCCTGAGCCCCATAGTTTATAAGTAAATATTGCTGGGCTGGACAGTCTGAATACAGTCTAAACACACCTTTATTGATAAAGAGGAATGTTTGTATTAGTGTAAGTAAATGACAGTGGTATCCTTTTTGTCTTTTGGACACTGTTGCAGCAGCGGCAACAAACATGAGCACTAGTAGTACCCACTAATGTCTGCTAGCCACTGGCAGTAATGCGCTCAGTGAATTCTGGTGGCACATGAGCGAGTGTGTACAGGTGGGCAGGTAAACATGTAGAGGAAGAGTAAACTGATTGGCTGACATTTTTACTCTTGTATGACTGCCCTACAGGATGGATTTTACTGTATTTCTTAAGTCACTTTCATCATTGATAGCTCTTGGGATGTGATTTGAATGCCATTATATTTGATGAAAATACCTATTGAACTTAATAAATGCTCCATCTTTAAGCTGCAGATTATCCATTTCCTTCTCACAACCCTGTTTTAGACTTGAGAACAATTGGACTTTAACATTTGCATGATTGGTGAACGGTCCCAGACCAGGACCCTGATGTCTCCATGGCTCTAAGCCCTCAGGGGCAGGACTCTGAAAGGGAAAGCCAAGAAGCGATTCTAAGGCCAGGCTGGCTAACACACCAGCAGGGGCTCTCATCACTCTCTCCACACTTCTGCTGTCACAGCTTTTGTTTCAGTGGCATTACTTAGTCACAAAGCCCTGCCTCCCAGGTAACTACACCGCTGCCTAAGTGCCACTGCTACAGGGAGACACGGCGCACAGATTCTGCACAGAGCTCACTAAATGTGGACAGACCTACGTATATCCAGAGGAGGAGTGTTAGAGAGTGTCATCATCTTAAACACGAGCACAAACCCACTACTCATTGATTGTCGTTTGAACAGTTTTCCTCACATCCTATCCCTTTGAGTGGCTGCTAAGATCTAGCCATGCATATGGACCATAGACTGTATAGAGAGCCTAAGTCAGTGTTGCCAGATATATGATAATTATCGTATTTATATGATAATTTTAGGGCCTATACGATCAATAGTTTTACAAAAAAGGCCAAATATACGATAGTTTTGGCACTTCTGTGCACCACCCAAAAAATGTCATTTTGATTTACGTGAACACCCACACATCACCAGAAACGATGCCTGCTCATAGCTGATCAGCTCATACCTGGCTGGTACATTTGGCAGGGAGGAGCCAATCACATCAGCAGCGTTTCGCTCACGTTTGTTTGCGCAGCTGCACTGGCACCACAACAAATTTAAAAAAAAAACAAACAGTGAACATGAGTTTGGACTCGGAGGAAAAAAGTACTCAAAGAAAGAGTCCGGCAGCACAGACACAGACACCGTTAAGAAAACGAAGCACCTCTGCCGGTCACAGCAGCTTTAGTACCCTGCCTGGGAGTTAGACCCTACGTTTAAGGACGGAAGCAGTGGTTGTGCAAAGAGACGCAATTCACTGTGTGGGTGGGTGTGTTTAATTGTGATAATGCATAAAGCAGTTGTTTCATTCAAATGGCTGAGCCTCTGGGTTTATTCCTTAGATTACTGCAGTTCCATACATATAGAATAGCATTGTTTTTAAATGCACTGTCCTAGCCTATGATTTTTCCAAATTATTTTAGTACATATGATAGTTTGGGTGAAAATACGATAATTTTAAAGCGACAATACAATATTTTTTCATTTCTCATCTGGCAATACTGGCCTAAGTCACGCCCCCCTACTTGTGCATTGGGACCTTAAATCAGAAAAATTCTCCATTGAAATGAATGGCAAGAATGAAATTATCTTTTGATCCCAATCAAATATTGCCACAAGAAACACATATGTTTGTCAATTTAAAAAGATAATTTTCCACATAATTAAAGTTGTCGGCTTTCATGTAATAACAATAATATTTAGTCTTTTTGAAAATGATTAGCGGACAACAGCTCCCATCATCCCATATCACCAAACACGATCATGGTGGGAGGTTACTAAAACCTCACCTCCTGTTTCCCAATGAATGAAAGAAGGATCCAAAGAGGAGGAAAAACAACACAAAGATATTGTTTTGTATTTTGAGAGCTGGAGCTGATCCAAAGGACTGTTGGTTACTTCCCCCTGGGCACTCTTTGAAAACGTGATGTCTGTGTTTGTAGTCTTTTAATTTAGATATTTTCACAACCTTATACCTTACAGACAACAATCTACACTGTTATTTATGGGAAATCATATTTTAAATTGACAAACATATGTGTAACTCATGGGAAAATTCGATCGGCATCAAAAGATACTGTGATTTTGCTCTTGCCATTCATTTCAATGGAGATTTTTTTCCAGTTAAAGAGGGGGGGGGGGCTGAAAAGTTCATAGGCCAAAAAGTTCATAGTGGTCAAATTTGACCAAATGTGGTTTATTTTTCAACATAGTCTCTCCTTCGGTCCACACACTTCTTCCATCGGTGTTGCAGCACTTGGATCCCTGTGGTTGAAAAATAAACCACATTTAGTCAAATTTGACCACTATGAGCTTTTCAGCCCCCCTCGTAAGGTTCCATGTGCGGAAGTAGAGGGGGCTTGTGTAACCAATTTAGCAATGTGTGAATGGATTACAGTGTAATAACAGTCTATACTCACAAAGGCCTAAAGGACTAGCATCAGGAGAAACCAGATTCTTATGGAGCCAATGCTTTGAGCAGCAATAATGACTCAGACACAAGAGTAACAGTTGCGTACAGTGGATATAAAAAGTCTACACACCCCTGTTCAAATGGCAGGTTTTTGTGATGTAAAAAAATGAGACCAAGATAAATCCTTTCAAAACTTTTTCCACCATTAATGTGACCTATAACCTGTACAACCCAATTGAAAAACAAACTGAAATCTTTTAAGGGAAAAAATAAAAAATAAACTTACAATAACCAGTTTACATAAATATGCACACCCTGAAACTAATACTTTGTTGCAGCACCTTTGGCTTTTATAACGGCACTCATTCTTCTTGAGTAGGAGTCTATCAGCATAACACATCTTGATGTGGCAATATTTGCCCACTCTTCTTTGCAAAAATGCTCAAAATCTGTCAGATTGCAAGGGCATCTGCTGTGCACAGCCTTCTTCAGATCACCCCACAGATGCTTGATCGGATTCAGGTCTGGACTCTGGCTGAGCCATTCCAAAACCTTAATCTTCTTCTGGTGAAGCCATTCTTTTGTTGATTTGGATGTGTGCTTTGGGTCATTGTCGTGCTGAAAGATGAAGTTATCTTCAGCTTTCTAGCAGAAGCCTGAAGGTTTTGTGCCAACACTGACTGGTATTTGGAACTGTTCATAATTCCCTCCACCTTGACTAAGGCCACAGTTCCAACTAAAGAAAAACAGTCCCAAAGCATGATGCTGCCACTACCATTTTTCACTGTAGGTATGGTGTTCTTTTGGTGATGAGCAGTGTTGTGTTTGCGCCAAATGTACCTTTTGGAATTATGGCCAAAAAGTTCAACCTTGGTTACATTGGACCATAATACATTTTCCCACATACGTTTGGGAGATTTCAAATGTGTTTTTGCAAAATGTAGCCAGGCTTGGATGTTTTTCTTCATAAGATAAGGCTTCCGTCTTGCCACCCCAGAGGGGAGATTGTTGTCACATGTACTAAACAGCCATAACTTGCCAGAAATTCCTGCAGCTCCTTCAATGGTGCTGTTGGCCTCATGGCAGCCTCCCTGACCAGTTTTCTTCTTGTCTTTTCATCAATTTTGGAGGGATGTCCAGTTCTTGGTAATGTCACCGTTGTGCCATATTTTCTGCACTTGATGATGACTGTCTTCACTGTGTTCCATGGTATATTTAATGCCTTGAAAATTCTTTTGCACCCTTCTCCTCACTGATACCTTTAAACAATGAGATCCCGCTGATGCTTTAGAAGCTCTCTACAGACCATGGCTTGTGCTGTAAGATATGACTACAAAAATGTCAGGAAAAGCCTACCAGAACAGCTGAACTTTATTTGGGGTTAATGAGAGACACTTTAAATGGTGGCAGGTGTGTGCTGACTCCCATTTAACATGAGTCTGAATGTGATTGGTTAATTCTGAACACAACCACATCTCCAGTTATAAGAGGTGTGCATACGTATGCAAGCAGATTATTGTAAGTTTTTTATTTTTTCCCCTGAAAAGATTTCAGTTTGTTTTTCAATTGGGTTGTACAGGTTATAGGTCACATTAATGGTCGAAAAGTTTTGAAAGGATTTATCTTGGTCTCATTTTTTTTACATCATAAAAACTTAGCATTTAAACAGGGGTGTGTAGACTTTTTACATCCACTGTATACATCTACAACTGTTTTACGGAAAAGTTTACCCGCGTGTTTGGTCATTCCGATGGGGAGGGGATGGCGTCCTCCCGGCTCATGACTATTCGCCAGGGGGCTAGATCAGCAGCCGAGCCCTCCACCGATTTCTGGGTTCTCACGGCCTCCGTGGGCTGGGATGACTGCGCTATGCTCAGCATTCATCCACAGTCTTAACTCCACTCTCTGCAATGAGCTTGCCCGCCTTCGCGAGGAACCTCAGTCCCCCAACACGCTCATCTCTCTCATCATGAAGCTAGACAACAGGCTACGAGAACGCTCGAGGGACCGACGGTCTGGTCCTCGGTCCCTAGCTCACTCTTCTCTGCCCCGCCTACAGCATCCCCCCCCTCCCGTCACCCGACGCACTGGAACCTATGGCCACGGGTTGGCTCAAGCTTCCCCAAGCTGAACGGCAGTGAAGTTGCAAGGTGGGGTTGCGTTTCTATTGTGGGCAAGTGGATCAATCAATCAATCAATCAATCAATCAATCAATCAATCAATCAATCAATCAATCAATCAATCAATCAATCAATCAAACTTTGTTTGCGTAGCACTTTTTAAACATTAGATGCAGTGCAATGTGCTTTACATAGATAAAAACAGTAGACACATTTAGTTACATAATTTACATGATACATCCTCACCCCTTCCAACCCTCCCATAAACATACCCACAAACACACAGGCACATACATCACCCCTTACTTCTCTTACACACATATAAAATAAAAGAGACATTGCTCGGCACAGAGGCATCACGTCACGGAGCAACAATCCTGTGGAGCCCCCCAAGCCGGGAGACCACACCGCCCGTAACTACAGAAAGCGCCACAAAGGCCACCCTAACCAGGACAGACTGGGGCCCGCACCACAGCTGTAGGCAGTAGTATAAAGCCCCCACCAACCCAAGCTAGAGCGACCCGCGCGACCAGCACCCCTGCAGATGAGCCAGGCAGCATCGGCCATGAGGGGCCCCACTGAGGAAATACTGGAGCTAAAACACATAAAATACAAGATAAAATTAAGAACACATAGAACAAAGGGAACTAAAGACCCATACTTAGAAAATGAGCTAAGAACACATCAGAATAAGAAAATCTATAAGCAAATGGAGCTAAGAAGAATGTAAAACATTGGAACATAAATGACTACTTCAATAATAGTTAAACGGTTTGTTAAAAGCCAAAATTTAAAAAGGTACAAAAAGAAACTAAGAACACATAAAAACAGGAACTAAAAACCCATACTTAAAAACTGAACTAAACACATCAATAAGAAGATGAGAAAATCTAAAAAACAAATGGCGCCAAGAAGAACATAAAACAATGGAGCATAAATGACTACTTCAGTAATAGTTAAACAGGTTTAGTAAAAGCCAAATTAAAAAGGTGGGTCTTGAGCCTGTTCTTAAAAGCATCTATTGACTCTGCGGCCCTGAGGCTCTCTGGCAGGCTGTTCCACAGACGAGGACTGTAATAATGAAAGGAAGCTTCACCAAAGGTCTTGGTCTTGACTTTGGAAACCATTAAAAGACCAGTACCAGAGGACCTCAGGGTCTGCGAGGGCTCACAAGATAAGTGCAGCTCAGATAGATAAGAAGGCCCAAGACCATTGAGGCATTTAAAAACTACTAAGAGAACCTTAAAATTGATCCTAAAACACATGGGGAGCCAATGCAGTGATTGTAAAACTGGTGAAATATGCACCCGCCCCCTGGTCCTCATCAACACTCATGCTGCTGAATTTTGGAGCAGTTGGAGATGTGATATTCTTTTTTGAGGAAGACCAGAGAGCAAGGCATTACAATAGTCTATACGACTAGTGATGAAAGCATGCATCAAGACCTCCGTGCTGGCAAGAGGGAGAAAAGTGCGGACTCTGGCTATATTCCTAAGATGGTACAATCTGGTTTTTGTTACATTTTTAATGTGTGAAATAAAGTTAATGTCAGAGTCTAAAAGAACACCCAGGTTCTTGACACAATGTTTAGTTTTAGACCTAGCAATTTTGGTAAAAGTTTCTCTCTTGTCTTCAGGACCAATGATTAAAACTTCTGTTTTGTCCTGGTTGAGCTGTGGGAAGGTCTCTGCCATCCATGACTTTATATCTAAAATACAGTTCAAAAGGGCATTAATTGGTTTTGTGTCATCAGGAGACATGCCAATGTACAGTTGTGCATCATCAGCATAACTATGAAAATTGATGCCATGTCATCCCCAAGTGGTAACATATAAAGATTAAAAAGTACTGGCCCTAAAATTGAACCTTGGGGTACCCCACACTTGATTTCATGGATTGCCGAAGAACATGTATCCATACTTACAAAATAGCGACGATCTGTGAGATAGGAATGAAACCATTTAAGAACAGTACCTCAGAGGCCCATCAGATGTTTGAGTCTGCTTCATAAAATGTGGTGATCTACTGTATCAAAGGCAGCGCTGAGATCCAGCAGCACCAGGACTGACAGTTTGTGGGAGTCCATGTTACACCTGATATGATTAACAATTTTTAAAAGGGCTGTCTTGGTACTGTGGTTTGTCCTAAAACCAGATTGAAATTTCTCAAAAATGTTGTGGTCAATAAGAAAATTATTTAACTGGAAGAATACAATTTTTTTTCTAAAACTTTACTTAAAAACGGTAAGTTGGATACAGGTCGATAGTTACTGAGAATATCAGGATCCAAATTACTCTTCTTCAAAAGGAGCTTCACCACAGCCATTTTAAAGGCAGAGGGGAAAACACCAGTCTGAAGAGAGCAATTTACAATGTTTAAAATCTTATATTCGAGATGTTTTAAAAAGTGATGTGGGAATTGGATCTAAAAGGCAGGAGGTCAAGTTTTCCTGGGAGAAAACTCTACCAAGCATCTTGGCATCAACCAGGACAAAACAGTCCAGTGTTTCCTCAGCTAAAGGTGAGTTCAAGATTCCATTAAAGCAGTCTTCTGGTCAGATAAAATGTTGGATCTAATAGAATCAACCTTGCACCTGAAGTGGTCTGCAAAACTCTCACAGAGAGAGTTGGATGGCAAGTTTGTGTTTTTATTAAAATCTGTGTTGATTAAGTGATCAGTGGTTGCAAAAAGGACTTTAGGGTTATTGTTATGGGTGGAGATTATGTTGGCAAAATACTCTGTTTTCAATGTCTTGATTGCATTATTGTATATATATAATGCACTCGGCTGCACAATGTCCCACGAAGGATAGGCACTACTCGCTAGTTGCAGTAGGGGGACTAGTGGGCAATGCATCCACATTCCGGTGTTCACACTTCACTTTACCCATATGACTGTTGCTAATCACACCAAACATGTCAGCTCCACTCTGATCGATTCTGGGGCTGAACAAAACTTTATTTCAGAGAGTCTGGCAACCCGATTAAAGATTCTCTGCAGAGACCTACAACAGCCTATCGGTGCAGTCGCCCTGTCTGATCAACAGATGAGTCACATTTCTAAGCAAACTGTGCCCATAGCCATGTTATCCTCTGGGAATCATCAAGAACACATTGAATTCTTTGTCCTCCCTGTCTCCACCTCGCCCATAGTATTAGGCTACCTGTGGCTAAGACTCCACAACCCAACCACTGACTGGGATAAGGGGGCTGTTCGTTCCTGGAGTCCCTTTTGCATGTCTGCCTGTCTCCAGTCGGCCGCCTATTCACCACACATCCCCATTCTCCCTCCCACTGCTGAATCCTGATTTATCCAACATACCCTCCTCTACCATGACCTGGCGCCCATCTTCAGCAAAACCAAAGCGCTGTCCCTCCCTCTTCACCGACTCTATGACTGTGCTATTGAGCTCCAACAGGGTATGCAACTACCTTCCAGCCGCCTGTATAGTCTGTCAGCCCCTGAGAGGGAAGCCATGGACAAATACATTAAAGAATCACTGAGCGCAGGTATTAGTTGCCCTTCATCGTGGGAGCGAGGTTCTTCTTCGTCTACAAAAAGGATGGCACACTCTGCCCATGCATCAACTTCCGGAAGCTCAACAACATTACAATAAGGACAAGTATGCATTGCCTCTCATTAACTCTGCCTTTGATCAGCTTCAGGGTTCCACCATCTACACCAGGGGTGTCCAGTCATGTGCCACGGAGGGGCAAGACCCTGCAGGTTTTCTCTTCTACCCAGTCTCTTCAGCAGGTGTTTTCACTTATCAGCAATCAGTGGGAAGAAGTTCAGTGAAATCTGCTGTTGAAGACACTGTTTGGAGGTATAACCTGCAGGGTCTTGGCCCTCCATGGCACATGACTGGACACCCCTGAGCTACACCAAACTGGGCCTCAGAAACGACTTGGTTCGAATCCGCGAGGGAGATGAGTGGGAGACGGGATTCCATACCCCGACCGGCCATTTCGAATACCTGGTCATGCCCTTTGGCCTCACTTATTTCAATGCTTTATCAGTGATGGCCTGCGGGACTTTCTGGGTAACTTTGTATTTGTGTACCTTGACGACATTCTCATATTCTCTCACTCCCTAGCAGAACACAAGGTCCACATCTGCAGGGTGTTTCAACGACTCTTGGAGAACCAGCTGTACGTCAAGACAGGGTGGGGGCAGTCCTCTTGCAGCGCTTGGTCATTGACAATAAGGTCCACCCTTGTGCATTTTTCTCTCGGTGCCTGTCACCCACCGAGAGAAATTATGATGTTGATGACCTAGAGCTGTTGGCAATCAAGCTAGCCTGGGAAGAATGGCAGCACTGGTGAGAGGAAGCCACTCAACTGTTTCTGGTGTGGACCGATCATAGGAACCTCCAGTACATTAAAACCACCAAGAAGCTGAATCCTCACCAAGCTAGGTGGGCTTTGTTTTTGGGGCAATTCAGCTTCTCCATCATGTGCAGACCTGGGTCCAAGAATGTCAAGCCTGGTGCTCTCTCCCAACAGCTCTCCTCCGATTCTGTATCTTCAGGAACTGACATCATCATCCCAGCCTCCGCCGCCGTGGGAGCCCTCAGTTGGGAGAGCAAGCAAAAAGGGAAAGATGCTCAGACCACCAATCCGGTCCCAGGGTGGGGGTGGGTGGGCATCGGATTGGATGCTTATCCTGGCTGCCGTCAAGGGGGAGGTTATCCACTGGCTGCACACAGCTAAATTCTTCTGTCACCCTGGGGTGCCCTGAACCCTCACCACCCTGAGCTGCATCTTCTGGTGGTTGACCATGGAACGCGACATACAGAAGTACATCAAGGTGTGCCTACAGTGCTCTGCAAACAAGTCCCTTACCACCAACTCCCTCCGCTGGGTTGCTCCATCCCCTCCCTATCCCCAGCCGCCCCTGGGCCAGCATTGCATTGGACTTCGTCACCAGGTTGCCGCCCTCTAATGGCCACACCGTCATCCTGACAATCGTGGATAGGTTCTCCAAGGCTGCACATTTTCTCACTCTACGTAAATTACCATCTGCCTTGGAGACCACCAACCTGCTTGTCAACCATGTCATCAGGCTGCATGGCATACCCAGTGACATCGTTTCTGACCATGGAACCCAGTTTGTATCGCAGGTATGATGGGCATTCTGCAAGTCCATCAGGGCCACGGTCAGTCTTTCCTCCGGCTACCACCCTCAGTCCAATGGACAGTGCAAGCAGGCCAACCAGGAGCTGGAAACCTTCCTTTGGTGCATCATGACTTCTGTCCCCACGTCATGGAGCACTCACCTCCCTTGGGTGGAGTACATCCACAACATTGTCACCTCCACTGCCACCGGGTTTACCCCCCCCCCCCCCCGTCCATCATGGACAAGGAGATTGCCGTGCCCAGTGTCACTGACCGTACGTCCAGGTGTCATCAGTTTTGGAGGGACACCAAGGCAGCGCTGCTCTGCTCCAGGGAGAAGAATATCAAGTAGGCCAACCAGAAGAGGTCTCCTGCTCCTGCCTATTCAGTCGGTGACAGGGTTTGGTTGTCCACCAAGAACTTTCCCCTGAAGAGAGATAGCAAAAAATTGCCCCCCCCCTTTTTTGTTGGTCCCTTTTCCAACACGGCCATTGTCAATCCTGCCTCTGTCCAGCTCAACCTCCCCCCTCCCTCCGCATCAGCCCGTTTTTCCGCATCTCCCAGGTCAAACCGGTGTTTGCCACCTCCCTCTGTCCACCATCCAAACCTCCACCATCACCCAAGATGGTTGATGGAGGCTTGGTTTACACAGTTAATCATATCATCGATGCTCATTGCCAGGGTCGTGGTATTCAATATCTGGTAGATTGGAAGGGTTATAGACCTGAGGAGAGGTCATGGATCCCCAGGTCCTTCATCATGAATGACTCTCTCATTAACACCTTTCACGAGCAACACACTGACAATCCTAAGGAGATGCCAGGAGGTGCCCGTTGAGGGGGGAGTACTGTAATGGTTACTGTGTGTACTCTGCCTCAATCTCTCCCTCTAATTAGGCTCACTCCCTGCAGCCTTGTGCACCACCTGTTGCCAATTAGATAGGTCGCTCTCCCTTCACTCTGTCTGATGACGTTAATCTACACACAGCCTGAACTATGCTCTGAGCTCTACTTCATGTGATTATGTGTTTTTGATCTTTGCTTGTCCTAGATCCTGAGACTGCCTGCTTTATTGGATTTATCTGCCAGCCTGCATCTCTTCAACCATGCTCTGACCTCTGCCTGCCTCTGGATTCTGGAAATAGCCCTGTGGACTGGATTTGGATATTCTTGGATTTGAGCACATCCCTATTCCCCAAAGTAAGTCAACTTACCACCGTATCTTCACTGCTCTTCACTCTCACTCCCCAGCACTGAGGCCTGGCCAGCCTATCCACAACTATCCTCCGGAATCACACCAGCTGCACCTCTACACCTCTCTCCCTGGTGACCTGCTTTCTCAGCATGCAGGTCCTTCACCTGCTACCAGCCACTCTCCCCTGCAGAAGTGTAAACACACAGAAACAAACTTTAGAACCTCATCATACTGTTTACCAGTTACACTGACCTGCCCCTCTGCTCTCTCCTCTTAGGGTTGCCAGCTCCATGGGTTCATCTGTGTTGCACATTACCTTGCACAATTATTGTAATAAATATTATTGTTCACTACAATTATCGTTTCCTCCTGTGTCTGCTTTTGGGTCATATGCAGATTTAATGTTTTTATTTAAATAACCAGTTTTTTTTCACTCGGGTTACACATGACTTAGAATAGAATACACCTTTATTATCACCAGTGTTGGAGGACTCAGGTCTGGCCTCCTTGAGGCCGGTTTTTCCTGGCTTTGGCCTCGGTCTCAGAGGGTAATGACTTGGTCTCGGCCTTGGAATCTATGGCTTCAGTAACTCGGCCGAGGCCAGCTCGAGGCCATGCAATTTCAACATTATTTTTTAATTTTTCTAGATTCAGTTCTCCTTAAATGATTTTCAGATATTACTAGCTGATGAATATAAATCAAAAATAAACCTGATAATTTCAGGAAATGTAACATTTTTCACAATCTTACAATGCAACCACCCTCCCTCTGCCCCACCGAAGATTTGGTATCATCCAGCCTGTTCTTTCCTGGCTCCTCGTGTGTCGATCACTGACTAAACCAGGTTTGATAGTTTCAAAAATGAACGTTACATTCCTCATTATAGCAAAAACATTTATATTTTGTCCAGTTTCTTCAGTAAAGCTCTTATACTGTCAGTGTCTTGTCCCTCCCCTGACAGGTGTGTGTCGGTGTCTTCCTATGCTGCTCCACTGAATTCCGGTGTTCTAACATTTTACCATACTTATCAGAACGGCCATACCCTAGGTTATTATGCATTTGCGGCATGTGCGCACATGCATAGTGACAGGAAATATGCTTCCTCCTATAATTTCAGCATACGATACAGCTGACAGAAACAGCTGACGGAAGGTAAGCAATGTGTATGCATATAACAGAAAAGGGGCGTGGCACTGCACCATGCAGTGCTAACCACTCCACCATATTTCCTGCTCTTAAAAAATTACTCGATAATGCTGCTGGAAGATAAACAATAGCATACTGTGGCCCATTATGTAATGTTTAGTGCCATATTTGCAGTACAACTGATTCTGACAAAGTATGCCATACTGAGAGCTTTATCTGTCGGTTTGCTATAAGGGTATGGTATTCTGAGAAAGTATGGTAAAATGGCAGAACATCAGAGGAGGAGCGGGGTGCTTCAGTGTGTGGTCAGACTTGGTGCCTTCCTTGCATCCCAACTTGTGGGTGTGCTCAGACCATTTTGTAATAGATTTGTAGAAATAATTGACTAGTGATATTCTTGAAGAATCTGTGATGCACTGTGGACTTTTTCACAGATCCACCTGCTCTATGTTCTGATTAGCTCAGCTGCTGCCTGCAGCACACTCACAGAAAGCTAAACTCACGTACTTGTTCGTGTAATGGGACCTGTTGGGGATGGGCTCTGTCAAAACTTAAGTGTAACACTTTCAAGCTACAGGATATTATGAAGATCCAAATCACTGTTTAGCTCTCCTTGCCATGTTTTGCGTTTGATTGCAGTCTGTGCCGTCAGCTGCCCACACAGGCTAAACAGAAAATGACGGAGTGGTAACCTAAGGTATGCTGTTCAGTATGCCAAAATGTCAGAACACCGGCTAATTAGCCTTTGGCCTTGAGGATTATTACAAGCAGTGCTGTGAGTAATGCTCACAAAGTATGTAGACACTTTGGCAATTACCATCTGTAAAACTTCATTTTATTAATATCACACATATACAGTATTTCTTTGTTGAATTTTACTTACACAGCTGCTTGCTTTAGGGTTTATTGACACTCATAGGAATAATTTATGGGGGGGGGGGGGTGTCCCACACCACGGGTCCCCGCCAGCATGAATGCAGGACGTATCAACCATAGGCTGGATAAACTTTCAGCACAGGGCACATATTTTTCCCAGTTTATAAAAGTTTTCACTGGGTCTAAGGTGAGTGTGTGAAAAAAAGGCATTTTGGTTAATGTTTACAGGGTCAAAAATGCGATCGTTTAGGTGGAATAATAATAATAAATAATAATAAATAATAATAATAATCTTGCACCAATAAAAAAAAACCAGACGCTTACGGGCAGCACGGTGGTGCAGTGGTTAGCACTGTTGCCTTACAGCTAGAAGGTTCCTGGTTCGAATCCCCAGGTTGGCAGGGGTTGGAACCTTTCTGTGTGGAGTTTGCATGTTCTCCCTGTGCTGCGTGGGTTTACTCCGGGGGCTCCGGTTTCCTCCCACAATCCAAAGACATGCATGTAAGGTTAATTGGCTGTTCTAAATTGTCCCTAGATATCTCTTTCCTATAGGCCCTTAGAATAGAGGGTTAGTATTAGTGAAAGCGCTTTGAGTGGTCTTTGTGACTAGAAAAGCGCTATATAAGTGCAGGTTAGTTAGTTAGTTAGTTACAATAGAGCGGCGGCGCTCAGTCTTTGCCAGTCAGGCCCTCAAGGTTCAGATCATTATTTGGCCTCAGTATCGCCCCAGTGCAACGATATAACCACACCTCAACCTTCGCATTAAAGTTTTAAAAAACCTTTTAATAACAAAATATTGCTAAAATATAAACTGATGCACTACAGTGGGTCTCAAATATTTGTAAACATGTCCTGTTATGGTACTACATGACTTTATTGACGAATCAGTACACAGAAGAAATTCAACATTACATTGAACTCCATCGTTGAACAATGATATAAACTACAATAATTATAATGATGACTGAACAACTCCCATTCCCCAAAGTGAAGATACACTATTATCTTGAATATAAATGATAAAAGATCAGATAAATAAGTGATCTGACAAACAAATAAACAAGGGATCTGAAACAGTCGCTAATATTGGATGTCCCTCTCATTTTCAATATTTAGGTATTCTGTAATTAATAGTCTCACAATCAAATAAATCTTAGTGCCATTTAGTCCCTTTTACATTTGTCAAAGTATAATGTGATTGCCTACATATAGGCTACACCTCTTTGTATTCCACTTTCAAACACAGCCTACATTTGGGCCTGGAAAGCCTGATTGTGATACCTGTTTCAGACAGGAATACTTGGTTCTACGGGCAATGCAATAGTCTCTATAAATGCAAGAAATCTCTGTCTGTGTGTCTGATGGAAAAATTCTATGTTACACTGAGTTATATGAATTTTTATGAATACGAATTTTTCTTTATAAAGCTTAACGTGTATACCTAGGAAATCCTGTTACTATATTTGGAGTTGTTGAGTAGTGGAAAAAACAGATTGAAGGATGCTGATGTGACTGAATGTTCAGTTCAATCACTGACTGTGCAGCTTATCACTAGTGTTTTCTGCATGGATTCAGCAGATACAATCTTGGTCATGAATGAAATAATCAATAGGCTCAGCAAATCTTATCACACTGAGTCATGAATGAACTTATCAAGAAGAGACCCCACCGCGATGGTCCCTTGGACATACAGTATATTAACTTAGTTAAAACAGAAGACTCGTCAATTAGAAGGAAAATGGCGCTCCACTAATTTAGATGAAATCTATTTAGCATGGAGAAATCATCTTTTAATTTATAAAAAATCTCTTAGAAAAGCTAGAACGAGTTATTATTCTGCATTAATAGAAGAGAACAAGAATAATCCCAGGTTTCTTTTCAGCACTGTAGCCAGGTTGACAAAGAGTCAGGACTCTGTCAATCCTAGCATTCCCTTAGAGCTTACTAGTCAGGACTTTATGAACTTTTTCAATAATAAAATTTCATCCATCAGAGATAAAATCAATCAGATTCTTCCCACAGTTAACTTAAATACTGTAACTACTACAACTCCTTCAATTGATGTCTGTCTTGATGAGTTTACTCCAATTGACCTTTGTGAGTTAGACAAAATAGTATCCTCATCCAAACCTTCAACTTGTCTTTTAGACCCTATTCCTACCAGGTTATTTAAAGAAGTCTTCCCACTTATTGGTAACTTTTTTCTTCATATAATCAATTCTTCATTAACTTTAGGCCATGTACCGCAGGCTTTTAAAACGGCTGTAATTAAACCCTTACTCAAAAAGCCAACGCTAGATCCAGGAGCTTTAGCTAACTATAGACCAATCTCTAATCTCCCTTTCATTTCAAAAATCTTAGAAAGAGTTGTTGCTACGCAATTATTTGACCACCTGCAGGGAAATGGTTTATTTGAAGAGTTTCAATCTGGGTTTAGAATCCATCATAGTACTGAAACAGCCTTAGTGAAGGTCACTAACGACCTCCTCATCACATCTGATAATGGACTGGTTTCTGTACTTGTCCTTTTAGACCTTAGTACAGCTTTTGATGCTATCGATCATAATATTCTACTTGATAGATTAGAACACTATGTTGGACTTAATGAAACTTCGTTGCAGTGGTTTAGATCTTATTTATCTGATAGGTTCCAGTTTGTTCATGTAAATAATGAGTTTTCTTTCAACTCAAAGCTTAGTCATGGAGTTCCACAGGGATCTGTGCTAGGCCCTACTCTTTTTAGTTTATATATGCTTCTGTTAGGCAACATTATTAGAAAGCACTGTATACATTTTCATTGTTATGCAGACGACACACAGTTATACCTGTCAATGAAGCCAGATGATAGTAATCAATTAGCCAAGTTAGAAGCCTGTCTTAAGGAAATCGAAGCTTGGATGACTTGTAATTTCCAGCTATTAAATTCAGATAAGACTGAAGTCATTCTTGTTGGTCCAAAAAACCTTAGAAATACCTTTCCAAATCAAACTTTCAGTTTGGATGCGGTTACTCTTTCTCTTAAAGGCCAAATGTCACGTAACAGGGTACTTTAAATGTCTTGAAACTAGATATAAAAGGGAATCGATCCGTTCGGGTCTTGGTGCATATGCTTCAGTTACGCCGGAATATTCGTTAATTTAAAACTGCCGCGCTTGGCCTGACGTTCCTACTCACGGCCCCCGGAATCGCCTGGGGAAGAAGGCGGAAGTGACGAAATTGATTGTACCTTAGTTTGATGCTTGGGGTATCCTGATTGATTGTTTATATGGAGACTGGAAGATTGAAGTGAGCAACAAGAAAGAAAAAATTGGATATTTCACCCATACCTTAAAACCGGGCTATAAGGGACAGCTGGGTAATAAGGGACACTTTTCTGGGAAATGTTTTCATACCTGTCAAGTGATACGTTTTCGCCGTATTTTAATACTGTAAAACGCGGCTATAAGGGACGGCGGGGTAATAAGGGACACTTTTCTGGGAAATGTTTTAAATGTAATTCGTGTTGTTATTGTCAAATATTTTAAGGATTCATGGATATTTGACAATAACAACACAACTCAGCGTCCGGCTCAAAATAAAAAAAGCAGAATTCTGGATTTTGAAGGCGATGCCTTTCTGTTCTGCAGCCGCAGCACAGCTGAAAGTGTTAGGCCATCAGCCTAATGACTTCTAACAGTGGTGAGAATAGCTCCCGCTGATCGATCTGCATGGGGCGGCCATCAGCCTAATGATTGAGTCCACACTTCTCAATGTAGTGAGAATAGCTCCTGCTGAGCGATCTGCACGGGGGGGGGGCGGCCATCAGCCTAATGACTGAGTCCACACTTCTCAATGTAGTGAGAATAGCTCCCGCTGAGCGATCTGCACGGGGCGGCCATCAGCCTAATGATTGAGTCCACACTTCTCAATGTAGTTAGAATAGCTCCCGCTGAGCCATCTGCCAGCACCCTAGCTGTGGGAGTCTCACACACACAACGTGTTCCTCAACACACTCAATAATTTTTTTTCACGTATATTTTTCTTTTGGGCGTACAGAAATGGCAATACGCCCGTATTTGCTAAAATTGCATTTTCCCCGTATTAAAATACGGCGAAAACGTCTCTCTTGACATGTATGCGCCTCCATTCTCATATTGATCTGGTAAATTTCTTGACAGCAGCGGCTCTCCTCCACTGTAATAATAATGGCTTCTGAAAAATCAATATTTATGGGGCGCCCTCGACAGACCCCCTTCGGCTTCCCAATTCTGGAGGCGATTAATGTCCAATTCAATGACATTTTCCACTGGTTCTGCTCTCTGGTCATCGTCGGAACTGTTGTCATCAGACAAAGCATCTGATTCCGTCTCGGACGGCTCGAACCTGTAAGGTTCTATGCCTCTGTCACTGTCTGAACCACTGACAAAAAAAAGACAAAAAAAAAAGACAAAACTAAACTAATTTGTTCACAATCGCTGTCACTTTCCGTCATGATTGTCCAATGTTGATAAGTGTGAATGTGGATAGGCAGGGCAGCCAGGGTGAAATTTGTGACGTCAAAAACATGGGCGTGGTCTGGATTGGCTGTCACAAGCCAGCGAGCAAGGCGGGGACTTCGCCTGGTGTATTTTGTGCAATTATGTAAATACGGGTGGGTGATATCGTCTCCGGTATGAATATTTGGTTTAAGCTATGTGTATTTTATCAAAATTCGTTGTCATTTAGAAAAAAAAATTACGTGACATTTGGCCTTTAATAGCTCTGTGAGGAACCTTGGAATTATTTTTGATCAAGATCTGTCCTTCAATTCACATATTAAATTTGTTTCTAAGACTGCCTTCTATCATTTGCGTAATATTGCCAAGATTAGGAGCATCTTGTCTCAGAGTGATGCTGAGAAACTGATCCACTCTTTTGTTAGCTCGAGATTAGATTATTGTAATTCTTTATTATCAGGCTGTCCTAAAACATCTTTAAAAAGTCTTCAGCTGATCCAAAATGCTGCAGCAAGAGTTTTAACAGGTACTAGAAAGAGAGATCATATCTCTCCGGTTCTGGCCTCCCTTCATTGGCTTCCCATAGAGTTTAGAATTAAGTTTAAAATCCTTCTTCTTACTTACAAAGCTCTAAACAATCAGGCTCCTTTTTATTTAAAAGGTCTGATACTACCGTATTATCCTAACAGAGCACTATGCTCCCAAAATGCAGGATTACTTGTAATACCTAGAATCTCCAAAAGTACAATGGGAGGCAGAGCCTTCAGTTATCAAGCTCCTCTCCAGTGGAACCAGCTGCCAATCTGGATTCGGGAGTCATACTCGATCTCTGTTTTTAAGAATAGGGCTAAAACCTACCTTTTTGATATAGCCTACAATTAGGGAGGGATCATGTGTTTCTGAACCCTCCCTTAGTTATGCTGCTAATAAGTTTAGTCAGCCAGTGGACCTCCAATAATGCACTGGGCCTCACTCCTTTCTTCACTCTCAATGAAATATTTATTTTTTTTGCTGGTCATTAACATCTGTTTGTTCTCTCTCATAGATTGAGTCCCCATCGTGCTGTTTGCTCTCTACATGTCTGTTCTTTTCTTCTTCTCTGTCCCTTCACCCCCCAGCCAGTCGCAGAAGATGACTGCCCCTCCCTGAGCCTGGTTCTGCTGGAGGTTTCTTCCTGTTAAAAGGGAGTTTTTCCTCTCCACCGTCGCCAAGTGCTTGCTCACAGGAGATCGCCTGATTGCTGGGGTCTTTCTGCAACTGTGGGGGTTTCCCCTACAGTTGATAGTGCTATGAGATGACTGTTGTTGTAAAATGGTGCTATATAAATAAAGTTGAATTGAATTGAATTGAATTAAAAATATGAGGCAAAAATATGGTGATTAAAGTGTCTGGCTGGTGCCTATCTAATCTGAAATGGGTTCTCCAGATGGAGGATCATTTAGTTTCCATCAATTACATTATCTGAAAGAAAAGTTAATGAGAAAAAGCAGAAAATAAGAATGTCTGATGAATATCAGAGAGCTCTTTCCATCAAAATAAATTATGACATCATGTACATGAAAAGCAAATTAGTTTCACAGGACATTGTGTGAGGATGTGTTTGTATGAAAATGTGTGAGAACGTGGACACAAGAAGTTATAAAAGTGAAAACAAAAGCCTATTTGCTAACTATAGAGTTGATATTTATTTTACCAACAGCATCTGGTTCCCTTATTCCAAAAGGGATTAATTTTTTTCCTCAAAATTCTACACACAATACCCCATAATGACAACATGAAAAACGTTTTGTTGAGATTTTTGCAAATTTATTAAAAATATAAAACTAAGAAATCACATGTACATAAGTGTTCACAGCCTTTGCTCAATACATACTTTGGTGATGCACCTTTGGCAGCAATTACACCCTCAAGTTTCTTTGAATATGATGCCACAAGCTTGGCACTCCTATCTTTGGGCAGTTTCGCCCATTTCTCTTTGCAGCACCTCTCAAGCTCCATCAGGTTGGATGGGAAGCGTCGGTGCACAGCCATTTTCAGATTTCTCTAGAGATGTTCAATTGGGTTCAAGTCTTGACTCTGGCTGGGCCACTCAACGACATTCACAGAATTGTCTTGAAGCCACTCCTTTGACATCTTGGCTGTGTGCTTAGCGTTGTTGTCCTGCTGAAAGATGAACCATCGCCCCAGTCTGAGGTCAAGGGCACTCCAGAGCAAGTTGTCATCCAGGATGTTTCTGTACGTTGCTGCATTCATCTTTTACTCTATCTCGACTAGTCTCCCAGTTCCTGCTGCTGAAAAACATCCCCACAGCATGATGCTTCCACCACCATTGGCATGGTTATGAGCAGTGCCTGGTTTCCTCCAACATGATGCCTGGCATTCATGCCATAGAGTTCAATCTTTGTCTCATCAGACCAGAGAATTTTGTTTCTCATAGTTTGAGACTCCTTAAGGTGCCTTTTGACAAACTCCAGGCAGGCTGCCTGTCTTTTATTAAGGAGAGGCTTCTGTCTGGCCACTCTACCATACAGGCCTGATTAATGGCTTACTGCACAGATGGTTGTCATTCTGGAAGGTTCTCCTCTCTCCACAGAGGAACACTGGAGCTCTGACAGAGTGACCATTGGGTTCTTGGTCACCTCCATGACTAAGGCACTTCTCCCCTGATCACTCAGTTTAGATGGTCGGCTAGCTCTAGGAAGAGTCCTGGTGGTTCCAAACTTTTTCCATTTACGGATGATGGAGTGCCACTGTTCTCATTGGAACCTTCAAAGCAGCAGAAATTTTTCTGTACCCTTCCCCAGATTTGTGCCTCAAGACAATCCTGTCTCAGAGCTCTACAGACAATTCCTTTGACTTCATGCTTGGTTTGTGTTCTGACATGCACTGTCAATTGTGGGACCTTATACAGTATAGACAGGTGTGTGCCTTTCCAAATCATGTCCAATCAACTGAATTTACCACAGGTGGACTCCAATTAAGCTGTAGAAACATCTCAAGGATGATCAGTGGAAACAGAATGCACCTAAGCTCAATTTTGAGCTTCATGGCAAAGGCTGTGAATACTTATGCACGTGTGATTTCTTAGTTAAATTTTTTTTTCACATTGTCATTATGAGGTATTGTGTGTGAATTTTGAGGGGAAAAATAAACTTAATCCCTTTTGGAATAAGGCTGTAACATAACAAAATGTGGAAAAAGTGAAGCGCTGTGAATACTTTCCGGATGCACTGTAGATGAATGAAAGAATAGATGCATTTCATTTGCCTAAACTTTTTAAAATATCTCACTAAGGAAAATACAGCTCTCTAAATTTTATCCATATGCATAATGTGTTCAAATGAGTTCAAAAGCACTACAATGCCGCATCACTGATTAATTTGGAATTTCATTATTGAGCTTAAAATCCCATTTCTAGATTTCCGTCCCATTTTATTTAACCACGAGACAGTATTACACAAATTAGGCAGTGATCAAACACTGAGATATTGATGGATTATTATCATCACTGTATAGTCATTTAGCTCCTAGTATAACAAGATTCATCACCTTAAAACCTTTGGAGTTTGTTGGTGTTTAAGGGTCCATTTACAATAAAGGGAGCACTAAAAATAAAAATCTTGTAAATCAGAGATATTTTTTTCTTGTAAATTTGCATACATTTTGTATAGAAAAGCAGTATTTCCCCCATGTTGTTTTCCCCCTAAATTAAAAGTTTCTCATAAAAATGTAGCATTTTTCCTCAAATTTGCAATTTTTGTCATGGAAAATAAACCTTTTTCCTTACATATTTGCAAAATCATTTACATTTGTGATTTTTTTTGACTATCATCAAGTTGCTTCTTCTTGTGAATTTATACTATTTTCTCTTAAATTTGCATGTTTTTTTCTGGTAAATTTGCTATGCACCTTTTTTTTTGGGGGGGGGGGGCAAATACCTGAATCCTAAATTTGAAAACTGAATGTCACTGTAAAAAACTTAAATGTCTAAATAAGGAATCCAGAGTAAGTTTTTAATACCAGGATGATGTAGTCACAAATCTACTCACAGATTTACTGTTTGGTGTGCTGTTTCATGAAACACACTAAGGTGTGTGCTGTGCTCATAATGCCTCTGCAGGCAGGATAACTGTTGCTTTTGTCATAATCTAGCTGACTAAATCACAGTAGTGTCCTTAGTTCATCTGCTTGGTAAGAAATAATCACATGGTGGCAAGTGGCGACATCATAAATGAATGAAAAAACATTAGTCCAGCCAGAATAAATGTGTCAATCACCACAACTGATTAATAACAAAATAAAATGAGTTAAGAATAATGGTGATTAAGCCTCATTCAGTGGCTAGATTAACCTCAGTTAATACTGATGGCACTGTTAAGATGCTATTAAGAGACAAGAAGAGGTAAAGAATATCTTACATTTTTCCAAGTTTTTGGCATAGGAAAATCTAGCATGAATTATATCCTCCAAAACTGTCCATGAAGTACCTCCTTTAAACCATTTTAACATTAACTGAACTTTTTTATATCAGGAGCAAGAATGTGACAGCAGCAGGGTGAACCAAGAAAGAGAGGAGAGAGGAGGTAAAGGTAACCAGAGAATCAGCACAGGTGTCCAGAGGGAGAGAGAGACAGCACTGATGGCTAGAGCGAGAGAGAGAGAGGAGGCACACATGACCAGGTAACTAGTCAAAACTTGATTTCTGCCAGTACTGAAATACTTAACACATAATAGGTATTAAGTAGGCCTGCTGCCTCATAGTGGCATAGACTTTTACAAGGCTGAATATAGATTTTGTAAATCAGGAAAATAATTTTTACAACTGTTACTAATATAGAAATGCCAAAATAAAGAGGTAAATTAGCCATGTCTTTTTAGTAAAGTTAACCATTTTGCCCTCTTCCTCAACACTAGGATACATATACGGTCATTTTTTTTTTTTTTTTTGCTTAAAAGTCCTTTTCCTTTAAAAATGAAAAAGAGGACCTTGGAGATAACTGCCTGTACTGATAACCTGACAGTCCTATAATAAAAAGATAAAAAAATATCCTTATACGAGCAGAGATCTCAACCCCCCCAATGTTTGAAACAAAGTTACACCCTTTCAGACACTTGAGTGTTAAATATCTAACTTTTTTAACTATCTTTTTTGACTTCAGTGCATTTTCTCAGCTACCCTAGCCAGCCCTGGTAGCCCCACTGTTTTAACCCGCTCATGGAGCTCAAAGTCCCAGAGGGAAATTCAAAGACATTCACCTGGAAAAGGCAGCCACAGTCCCTTCACACCAGGCCACTCTGGAGGCTCCAATTAACCTAATCTGCATGTTTTGGGAATGTGGGATAAACACACACAAGCATGGGGAGAATATGCAAACTCCACACAGATAGGCCCTTCTTCTACACCATCATGCTGCCCATTACTTGTAATTTAAGAAATTGTCACTGCCCAGAACAAACCTCATATACCCAAAACATACATTTTTCAGGAAATGAAAAAACTCTACAAGTTTTTTGCAAATTTATTAAAAATAAAAGAAATCACATGTACATAAGTATTCACAGCCTTTGACATGAAGCTCAAAATTGAACTCAGGTACATCCTGTTTCCACTGATCATCCTTGAGATGTTTCTACAGCTTAATTGGAGTTCACCTGTGGTAAATTCAGTGGATTGGACATAATTTGGAAAGGCACACACTTGTCTATATAATTTAGTTTATTTGTCTGGGATCATGTAGAGAAAAAAAAAAAAAACATTAAACACAGGGTCAAGATGTCATAACCCGAGCGCTATTTTGTCCGCGCTCGGGCTACACATCATTCCTGTCAGGCTTTGACAGCGGTGTTGTCATTCTGGCTCCCCGGGCTCTGATTGGTCAAACGCTCGGGAGTTCCCTGCTGTCAGAGTCTGAGCGGCTGCGCTGCATTTGCGGTCGTTAGCAGCCGGCTTTAAATGCCGGCGCCAGCGGCTGCATCTTGCGGCTGTCTCGTCAACATTCTCCTAGTGTTCATCCACGATTCTCCTCTAATGTAAGTGTGTTTATTGTCAAAGTTATCGCTCGTATTCCTTGCCCTTTTCCTTTGTCTGACGGTGAGCGTGCGCTCCTCGTCTCAGCCGTCATTGATCGTTGTTATGTTAACACTAGAAGACCCAGAGAGGGGCCATTTGGCCTTTTTGGCTAGAAAACCCATAGGGGGACCATCAAGTGGCCACAAGAGGGCTAATGTCTGGGTCTTCTAGTTTAATGGATAATCTTGCTGCTCAGCCCACGCAGCTAGTTATCTTGTCCTACCCTTGCCATGAACTGTGAATAAACCTCTGTGCAACTTTACTGGTCTGTGGCGTCTTATGCTGGCTCGTGAGGGCCAGTCTTGACACAAGATGCTTTGTACCAGATTATAGCATTTTCACTAATTTCCATCTGTAGTCATTGAGGCAGGCAGGAATATATTAAAAGAAAAACAGCACATACGGAAAGCAATTCAGGTCGGATTTCAGAATCTGGTGTCCCTGAAACAAGCAGGGAGTAAGTTTAAAAAGTAAAAAGATAAGAGAAACAGCACACATAAAAACAATTTCAGAGTACAATTTCAAATCCCATTTAAGGGAGTGAGTCAATGCTGGCAGGCTTGATTACTTAAATCCATTTTTTAGTCTCTACGGAAAAGTCTCTGTAATTTGCTCTGGTCTTCAAAGCAGTGGGGAGTTTGTTTCATTCCATTATAGCTTTGTATGAGAAGGCTGATTGTCCAAAAGCAGTTTTACGTAGGGAGACGCAACAATGCCACCTAGAGGAAGTCCTTGTTATTCTGGTATTTTGTTCAGAAGTTAGGTACACAAAAGTCTTAAGAGGTGGGGGTGCAGAACCATGGATAATTTTAAAAATCAACTGTATATTTGCATACATGATCATATTTGTAATTCTGTAATTTCCCAGTTTGGGATCAATAAAGTACATCTATCTATCTATGTTACGTGTGGCCCTCACGAGCCACACAATGAGAGCCGAGGGCGAGCCAGTGAGTTTGCGATGTTTATTTGTGATAGGGAACAGGGAATAAGGAACACGGCCTCGTGGGGCCAAAAAGCACAAATACTCATACAGGGGTACACTTACAAATAATGCAGAACGACGAGCAGAGGACTGGCGCCAGGCGTAGGGGTTCCAGCCTTCGATGTGCTAAGTCACAGCCCCGAATGATTGGAGCTGCTCCTTTTTATACCCATTAGCAGCGCCTCAGCTGATGAGGGTTAATTGGGCTCCAGCCGTCCCGTATAACTGACAGCTGGGAGCCCGCTGAGACGCTGTCACAGAAAGAACCGGACTGAGGGGGAATATGGTCTGAGCGCCGGATGACACGGTGTCTCATCCCATGACACAGCGCCCCCCTCACGGTCGGACTACGAACGACCCGTAACACCCAAGACCACCCCCCCCCCCACCTAGGGTGGGCAGATGGGGCGTAGGTCAGGAGGGAGAGAGTCAAAGAAAGGAAAAAAGAAAAAAATCGACAATAAACCAATACAGAGTACCAGGGAAAAACCCAAACACAATACTCCATAAAAATAAAACATGAAAGAAAGAGAAGGAAAAAAAAAAAAAAAAAACAGAGAAAGGGGGAGAAAAAAACCCCAAAAAACAATCGATAACAAACCAATACAGAGTACAAGGGAAAAACCCAAACACAATACTCCATAAGATACAACATGAGAGAAAAACCCATTCAGGCAGAGGATAAATGCGGAAATAACAGCCCAACACACAGGGAAGAACCCCCCCCCCCCCCCCACAATACTCCATAAACCATGTACAGGTCAAACAAAGAAAATCAACCCCGGAGCCCCAAAATGAAAGGAAAACTCCCAAGGGCGAAAACTAACTATACAGCCATCCCTCACACAGGAGGGGAAACCCCCCCCCCCCCCCAAAAAAAAATCATCACGCTAAACGCGGAATAATAACAGTTTAGCTGTACCCACCCAAACATAAGCACAGCAAAAGACATTCAGTTCGGGAGGTCTCCCCGCACCCAGCGTCCATACCGCTAACAGGGGTGAAGGGAAAAGTTCCGGCGGCCTACCCGAACCCCAGGCCAGAAAACACAGTTCCTCGGGAGGCCGAACCAGATCGCCGGACAGAAAGTCTAGCGGGTCGGGAGGCCGCACAAGCGAGCCGAATGGGCATGCAGACCCTCCGGCGGCCGACCCGCATCGCTTAACCACCAGGCCCGTAGGGGGGAGGGAGAGGTCCAAATGGGCCCTAGTAGAAGAGGCTTGGGGAAGAGCTGATGACGAGGTGGTCCAACGTCAGACGGCAGGGGATCTGCAGCTCACTCACCGGACCTGGACACCGCTGGTGCAGAACCCACGTCGGACCCCGATTGGGTCTCTGTCGAACCCACGTCGGACCCCGATTGGGTCTCTGACGAACCCATGTCGGACCCCGATTGGGTCTCCGTCGGACCCCAATTGGGCCGGCGCCGCACCAGAACCGACCTCCGATGTTGAACCTGGACCCTCTGGCACCACGAGTGATGGCAGCTCCTCGCCGGCAACCCTGGGAGAAGGCTCAGGAGAGAAAACAGAACCGGGATCAGGATCACCGGCAGCGCCAGAACCTGGCGAGATAAGCTCAGACGCAGCGGACAGCTGCACCCGGCTCATCTCCCCTAGAGACAGGCTAAAGTACTCTAAAGTTAGGAGAAGAAAGATAAGAGAGCACTTGCCTGATCGCGGGTTCTGACGTCGTCCAGGACTGCGAAGATCCGGGATCCAGCATCAGGAGGTCGTCGTCAGGCTCCCACTCAGCTGCGTCGGGCTCCGCAACTGGCATGATGGACAACGCAGCTTGTGAGTCCTCCGGCACCGGTGCCCACACCGACAGCCCACACGGCGTGGTGGCAGGAGAACCTCATCCCGCTGGACCGGACCGCTCCTCCGTGGAGACCCGGGGACGCTTGGTCGTCGGCGCAGGCTCCACGTAGCAATCCGCCTTCCTCCTCCGTCCACGGCGTAGCTGCGGAACCGGAACCAGGCTGTCCAGAACCGCAGGCCCCCTCCTCATCCCAAGACGTTGGCCTGGCGCCGGGGACCGCTCAGCGGAGGGAGACACAGAGGATGCAGGATTAATGATTACAGCTACAGCAGGTGGTGGGAGTTCGGGGAGCTCCGAACCCCGAACTCCACCTTCAGGAGTTTGACAGAGCAAATCACAAGGTGAATGTGAAAAAACTGGGACTTGCCTGTCTCCTGGAGGCTGGATGGTGCCTGCTGTAGTGGACGTTGCTCCTCCCTTTCCCCGCCGGGCGGTAACAGAGGACCCCCTGGGAGGACGTCGGGGAGCCGCTCGTGTAGATTCCGGGATGGAGCTCGCCAGGTCAGGATTCTGGATGCACACAGCAGCCGGGGAGCGCGTCGAGGAGGAGGGGGCGACAGCCGAGATGAGCCGGGCCCGAAGTGCTGGCGTAACAGCGGAGGGAGATGGCTTGGGAGACAAGGCTACGGGATCTCCTCTCAGAAGAGGCGCAGGAGTGACAGCTGCGGGGGAGAATGAGACCTTGCGGCGACCCGGAACTGGATCCGGACGGGGTTCATGCTGAAGAGGCTTAGCAGTGTGACGACGGCTACTCCCAGGGAGCGAAGCGAAGGAGAGACCTGGGAATCGCCGCTCCTGAGCAGAGACCGAGGCAAGGAGGGCGTCGAACTCGGGGTAGTCTCGCAGCCCTGGACTCCTCTCCACCAGTCTAACTGCCGCCGCCACATGCTTCATGGTGGAGGACGGGTGCACAGCGGAGCGAGCAGCAGCCACTCGGTCCCGGACCTTAATTGCAGTCAACTGCAGATCCTCCGGGGGAATCCCGAGTGACATCGCGCTGGATGGGGAAAGCCCTCTGGATGGCGCGAACTCCCAGGCCGGAGCGGAGGCAGGAGCGGGATCTCGAAGCGAAGGGTGACGTCTCCTCCTCTTCGGCCTCCTGCCGGGATTTCCCTCCAACCCACGGAGTATTTCCCGCTGTGCGGCTATGTCCAATCTCCTCACGCTCACCTCAGGATGACAGGCGAAACGGGGAAAATAATCGAGTACCTCCTCAGCCTGGTCTAAGTACTGGTACACGTCGCTACTGAAGTTGAGGAGGGAAGCGGTGTTGAGGATGTCATCCACGCACTCAAGGGCATCTGCGAGGACATCACTCGAGCCCTGAGTGCGGGACCTCCGTGACGGCATGCTTCCGCGACAGTACCTAGACAGGTAAGGGCCACAGTCCAAAGCAGCAAACTCACGATCGCCGGCAACTCGTCTGGCTGTGACTTACTGTTACGTGTGGCCCTCGCGAGCCACACAATGAGAGCCGAGGGCGAGCCAGTGAGTTTGCGATGTTTATTTGTGATAGCGAACAGGGAATAAGGAACACGGCCTCGTGGGGCCAAAAAGCACAAATACTCATACAGGGGTACACTTACAAATAATGCAGAATGACGAGCAGAGGACTGGCGCCAGGCGTAGGGGTTCCAGCCTTCAATGTGCTAAGTCACAGCCCCGAATGATTGGAGCTTCTCCTTTTTATACCCATTAGCAGCGCCTCAGCTGATGAGGGTTAATTGGGCTCCAGCCGTCCCGTAACTGACAGCTGGGAGCCCGCTGAGACGCTGTCACAGAAAGAACCAGACTGAGGGAGAATATGGTCTGAGCGCCGGATGACACGGCGTTTCATCCCAGGACTATCTATCTATCTATCTATTTTCAAAGACTAACATCTTATGTTTGGCAAGTATACCACAATGGTGATATTGTCATGTCTTCTTATCCAGAAATTTGATGCATTGTTTAAACAGGGATTCCAAGGGTTTCAGAGTCATACCACTGGCTTGTGACCAGCATGAGATGCAATAGGAGAAATGTGTCAGAATCATGGCATTCAGAAAGGTTTCTGATCCTTTTAGAATAAGTGAGTTTCTGATGCATCGAACGTTTACAAGGTTATATTTCAGAGTGTGGCTCCTCCATTTTATGTGCTTTTTAAAGCTGAGCTTGGGATTTAATGTGACGCCCAAATACTTATACTCTGTTACATTTACTATATTTGCTCCATTTACAGTTATTCTCGGACAGCGCATATGATTTTGTTTGCTGGTAAAATACATGGTAGCTGTTTTCCCTATGTTCTTAGTGAGGCATGATTGATTAAGCCATTTTGACACTCTCCAGTGCTATCATTAACTTGTCAGCCACTTGTTTTGCATCCTTCCCATGTGTGTAGATGACTGTGTCATCTGCATACATTTGAATTTTTATGTCATTTTCACATACTGATGGAAAATCATTAATATACAAAGTAAACAGCAGTGGGCCTAAAATTGAACCTTGTGGTACTCCCATGGTGCATACCTTTGATTGGGATATAGTATTGTTTATGCACACATACTGGGAGTGACCAGATAGATATAATTTTAACCATCTAAGGGTATTCATGGACAGTTTATATCCTGATAGTGTGGTGATGTGAAAATGACGAGGCAGAGTTCTCTCTCAAGTCAGCTTTATTCACAACACCATCATCTCAAAGCAGAGAAAGAGATCCACACAGTAAACTCTCGTCCTTAAATATCAGGACTCTTACACTTCACAGGTCACATGTCTCACAAACCACCTTGCATTATAAAGAAAGTCACAATGCATTTTCTCTCCATGATATCACTTCCACTGTCTCCAATGCATCCCCTCTTTAATCCTTTAATTAAACCCACCACAGTCTCAAGCCTTGCATACCAAAGCTAAGATTCTTGTAGCTTCCTGAAATCACTAAGGGAGCTGCCCTGCCTTTGTTCTGACCTAAAATGTGAGTCACAAAACAGGTCCAATATGTGTGTCCACCACACAAAGCCCCCCCCAGCATTTTAGAATAAACAGAACAACAAGAGAATAACCACATGCATGCCGTGATAATATCAATACACATTAGTCCACATGCCGTATAGGCTTCAGCCTCCTGCCGTATCTGCTGTAGCTGGGATTCAACGTCTCTGCGGCACTGTCCTGTGGGTTTGCCGTCTGGGGGTGGAAACCTTTTGTCAGCACCTGTGGGTGTTCTGGGGAAACATTACTCTGCGAAGCCCCCCGCGGTGGTCTACCTTGCTGCGGGGCCCTCGCCAACAGCACCTGCTCATCTGCCACCACAAAAGCGGGTTTGAGTCTGTTTATGCCAATTTTCTATTTCCTACCCCCCAAATCTAGCAAAAACTGCTTGTCTCCTGTTTCTAACACTCTGAATGGTCCGTCATAAGGTGGTCGCAGCGGGGTTCGATGCGCATTGTGTCTAACAAAAACAAACTCCGCGTTCTTCAAAGTTTTAGGCACAAAAACGCGTGGAAAACTGTGGTGCGCGGGGCCGGGCAGCGTGCTTGATTCCATGTTGCTCTGCAACAGCTGAGACGGGGAGGCGTGTGGCGCAGGGTTATCTGGGAGAAACTCCCCAGGCAGCCGGAGTGGCTGCGCAAACACGAGCTCTGCTGGGGAGGCTTCTAAGTCCTCTTTAGGCGCAGAACGCAACCCCAATAACACCCACGGTAACATGTCAACCCAATTTGCATCCGTCAGTGACACCCTGAGAGCCGCTTTCAATGACCTATGAAAACGTTCGCATAACCTGTTAGCCTGCGGATTGTACGCAGTTGTGCGGTGAATTGTGACACCTAGGCTGCGGGCCATTGTCGACCAAAGCTCGGACACAAATTGAGGGCCTCTGTCGGATGTAATGTCCGACAGAATGCCGAAACGCGCCACCCAAGCTGTTAAAAACGCGCGCGCCACCTCCTTGGCTGTGGTTGATGCCAGCGGGACCACTTCAGGCCAGCGCGTGGTGTGGTCCACCATTGTCAGAAGGTGTGTGCACCCTTGTGACAGCGGGAGGGGGCCCACGAGGTCCACATGAACGTGATTAAACCTCTTGGCCGGAATGTGAAACGGCTCCAAAGGAGCCCTCGTGTGCCTGTGTACTTTGGCTCGTTGACACGCCGTGCAGGCTGCTGCCCACTCCTTAACTTGTTTGCGGAGGCTCGGCCATACAAATTTCTCTCCTACCATTTTGACCGACACGCGCAGTCCAGGGTGCGCCAAGGAATGAACCGAGTCAAAAACGCGGCGGCGCCACGCGGCCGGTACTACTGGACGCGGCCGTCCCGTGGAGACATCGCAGATTAGGGGGGGGCATACCGTCTTGCAGCACCCTGCTCTCCAGCCTTAACCCTGTTGGTCCAGACTGAAGCGCGCGCACATCTGTGTCACCAACCTGCTCCGTGGCCATGGCTGCATAATCTACCCTTACGCTGACTGGGGCCGCCACGGCGCGTGCGAGGCAATCTGCCACTACATTGAGTTTGCCCGCCACATGCTGAATATCAGTGGTAAACTCTGATATCGCGGCCAGCTGTCTCTGCTGCCGGCCTGACCACGGTTCAGAAACCTTGGCCATCGCGAATGTTAGCGGTTTGTGGTCAACAAATGCAGTGAAAGAGCGTCCTTCTAGCCAGAACTGAAAGTGGCGGATGGCCAAATGGAGAGCCAGCAGCTCCCTGTCGAACACGCTGTATTTACGCTCGCTATCGCGCAAGGTCCTGCTGAAAAATGCGAGGGGCTGCCAAACCCCGGCTACATGTTGTTCCACGACCGCCCCTATGGCCACCTCTGATGCGTCAGTGGTGAGCGCTATGCGGGCTGTTGGGTCTGGGTGTGCCAACAACGCAGCCTTTGCCAAGGCTGCTTTCACCTCCGAGAACGCTTGGTCCCGCTCCGGGGGCCACTCGATCTTATCCGCGGGTTTCTTTTTTTTGAGCGCGGTGTACAGCGGCTGCATGAGTTGCGCCGCGCGGGGGAGAAAACGGTTATAAAAATTCACCATTCCCAAAAACTCCTGCAACGCCCTGACCATCTGCGGCCGGGGAAAATCTGCTACCGCGCGCACTTTGTCAGGAAGCGGAACTGCTCCTTCGGGGGAGACGTGGTGTCCCAAAAAATCAATCTGCGCCACCCCGAACTGACACTTCGCCGGGTTGATTATTAACCTGTGATCTCCCAACCTTCGGAAAACTGTGGCCAGGTGTTTTTCGTGTTCGTCATCGGACGCGCTGGCTACTAAAATATCGTCCAAGTAAACGAACATGAAAGGGAGATCGCGAAGCACCGTGTCCATCATGCGTTGGAACGTCTGAGCAGCCCCTTTAAGTCCGAATGGCATGCGTAAAAACTCGAATACGCCAAACGGAGTTATTACCGCTGTTTTGGGTATGTCCTCAGTGCGCACTGGGACTTGGTGGTAACCGCGGACCAAGTCTATTTTAGAAAAAACGTGTGCCCCCGCCAAATGAACGGAAAAATCTTGGATATGTGGGATTGGGTAGCGGTCGTGCGCTGTAGCGTTGTTTAACCGGCGGAAATCCCTGCAAGGTCGCCATGCTCCGTCAGCTTTTGGGACCATGTGTAGCGGGGAAGCCCAAGGACTGTTTGAACGTCGGATAATGCCCAACCTCTCCAGGTTGGCAAACTCCTCGCGCGCTATGGCCAGTTTAACTGTGTCCAAGCGCCGAGCTTTTGCAAAAACGGGCGGTCCGGTAGTGGTAATAAAATGCTCCACCCCGTGTTTAGCGACTGTTGCAGAAAATGTGGGGACCGTGAGTGCTGGGAACTGAGTGAGCAGTGTGTGGAACTTACCGCTCGCAGCTGTGACGTTGGCTTGTGCTGTTGGCGGGGTCACTCGCGCTGTACAGGGGATAGAATTAAAAGAAAGTGCATTAACCAGGCGCCTGTTAGCGAGATCAACCAACAAACCATGTGAGCACAAAAAATCAGCCCCCAACATATTGAAATTTACTGCTGCTACAACAAAAGTCCACTCAAATGCACGGCCATGTAGAGACAGAAGCAGAGTCTTCTCACCAAAGGTCTTAATCTCCGAGCCGTTCGCTGCCGTCACCCGGGGACCTCCAGAACCAGCTAGTCTGTCCACGTAGGAAGGTGTCATGAAACTCAACTGGGAGCCTGTGTCAATGAGGAACTGCCTCCTGGATCGTGCGTCCAACAAGTAGAGCAGCTTGTTCTTTTCTCCGAGGGCCGCGGCTGCTACCAACCCCCGGTCTTGGCGTTTCCCGAAGGCCTGAACTGGCACGGTGGTACACATTTGCGTGCCCTTTCTGCGAAACGGCGATGATAGAAACAAAGGACGTCTGATCCGCGTTCCCTGGCCCCTGCCGCCGCCGTCGTCGGTGAGTCTGGCACCGCTGCCTCTGGCCCCCGTCGTCTCCGGTCGTCGTGCCGAGTTCCGCTGCAGCAGCCGTGGCTGCGCGCCACTTGGTGGCATTGACAATCCGCTGCGCCTCTCGGCCCAGCGCGCGGTAGTCCCGTTGGACCAACAGTGGCGAACTGGCCAGGGTCGCTCTCGCTGCTGACGGTAGAGTCCTGAGGAAAAGGTGAGTGAAAATGAAGTGATCGTTGTCAGAGTCTTTCAACCTCAACAACTTCTCCATCAGGTTCGCGGGCATGTCATTTTCCAACTCCGTCAGCGCCAGGAGCCTCTCTGCTCGCTCCTCCGCCGAGGGGGTGAATTGCTGGATGAGTGCAGCCTTCAGCGTGCCGTATTTGTCGCTGTCCGGCGGCTGGTCGATCAGGCTCTCCACATGCTGGACCGTGTTGTTGTCCAGCTTTGCGACTACGTGGTAGAATTTTGTGGCGTCTACCGATATCACCCGGAGGTTGAACTGCGCCTCAACAGCGTTGAACCAGGAGCGCGGATTGTTCTGCCAGAAGTCCGGTAGCTGGACTGTGGCGGCATTCGCTTGGCTGGGGGCTCCTGACGAGGCTGGCCTGGGGGAATTCTCCTCTTGCATGATACGTCTCGGGTCATCAGTGTGGTGATGTGAAAATGACGAGGCAGAGTTCTCTCTCAAGTCAGCTTTATTCACAACACCATCATCTCAAAGCAGAAAAAGAGATCCACACAGTAAACTCTCGTCCTTAAATATCAGGACTCTTACACTTCACAGGTCACATGTCTCACAAACCACCTTGCATTATAAAGAAAGTCACAATGCATTTTCTCTCCGTGATATCACTTCCACTGTCTCCAATGCATCCCCTCTTTAATCCTTTAATTAAACCCCTCACAGTCTCAAGCCTTGCATATCAAAGCTAAGATTCTTGTAGCTTCCTGTAATCACTAAGGGAGCTACCCTGCCTTTGTTCTGACCTAAAATGTGAGTCACAAAACAGGTCCAATATGTGTGTCCACCACAATAGTTTAGAAAGAAGGACTGAGTGACTGACCATATCAAAGGCTTTATGCAAGTCTAAACAGATGGCTCCTACCACCCCCGCCCCCCAGTCCAGATTTTCTTTAATTGTTTCAATAACAGTCACAACATGCAGTCTCCGTTGAGTGGTTCGGCTTGAAACCAAACTGCTGGGATGCAGCAGCTGGGCAGATTCGAGATGTTCTACCAGTTGGTCTACTACCACCTTTTCAATGGCTTTTGACAAAACAGGAAGTATACTTATTGGCCTATAATTACTAATTTCCTGTTTGTCTCCGGCTTTGTGTATGGGGGTTACAATGGCAGGTTTCAATGCATCAGGAAAGATATTTTCATGTATTGATTGATTTATTAGTTCTGTAACTGGAATTATTATAGTATCTTTATGTTTTTTCAAGAATACAGTGTCTAGTCGATGAATACCCTTAGCTCTGGAACTTGGTGGAGATGATAAAATTTTGATAAGCTTGACCTCATTTGTGGGTTTAAGGTTTAGATCAGTTTCATAATTTATTTTATTTTGGTGCAGGTATGTCTGGGTAAAATTCAGACCCAGTTCTTGAACCGATTTGATAAAATACTCATTATAATTGCTGGTTATAACTAAGCTAGCTGAGTGAAGTTTTCCATTCAGATTGAGTTGTATGACTTCACTTTTTTGCATTTTTTCGCTATGAGTTCATCAATACATTTCCAGAGTTTTTTGTTGTTCCCTTTTGCATTTTTGATTACGTCTAAGAAGAAATTTGCTTTTGCTTTACAGAGCTGCATAGTGACTTCATTTCTGAGGCTTTTTAAAAATCAGTCTATCTGTACTTAAATCAGTTTTTAGCAATTTTTTTAAAGAGCTAAATCCTTTTTTCCCAATGAGATTCCACATTTTTTCATTTAGCCAAGATAGATCCTGTTTTCTCTTGTGCTTAGATAGCATTGTTATTTTATATTTTGAGATATGAGCTATTTTCTTTGACTGTTGATATATTTTCGCATGTCTGTTCACAATTTGTATCAATTTATTTCAGTCCACTTTACGTGCTGTAACTCATTTGCAAATGATTCTATATTTTTCTTTGGTATGTACGAGATATTTTCCACCATCAGTAGGCTTTTTGTATCATGATTTTGACAATTTGCATACTATTAAAGTGAGATTACCGGAGTGGTGGCTCAGTTGGTAGAGCATCCGCCCCACACCCGGGAGGCAGGGGTTCAAATCCCGGCCAGGTCATGCCGAAGACCATATAAAAGTGGAACTTCCTGCTGTCCAGCTTGGTGCTCAGCAATAATGGAATGGAGGAGGGAAATCTGTGGCGGCGCCTTGCATGGCAGCGGCCCTCTGATTCTGCTCTGGGGTGTGTGTGATTGACACTGTAGATAGGTAAAGCACAATCTCGTTCTACTGTACATGATTGGTTGTACGGTTGAATGACAATAAGGGTGATTTAATTTAATTTTAGATTATGGTCAGGCATGCCAGTAGTTAGATTGTATTTTTTTTTTATGCGGTCAGGTTTGTTTGTAAATCAAATCAAGGACAGTTTGAGATGAATGAGTTATTCTAGTTGGGTTACTGATCATCTGATCCATATGAAACGTATTGATGTCCTTTAATTTCTCTGTGTGTTTTACAAAGCCAATTTAAGTTGAAATCACCCGTGAGGATTAACTCTTTGCTGCCAAACTGTTTCAGTACATTTGATAGACAATTAAAGAATGTGTCCTTAGATGATGGAGGTCGGTAGATCACAATCAAAACAAAAGACATTTCTGGTGATGGTACAGCTTTAACTCCAACACATTCCAGCGTAGGGCGGCGCGGTGGCGGAGTGGTTAGCACTGCTGCAGCACAGCAACTCACCCTTGGCTGGGGGATCCTGGGTTCGATCCCAGCCCCCGACCAACAGTGATCTGTGTGGAGTTTTCATGTTCTCCCCGTGTCTGCGTGAGTTTACTCCGGGATTTCTCCGGTTTCCTCCCGCATGCCAAGAAGTTGCAAGTTAGGTTAATTGGCATCAAAACTGGGGATTCTAAATTGTCCTTAGGTATGACTGTGAGAGTGAATGGTTGTCTGTCTCTCTGTGTTGGCCCTGTGATGGACTGGTGATCTGTCCAGGGTGTACTCTGCCTCTCGCCCAAAGATGCTGGGATAGGCTCCAGCCCCCCCGCAACGCAAAAAGGATTAAGCGGAAGAAGATGAATGAAGATGAATGAATGTTTCAAGGTGACCAGGTGGCTTCACTTCTGGTAGCCATGAATGAATGAACATTCCAGTGTATTTTCAGCAATGTCAGGTTGTCTTCACTGATAACCATACTTTACATAAACCATGACCCCTCCTCCCCTGCCATCTTTTCTGTCTTGTCTGTAAGTATTATACCCTGGTACATTGAAAACAGCTGGATGTGTTGTTGGAGTTAACCAGGTTTCTGGTAGTCAAGATTTAAATAGATGGGTAGTCGAGATTTGAATTTGTCAATAATTGTTGTATTTGTTCTGGTTTAGAGACAATGCTCCTAATATTGAGATGACCTCCAAAAAAAGCGATTAGGTTTCATAGCTGGATCCCACAAAACCTTGACATTATTTCCATCCATCCATCCATCTTCTTCCGCTTAATCCTTTTCGGGTCGCGGGGGGGCTGGAGCCTATCCCAGCATCTTTGGGCGAGAGGCAGGGTACACCCTGGACAGATCGCCAGTCCATCGCAGGCATTATTTACAGTTTGAAATATTTTAGTAGATTGCTGAGGGGGTCGTGTGCTGTGGCGCCACGCCTGTGGTGTCGACCCCTTGGGTTGGGCTTGGGCAGTCTCAGAGGTGGTGTTCATGTAGCCATGGACTTGGCACTTTCCCTGTTGGTGATGGCTCCCTTGTGATGGTGCTTCCATACATGGATCCTCAGTGCCCAGCCATAAGCCTTCAGCCATAAGTTTTACACTGATAAAAGTTTCTGTGTGTGTGTGTGTTTGTGTCTATGTGTGTGTGTGTGTGTGTGTGTGTGTAGGGGGTAAATTGTGTTTTATTTCAGTGTGTGAAGCACTTTGTTTTGCATCTTTTTGTATGAAAAGTGATACATAAATAAAGCTTTGATTGATAAACATAGCTATTACACATTTTTAAACAGATTCTGTTGGGAAGAGTGGAAGTAATTAATTACACGAGATGGAGTTATGGTATGGTGATTATAGTAACTGCGGCTGTGATACGTTTAATGCCCTACATGGAGGGCATTAAGAGTATCACACCCGTAGTTAGTATAATCATGATGTTGAGTGTAATATTGCTTTTATACAACAGTTCTGGCAAGCAAAATTTATAAAATGACAGCAATACTGGACAAAATATTATGATTTGTTTGTTTGTTTGTTTGTTTAACCAGTTATTTTGTGCAGCTGAGAAAAAAATAGTCCCTAAATCTAGCCAGTAACTTGCTAAACATCTCAATCAGCATGAAGACATCTATTGTCATTTCACACACATGTAAACAAATTAAATATTGTCAAGTGCAAGCATGATAAGTGTTTATAAGTCGATACTTCAGAAAATCTCAGATCAAAACGTATCCAATACCGGTCACCAGAAGCTAGTAGTTAGCATGCTAGCAATTTACAACATGGTAGCGATTTAGCACATTTTCTTGCTTTTCTTCGTATTTTCAGATGAAACTAGAAAAACACTCGGAGAGCGCAGACCTCCGCCAAGCGCCACAGTTCCCCCATACAGTGTTTGTGTGTACATTTTCAGATTCCTTGACCATGAAAACATATGACTAGCAATTGGATTCACAATGATAGGATTAGTGGTTCAGTAGTTATTCACGAAAATCGCATTTTCCGTAATGGCGGTTTTCTTCTGGACGGTGATCCGGATCACTACCAAAATCTGTCCATAACTTTTTGAGTTATGTTGCTAACAAACAGACAGACAGACAAACCAACGCCGATGAAAACATAACCTCCTTGGCGGAGGTAACAAGGAGTCCATTGCCACAAAGGTATTGTGGTTTGTTAATCAAAGTGTTTATGCAGAGGGTGAGAGTGGTCCTTGACAAAGTTCAGTGCCCTGCTCCTACAACGGCTCTGTAAAAGTTCTTGGACAGAGTGGAGGGAAACTCCAATTACCCTCTCAGCTCCCTTGACTATCCTCTGCAGGGCTTTTTTGTCTGACATACTGCAACTGGAGTACCATGTTGCAATGCAGTACGTCAGAACACTCTCCACCACACCTCTGTAGAAGGTCCTGAGAATGCAGATGGGGAGAGAGGCCTGTTTGAGTTTCCTCAAGAAGTGCAGTCTCTGCTGGGCCTGCTTCCTGATCCCCGAGGAATTCTTGCTCCAGGTCAGGTCCAGGTCAGGTCCTTATTATTATTTTTATTATTATTATTATTATTAGTAGTAGTGATATTAACTATTAGCAAGCGAGTTTATTTATATAGTGCATTTCATACAAAAAGGGAACTCAATGTGCTTTACATACATAAAAAGAACATGCAGAGGAAATAAAGCAAAATGCTTGAACAAAAAAGATGAAAATCAAGAGGTTAAAATATTATTAAAACATTACAAAGTGGAATGAATAAAATAAAATATATGTAATTAAAATGATTAAAAATTTTTGAAAGTAAAAAACAGTACGGATTTCAGACATAGGCGCATGAAAAGAGAAATGTTTTTAACTTAGATTTAAAAGTTTCCACATTCAATGGAAATTTCAACTCCAGTGGCAATTTATTCCATTGATTTGCAGCATAACAGCTAAATGCTGCTTCTCCATGTTTAGTGTGGACTCTGGTCTCAACAAGTTGACCTGAGTCTGTGGATCTAAGAGCTCTGCTAGGTTTATAATCTCTAAGCATATCACAGATATATTCTGGAGCTAAACCATTTTGTGATTTGTAAACAAACACTGGGGTTTTAAAATCTATTCTGTAACTGACTGGAAGCCACTGTAAAGATTTTAAAACTGGTGCTATGTGCTCTGTTCTCTTAGTCCTGGTTAAAATTCTGGCAGCAGCATTCTGGATGAGCTGTAGCTGTTTAATGCTCTTTTTGGGGAGTCCAGTTAGAAGACAATCACACTAATCAAGTCTATTGGAGATAAAGGCATGGATGAGCTTCTCCTGGTCTTTTTGGGACACAACTTTTAATTCTGTTAATATTTCTAAGTTGGTAAAATGCTATCTGAGTGACAGCTTTGATGTGGCTATCAAAAGTCAGATCTGAGTCTATTAACACACCAAGGTTATGAACTTGGTCTGTGGTTTGTAGGGCCCGAGACTCAAGATGTTTACCAATACTGACCCTCTTTTCTTTGTTGCCAAACAGAATAATTTCAGTTTTTAGCATTATTATTATTATACTAATAATAATGCTACTACTACTACTACTGCTACTAATAACAATTATTATTAGTTATTATTTATACAGTAGTATTAGTATTATTAATTATTTAATATTATTAATACTAATTGTAGTATTAATATTATTAACTTATTATTAATAGTAGTAGCACTAGTAATTATTATGCTATTATTAAAAAGAAGTTCTAAAATTACCTACCATATGTATTTGGACTTGCTATCGTCACAATTGCAGTTCTATGAATGAGCATCACTATAAAAAGCAGATGAATATAAGAAGAAAAAAAAATCACTTGCATACACTGGAGACAATCTTGAGAAGTTGATACTTGGGTGATGAAAACAGTCACATCAGTGTTTAAATCACTTAACATTGTTAAAACTGAACATTTTTTATTTTTATTAATTTTCTACGATGATCAGACATTGTACATGACAGCGAATGCTCTTTATTACCTCCGCCAAGGAGGTAATGTTTTTACCTGGGTTTGTCTGTCTGTCTGTCTGTCTTGTCTGTTACCAACATAACTCAAAAAGTTATGAACAGATTTTGACGAAATTTTCAGGAAAGGTGTGTAATGGCACAGGGAACAGATGATTAGATTTTGGTGATGATCTGAGAGTGCATACCTCCACCAAGGGCTTTGTTTGTATTTGTGCAGCAGGATTACACAAAAACTACTGGATGGATTTGAATGAAATTTTCACCAGAGGTGGCTCTTGGGCTAGAGAGGAACCCATTATATTTTGGTGGTGATCTGAGAATGCATACCTCAGCCAAGGCTCTTATCTTCTCACAGTGTGTTAGCAACAACACTCCAAAACTGATGGACACACTTTGATGCAATTTTCACCACAAGTGGCTATAGGCCTACACACAAACCCATCACATTTTGGAGGTGAGCCATGAGAAACGGAAGGAGCCTTGGAGGAGGTATGCGCTCTGAGTGCTTTTCTAGTTTCATATAATATTAAACTTAAGGCAAAGTGAAGAAAATGCAGTACATGCCTACGTGGCTCTATGGCTTGTTTGTGTTTCTGATCAGCACCAATATGGCGTCTGTGTTTGGCCACCTAAAACGAGCCTGGTGGCTAGCAATGAGCACTCTAGCCTATTATACAGTGGTGCGAAAAAGTGTTTGCCCCCTTCCTGATTTCTTATTTATTTCTATGTTTATCAAACTTAAATGTTTCAGATCATCAAACAGATTTAAATGTTAGACAAAGATGACACAAGTAAACACAACATGCAGTTTTTAAATGAAGGTGTTTATTATTAAGGGGAAAAAAAATCCAAATCTACATGGCCCTGTGTGAAAAAGTGCCCCCCTAAACCTAATAACTGGTTGGGCCAACCTTTGCAGCAACAATTGCAATCAAACGTTCGTGATAACTGGCAATGAGTCTTTTACAGCGCTGTGGAGGAATTTTGGCCCGCTCATCTTTGCAGAATTGTTGTAATTCAGCCACATTGGAGGGTTTTCGAGCATGAACCGCCTTTTTAAGGTCATGCCACAGCATCTTAATTAGATTCAGGTCAGGACTTTGACTAGGCCACTCCAAAGTCTTCATTTTGTTTTTCTTAAGCCATTCAGAGGTGGACTTGCTGGTGTGTTTTGGATCATTGTCCTGCTGAAGAACCCAAGTGCGCTTCAACTTGAGGTCACAAACAGATGGCCCGACATTCTCCTTCAGGATTTTTTGGTAGACAGCAGAATTCATGGTTCCATTTACCACAGCAAGTCTTCCAGGTCCTGAAGCAGCAAAACAGCCCCAGACCATCACACTACCACCACCATATTTTACTGTTGGAATGATGTTCCTTTTCTGAAATGCTGTGTTACTTTTGCGCTGGATGTATTGGGACACACACCTTCCAAAAAGTTCAACTTTTGTCACGTCAGCCCACAGAGTATTTTCCCAAAAGTCTTGGGGATCATCAAGATGTTTTCTGGCAAAACTGAGACGAGCCTTTGTTCTTTTTGCTCAGCAGTGGTCTTGGAACTCTCCCATGCAGGCCATTTTTGCCCAGTCTCTTTCTTATGGTGGAGTCATGAACACTGACCTTAACTGAGGCAAGTGAGGCCTGCAGTTCTTTGGATGTTGTTGTGGGGTCTTTTGTGACCTCTTGGATGAATCATTGCTGCACTCTTGGGGTAATTTTGGTTGGCTGACCACTCCTGGGAAGGTTCACCACTGTTCCATGTTTTCACCATTTATAGATAATGGCTCTCACCGTTGTTTGCTGGAGTCCCAAAGCTTTAGAAATAACTTTATAACCTTTTCCAGACTAATAGATCTCAATTACTTTTTCTCATTTGTTCCTGAATTTCTTTGGATCGAAGCATGATGTCTAGGTCTTGAGGATCTTTTGATCTACTTCACTTTGTCAAGCAGGTCCTTCTTAAGTGATTTCTTGACTGAGAACAGGTGTGGCAGTAATCAGGCCTGGGTGTGGCTAGAGAAATTGAACTCAGCTTTCCTAAGATGTGATAAACCACAGTTAATTTATGTTTTATAGGGGGGAGGGGAATCACTTTTTCCACACAAGGCCATGTAGGTTTGGATTTTTTTTCTCTTAATAATACACACCTTCATTTAAAAACTGCATTTTGTGTTTATTTGTGTTACCTTTGTCTAATATTTAAATTTGTTTGATGATCTGAAACATTTAAGTTTGACAAACATACAAAAAATGAGAAATCAGAAAGGGGACAAACACTTTTTCACACCACTGTATGTCTGTGGCTGGAACGTTAAACTTTCTCACATCTTCAAAACTAAACAGTGAAACGTTTCTGAAAACAATTGAGGTGAGAAATAAATGGTGTAGTTGCTGAATATGTGTTTACTTTCAACTATCAACCACTATTTTAAAAGATTAGCATGAGCTCCCTGATGCTATTGATGGTTAACTGGAAGTTGTAAGTGGTGTTGTAAAAAAAAAAAGTCATACTGCCACCTAATGGCCTGGCATAGTTACAACGGCAGTTTTTCACATCTTGGGTGCAGCGCCATTGTCTTGTTGGAATGAGACAAAGTTTATGTGATGTTGGCGTGTGCACACAGATCTTTTTTTCCTCATTTTAAAATGTTTTTGTGTGCGCAACCCCTTGACAGCTTATATCACACTGATTTGACAAGACTTGTAAACTCATATAAATCCAACCAATTCCCATTCCTGCTATCCACCTTATTCCTGAGGGCGCTGCTGTAGAAACAATTATGGGCGCAACTTCCGGTTTTGTCTGAAGTAGTGTTAAATCAGTCATCAACGGTGGTGTAGTGAGGCATTTAAATAGCGTTTTAAAAAGTGCTTCTAATTTGTTTTAATGTATAGTCCACATACCTGTTTTGCAGTCAAGTGGCAGATAATTTCAGCACTTGGAGTTTTTGTATTTTTGAATGTTTTTGCGTAGTTCTGGTACTTGCTGCTGTTGGTGGTGTGAGGCTTCTCACAAATAAGCACAGCTAAATCTGTGACTTCAACAGCAATGAATAGATCATGCACCCAAAACTAAAGGAGTGTTCGTGTGATTGGTGAAACAGACACAGGACAGACACAAGAGCAGCAGGTATGTTTTCACTTGTATGAATGTCACAAATCTGACATTTATGTCACCAGATGCAAAGCTACATGAAGTAAAATAATAAATAAAAGAATAGTAACAGTTTGCTTCCTAAGGCTTAACAATTTCAGAAAGCTATCAAATAGGTGGTTTGTTTTTTTTTCATTCGTTGCACTGCATTGGAATGATATAGACTTGATATTAGCACCTTCATCATGCATTAATTTTTAAATGATCACAAAATATAGAACAATAAAATTTTGAACAATTGTCATAAAAGGTCTGTACATTTTCAGTTAAATAACAAGCATTCACAGCATGACAGCTGCATGAGCATTTTAATTTTGGGGTAAAACAAATGGCTACAGCCGTCTGTTTTACCCCGACATTAAAACACCCAAACATGGTGTTGTGGTTCTTTTTATTTCTGACTATATTCTATGTTTGCTCCTAGGTAAATTTGATTATGTCCAACATATTTTAACAAAATGCAACTGACTTTATTGCAGTGGAAACATTGATATATCTGAGCTTTTATTTATTTACAGCGTTAGCATTTTCGCAGCGGCGCTAACTACTGGAGCTATTGTCTGCCAGGCCACTTTTTAAGGTCATCATCTCAACCCTTGATAGTCGTGGGAAGTGGTATGATTATATTACTCTTTTTGAGGTGAAAAGGCCGTGTTTCTGCATTTGTGATGCCGAAGTCCTTGTTTTTAACAAGGAAAAGTGTCTGTTTCAGTGACAACCACACTTTCTAAACTAGTACTGGAAGTTGTGCCCATAATTCTTGCAAGGCTAGGAATAAGGTGGATACGGATCACTTTATGCTGCACTTTTTGGCTAGGTGGCCCCAGCCCTTAATTATTATTGCATTGCCATGGAAATCCACTTTGTCTGAGATTAAAATCCAAACCCTGAAATGCCATTTACACTGATTCAAGAACAGAACAAAGTCCAATTGCTGTGCGAGTGGCTTCTTCATACTACCTGATATGGTTGGGGATTAGTTTAGGATTAATTAAAATTTCATAATAAAATACATTCATCACTTATAAGGAAACAATTTACAGGCCTTAAACTGACTTTTATTTTATGAGCGATTACATTTTTCTTTCTTTGTCTCTTTATTGCACTGCTTTTTTCTGTTTTAATTCAGATAGTGCATTAGCAGAAGAAAGCAGTATTTCAATTTGTCAAACATCGTGTCTGAATGCAATAGCACGAAAGAAAGCAGTTAAGTTAAACTTTCCATCTACATCTCATTCTTATCCAGCATTTGAAGAATCCTGTGGGATTGTGGAGGCACGGGTGGGGGATTCCCACCCAGAGAAGGCTGCTGGGGAAAGGGGAACAATGGACTCAAGGAGGAAGTGTCACCGGGGGTCTCAAATGGGACAGTATGGACTATGCACCCCCCGGGGAGAAGAGGAACTGCCAGAGCCACTGGAAGAGAGAAGGGTGTGAGCAGCAGGGCTGGCGTTATGTTATGTTAATATGCCACACAGGTCTTTGTTCCAAACAGTGTATTATGGTCGGAAGTTCTGGGTCTCAATGCATGGAATGAAAGGTATAAAAGAGGAATGCACAGAGGCCCGGGAGCTCTTTTACTGTACAATATGTTGGAGAAGGAATAAAGTTCATGTGTCGTCCAGCTTACTGCCTTGCCCGTTTCCTTTCTCCACAGTGGTGACCCTAAGACGTGCCATGGAAAATGAGCCGAGCACTACCCCGGAGACTACCTGAAGGGAGAGCACCAGCGCCATGTGTGCTATCTCAGTCAAGCTCTCAGACTTCTGGCTTCACAACCTGACCGCGTGGTTCTTGCACACAGAAGCCCAGTTCACACTCTGCGGGATAACAACGGACGATACCAAATATTACTACATGGTTGCTGTGCTGGATGCGCGCACCACGCAACAGATGACGAGCCTGCTCCGGGAGCCGCCGGCCCAAGGAAAATATGAAACGCTCAAGAGGATGCTTCTCCAGCGCTATACCCTTTCTGACAGTGAGAGGGCAGAGAGACTCCTAACACGTTCAGAGTTAGGTGACAGATCAGCAGTGGGGCTCATGGAAAGCATGTTGGCGCTGAGGGGGACGGACGATGAATCTTTCCTGTTCACCCACTTGTTCCTCAGGAACCTACCGGCTACAGCGAAGGTGATCCTGGCTAACTCGCCGCGGCTGGTTGCTAAGGACTACCATGCCCTGGTGCAGGAAGCTGACCGCATCATTTTGGCAACCAGAACTCTCAACGTGCAAGCAGTGGCACCGGCATCCATGAAGGACTCCAGCGAGGTCAAGGAGCCGTTGGTGGTAGCCAGGACAGACACCAAGAGACAAAGGAATGGGGCGATCTGTTTTTATCATCGCCATTTCAGCTCAAATGCCCAGTGCTGCCTGTCGCCATGCCAATTCAAGAAGCCGGGAAGACGGCACATTTGGAATTCAGTGCTGCTGCAACCGATGGCGACAGGAACAAACTGCTTTATGTCACGGACACACGTTCAGGGAGATGGTTTTTGGTGGACTCCGGCTCCAAGAAGAGCCTCATCCTGCTGGTCAATGTGGGACAGGGTGGCAGGAGGCAGTGGTCCTGAGCTCACGGCCACCAACAGATCCACCATCAGGACATTTGGCGAGCCGACACTGACGATATGCTTACACGGACACAACTTTCAGTGGGACTTTGGGGGCGGAACATGCAGCTACCACATTTTAGGCACAGATTTTTTATGTGCTTATGGATTGCTAGTCGATGTTGCTAATAGGAGATTAGTGGATGCTGTCTCTTTTACTTCACTGCCCTGTACAGCTCGGGTCGACAATACTGGCTAACGTTACAGCTCCAGGGGGTAAGCACCAACATTTGCTCACACAGTTCTCAGCACTCGTGGTCCCAACTTTTTGACTATGATAATGAAACACGGGGTCGAACGCTTCATAACGACAAAAGGCCCGCCAGTGTTCGCACGACCTCGGCGCTTGGATGCAGCTGAACTGGCCAGCGCACGAGAGGAGTTTGCCATCTTACAGCAGTTGGGCATTACCCATCTCAAGATGGTTTTCCAGAGGCTGGAAGTGCACGGGCTTATAGTGAACCCGGCGAAGTGCCAGTTTGGTGTGCCAGTGATTGATTTTTTTTGGGCCACCACATTTCGCTGGAGGGCGTGATTCCGTTACTGGATAAGGTGTGCGCCGTGTTGGACTTTCTGCATCCACAGACCGTGAGGGCCCTGCAGGAGTTTTTGGGGATGGTCAATTTTTATAACAGTTTCCTTCCCCGGGCAGCCCAGCTGATGCAGCCATTGTATGCTGCACTGAAAAAAAAGAAGCCCTCGGAAAATGTCGGCTGGACTCCAGAGCGAGTCCAGGCTTTCACGAATGCCAAAACAGCGCTTGCGGATGCCGCGTTGCTCGCATATCCGGATCCGTCAGCATGGATAGCGCTCACTACGGACGCATCTGATGTTACCATAGGAGCAGTGGTAGAGCAGTATGTCTCCAGTTTGTGGCAGCCACTTGCATTTTTCAGTCGGACTTTACACGACAGCGAATGCAAATACAGCACATTCGACAGAGTTGTTGGCTCTACACCTGGCGATGTGCCATTTCCAGTTTTGGCTAGAAGGGAGTGAGTTCACCGTGTTTGTGGACCATAAGCCGCTGACGTACACGATGTCCAAGGTCTCGGAACCATGATCAGCCCGGCAGCAATAGCATTTGGCAGCGATCTCGGAGTTTACGACTGACATTCAACACGTTGCTGGTAAGCTCAACGTTGTGGCCGATTGTCTGTCATGTGCGTTAGTCTCCCCGGTCTACATGGGAATAGATTTCCCTGCGATGGCCGCAGAGCAAGCCGGGGATGCGGACATTTCCGTGCTCCAGTCTGTGCCTACTGGGTTAAGGCTGGAGAGCAGGGTAGGGCGAGAAGGGTGCCCTCCCTTGCTCTGTGACATCTCCACCGGCCGCCCGCGCCCAGTGGTTCCGTCGCGTTTTTGAGTCGGTCCACTCCCTTTTGCATCTGGGAGTGCATGCTTCGGTGAAGCTAGTGGGGGTGGAATTCGTCTGGCTGCGCTTGCGCAAGGATGTGAAGAAGTGGGCTGCAGCTTGTGTCACGTGCCAGTGGGCCAAAGTGCACAAGCACACTAGAGCCCCGCTCGAGCCGTTCTAAATCCTGGCGGGACCCCTCCTGCCGTCGCAAGGTTTCACGCACCTTTTAACAATCGTGGACTGCACCATGCACTGGCCTGAAGTGGTCCAGCTGGCTTCTACCACATCCGCAGAAGTGGCTTGTGCTTTTTTGTTGGCTTGGATTGCACGGTTCGGATCCTTGTCAGACATCACTTCCGACAGGGGTCCACAATTAATTTTGGAACTCTGGTCTGCGATGGCCCAGATCCTGGGGGTCAAAATTCACCGCACTACCGTGTACAACCTCCAAGCTAATGGGTTATGTGAGCGTTTTCATAGGTCGCTTAAAGCAGCGCTCAGAGCTTCGCTCACGGACACAAATTGGGTCGACTGCCTGCCCTGGGTTCTTTTAGGGTTGTGCTCCGCGCTTAAGGAGGATTTGGCAGCCTTCCCAGCAGAACTCATTTTTTCTCCGCCGCTGCAGATCCCCAGAGAGTTTTTACCGGAAAACCCTGTGCCCAAGGCTGAGCTGCACATGCAATTTTTGCACAGTACGGAGGCTTTTAATGTACCGGGCCCACCATAGTTTCCCCCACACTTCCGTCCCCAAGAGTTTACAGAAAGCCAGCTTTGTTTTAATCAGGCACGATGCGCACTGGACTCTGCTGTGCTCACCGTACGACAGACCGTTCAGGGTGTTGGACACTGGGGTGAAACATTTTGTGTTAGACTTGGGGTGGGGGGGGGGCGTCTGCATCGACATGCTGAAGCCCGCTTTTGTGTTGTCAGATGAGCAGGTGGTGTTGGCCCAAGCTCCCTGGCGTGGACGTCCACCGTTGGTGGCTCCTCAAGTTGGTGTTCCTTTGGTAGGGACCTGTGCATGCGAAGATGATGTGTCCAACCCCCCCCCCCCCCCTTTGTCCCTCCAGAGACTGACGTGCCCTCCTGTACACCTCGCCAGCAGGGTGCTCCGACTGGATTGGCGACCCCCTGCTACACCTTTCTGGATGTTCGGGGGGGGGGGTGCTGTGTTTTGGCACGGGTGGGGGATTCTTCACCCAGAGAAGGCAGTCGAGAATAGGGGGAACAATGGACTCAAGGAGGAAGTGTCACCGGGGGTCTCAAATGGGACAGTATGGACTATGCACCCCCCGGGGAGAAGAGGAACCGCCGGAGCCGCTGGAAGTGAGAAGGGTGTGAGCAGCGGGGCCGGCATTATGTTATGTTAATATGCCACACAGGTCTTTGTTCCAAACAGTGTTTTATGCTCGGAAGTTCCAGGTCTCAATGCATGGAATGAAAGGTATAAAAGAGGAATGCACAGAGCCCTGTGTATGTACAATAAACACTGTACTTTACGACACTGTAAAAACTGTACAATATGTTGGAGAAGGAATAAAGTTCATGTGTCGTCCAGCTTGTTTCCTTGCCTGTTTCCTTTCTCCACAGCATCATATTTTGTCTTGCATCAATTTGTGTGTCTTTGAGTAGAAAAGTTTGTTTTCACTTTTCCTCAGATTCATCTCAGCTGAAGCGATGTGGTGTAATAACAGGGTGCAGATTTGATTTAAGTCTGTGGCAACAGAGCTACTCTTGTGTAGCCGGATCCTCCACAGAGCAAAGATGGATTTTAAAAACGTTGCATCTTCTGCTTTTCTTCACACGTTACCGTTTACTTCCACTGACTATTCAAATTTACAGCTCACCCCCTGGTGTTGTGGCATATAGGGGGGAAAACCTCAATAAACAAAAAAGGTAGAATGTTGAACATTTGTGCAGGTTTCAAGCTGTGTTTTTAAATGTTTGTTTTTTTTACCCTGAATGTTTTGGCATTCACTCAGTAATTATCTGTGTTTTAATTCTCATCAACCAAATTTGAAAGACTCTCTGCAGATATGATTGTTTACCACATTTTGCTTTGTGAAAACTCTTATCAATCATTTCCAAACAATTTTCTCTTTTCTACAAAAACAAACTTTTGTTCTTCACTTGGATGAAAATTCAGTTTCTTTGAACAGCTTTTATTAAGTATGGAGGAATAATTTGGTCCAAAAATACTTATTAAATCACAAAATATTTTTATGCACACACTAATATTTAACTGGAAGATATTTAACTTTGATTAGTGACACTTATGACCCACTAATCAGTAAACCCCAAATAAAGGAAAGTTTGTTACTGACAGAAATATGTTCATGGTTAGGATGCACCTCAACTGTAGCACCACTGAAGGCTTTAGTTTAGAGTCAAATACATTTTCCTGTCTTTTCATCAGTGTTGGGACTACTTTGTATCATGTTACAAAGTAATGCATTACTGTAACACTGTGGGGGACACAATAGGTCATGGCACTCCACCCAGGACAGGGGGTTGGTGGTGGGGGGGCAGTAGTCAGAAATGGTAATGGCAAAAGGTGAGAAGAGCGCCTAAGGGCGCCAGAGCGCTAGGGGGTAATAAGCCAAAGAAAGATGTGCCTTCTGCCCCCGCTATGCCATGCTCACACCTGAGGACACAGGGGTGCGAATGTATTGCATCAAGACCTACTCTGTGACGTATGTTAATGTGTAGGTGGATGTGTGTGCATGTTTCACAGCGTGTATGTTAATGTGCTCATCCTGGGTGCCAGAGAGGTGGGAATAAGTGTATAAGAGAGATCGCTCTGGCACTCAGGAGTCTGTTATATTTGATGGAGGAGAAATGAAGTCAGTGTCATCAGCTCGTGGTCTCATTTGATTACTTCCTCAACAACACCACGACTTTTGCAGTAACTTGCTGTGTAATGAAGTTACTGTTTAAAAATTCAGTAATCCATTACCGTTACTGAAGTTTGAACAGATTAGCTACTCGTTACTCATTTTATTTATATATAAATATGGGTTTATATTTTTAGCATAAAATAATATACAAACTGACCCTACTGTAGCTGAGACGCAGCCATCAGTCGACGTGACTTGTCGCAAAGAGCTGTGAATCCTCATCATTCTGAGCAACTTTGTTTTCGTAGAAAATGACATAAGTATATTGGTGGGTTGCAAGCAAAGTGCTGGTTGAGACCTACTTCAATCTTCAGAAGCTCCTGATTAAACAACAACAAGCTCCAACAAAGCTTGTGCTGAGGAATGGCTAGCTACGCTAACAGCTAACACCGTGATGTGGATCTGCTCCCACAGCAGGATCTGAATACCCACGGTCAGTATACATCTAGATAGCTTGTGACCCAGCAAGAATTAAATTGACTGATTGCCAGATATTTTGTTAAAGGAAAAAATAAGACTGAAGACATGCTATCAGCAGTCTGACATGGTGTAACACTTAAACCCAGAGCAGACATGGAAGACAACTTTTTAAGGTGAGTATAACAATAATCTTTATTGACAATAGTATTGCAATAATGTGGGAGTGGAGAGGATCTGGCAACCCTGTAGGGGAGAGAGCAGAAACAACGGTGAGGAATTGATAATAGTTGAGATAATATTGTTGTTATGCTTACAGGTTTCTTCTGGTAGAAGCAGCAGTGAATTACAGCAGATCCAATGATGGAGTTCATCAGGGAAGGAGTCCAGTTGTGCAGATGAGGGATAAAGGGATAGAGGCTGGCCAGGCCTGGGAGTTGGGAAAAGCAGAGGTGAAGATGCTGGTGGTAACGGTAAGTTGACTTACTTGGAGAGGTGATAATGTGCACAGTCAGAGATTATCCAAATCCAATCTGTAAGGCAGTTTCCTGAGCCCAGAGGCAGGCAAGGGTCAGAACACGGCAGGCTAGGACAGAAAAGGCAGATAAAGCCAAACAACAGACAGGCACAGGGTCCAGAGGCAGGCAAGGGTCAAGTCATGGCAGAATAAATCACAAGGTAGAATCAGGATAACCACAAGGCAGGATACAGGCAGGTTGTAGATCAGATGCGACCAGGCAGAGGAACGGGAAAGCGTCCTTTTTATCATCTCCCACTGATTGGTGGAAGGTGGTGCTTGCAGCTGCAGAAAGGGGACCTCAATCAGCGGGGAGAGAGGGCAGCAGGGAGACAGTGCAGAGAGAAACCCTTACAGCACCCCCCCCTCCCCAAGGGACGCCTCCTGGCATAGCTTGAGGTTTGTCCGGGTGACGGCAGTAAGAGTCCTTGATGAGGATGTCATCCATAACAAATGACCTTGGGATCCAGGATCTCTCCTCGGGATCATACCCCTTCCAATCTACCCGGATTTTTTTTTTTTTTTTTTTTTTTTTTTAGATTTAGTATACTTTATTGATCCCCAGAGGGGAAATTGAGGGTCATCCACCACCTGGATGGATGAAGCAGCCACGATACGGCGCTATCCCTTAACCATTCACACACACATTCACACCTAGGGCCACTTTAGAGTCTCCAATTAACCTAACCTGCATGTTTTTGGCATGTGGGAGGAAACCGGAGAAATCGCGGGGTAAACCCACGCATACACGGGGAGAACATGCAAACTCCACACAGATCACTGTTGGTCGGGGGCTGGGATCGAACCCACGATCCCACGATCCCCACGATCCCCCGTCCAAGGGTAAACTGTGCTGCCGCAGTGCTAACCACTGCGCCACCGCTGTGCCCCCTGCGGTGAGCATCCAGAATCCGGGTGACCTCATAGACCAGTCCCCCGTCGACCATCCTCGGAGGCGGTGGTGGTTTGGACGGTGGGCAGAGGGAACTGGAGAACACAGGTTTGATGTGTGAAACACGGAATGTCGGGTGCACTCGTAGAGAGGCACGTAGGTCCAATCTCACTGAGACAGGGTTGATAATTTTTGTGATGGTGAATGGGCCCACAAACCGGGGGGGGGGGGATTTCCTGGTCTCAGCCTTCAGGGGAAAGTTCTGGGTGGGAAGCCAAACCTTCTGGCCAATCTGGTACTCAGGAGCACTGAGCAGGTACTCTGGTACTCTGGTTTGCCCACCTGGAGTTCTCCCCTGCTGCCCGGAGCAAGGCCACCATTGTCTCCCTCCAAAAGTGCTTGCACTTTGAGATGTATGCTGCCACAGATGGTACTGCTACCTCCTCCTCAGCGATGGGGTGGGATGGGGGGTGTGTGTTAGCCTAATGGTACCTCGAACTGGGAGAATCCAGTAGCCGCCGATGTGGCCGAGTTGTGGGCATACTCGACCCATTGAAGGTGGGAGCTCCAGGAGGAAGGGTCGGCTGCCATGACACACCCGAGCATGACTTCCATCTGGTTGGCCCTCTCGCATTGCCCGTTGATCTGGGAGTGGTAACCGGAGGAGAGGCTGACCGTGGCCCTGATGGGCCTTACAGCAGGCTCCCCAGACCTTAGAGATGAACTGGAGACCACGGTCGGAAACCGTGTCCTTGGGGATGCCATGTAGCCTGACCACATGCACTGACAGGAGGTGTTCCATCTCCAAGTTGGATGAGAGCTTCTTCGGGGGGATGAAGTGAGCTGCATTGTAGAACCTGTCAGTGATTGTAAGGATTACCATGTGACCGTTGGAGGGGGGTAGTGTGGTAATGAAATCCAATGCTATATTGGACCAAGAGCTGCTGGGAACTGGGAAGGGCTGGAGAAGTCTGGCAGCGGGGCAAGTAGGAGTCTTCCCTGTGAAGCACTGGGGACAGGCCTTTATGTACTTCTGAACATCCCTCTCCATTGCAGGCCGCCAGAGGTAGCGCTGGAGAGAGGACAGGGTCCGTGCTATACCTCAGTGACAAGACAGCCTCATGAAGTGTAACCAGTGGAGGATGTCCCCCTTGACGGCCGTGGGAACAAATAACCAGCCCGGTGCCCCCCTCCCCCTGGGTCAGGCTCAGTGCGCTGTGCCTCCTGGACCTGCTGTTCAATCTCCCAGGTAAGGGCCCCCACGATGATCCCCTCTAGGATGATGGTCTCTGAAGTTGTGGTTGATGGGGAGGTGGAGAACTGACGGGAAAGAGCGTCTGGTTTACTGTTACATTAGATTAGATGAACTTTATTGTCCCACAAGGGAAAATTTGTCTTGGGCTTATCACCCATGCAGCAACCACACAATCCACACATGTTCTTCAACCCTGGCCTGTATGTGAGAGAGAACCTAAACCGGCTGAAGAACAGAGCCCATCTAGCATGGCGTGGGTTTAAACGTTTGGCAGAGCGGATGTACTGGAGATTCTTGTGGTTCGTCCACACAAGAAAGGGCAGGGCCAACCCCTCTAGCCAATGGCGCCATTCTTCCAATGCCAATTTAAGGGCCAGCAGCTCTCGATCCCTGACGGCATAATTTCTCTTGGTGGGGGACAGTCGCCGAGAGAAATAAGTGCATGGGTGGACCTTCCCATCGGTGCTAGAGTGCTGCAACAACACTGCCCAAACCCCTGTGTCTGAAGCATCCACCTCAACAATAAACTGGAGCTCGGGGTCCGGCTGGAGCCGGATGGGGGCATCAGTGAAGCTGGTCTTAAGGAGGGCGAATGCTTCCTGCGCCTCCTGGGTCCAACAGAAGGGGTTTTTGGTGGACATGAGGGCGGTGAGTGGTTGGGCAAGGGTGCTATAGTTCTGGATGAAGCATCAGTAAAAATGGGTGAACCCCAAGAATTGTTGTAGCTGTTTATAGTTGGATGAGGTGGGTCAATTTGTTACTGCTAGAACCTTAGCTGGATCGGTTCGCTGCTCCCAGGTGAAACTATGAAACCCAGAAAAGTGGTTGTGGTGGTGTGGAACTCGCACTTTTCTGCTTTCACGTATAACTGGTTCTCCAGGAGGTGCTGGAGGATTAGACAGACATAGACTTGGTGTTCCACCAGCGAACAGGAACAGATAAGGATGTCGCTGAGGTAGGTGAAAAACAAATAAATTCAGGAAGACCGATAGTACATCATTAATCAGCCTTTGGAATACTGTGGGGGCACTGGTGAGCCCAAATGGCATAACGCAGCATTCAAAGTGACCTATTGTAGGTGCGTGGAAAAAGCAGTTTTCCATCTGTCATCATCCCTGATAGGTGGTAGGCTTTTCTCAGGTCAAGTTTTGTGAAAATAGTCGACCCTTAGAGTTGGTTGAAGGCCAAATTAATAAGGGGAAGTGGGTATTTGTCCCTGATGGTGATGTTGTTTAGTTCCTGGAAGTTGATACAAGGGCGTAGCGAACCATCCTTTTTCCCAACAAAGAAAAACCCTGCCCCCAGGGCTGATGAGGAGTGACAAAAAAGGCCATTGCTTAGAGACTTCTTTATGTACCTTTCCATGGCCTCCTTTTCGGGACCCAAGAGGCTATATAGCCGGCTGGAGGGTAATTTTGCTCCCTGCTGGAGCTCAATGGCACAGTCATAAGGCCGGTGAGGGGGAAGTGACGTAGCTTTGACCTTACAGAAAATGGGAGCTAGGTTATGGTAGACTGGGGGAACTTTAAAGAGGTCAGGAGGTTCTGGGTTTTGGGCCTGGAGTACAATGGAAGGTGAGAAGGCCGCTGACTGGAGGCAGGCGGACATGCAAAAGGTGCTCCATGAGCGGATGACAGCCTGGCTCCAGTCAGTGATGGAGTTGTGAGTGTACAACCAGGGGTATACTAGCACTACTGGGGAAGTGGAGGCCGGGAGAACAAAAATGGATAGCTCCTCCCAGTGGTTACCAGAAGTTAATACAGTTAGTGGGGCTGTGCATTTAATGACCTGACATGGCGGTTAGCCAAAAAGTGTAATGATGTTCTGGAGCTGAGGTAGCTGAGTACAAGGGATTTTAAACTTGGTTGCCAAACTCTCAGAAATGAAATTTTGTTCAGCCCCTGAATCAATTAATGCTGAGCCAACAAACTTGGTGGTCTGGAGCATGATATGCATGGACAAAACAAGGCATTTTATAGGGAGGTTATTGACTCCATCCATCAGTCCCCCTTTTCTGACTGACAGGCTGAGCTGTTTAATTTTTTTGGGCACTGGATGGCAACATGATCAGGGTGACTGCAGTAAAGACATAAATCCACGTTGTGTTGTCGCTGCTTCTCGGCTGGAGTTAATTTGGATTGGCCGATGGCTACAGGTTGCAAGGGCTCCTGATTGGCAGCGGGAAGCTGTGGGCGTGGTGAACTAACGTGTGGCTTGGCGGTGGCTGTGCGTTGCCACTCCAATGAGTGTTCACGTAATCTGTTGTCCAACTTTATGACTAAAGAAATAAGAGCATCTAATTACTCTAGTTCATCCCGAAGGCGGGCAAGCTTGTCCCAAAGACTGGAGCTAAGACTGTGGATAAATACGGGCTGTAGCACGCTGTCACCCCACCCAGCTTCTGTTGCTAAAACCCATAAGCCAACCATGTGCTCCACTGCTGAGCTTAACCCCTGGTGAAGGTTAAGTAACTGTGCAGAAGCGTTGCCCTCCTGGTCGGTATGGTCAAAAACCCGAGTGAACTCAGCAGAGAACCGGGCATAGGTGTACCGATGGAAACCCAGCCCCTGAATGAGCGCTTGAGCCCAAGTGAGTATACACCCGCTGAGGAGCCCCGCCACGAAACTAACATGGTTCTGATCAGTGGGAAAATCCTCCAGTACCCGATCAAAAATTAGCTGACACTGGAAGAGCAAACTGCCTGCCTCTCCCAGCCTCCCTGAATAATGGGAGGGCAAGTATCCTGGAGTAGAGCGGCTCCGGTGGGGTGACGCAGAGCGGGGCATGACGGAGGATTTGTTTGAGCTGAGTGACATGATTGGACATTTGTAACATTTGGGGAAGCATGGCCTGGTTTTGTTCAGCAGCTTGGTCTACACGCTGCTCCAGAAAACCGAGCCGGACTCTAGCTGTTGTCGTAGCCATACCCGCTGGGTCCGCATGCTGGTTGCGTGTTGACATGGTGTAGCACTTAAACCCAGGAGCAGACATGGAAGACAATGTTTTAAGGTGAGTAACAATAATCTTTATTGACAAGAATACTGAAATAATGTGATAGTGGTAAAGATCTGGCAACCCTGTAGGGGAAAGAAGAAACAACGGTGAGGAATTGATAAGATGAAAATCAGATAATATTGTTGTTATGCTACAGGTTTCTTCTGGTAGAAGCAGCCGTGAATGATGGAGTTCATCAGGGAAGGAGTCAAGTTGGTGCAGGTGAAGGGCAAAGGGGGAGAAGCTGGCCAGGCCTGGGAGCTGGAGAAAGCAGGGGTGAAGATGCTGGTGATAACGGTGGTAAGTCAACTTACTTTCAGAGGTCATAATGCGCACAGTCAGAGGTTATCCAAATCCAATCCGTAAGGCAGTTTCCTGAGTCCAGAGGCAAGAAGAGGTCAGAGCACGGTAGGCTAGGACAGAACAGGCAGGTAAATTCAAATAACAGACAGGCACAGGCTAAAGAGGCAGGCAATGGTCAGATCATGGCAGAATAAATCACAAGGTAGAATCAGGATAACCACAAGGCAGGATACAGGCAGGTTGTAGATCAGATGCGACCAGGCAGAGGAATGGGAAAGCGTCCTTTTTATCATCTCCCACTGATTGGCGGCAGGTGGCGCTTGCAGCTGCAGGGAGGGGGGCTCAGTTAGCAGGGAGAGATGGGAAATCAGGGACCCTTACACAGTCACTTTTCTTCAGACAGCTAAGACAATGAGCCATTGAAATTAAAAACCATTTTCCTGCTACCTGGATAAATAATTTAAAAAAATGGATTTTAATCTCCAAAAAAACATTTGATCACGATTACTGTAAATTAATCTACAGCATCACTATGATTAATCAGATTAAAATGTTATTTTTTGACAGCCCTAGTCTTAAGACATATTGGGATTTTGTTTTGTTGTTGCTTGTTAATAAATACATATTGTTGAAGAATAGTTTGATGTAGTTTATGTTATGTCTAGAAATGAGGAAGAGTCGAGGTGATAGTTTTGTAGTTTTATTAACACGTGAACAGGAACTCACAGGAGTCACTCCGTCAAGCCTAAGAGTCCACAGCGAAGAGACAGAGTCCCTTCTGCTGTGCTCTCTTATACTCCTGTGACAATACCACCGGAAAGATAGGGCGTCACCTCCCACTACACCCAGGGCACCGCCATATTGTAACACCCTAACTATATACACAAAATTCATACCCAACATTCTCGCACCCCCCCCCCCCCCGAAGAAAATTGCAAGCACACCAATCAGGCACCCCCAATTTGGTAACCCGATACACACTCTAAACACACTGCAAATGATATAAATATACAAAGCTATCCATGCACACCACACTGGCCCAGTGGACTATTCACCATTTTAATTATTACAGTAAGTGAACATCAAAGGACCACACACTCAAAAAAAAAAAAATGGATCCTGATAAATCACATACATTTTAAACACTTAGAACTATAAACACTTATAAACAATATGTACACTAACCTAATGGCGGTCCCAGATCCTTCCACCTCAGCACTCCCACCCCACAACACAGGCACATCAAAGATAAACAGTACTGGGGAACATTTACATTTCACAAGCTACTATTTTCTTTAACTACTCACACAGCAATGTAAACTAACTAACACACACACACACACACACACACACACACACACACACACACACACACACACACACACACACACACACAGGGGCAACTTGCATAAAAATTAGCGGTTTCTCTTTCCTCTTTTTCTTTCCAAAGCACAAAGAATAATAATAATAATAATAATAATAGCATAAACACAACTCAATAGAGCACACCACTAGCCCCTTTTAAAAGTCACACTAAGGATCCCCTGGAGGCTCCCCTCTGGAACGTCTGTCCCGCGGCCAGCTGCCAGAACATCTCCGTCTTTTCCTCACTGGAGACGGGCTGCACTGGCGTCTCCTCTCTCCCAAATGCCGCAGCTCGTTCGGGTGCCTTCTGGATCCATCTGTCAGCTCTAGGTAGCCATCGTCATGAGTCCTCACCACCGGCAGTTGACCCTGGTCATCCCGCTGTTCTTTCGATTTGCGGACCCCTCCAAGCCGAGACTCAACCCTAGGGCGTACATTATCACCAACACCCAGGGGAGTACTCACTGGCCTCCGTTGTCCGTGGCGTCGTGACCGGGTTCCTGTATGGTGTTGTAGGGTCCCGCCAATCCAGTCCGAGATCTGCCTCTGGTCCCTCTTGTGGGCAGGCCTAGGGATCGTGCCACTTGGTCTCACCCTGTTCGCTTTCATTTTTTGCGTTGAATCAGCCACAGCAGTGCCCGGTTTGACGGTGGTACTCGGTCAGCCACCGGAACTACGCTGTGCCTGCTTGCTGGCTCTATTCGCCCCCATGGATGTCCGACCGTGTCGTTTGGGTCCCTCGTCCAGGGTACTGTGAACACTGACACTGGAAACTCCCCATGACAGCACTCCATGGTGCTGGTCGTGCCTGTCATCACTTGGTCCTGGCAGGTTCAAGTCCCACACTTCACCTTCATTTCCCACATAAAAGGGTCAGTCCCATAGCCACCGCCAGACCACTCCTCTATGACGCTGCAGGCAATGGAGAACCCAAGCCCGTAGAACAGGTCACAGCCCATCAGGTTATTTCCTTCAGTGGACACCATAAACTCAATTGCACTCACCGACGCAGGCTTATACCTCGCTGAGAGCCACAATGTCCAGAGGGTTGTTACCATAACCATAACATGCAATGTCCGCTCTACTCACTCTGTAATGTGGGAAAAAGGTCTTCACTGTCGCCCAATTCAGGATGGAAGTCCCCGACCCCGTGTCCAGCATCAGCAGAACCACCACCCCGTCCAATTCAATGTTGCAGATTATGCGTCTGTCTGTGCTAGGTGAGACCGTGTGGACCACTGTGGGCTTCTTTGCCGAAGAGTCCCCCTCTGGTCTCCGGGCCCCCCACTCAAAATTTCTGCAGGCTCTAGTGAAATGGTGGAACAGACCACATTTCCCCACAACGCTTCCCCTTCGCTGGGCAATCCCTCGCTTTGTAGCGGTGCCTGGTGGATCCACAGCCATAGCATCTTGGTGTCCCCGGGGCAGACCTAATTTTCACAACGGAGGCATACTCATCATCACTCTCGTCATCTGGATCCATGGCCAGTGCCTTCCACTGTTTTTTGTTCCTTGGCAGGTTTTCTGTTTTACCAAGATTTTACGTTAGCATTTCTGCTGACTCGTGTTGCTGTGCTAAGTCCATGGCAGCTAGGAGTGTTAGCTCACCAGCATGAGTGAGGAGGCGAACCTTCGCGGAAGAGTACAGCACGTGTTCCACCAGTTGGTCATGGACCATCTCTTCCTCCAAGGTGCCGAATCTGCACTCTCCCGCCAGCTGCCACAGGTCTGCAGTGAACTGTTGTACCGACTCACCAGGCTGCTGGCGTCGCTGTCTGAACTGTATACGCCTCATAATGGCGTTTTCAGGGGCGCGAAAATAGCCCGCCATTAGCCTCACCACATCGTCGAGTGAATCACCTCCTCCTAACGTACTCAGGACCTCTGAATTGCTCTCACACTCAATTTTTCAAGGTCGCCGAGGTCCAGAGCAATGAGGTAGTTTTCAAACGCTGCATACCACCTGGCCCAGGGAACGCGTGGCTCTCCCGGAGCCTCCAAGAATGGCCGGAAAGCAGTAGCAGCTCACTCCATACCCTTTTGTCCTCGTCGCCAAATGTTACATCTGGAAATGAGGAGGAGTCGAGGTGATAGTTTTGTAGTTTTATTAACACGTGAACAGGAACTCACAGGAGTCACTACGTCAAGCCTGAGAGTCCACAACGAAGAGACAGAGTCCCTTCCTCTGTGCTCTGTCTCTGTGGTGATGCCACCACCGGAAAGACAGGGCGTCACCTCACACTACACCCAGGGCACCGCCATATTGGTACACCCTAACTATATACACAATATTCATATCCAACAGTTTAGTTATTCATTAAGGCATTTCTTCTAGTTTTAGAACTTATTTATAACTTATTTATAAGTTATAACTTATTATTTATAACTTATTTATTTATTTAGAACTTATTATATTAGACCAGGATACTCAACAGAAACAGCAAATTGTTGCCTTATTGAAAATGTCAAACAGTCCTTGGACAGGGGTAATGTGGTAGGAGCTGTTTTTCTAGATCTCAAAAAGGCTTTCGATACTGTAAACCACAGTTTGCTTTTATCCAAAATGGTATCTTTTAACTTCTCCCCAGATACATTAGAATGGTTTGCATCTTATCTCCAGAATAGAGAACAGTGTGTAAAAGTTCACCAGGATAAATCCTCATTTTTAAACAACCGCATGGGTATCCCACAAGGGTCCATTCTTGGTCCTTTACTTTTCAGCATTTTTATTAATGACTTGCCGTTACACTGCTCAGCTGCAACATGCCAACTTTATGCAGATGATGCAGTTATTTACACAGCTGCCAAGACTCCAGCACAGGCTGCAGATGTACTGTCTACAAGTATGGTTGATGTCCAAGAGTGGCTCCTCAAGAACCATCTATTGCTGAACCTTCAGAAAACAGTCTCAATGTGCTTTTCAATCAAAAAATGTAACCTGCAATGTTTTAAAGTTAATATACATGATCATGACATCAGTTTAGCTACAGAATTCAAATACCTTGGCATTGTACTAGATCTTCAACTCAAATTTAATCTTCATATAAAGAAAATTTCAAAAACAGTAAAAAAAAATCTGAACTGCTTTAAATTAATTAGATATTACATACCTTACGAAGCAGCTGCGCTGTATATGCATTCTATGGTTTTTTCTCATATCATACTGTTTGACAGTCTGGGCTCAAGCAGCCCCTTCCACAATAAGACATATACAGTAGGTTCATTATATAATCAAACCCTAAAAATCTTGGACAAAAAGCCCATTAGGTGGCATCACTGTAATGTTTTAAAAAAATACAACCTATTGAGTTTTGAGAGCTTCATTGACCTCTGTTTTCTGAAATTAACGTTCAAATGTTTCCATAAATCAGCACCCGAGCCACTTGCTGGTTTCGTCCAAAGACAGGACAGCAGCAGAGCCACCAGGAGTTCTGTTAACAATAACTGTAAAATATTCCACCGCAGAACCACATTTGGACAAACAGCTTTCTCTATAAAGGGCAGTCACATCTGGAACACAATGCCAAATGTAATTAAAATAATAACGGACTTTAAAACATTCACTAAAAAGGTTAAAAACTGGCTGAAAAATAAACAAGAATGTACTCATGTATGAATTAATTGTCTGCAAAGTGAGAGTGAATGAAGGGAAGGAATAAATGTGTTTGTTTATAGTGAGTGACGAAGGGAGGGAGGCCTGAAATAGGCAAACGTGAGTTGTGTTATATGTGTTAAATGTGAGTCAGGCTGTTATATTTGTGTATTTATAATATTTATAATATTTATGTTAAATGTGAGTCAGGCTGTTATATTTGTGTATTTATAAATTTATAATTGTGTATTTATAATCTTTCTGCATTGATGTATGTGGTTATTGTGTTTTTTTTTTTTTTTTTTTCATCTTTACTTGATTCTCTTTTCTAAAGCCCATCCAGGGACAAGAGTTGCAAATTAGCTAATAGCTATACACTATGTGCAACACACCAGATTGATTGTCTTTGATTAATTGTCTGTTTATTGCACTGTCCCTGTCAAATAAACTAATCTATCTATCTATCTATTTTGAGCTTTAAATTCTGTAAAGCTGCTGTGGTGGGGATCAGACCAGTGTTCATGGTGAGCAAAGACATTTTGTTAGATGATATATGGTGTAATTGACACTGACCACCCAAAACAAGTTTTGGTATTGCTGGTTGATCGTGTAAAAACCTGTAGACAGGTAGGATATGGACTAATCAGGGACAATGACAGAATTATCTAATATCATTATATAAGACATTTGAGAAAGTATCAGACAACACAGCAAAAATGGCATTTTTTTATGTCCCCCTCAAAAATTAAGCTCTCAAATTTTCCTGTTTATTGTCCCCTCCAACAATGAAATGGGATTTTCACCCCTGTCCTCCTCTCTTCTCCATTACAGTTTACTGACAAGGTTCATAATTATTAGGCAATATTACACAACAGTGTGGTATACCATTTTTTTTTTTTGCAGTTATCAACTACAAATTCATATTGTTTGATGCAGCAAAGTTCAGCCTCCACCTCCCCCACCGTCACCTCTCGTTCTCGTCTTCCTGTACAGGTGTCCTATGTCCTGCCCTTTCTTAATTCTGATTGGCTGCTTAGAAAGGTCTGACATTGACGAGTGCAGCTGTACAGTCGTCTGACAAGTTGGACTTTTTTTTAGCTCTGAATACTGCAACAAAAAGCGGCCACCACAAAGCGTTTCAGCGCCGAGGGCGCTCAGCGCTATAAACGCTGGACTACATAGAAAATGATTAGAAAATAGTTTCCCACAGCAGGAAAAATGAGTTTGGTGGATACACGCCCCTAGTAGTTTTCCTGCAGTGTTTGGCTTCTGGGTTGCTGAGGCACATGGCCCTATGGCGTGACCATGCACCTAATTGAGTGGACACATCTTAAAGGGGAAGTACATGAAAAGCGCCAGATTAATATATAAAATAATATTCAAAAAATTCCTGCATCCACATCGTGATCCAAATCACCACCAAAATCTAATCATCTGTTCCCCGTGCCATTACACACCTTTCCTGAAAATTTCATCAAAATCCATTCACAACTTTTTGAGTTATGTTGCTAACAAACCAACCGACTAACCAATAGACAAACCAACCAACGCCACTAAAAACATTACCTCCATCCTCCCTTGGCGGAGGTAATTAGATGAATTAGCAGCCACACATGAATATCAAGTGATGGACATAGAATTTGACCAGTTAACAACAATGTGATCTTTTTCATTGGCTCATGATAGGCCCTGATCTTCGTTGGCCCCTGTGCTTCAGCCCAGTTTAGCCCATTCATTAAGGCGTCCTTGAATATATGGGACAACGCACATCCCACTTGGGACAAACATAAACGGGACATCCCGGCTAAAACGGCAACCCTAGGTGTTACATTTGCCACTAAGCTATTGGTAGTAGCATTAACTTGCTAGCTCTTGTTTTTGTTTATTATTTATATACATGTGTTTGAGTAAAATGAAAAAAATTGTTTTATTCTCTAACCTACTGAAAACAGCTCACCCAAATTCCAAGTCAAAATATCAGCATTTATTTACAGAAAATGACAATTGGCCAAAACAACAAAAGGATTTTGCTTTTTTGATCAAATAATACAAAGAAAACAAGTCAATGTTCATTCTTAAACACTAAAATACTTAAGTTTTAACTTAGGAAGAACTCAAATCTGTATTTGTGAAATCACTTATGATTATTATTCACAGCTTTCACATCCTACCGTGCTTAGATTATCACCTAATCAGTACCTCCTTAAGTAGACTGAGGTGTTCTTGTGTTGGAATTCAACAGATACTCAAATTGAATTGCTGTCATACATGTAGAGATGCTAATTTAGGAAAGATGTTGTAGTGGTCTCAATTTTTTCCTGAGCTGTATAATCTAAATGGATAGAAAACACTAACACATACTGTATGTGGTTTTCTCCTAAAATAGAGCTTAAAAAAGGGGGTTTCATGAAAGTAGGAAACCTGATAACTAATGACGGATGTGTTTTTTCTAAGGAACAAAGCCTTATTTAATCTTGGTTATAATGTAGATGTATATATTCTTAAAAATCATACTGCAGCATTTGGGGCAGTCACATGTCTTATGGTTGCTGTGGGATTTATTTTAATTTATTATCATTTACGCATCTATAATCAGACTGTCATAACTTCAGTAACTGCAAAATTTAGCTCCAAATTTTAATTGTACTGTTATTAGTCTATGCATTTCGTACAAGGTACTATTAGTAATTACAGTTTTCAACCAGTCTACTGTATATAAGCCTATGAGAACAGCAGTAGAGCATTTCTGAACTTGAGTTTTGGCTTTTGATTTTGATGTGCCACCACAAGATTTTCAGTGGCCCCCACGTGGCCACCCCTATGAAAAATTTCTGGAGGCGCTGCTGTCCGGCTGTTGTCACATCTGTGAAATTTTTTAAAACCAATATTTAATCCTCTTTTTGCAGCATTTTTCAAAGGAAAAGACATCACAGTTTAAGCTGCAGCTTATTTAATGACCACAAGCTGCCACTAAAGCCTATATTTCTAAAAATTTCGGGTATTAAAGGCAAGAAGATGAGTTAGAGTTCACATTTTTCCAAACTTCTATAACCAGCCTTTAAAGGGGTCATTGACTGCAGTTTTTCCACATTTTAACCATTCACACATGTCTTAATGAAATGTTTGACACATTTTGTTCACATGGCTTCAGCCATCACCCATTTCGGATAACTTATGTTGAACTGTATAATCAGAGGAGTTATTGTCTAATTTGACCTTGTTGGATTTTCTTTCCCCCTTTGTTATATTATCCTGTTTCTTTTTAAGCATCTCAATGATGGCAGCATCTCAATTTCGTTTCATTATTTATTAACAATGGAATGACAAAGGCACTTTGACTTGACTTTGACTAATCTCTACTTTTAATCTATCCGAAATAAAGATTCATTCATTCATTTTGTTTAGTTTTTAATTTGGCAAGTTTGTGTTGTTTTTCCTGGCTTTCTTGAAACGTTCTGATTTAAAGCCTATCACTTTAAGAAACATCCTTCACCTATTCCACTCTGCCCCCCCTTTTATGTCAGTTAGCCATTAGCTGACTAGCTTCTAGCCTTCTTCTTGCTCGGATGAGCGGTGCTGATTCACTGATCCACAGTCGATGGTGTATCTTGCGCCACTCTGGCCCATCTCCCAATAATTTTGCCATGATTCCACAACAAAACACTAGCACTGCGTGGCCCCTGATTGCCACAACCAACCTGGTCTGGGACCTGAGGCTACTGGCCGAGGTGAAGATCGTCAAGCCAGGCTGCCAAGCCACAGGATCTCAAAGGGGAGTGTCTTGCTCTGCAGGATGCAGCTCCACTCCCACGGCGAGCTGGGGAATGCCCACGAGAGTGGAGTGAAGTCGCATGGAGCCCCGGAGAATGGTAGTGGGGGAGGCGCTGGCCATAACAGCCAGCAGCCTCGGGTCCCCATATAGGTACCACCTACATCAGGCCAGGTCAGTCGCCGCGACCGGCGCCGGTGTTGGTGATTTGGAAGATGGGTCGGAGTGATGCGAGGTAAATTGTCGACTGTGGACTGATGAACCAAGTGGTAACAGGGATGGCTATTAGGGTGACTACGATCTGAGGAAGATAACAATATAAGCCATGCTTGGTGCGAGCCTCCTGGTACCATTTCAACATAGTCTCCCCTTTGGTCCACACACTTCTTGTATTGGTGTTGCAGTGCTTGGATCCCTGCGGTGGAAAAATAAACCACATCTGGTCAGATTTGACCACTATGAACTTTTCAGCCTATGAGCTTTTCAACCCCCCCCCCCCCCCTTCCCATATATGATTTACCTGGAAGAGTCAAAAACGTTTCTGGCGTTTCTGGGAGAGAAAAATGAGATAAAGACCGTGTGTGTTTTTTAAGAGAATTGACTGTTTTGATATTTTTTGGATGATTATGTGACCAATAGACACATTTCAGACAGTTAAAATCTACAAACACGCCATTTTTCAGTCAGTGACTCCTTTAAGCTTTGAGCCTGTTATCATTCACAGAACATTAAACAGTATCAGTGACATGTTTAACCAGATGAGAACCCAAATGCAGAAATGACTGAGACCACAGAATGAGATGCAAGGTTAAGTATTTTATTTAATCAGTTTGGAGTGGTTGGCAGATTGAGGCAGGCAACCCTGCAGGGGAGGAGAAAGGGAGATGATCACTGATGGATAATTTTTAGGAATAAAAAAAAAAAAAAAGCATGTGCTGACCAGCTGGCAGATATTCTCACCAAGCTGTTCAACCTCTCCCTGACACATTCCACCGACCCCACATGCCTCAAGGAAGACTGCAATGCCCAAAAAAGACTGCAATAGACAGCCTGAACGACTACAGACCCATGGCACTCACGTCTGTAGTCATGAAGTGCTCTGAACGACTGGTGTCTCAGCACATCAGGGACTGTCTTCCTCCCTCCTTCAACACTCCCACCAGTTTGCCTACAGGGAGAACCGGTCCACGGAAGACACCATCACACTTCACAGAACGCTGGGCCACCTGGAGAACACAAAGAGCTATGTGAGGATGCTCTTTGAGGATTATACCTCAGCATTCAACACCATCATCCCAGACATCCTGATCAACAAACTGCACCACCTCCAGATCCCCCTCCCCACCTGCTCCTGGATAAAAAAAAACTTTCTCACTAACCACCCACAAACAGACTCCCCCACCCCCCCACACTCCTCCACACTGTCACTCAGCACTAGTTCCCCCCAGGGCTGCATGCTAAGCCCTCTGTGTGCCCTGTACACTTTTGACTGTATTCCAACCCACCTAACCAAAGTCATCATGAAGTATGCGGACGACACCATCTTGGTTGGGCTCATCACCAACGATGATGAGAAGGCATACAGGGTGGAGGTAGAGAATCTGTTGATGTGGTGCTCAGCAAACAACCTGAAACTGAATGTCCATAAAACCAAAGAACTCATTATGGACTCCAGGAAGCACAGACAGGACAACACCCCCTCCCCATAAATGGAAACTGCGTGGAAACTGTCACCACCTTTAGGTTCCTGGGCATCCACATCATTTCTGACCTCTCCTGGACTGACAATGCCAAGGCCCTGGTGAGGAAAGCCCAGCAGCAGCTGCACTTCCTTTATGTCCTTAGAAAGAACAACTTGGACCAGAAGCTGCTGCTGGCCTTCTACCGCTGCTCAGTGGAGAGCATGCTCACCTACTGTCTGGGTGTGTGGTACGCTGGCTCCACGGCTGAGAACAGAAAGGCTGTGCAGAGGATCATCAACACCGCCAAATAAATCATCAGCGGCCCTCTGCCCTTCCTGGAGGACATTTCCAGATCCTCCTGTCTCAGGAAGACCAAGGCCATCACAGGAGACCCCTCACATCCTGCCCAACACCTGTTTGACCTGCTCCCCTCTAGATGACTGTTCAGATCAATCAGGTCCCACACCTCCACACTGACAAACAGTTTCTTCCCCTGGGCCATCCGGACTGCAAACAGCCAAAGGTCCCCCCCCCCCAACTGTCATACATAGAAGTGAGGACCTTTTAATTATCATAAAAAACCTCTCACCTGTTTTTGCACTCTACACTTTTCAGTACATTGATCCAACCATTGAGCCATGACCTTACTTACTTAATTTAATCCTCGCCTGGCCACTTAAGTGACCGTTGTGGCCAATCATCAGAAGGCAGGGCAATCTTGGGCTAGGGTGATGAGATCAGCCAGAGGTCTTATCATTGCAACCTGGGTCATCCAGGGCAGTCTAGGCCGACCTTGGGGGCAATGCCAGCCCTGGGGTGGAGAGCGCTGGTGGAGAGGGCCTGCTTAGCCGGTGTCCCGTCTTCTATCCTGGTCATGTGGCTGAGGAGCAGCAGCCTCTCTCTTCTGATGATGGTGGAGATGGGGATAGGGCAGACAGCCCTCCTGTAGACCTCATCGTTTTTGGTGAAACCATCGGATGCTGAGGATGTTACGGAGGCAAGTCTGATGGAATGTATCCAGATGGTGGGTGGTTGTGGCGGAGAGGGTCCAGTTCTCGGACCAGTAAAGGAGGATGGGGATCACACAGGTGTTAAAGATTTGCAACTTTGTGGTCGTGCGGATCTTCCTGCTCCGCTAGACTCGCTGGAGGTGGCTGAAAGCACTGCGACACAGCTGCAGAGAGTGAGTAATCTCTGGGTCTGATGAGCAGGAACTGGTGATCTTTGATCGGAGGTAGACTCAGATCTCAACTGGCTCGTTTTTGATGGTGATGACTTGTGGTGGTGGCGGCAAGAAGTCTGACAGTGACTGGATCTTTGTCTTTGCCCAGCTGATGGTAAGGCCCAGGGGTGATACTTCCTCTGCAAGCAACTCCGGTGCCTCAGCAATTATGTCTAAGCGTGGCAAAAAGCACCACGTCATCTGCATAGCACAGATCTGTGAAGTGGGAGTGAAAGTCAACTCCGAGATTGTGGCATTGTTCCGTTGCGTTCTTGACCCAGTAGTCAACCGCAACATTAAAGAGATTTGGCACAGTAATTCATCCCTGCTGGACTCCAGAGGTGGTGACAAAATGGTCTGACATGTCACCCTCGTTGCGTACCATGCACGTGGTGTTGGTGTAGAGGTCCTGGAGAATGTTGATGTATTTGGATGGGACTCCAATGCCACAAAGGAGTTGCCAGAGGGTGTTCCTGTCTAGGGATTAGAAGGCAGCTTTGACGTCAATGTAAGCCGCATATAGAAGTTGGTGATACTCCTTACGTTGCACACCAGGACACTCGGGGCAAGGATGCAGTCCGCTGTGGACCGGCGGGGGGGAGGGGGTTGGGGGGCTGCTGGCGGCAGCGTTTGACGTGAAGCAGGGGGCAGACGTGGCTCAGGATGACAGCGGTGATTACCTTGCCGTGGATGGACAGCAACGTGATGGGACAATAGCTGGCTGTGCTCCGACAGTCACCCTTGTTCTTGTAGAAGGACAGAACGACCCTGTTCTTCTGCCCAGATGAAGCGGCACAGATGTTCCAGCCAAGGGATGACAGAGGTGAGGATGGCTTTCATCATCTCTGCCGTAACTCCATCAGTGCCGGGGGCTCACCCAGAGTGGAGCTTCTTGATGATATCTAACAGCTCACTGGGGCTAGACTGATTGAGTTGTCTTCAACACCGGTATCGGCATATTGCTGCAGCTTATCCAAGGTGGGAGGAGGGGGCTTGCAGAGGACGCTCATGTAGTGCTCTCTACATCGTTGGAGTTTGGTTGTCGGATCTATGACGAGGCTTATGCCATCGGCGACTAGCGGGGGCGGGGGGGGGACGATGACTGCCGTTTCTTGCTGGCTTGGCACAGCTCCTTGATACTGGTAGGCAGGCCGGAGGTTCCTTGCTTGGAAGCTGTTGTTGGCCTTGTCGGCGATACAGTGGCGCCAAGTGGCTTAATTGTTCTGGAGGCTGCGGTGTCTCTATATTCAGATTGTGGTAATCATCCTTCCCCTGGAGTCTGGCTTTACGGCATCAATCAACCAGCTCTAGGGAGGCGTCAGAAATCCATGGCTGAATCCTCTGGCAGAGATCACCTAGGACATTTGTGGCAGCCAGAGTGAGAGCGGTGGTAATCTGCTCCCAGGCAACCTCAAGAATCTCTGGGTGGACAAGTGCAGCAAAACAATTCGTGACCTCGATGAAGTAGAAGTGGGCAAACTGAGGGGTGTAAAGTTTCTTGTTGTCTAGGGGGCAGCAATGGGCAGGGCCAGGAGGACAGTGGCGGCAAGGAGTTGATGGTTGGTCCACCCCAGCTCAGCGCTGCGGTAGACACGGCAGTCAGTGGCAATTCTCCAGCGCCCACTGACCAAGATGTGGTCAATGGTCTTGAATGTAGCACCGGTGTTGCAGTACCAGGTGGTGCGGTGGATTTGAAGATGCTGGAACCAGGGGCTTCATGTACAAAGACTTGCATGGATTTCCTACTAAAAGATGACGCATGTTTAAATCAAGAAAATGCCATAAGAAAAAAAAAAAAAAAAAAAAAATCCAGATGTATGAAACCGTCCGTACACAGAAATCCAAGCACATTTCCTTTGTACATTCCAATCTGCTTGAAATTGAACGCACGTGAGGAAATACCGAACTCCTCCCTTGACACGCCTCCATTTGAATATGCAATTAGATGCAAATAGATATATACAAGCCCTGCACGTTTGATTCTTCTGTATCCACAATCAAAAATAATGGATTTAATGGAATTTCACAGAATGTGAGTTGGAGGTGCTCCTAAATGAGGTAAAGGCACATAAAAAACATTTTAGTTGGCACACTGTCCTCCGGCATTAGTGCCGGCTACAGGTAATTCAATAGCCTGCTCACAGCACCTATATGATTAGTTTACTGGTTCCTTTATTCAGACTGGGATAAGAAGGAGATGTGTATTTAACTTTGACATGTTTAGACTGACATCTGCAGTCGTCCTCAGAAGCATCAGCTGATCACTGTGATTTGGAGTGTGTATAGCTCAGAGGTTACAGTGCCAGATTTCAAAGCAGAAGGTTCCAGGTACAGATGAATCAATAAATTTGTGACCAGCCAATCTGCGATTTGCAATATCCTCTAATCCTCTGTTGTTAGAGGCATTTTCTGCACTTCTTTGTGCTTGCTTTTATATCCACTCATTTAATCGCGCACACTTGGATGTTTGTTCATCATGTGTCTCTGGTTTGTACAATAATTTTCACGTCATTATCAGTCTCCCAACATCACCTCTAACTGTTGCCAATGGACCAATAACAGTAGAAATGTATGTACGCCAGCCATGAAGTTGGTGTGGGGCTGCGCATATTTCCACAGTCATTCCATTCTTGATACATCTGAAATTTTCTGTGGAAAAGGATGTACACCATGTTTTTGTGCATAAGTACTCTTTGTACATGAGGCCCCTGATGCCCAGGATTTTCAGATTGTGCGTGCATGCGGTCCCCATTGTCGTTGGTGACGTCAGATGGGAACGATCCGATGATGTACGTAGCTCTTCCTACAACTGTGTGTAGAATACATCCTTGACTTGGTCGTTGGCGACGTTAGAAGATGGAAAGGTAGCCAAAAGAGTGTTGCAGGTGAGCATACAGCAAGCAGGGACCAGTGGCTTCCAGGTGGTGAGGGAAGACGCATACCATTGGTGGATGGCAATGGCCACGCCTTGGGTGTGGTTGGTGTTGTTGCCGCTCCACATGATCTTGTATTCACCCACTGTTGTCTCACTGTCCTGTGTCCACCTGATTTTCTGGAGACCAGCAATGGAGACATTGAGACGGGTGAGCTCAGAGGCAAGAAGCTGAGGGGGGCTGGCTTTGTTTAGGGTCAGGATGTTCCAGGTAGCGATGCAAATGGGGCTCCTGATGATGTCAATGGATGGCGACTGCACTGGTGGTGGTGGTGGGGGATCAGGGGAACCCCTCCCTTGAAGGTTTGGGGGAGCCCCGTCATTACACCAGCCAGCGTGCCACTGGGGATGAGGTTGATGCCGTGCCCATGAGGGCCCAGCCTCAGTATGATTGGCATTCGTACTGGTGGGTTTTTAATGGGACAGAGCTGCCAACCCTGCCTCAACCCTCCTCACTTTCTCATCTGGGCCTGGGATTGGCAATGGTGGAGTCCATGACCAAAGTGTATATTTTCATACTTCTTGTTCATTCTACTTAATGTATGCTATTTTATTCAAATGTGTGCTTTCTATTTGTTTTTATGTTTTTCATACTTTTACTGCACAGTAGCCAGATGGAGCACCCACAGTTTTGCTGTACTTTACAACTGTACAATGACAAAGGTGTATTCTATTTTATAATTCCTTGTAATTTTGGAGCTGCTTCTGTCTGCTGACTTGGATTCAGTTTGACCACAAAAAACAAGAATCTTTTGTAATGATCGCCCCTCTGAGGCAAAAACAAACCCAGATGTTTGACTGCAGTGGAACATTTAACAGAAAAACATAACCAGTCCAACAGAAATAACTGTGAATACAAATACAAATACAAAAACTTACATAGATGAACTTTTCCTGGGCAGAGAAGTCACAGGAGGAACAGGAGGGGGACTGGTCTCCTGCCCTAGAAGCAGAAGACCAGTCTAAACACCATTGTGGCTGCCGCACTGAAGGAGAGCTCAGCAGTCTAATAAATAGTGGGGGAACTAATGAGCAGCAGGTGCAAGTGGCAGGTGACCTAATTACCAACTGACTGCAGCTGAGAGGTCCTGAAGCACAGCAATCAGCTGGGAGGGTGTGTCTGGGAAATGGGAGAAGAGCTCTGCCATAAAACAGAAAAGTAACCAATGACCATGAACAGACTTACAGATAAATAATACTGAAACTATAGTGAAGATCTGAGCTCAGAGAAACCCTGAGCTCAGAAACATGACATCTTTGCCACTGCTAGTATCTTAAATAATCCCGTTTTACCTTCCAAGCCGATATGCAAACAGGACTTGTCCACTGCAAACAAAAATTCCAGAAACTGCTGCTGTTGTGGGCACTCAGCCTTCTATAGCTGCTCTGACCCAGCACAAACTGGTGAAAATATCCAAAATAAACCAATAAAACCTTTATCCAAAGGAAATTTCTTCTCCTGTCTGGGAATTGTTTTTCTCTGAAATTAATCCCCAATCAAAGTGAGTCTTGTGTGTTTTCTGAACATTTTTTTTCTGTATTTAGAAGAATTTTTTTCATTAGAAAAAAATATTAAGATGAAATTATTATTAAATAATAATGGGGAAACAGAAACAATTTTGTTTTTTATCAGATATTATCATTTTTGTAATTAAATGGCTTGAGGTAGTTGCAGTTCATATGTTGTGCTCCTGTGGTAATTTGAAGCACATTTTCTTCTAAAAATACACTAAAAGTAATTATTTAAATACAACATTCTGTTTATTTTGCCAGTTGGCAGCTTTAAGTATAATAAGAACTTACAACATAATAATTTATTTATTTTTTATAACAGATTGTAATGGGTCATGACAGAATTTTTACAACCCTCTCTGTCATCTTGACGGATAGCAATAAATCCTAGCGCAACCTAGCACAAGTATGATTAATGTTTCTAAAATATGCAAGCTTCTTACATTCAGGTTAGTATAAAGGAGATGGTGTCCACTTGCAGATGGAGACAGCGGTATGGATCTGGGTAGAGAAAGTGAGTCCGCTGAGGTTGGTGGAGATGGTGGTACCTGGGCCCAGGGCTTTTCTGTCATAGTTTGAGCCCCAGTGGGGCAGATAACTGGACTCATCATTTAATAACCAAAAATAAACACAGCTCGGTGGCTGGAAAAAAAACAATAATGACTCGGCAAACAGGGCAGGTAGAAAAGAATTCATTGACAAGGCCGGCAGAAGTGTGTGTGAAACGCCAATTGATGATGAGGATGCAACACCCAAGACAGCAGAATAATGACAGGAATGACAGAGCAAACATAAACATGACTATGATTAGAACAGAGTCTAAACTCATTTAAAATAAACTGAATAAACAAATAAAAGCAGCTAAATTCTCTCCCTAAGGAGAGAAATGGAGAAGCTCTTTCAGGAAGGCAAAGCCAGAGACGCCTGGCAAGGTGTTAAAACACTGGCGGGCCTCCCTAATAGAAGTCCAGTGTTGCCCATCACTGGAACAAAAGACTGTGACACTATGGCAGCAGAACTCAACCAATTCTACTGCAGGTTTGACCAGTCTAATTTCTTGTAGAAGAGGGAGGCGATAACAAGTAAGCTTACTCGCATGGCACCTGCTTGGGCCAACTGGGAGCTGCAGCAGACAGAGGTAGAACTCACCCTGAAGAGGATAAAGCCTAACAAGGCACCAGGACCAGACCAATCTGTGGCCGCCTGCTAAAGACCTGCTGTAGTCAGCTATCCCAGGTGTTTTGCTATCTCTTCAACCGCTCTATGGCAGAACATTCAGTCCCTAAAACTTGGAAATGTCACAACTCGCCGTTCCCAGTCATCTGCCTCAGCTGCGCGCACACCTGCGCCTCGTCAATCACAGACTATTTAACCCACTCGGCCCAGAACATCGGTCTGGAGCCGTCTGTTAATCAACGCTCTCAATCCCTCCGCAGGATTGTTCCTTCCCGACCTGCAGTATCTCCTACCAGCAAGTAAGCTGTATCTTCACTCACCTGTCTTCCAGTCTCTCCCCTGTGCACAGGTGGATTCCCTGGCAGCGGATTCCTCCCGTCCTCGCCAACTCCTCTCCCTCCTCATCCATTCCTCATTGTGTGCGCAGCAGGGCGCTGTCTCCCAGGCTAGAGATCCTTTGCCAACGCCAGCCACCGTTACATCTGCAAGTAAGCAACATTCGGAACATTAACCCCGCATGGTGAAGGTGAACTCATATTCCTGTCTCTGATCTTTCCATAGGGTTGCCTGGCTGCACGGCATGCCATTCTGCCCCCGGTGCTCCTTGTTCACCCACAGACCATTCACATTCTGCATACACGCATCCATACATTTCTTGTTGTTGAATAAAGCCTTTGAATCTCACCTGAGCCTGCGTGCATGTTCCCTGGGCCAGTAATTATGTCAGGAAATCCTTAATTATATGTCCTGTACCCCAAAAAAGCACCCCCTCCTGTTTCACTGACTATCGACCAGTGGCACTAACATCACTGGTCATGAAATGTTTTGAGAGGCACCTTCTTTCCCAACTCCAGGAGGAGGTCTGTGTGCATGCTGACCCTCTCCAGTTTGCATACAAAACGCACAGGGAAGTAGATGATGCATTGCTAACACTGTTGCATGGCGTCTACTCCCAACTTGACAAGCCAAAATCACATCTCAGGCTAGTGTTTGTGGATTTTTCCAGTGCCTTTAACACCGTGCAACCCTATCTGATGGGCCAAAAACTATTAGACATGGATGTCAATCCACACCTGGTCCTTTGGATCCTCTCATTCCTGTCTGACCGGCCACAGAGGGTCAGAGTCAATGGTCACATCGGCTCATCCATGACAATTTCTACAGGAGTTCCACAGGGATCTGTAATATCATCGGATCTTTACACACTCTACACAAATGACTGTAGGAGCACGCACCTGGACATAACATACATTAAATATTCTGATGACACGGTGATCATGGACACCACCAACTCACAACACTTATGTCAGGCTGAAATTAACACCTTCATAGAATGGTGCAAGCTTTACCACCTAAATCTCAGTACATCAAAAACAAAAGAAATTGTTATTGATTTCCACAAAGCACCTTCTACTATCCCCACTCTATCAGTAAACAGTCAACAAATAGAGTGGAGTCATATAAATATCTTGGGACCATGATTGATAACAGACTCACCTTTCAAGAGAACATGCAAATTGTTTTCTGTAAATGCCAGCAACACCTCTTTTCTTAAAGGTGAACTGAAGTGAACGGCATTGAACGGCACTGGGTGATAGTACATACAATTATAAAGATAATTTATCATTGGCACCCCCTCCACCAATCCCGGAATCTTGGAGAAAATCGCAATTTTGAATTTCCCGCCCTGAAAAATCCTACGAATCCGCCGATTATCCGGAAGTGCAGCCGGAGTTCCGCGTGACGTCACGAATGTGACCCAGTCCTCATGTTTGCCATTGCGAGCACGTCGACACTGGTTGTTTTTGGTGCATTTTGTCGTGATAGTCGACTACAAAACACTTCCAACACCTGGGAAGATCTGTTCAGTGGCCAAGGAAAGCTGTCATGGCGACGAAAGAAAAGAAAGGGGGAGGAAAAGCGATCGGGAAGCGATGCGTTTCTAGATATACAGTGATCCCTCGCTACTTCGCGTTTCACCTTTCGCGCCCTCAGTGCATCGCGGATTTTTCAAAAATATTCATCAAAAATTCAAAATTGAGAAAAAATGGCACGAAAGTTGCCCGGGCGCTAGCAGAAGGCAGGGAGACTACATTAGAACATCAGGTATCAACACGGAGAGCCCGCACAACTCAAAATCCACCTCTCTGACCACCGCTCCACTCCTCTCCGCCCACCTCTTCACTGCTCGGGAATCTCGCAAGCTGATTGGCCGAGACGTTTTACCCAGCTTCTTTCCCTGCCGAGCGCCCATACCCAGCGAAGGAAGACCGCATTCATTGTTCTTTATCGCTCGTGTTGCTTAGTGGCACTTTTCGCTGTTCTCTTGTGCCTTTTTGTGCAAAATAGTGCTTGTGACGCCCTTGGGGGGGGGGGTGACGCTACTTCGCGGTTTTTCACTTTTCGCGGTCGGTTCTGGTCCCCATTAAACGCGATAAGTGAGAGATCATTGTAGATATTATTTATAAATAGCACAGTCAAATGCAGAGGCCAGTTCTGTTCATGTGTATTGCCACTATAGTCTGTAGAAGTATTGTAATACATAGCCCATGGTCATGGAACCTGTCCTGAATACATGTGTTAACCCTACGCCACGGATGTGTCTATTCAATGCCAAGTGTGTACACGGCCAGGCTATTGTACAGTCCTAGCCCTATGTATAAATAATAAGTTGGAAAAATGCTGATGGTTTTTTTCTTTTTCTTTTTTATTGTTAATTTTCCTTATCCTGACACCCCAAACATGCCAAAGTAGAGAAGTAAAGACTCACCATTCTGTATTCAATAAGCGACTCTCCTCCCCATCACTGCTGCGGTCTGACTCTGAGTCGGTGCCAGAATCCCCCGAAAATTCTGGATCGAATCTGTACGGTTCGATGCCTCCCTCGCTCTCTTCCTGTTCACTTGACACTCCTGCATCCTCCTCTGTCTCGTCACCGATCCTGAATGCCTCTTCACTCTGAAAACTATGGTGTTCTTGACTGCTGGAACTGCTATCATCTGCCATTGTTGTTTTGATAAGGGTCACACTCGTGACGTCACGCAGCGTCGTCTGCACTACTTCCGGTTTGTTTGGCACTGCCAGCCAGAGGCAAAAGTTTATCGGCTTATAGCTTGGCCATCGCACGGCCTAAAAATTTCTTTTATGTGTTGAAAAATACAATAGGTAATAAGGAATTAATCTGCTATTCTACTTTTTGCGCAAAAAGGTGGTTTCAGTTCACCTTTAAGGAAGCCTCATAGACTCCAGGTGCATCAGTGTTAACAGCTTTTTACAAATGTTTTATTGAATCCATAATCACTCTCAGCATCACATCCTGGTTCAGAGCACTGCCCAACATCCATCGCAAACAGTACATAAGACCATCATATTGACAGGAACAGGAACAAATCACTAGTATTTACAATAGAAGGACTGAAACAAAAGGAACACAAATAACCACACCACAGGAAAATGTAAGGGAACACAAATAGCTTCAGACTCCACTCACTCACTCCACAGCCAATATACTCTTTTACCTTCAGGCCACAGATACAGATCACTCACCTTCTAGACCAGTAGAGCAATGTTGAACTTTGTACCAACTTCCATTAGACTCATGAACAGTTGACTCACTCACTCACTCATTCATTTTCATATTTATTATTACTATTTTTAACTCCTTTTAATACGGTGCGGATGGGACACTGTTGACTTCGACTGGGGACATCGTCGAGCGGTGGAAGGAATACTTCGAGGATCTCCTCAATCCCACTGATACGCCTTCCACAGTGGAAGCAGGGTTTGGGGACGAGGGGGATGACTCGCCTATCACAGGGACTGAGGTCGCCAAGGTGGTTAAAAATCTCCTTGGTGGCCGGGCCCCGGGGGTGGACAAGATTCGCCCTGAGTACCTCAAGGCCCTAGATGTTGTTGGGTTGTCATGGTTGACACGCCTCTGCAACATTGCGTGGAGGTCGGGGGCAGTGCCTTTGGCATGGCAAACCGGGGTGGTGGTTCCTCTCTTTAAAAAAGGGGACCGGAGGATGTGCTCCAACTTTAGAGGGATCACACTCCTCAGCCTCCCTGGGAAGGTCTATGCCAAGGTACTGGAGAGGAGAATCCGGCCGTTGGTCGAACCTCGGATTCAGGAGGAGCAATGTGGTTTTCGTCCTGGCCGTGGCACATCGGACCAGCTCTTTACCCTCTCGAGAATTCTCGAGGGTTCGTGGGAGTTTGCCCAACCAGTTTACATGTGTTTTGTGGACTTGGAGAAGGCATTTGACCGCGTCCCTCGTGGATTTTTGTGGGGGGTGCTTCGGGAGTATGGGGTATCGGGCTTGTTGTTACGAGCTATTCGGTCTCTGTACGACTGTTGTGAGAGTTTGGTTCGTATTGCCAACACTCGGTCGGAGTCATTCCCAGTGAGAGTTGGACTCCGCCAGGGCTGCCCTTTGTCACCGATCCTGTTCATAATTTTTATGGACAGGATTTCTAGGCGCAGCCAGGGAATGGAGGGTGTCATGCTTGGTGACCACAGGATCTCATCTCTGTTGTTTGCAGATGATGTTGTCCTGTTGGCTTCATCCAGCAATGACCTACAGCTCTTGCTGGGACGGTTTGCCGCTGAGTGTGAAGCGGCTGGGATGAGAATCAGCACCTCCAAGTCTGAGTCCATGGTCCTCAGCCGGAAAAAGGTGGATTGTCCTCTCCGGGTTGGGGACAGGCTCCTGCCCCAAGTGGAGGAGTTTAAGTATCTTGGGGTCTTGTTCACGAGTGAGGGGAGAATGGAGCGAGAGATCGACAGACGGATTGGAGCAGCATCTGCAGTGATGCGGACGTTGTACCGGTCTGTTGTGGTGAAGAGGGAGCTTAGTTCTAAGGCAAAGCTGTCGATTTACCAGTCAATCTACGTTCCTACTCTCACCTATGGTCACGAGCTTTGGGTAATGACCGAAAGAACGAGATCACTGATACAAGCGGCTGAAATGAGCTTTCTCCGTAGGATTGCTGGACTCACCCTCAGAGATGGGGTGAGGAGCTCAGTCATCCGGGAGAGGCTCAGAGTAGAACCGCTGCTCCTCCACATTGAAAGGAGTCAGTTGAGGTGGTACGGGCATCTGATTAGGATGCCTCCTGGACGCCTCCCACTTGAGGTGTTTCAGGCACATCCCACTGGGAGGAGACCCCGGGGCAGACCCAGGACTCGGTGGAGAGACTATGTCTCCCAGCTGGTCTGGGAACGCCTTGGTATCCCCTCTGAAGAGCTGGAGCAGGTGGCTGGGGAGAGGGAAGTCTGGGCTTCTCTGCTTGAACTGCTGCCTCCGCGACCCGGACCTCCGGAAAAGCGGTAGAAGATGGATGGATGGATGGATAATACGTAGCTTTAGACCATCTATTATATGTTTTTATATTCTATGTACAGTATGTTTGTATGTCATATGGCTTATGTGTGTATTTTGCTGTATTTTTATGTATGTGCATGAAATAGGTGTACATTGATGCTTTTTGCACAAATGAAGTTCCACACGGAATAATAAAATTATTTAAATTGAATAAAACCAATAAACAGGACTGAATAATAATGACAACCAATAGTACTAAACACAGAAGGCATGATATAATACCAGTAATAAATAACCAAGGACCAGGCAGAGATAAGCCTAAGGAATACAAAAACAGACAATACTGAATAATGGCAAATGCAGAAAACCTCAAAAATACAAACTCAAAGCAAGAACATGGACTAGGGCCCATGCCCTGAAAACAAAGAAGAAGGTCATAACTCAGGGTGAGGACATGGGGCCCAGTCCATGCCTTGAAAGTACCTCCCTCTAAAGGGCGGCTTCCAGATGATCCAAGGTAACACCAAAAACAACAAAACAAGAAAAACCTTCCCAGGGTAGGCGGTGGGAGCCCAAGACCAGGTGGGCTGAAACAAAGTCCTACCCCCACACAGAGTCCAAAAACAAGGGTATAGTTCGTGGCCCAAACAAAGTCCCAGGTCCCAAACTTCAACCAAAAAACAAGTTGGGTGGTCTACCCAAGTCCGTGGACCCCTGGACCAAAAAACCAGGTGAGTCAGGGGGCCTACTCAAGTCTATGGGTCCTCGGACCGGAATGCAGGGCTGATCTGGTGGCCTACCACTGTCTTTTGGCCACCGAACTGGGGAACAGGGTGGAACAAAAGGTGGGGGTCTCCTGACCTCTGGGATGTTGGCTAAAGGTCTCCTGACCTCTGAAGCAACAGCTGGAGGTCTCCTGACCCCTGGGACATCGACTGGGGGTCTCCTGACCCCTGGAGCTACGGCTGGAGGTCTCCCGACCTCGGAAACATTGGCTGGAGGTCTCCCGATCTCGGGAACATTGGCTTGAGGTCTCCTGACCTTGGGAACATCAGCTGGAGGTCTCCTGACCTTGGAAACATCGGCTGGAGGTCTCCTGACGTCGGGAACAATGACTGGAGGTCCTCTGATCTCTGGGACAATGGCTGGAGCGTGGTCCACCTGCAACCCCATCCTCGACAGGGCCACCTCGGATGATGAAGGGAAACAGAACGTCAGTGAGGCAACACCACAGTCATTAACAGCAGAGACTGATGGGGAAGACTCAGCAGCTGATGGAATGTGCACTTGGGTCCCCCCACTTGGAGCAAGACAAGGCTTTTCAAAGATGGTGTTAGAACATAAATGAAAAGGTACTTGCTTTAACTCCTGGTCTCCTGCTGCCGGGGTGACCACCTCAAGATCATAAGCAGGACTGGCGGGCTCTGGGTGAGCTATAGGTTGAATGGGTGCTGGAACTGAGAGGCACCGTGGAGTGGGTACTGGAGCTGAGAGGCGCTGTGGAGCAGGTACTGGGGGTAACGAGGAGCTGGAACTGGAGCTGGGTTGCGCCGTGGAGCTGGAACTGGAGCTGGGGGTGGGGCCACGAGGAGCTGGAACTGGAGCTGGGATGTACCCTGGAACTGGAACTGGAGCTGGGTTGCGTGATGGAACTGGAACTGGAGTTGGGTTGTCCGTTGCCAGCTAGATCCAACACAGATGGGACATATGCTCTGGAAGGAGCCATGGTTTGTAGTCCAGCATAAGCTCCTTCTGGGTGAGCACAGCGTGTCCGTGCTCCTCTTGCTCTTCCTTGTCAACTGGACACAAGGGCGCCAGCGTGGCAAACCCAATCCGGCAGACCTCGATGTCCTGCGGCATCGGTGTGGAGGCAGCTGCTGGTAGTGGGCCCTCCGGAAGAGCAGACTCCACCCAGACTATTTGATTTCCACCCAGTATTGGCAAACACTCTGAAAAAACAGAAACAGAAGGGAGAGATGCAGATGAGGATGGATGGATGGAGTAGGCAGCAGAGAGAATGGCAGAGGCTGGTGGTGAGACTTCAGCAGTGGCAGACTTCTGCCGCTGAGCCGTTCCACTGGAAACTAGGCAAGACCTATCATTCATTGGTGTTAAAAAATGAAAAGGTACTTGCCTGTGTTCCCGCTCTGCTGCCGTGGATGGTCCAGATGACTCCCTCTGGGTGGCTCCGGAGATCATCTGGTTGGGAGCTGTGGGTGTAGGGGCGGAGCGATGAGAGGAGTGGCGTCTCCTCAAATCATCCTTCCACCTGGGGCTCCCGAATGCCAACCTGCAGCCGAGAAGCTCTCTCCGCTCCTCTGGAGAGAGAACAGGCAGCCGGAAAGCTGGTTTCGGCGAGGAGGGGACAGCTGGTAAAGGAAATAGTGGCGGAAGCGTCAGTCTCTGAATCCGGGGATGGGAGTGCAAACTCGGTCTAGCTGTCATCAAGTTTGCTACTCCCCCCAGCAATCCCAAGCGTCCTCCAGGGAAGAGCTGCTTCGAGCGATGGCTGCCAGATCCACCACCTCTCGCTCGTTGCGGCTCCACTTCCTCTTCCTCCTGCCAGGCTTGCTCACTGAGTCCATGACTGGCTGCATCCTGGTGTCATGGTTTGAACCCTGGCGGGGCAGATAACTGGACTCAGATGTGTAGCGAGTGTTTAACATCATTTAATAACCCAAAATAAACACAGCTCGGTGGCTGGAAAAAAACAATAACAGCTCGGCAAATGGGGTAGGCAGACAAGAATTCACTGACAAGGCCGGCAGAAGTGTGTGTGAAACGCCAAATAATAACAAGGATGCAGCACCCAGGTGAGGGGCTGCATCCCCTAAATAACAGGTGGACATGTGGAGCATAATTACAAACCGGTATGTGCACTTAGCAAATTAACATGACCAAATCAGGCAATGCAAAAGGGGAACTGAGAACACAGTCAAAATGAAGCCAAACCAAGACAGAAGAATAATGACAGGAATGACAGAGCAAACATAAACATGACTATGATAAGAATAAAACCAATGAACAGGACTGAATAATAATGACAACCAATAGTACTAAACACAGAATGCATGATATAATACCAATAATAAATAACCAAGGACCAGGCAGAGATGAGCCTAAGGAATACAAAAACAGAGACAATAATGAATAATAACAAATACAGAAAAAATCCAGAATACAAACTCAAAGCGAGAACATGGATTAGGGCCCATGCCCTAGTGTGATACAGATGGCGCATAAACACACAGTGGCCTCCCTTCTCTCTTCATGTTTTGTGCCATTTAGTGTTGTTTAAATTACACTTAAGTGTATATTCATGTTTAATGTACATATATGATGCCGCTTATATGATGCCGCTTTGAAGCACAAAACAGCACATCAGCACAGAAGACCACTCCTCCTTCAGATGAGCAGACCATGAGTCTGGTTCTGGCTAGTGAGAAGAGGACCCTCTGCAGGGTCAACCCACGCAAGGCACCTGGACCAGACAACATACCGGGTCGCGTTCTGAAGGACTGCGCAACAGAGCTCAAAATGTCCTGGCTGACATCTTCAACAGCTCCCTGAATCAAGCTATTGTCCCCACATGTTTCAAAACTGCTACCATAATTCCAGTCCCAAAGAAGCCTGTCCCATCTGGCTCTGATTACAGGCCCGTAGCACTGACCCCCATTATAATGAAGCGCTTCAATGGCTGATCATGCAGAGCATCAAGTCCATCCTCCCTCCCTCCCATGACCCATCTCAGTTTGCATACAGGTCAAACAGATCCACAGAAGATTTTTTTTTTTTTGTACTTATTTTGTACCCGTAGGTAGATTTGTTTTGCAGTCTGGTGACAAGCCACCAGCTGCCGGTCGCTGTGTGCGCAAGCGCCCCGTATCCCTAACCTGCATGTTTTTAGCATGTGGGAGGAAACCGGAGAAATCCCGGAGTAAACCCACGCAACACGGGGAGAACATGCAAACTCCACACAGATCACTGTTGGCTGGGGGCAGGGATCGAACCCACGATCTCACGGTCCCCGCAATCCCCCGGCCGAGGGTAAACTGTGCTGCCACAGTGCTAACCACTGCGCCACCGTGCAGCAAGTGGCGCAGTGGAAGAAGCAGCAGCTTCACCCTCAGAGTCTCAGCCACATAGCCAACACATAGTATGGAGACTTAGCTCACCAACTTTATGTCCCACTATGAAGGAATCTGGCTCCAAAATTGCTGCCCCTTGATACCCCTTCCTCATCATCCCTGAGGGCCAGAGTTGTCCCACCAAGCCATGGTGACTGTATTATATAAAGCAGTGGATGTACAGAGAATTTTTTTTTCTAAATGCTAGTCTCCAGAGACTCCCATGTTCACCTTGAGATTAGACAGGTGATGTATTGTCCTCTGACATTCAGAGTTGGAACATTTGTGATATATCGATGATGATGGTAGAGTTTCAAAACAAGAGAGCATGATCATCTGAGCTGTCCACTCCTCACCCATGCTTAAGGCATTTAGTCTGGACCACACAAGTACGATAGTCTTTTTCTTTGTCTGAACCAAACACAAACTGCTGTCTGTCATAGGCAACAGACTCATTAAGATGGGCATTTATTGCATAACTACAATCCCATGGTAATGTTTAATGAAAAAATTAACGCCCTTGCTACATAGACTGCTACAGTGAAATGATTATTAGTTCTTTGAAGTAGAAAAAGTGATGCCATTTACTGCAAGAAACTAACAAATAAGCAAGAAACTTATTTGTTAGTTTTTGGCCCTGAGACAGACTAAAACATCAGTCCATAAGCATCACAATAAAAAAGCAGTATGTCTTCCTTTCTCTGCACATGCATCTTTAAAATCGCAATTCCTTGGCTCTTTCTTTGAGTTCACATTGTTGTTCAGCCGGTAGCTTTGTCCACTGTCTACTGCAGTCACTTTTAAATGACATCGCTGCTGCTCTCCATCTAGCCCTCACCCACCTGGACTCAAAGAACTCCTACATGCGAATACTGTTCTTGGACTTCAGTTCAGCATTCAACACAATCATTCAGCAGCACCTAATACAAAAACTCAGACACCTGGGATTCAAAACCTCTCTCTGTAGCTGGGTGCTGGACTTTCTCACAGGGAGGCCACAGAATGTGTGGGTTGGCAGCAACACCTCCAAGACCATCACACTGAGCACAGGGGCCCCACAAGGGTGCGTGCTCAGCCCGCTGCTCTTTACCCTGCTGACCCATGACTGTGTACCAGCCTACAGCACCAACCACATCATTAAGTTTGCAGACGACACGACAGTGGTGGGACTCATCACCAACAACGACAAGGCCAACTACAGAAATGAGGTGAGCCAACTGGTCCAGTGGTTTAAAGACAATAATTTCTTCCTGAACGTGGGAAAAACCAAGGAGATTGTGGTTGACTTCAGGAGGGGACACACACACAACATCCCGCTCTGATCATCGATTGTGCAGCTGTGGAAAGGGTGAGCAGCACCAAGTTCCTGGGGGTGCACATCTCTGAGGACCTCTCCTGGTCCAACAACACCACATCACTGGCCAAGAAGGCTCAAACTCATCTCCATTTCCTCTGTAAACTGAGGAGAGTACGAGTCCTACCCCCATCATGTGCTCATTCTACCAGGGCACCGTTGAGAGCATCCTCACCAGCTGCATCACGGTGTGGTATGGAAGCTGCACTGCCTCCTGCCGGAAGACACTACAACATACAGTGAAAGCAGCCAGCAAGATCATCGGTGCCCCTCTGCCCCCCCCTCTTGGACATCTACCTCACCTGCCTCACCCACAGAGCCATCAAGATTGCAGGCGACACCTCCCACCCTTCACACTCCCTCTTCAGCCTCCTGCCCTCGGGGGAAAAGGTACCGGAGTCTCTGGGCCTGCTCCACAAGACTGCTAAACAGCTTTGTTCATCAGGCCATCAGGACCCTGAACTCTGTGCACTTCCTCCCCTCCAACCCCCGGCCCCATGGGCCGTAATGCACTTACCCACACAATAACTACCTCAGCTGTTACAGAAAGACTGGCACACCAACAGTAAAACATCTGCTACTGTATGTCTCTGCACTTTACTGCAACCATTTGCACAAATGCCATATCTGCTGCTGTCATTGCAATATTGATCATGCACAGTCCAATCTGTCACTGTTTGCACCTACACTACCGCATCAAACTTGCAACTACGAGTATTACTGCTCTACTTTTCTGTCTATGGGATTGCTGGGTTTCATTGTTTATCTTTATTTGCACTATAGGATGTCTGGGTCTATCTTTTGTTGCCACTTGCACTACGGGTAGCATTACTCTATATAGACTGCTGTTGTTGTTTTTCCAGCCTTATTCCTTTTTCTTTTTTTTATATTGTGCACAGCACTGAAGAGAGAAAGACACGCCATTTCAATTCTCCTGTATGTCCTGTACATATAGTAGTACTGACAAATAAAATCTTTGAATCTTCAAAACAAAGAACAAGGTCATAACTCAGGGTGACATGAGGCCCAGTCCATGCCCTGACATTTTCCTGTGGTGTGGTTATTTCAGGCTTTTCCAATATTGCGCAAGATAGCTTACTTGGGAGTCCGGTGACACAGAGGAGAGGATCCAGGTAGGAGCTGAAGCAGAGAGGGAGGTCCCATACAGGAGGAGAAGCCAAAGGAATTCTGGAGTAAAGGTTAGTATAATTGGCTGCGTTGCAGAGAGGCTTAAGTGAGGAAACCACAGGGAAAGAGAGGAAGACAGTACAGGGAGGCAAGTGAGTACTGGGGAGCACTCATAGATGTGGACTGAACAGGAGACCATGGAGAGACAACGAAAATGATGGTGTGACATTCCCGCTGTCAAAGGTGTGTTGTGGGGAAAATGGACCCAAACGCCTGACTCCGGTTTGCAAATATTTATTTGGCTGAACACCACCTTCAGCTCAAACAACTGAAATTATATAAAAAAAAAAACAACCAAAAACAGACGGGCAGGTAAACATAAATTACAGACAGACAGGCAGGGCAGACATAAGCATGGATTCACACCAGTATTGACGAGGATGCCATATCCCTTAAGTAAACTGGGACTGATCAACAGAAATTACAAACAGGTGTGAACAATGAACAGAACTGGAAAATCAGGCTGAGCAGAAAAGGAAACTGAAGACACTGTCAAAATAAGGACAAACCAAAACAGGAGATCATGACAGGAATAACCACAAGCAACTATAAACATGACTCAGATACTAATAAACCAGACTTAATTAATAATAATGATAATAATACAACCAAAGACCAAGAATATGGCAGGGATGAACAAATAATCATAGACAGGGGATACACCATCCATCCATTTTCTACCGCTTTTCCGAAGGTCCTGGTCGTGGAGGCAGTAGCTCAAGCAGAGAAGCCCAGACTTACCTCTTCCCGGCCACCTGCTCCAGCTTCTCAGAGAGGATACCAAGATGTTCCCAGGCTAGCTGGGAGGCGTAGTCTCTCCAGCTTGTTCTGGGTCTGCCCCGGGGTCTTTTCTGTCTATGGCACAGCAACGTTCCTGTCAGCTCACCACCCTCTGGTGGTCAAGTTTTTTTTCAAGAAAATATTCAGTTTAGATATGACAAATTCCAAAGGCTGTAACTTGAAAGTGGTAAGAGATAGTGGCTTACTGTCAATAAGAAAGATGTAGAAGATGATTCAAAGTTTGAGATAGGAGTAAATTTACGCATCTAATTTGCATAATGCAAATGGCGATCATATAGAATTACATAACTTTCTGTCACAAGTGGACTTTAGACATATTTACAAAAATGATTGTTTTGGTTTTTTTGTCTTTGTTTTTGTTTTTTTCTTATCTTCAAAGTACACTACCGTTCAAAAGTTTGGGGTCACTTAGAAATTTCCTTATTTTTGAAAGAAAAGCACTTTTTTTCCAATGAAAATAATTTTAAACTAATCAGAAATGCACTCTATACATTGCTAATGTGGTAAATGACTATTCTAGCTGCAAATGTCTGGTTTTTGGTGCAATATCTAGATAGGTGTATAGAGGCCTATTTCCAGCAACTATCACTCCAGTGTTCTAATGGTACAATGTGTTTGCTCATTGCATCAGAAGGCTAATGGATGATTAGAAAACCCTTGTGCAATCATGTTAGGTCTGCAATGCTGTAATTGCTGCAAATGGAGGATTCTTTGACGAAAGCAAAGTTTGAAGGAAAAAATTATTATTTCAAATACAAATCATTATTTCTAACCTTGTCAATGTCTTGACTATATTTTCTATTCATTTTACAACTCATGGTGGTAAGTAAGTGTGACTTTTCATGGAAAACACAAAATAATTGTCTGGGTGACCCCAAACTTTTGAACGGTAGTGTATATGAACCAGAAAATCAGTAGAATGTACACAAACAAATAAATACATTGTACCTACCATGCACCATGTCTCTTCATTTGTCCATTTTTGTCATCCCTGGTCCTTATTTCATCTTCTGCCAGTCGTTTTCGCTTTCTCTCCCACACCCAGAAAGTCTCACATGAATCTTTTGATTTATTCCACCTTAATTTCGGTTACATAACGCCGCCGAACCTATTGTTCTCTGTTGTCATGTGCAGCTCCGTCGATGACAGACGAAACTGTACACGCTCTAGACCATCTTGTGCTGTCACAAAAGGTAAATATTTCCCTTCAGAAGCTAAATAATCTCATTTTAGAATCATAGTTGGCAAAATTTGGAGCAAATGCTTCCTCCGTGTGGAAATAGTATATGTTGGGATGGAACCTTTGTTTACTCTTTGTGTTCCTGGAAATGTTTGAGGCGGTTCGTTTGGGTGAAGTCTTCCAGTCCTCCAGTGACAAGCAGTAAGCTATATGTGTCTGACATCTTGTGATATGAAATGCTTGGTGCAACTGGGTTTTCTGTGCTTTTTGGACACATCAAGTGACAGGCGCGGACCTGCGACTTAGGAAGCAGGTGACGCACATGTTTTATGACAGCCATACAATTAAAGGGTTAACAGTTGAATGGGATGTGTGTCTGTGTGCTTACTCACCTGAGATCCATGACAATCAGGGAACAAATATTTGCCAAAGCTGTTGACACATTTATGAGTATGGGGTATTTGGTGTTGCTACCATAGCACATACAGCGGGGAAAATAAGTATTGAACATGTCAACATTTTTCTCATTACACATATTTCTGATGGAGCTATTGACCTGAGATTTTCACCAGATATCTGTCATGAACGTGACTCTACGAGGCACAGAGAGAAAGACTCAAATGCTGAATTACACCCGGACATCCTTATTAAAGGAAAGAACTAAAGTCACAAAAAATTGAGCAAACAAGCAAAAAACAAACAAGAACAAACTTGCATTGGTGTCCCTGGGCCAACACAGTCCAATGGACGCAGAGGGAGGTAGGATCACATGAGTGAAATGTGATACACGGATGAAACGTGATAGAACACAGGATACAGTTTCTGATGACGGCTCTGACCATCGTGTGTTCTCATGTCTCATCATTCATGCGTTTAGATGGAAACAAAACTGGTGCAACGAGACGTGGTCAAAAACATCCAATAGTGCCACGAGGAATGACAGAACTGTCACGACTCGCCACTCATCATCTGCCTCAGCTGCGCGCACACCTGCGCCTCGTCAGCCATGAGCTATTTAGCCCACTCAGCCCTGTGCAGCGGTCTGGAGCCGTCTGTTCGCATCGGCACTTCTTCGCAGCTGGATCGTCTCCAAACGACAGCTAGCCACGCTTCTACGTAAGCATCTTATCCCTTACCTTTGCAAGTCTTCTCCCCTGTGCACAGGTGGATTCCTTGGCGGCGGATATCCCGTCATCGCCATCCAACCCTCACCGTCATCACAGGCTCAGCAGGACGCTGTCTTCTGGGCTTCTCCCTTGGCCAACGCCAGCCACCTGTCGTCCACAAGTAAGCAGCACACTGCTCATTATTCCTGTCTAGGTGTGGTGCCCTTTACCCCTGTCCTCTGTTCTCTCCATAGGGTTGCCCGGCTGTACGGCGCACCGCTCTGCCTCCTGTGCATCGGCGTTCACCCTCATCACATTTACATATCTCACACATCCATCCATACACGCCTGCTTGTTGAATAAAGCTGTTAAATCTACCCTGAGCCTGCGTGCGTGTTTCCTGAGCCGGACATTATGTCAAGAACAAGGGCAGACTAAAGCAAAACTGATAATACCATGAGTGGATGCAACTGAGTGAGGGAACGGAGAGAGTCCTAATGGAGACTGGAATCAGCTGATAATCATGAGAGGGGAGTGGTCAGGCTGGCAGTCTGACAGGCAATGCCCACAAAGTGCAGGCCCAAATGTGTTGCCTGACAGCTGTCAGTCCAAGAACCAAAACAAGACATAAACAACTATGAAACAGACTGGAAATAAATTGCAAATAAGACATGACATGACAGAAACACGCTAAACAGTAACAAGGGAAAATGGGAGGCAATATGGAAACTCAAAAGGCAAAACAATAAACAAATAAATATAAACACAGAGAAAACCCAAGAGACTGAGCCTGGGAGGAAACCCGGTTCAGTACAAAACGCAATAATACACAGAAATACGAAAAACAGAGGAAAACCATGGAACTGAGCCTGGGCGGAACCCCAGCTCAGTTCATGACAGATATCAGTAGCAACCCAACTAATCCATACATACAAAGAAATCAAGGCAACTGTGTTCACAAAACAAGCTATATTTAATAAATTGGAATCACACCGGGAATAAATATTGAACATGCTTGGTGAAATCCATTTAATATTTAGTAGAAAAGCCTTTGTTGGTAAAAACAGCTTCCAGACAGCTCCTGTATGGAGAAACTAGGCACAGGCATTGCTCAGGAGTGATTTTAGCTCATTCTTCCACACACACTCTTCAAATCTTGAAGGTTCTGTGAGTGTCTTATATGAACGCTGATCTTCAGTTCGTTCCATAGATTTTCAATTGGATCCATGCAGGTCAGGTGACTGACTGGGCCATTCTAGCAGATTTATTCTCCTTCTCTAGAGCCAGCTGAGGGTTTCCTTGGCTGTGTGTTTGGGATCATTGTCTTGCTGAAATGTCCACCCTTGTTTTATCTTCAGCATCTTGGCAGATGGCAACAGGTTCATATCAAGGATGTCTCTGTATATTTGTCCATTTAATCTTTCCTTCAATTATATGAAGTCTGCCTGTACCACATGCTAAAAAACACCCCCACACCATGATGGGATGTGCAGTGCCATTTGTCCTCCAAACATGCTGTGTGTTGTGGCATCCGAAAAATTCAATTTTGGTCTCATCTGAGAAGACTATATTCTCCCAGTATTTCACTGGCTTGCCCAAATGTTGTGCAGCAAACTTTAAACGAGCTTCAACATGCTTTTTCTTCAGTAATGGAGTCTTGTGAGGTCAGTGGGCATATAGCTCATGTTGGTTGAGTGCATTACTTATTGTTTTCTTTGAAACAGCAGTATCTGCTAATTCCAGGTTTTTCTGGAGCTCTCAGTGAGTGGTCTTTGGCTCTTGGAATAATTCTTTTGACTCCATCCATCCATCCATCCATCCATCTTCTACCACTTTTCTGGAGGTCTAGGTCATGAAGGCAGCAGCCCGAGCAAAGGAGCCCAGTCTTCCCTCTCCCCAACCACCTGCTCCAGCTCTTCAGCCTACCAAGACGATCCCAGGCCAGCTGGGAGACGTTGTCTCTCCAGCGCGTCCTGGGTCTGCCCTGGGGTCTGCCCTGGGGTCTCCTCCCAGTGGGATGAACCTGAAACACCTCAAGTGGGAGGTGTCCAGGAGGCATCCTGATCAGATGCCCAAACCACCTCAACTGGCTCCTTTCGATGTGGAGGAGCAACGGTTCTACTCTGAGCCTCTCCCAGATGACTGAGCTCCTCACCCTATCTCTAAGGGTGAGTCCAGCAATCCTATGGAGAAATCTCATTCCAGCCACTTCACACTCAGTAGCAAACTGTCCCAGCAAGACCTGTAGGTCATTGCTCGTTGAAACCAACAGGACAACATCATCTGCAAACAGTAGAGATGAGCTAGCCTTTTGACTCCTCTGTCAGAAATTTTGCAAGGAGCTCCTGGTCGTGCCCAGTTTATGGTAAAATGATATTCTTTCCACTTCTGAATGATGGCTCCAATAGTGCTCACCAGAACATTCAGCAGTTTAGAAATGCACCTATAACCAATACCATTATTATGTTTTGCAACAATAAGGTTGCAAAGGTCTAGAGAGAGCTCTTTGCTTCTACCCATCATAAATTCTTTGTGGTGTGAAAATCTGATATTCACAGACATTTTTAAAGGCTATCAGTCAGGACTTAAGTAGCTGAAATTAATTTGCACTGATGGGGGATGGAATGGCTTCCTAAATTCTAATTGATTTCAGCTGGTTTCTTGGCTTTCTATGCCTTTTGCACCTGTTTTTCTTCATGTGTTCAATACTTATTCCCTGTGTCATTCCACTTTATTAAGTATAACTTGTTTTGTGAATACAGTTGCCTTGATTTCTTTGTATGCATGGATTACTTGGGTTGTTACTGATATCTGGTGAAAATCTCAGGTCAATGGCTCCATCAGAAATACACTACCGTTCAAAAGTTTGGGGTCACCCAGACAATTATTTTGTGTTTTCCATGAAAAGTCACACTTATTTACCACCATGAGTTATAAAATGAATAGAAAATATAGTCAAGACATTGACAAGGTTAGAAATAATGATTTGTATTTGAAATAATAATTTTTTCCAGATACGCAACCTGCTCAAAGGAAGGTCAGTTTTACAGCTTCTCTAACCAGCTAAACTGTTTTCAGCTGTGCTAATATGATTGCACAAGGGTTTTCTAATCATCCATTAGCCTTCTGACGCAATGAGCAAACACATTGTACCATTAGAACACTGGAGTGATAGTTGCTGGAAATGGGCCTCTATACATCTATGTAGATATTGTACCAAAAACCAGACATTTGCAGCTAGAATAGTCAGTTACCACATTAGCAATGTATATTAGATATTAGAGTGTATTTCTGATTAGTTTAAAGTTATCTTCATTGAAAAAAACAGTGCTTTTCTTTCAAAAATAAGGAAATTTCTAAGTGACCCCAAACGTTTGAACGGTAGTGTATGTTTAATGTGAAAAATGTTGACATGTTCAATACTTATTTTCCCTGCTGTATAAGCATGACAAATTTTTGAAAACACAACTATCTTATCTGAATCCTAATTATGTAGTTTGGTGGTTAAGCTTTGTAATTTATAGTGAAATTCTGGATCGTCACCAAAAGTTAATTTCTGCACAGGGCAAGCTGTCCTTCTAATAAAGCTGTCATGCAAATGCATCCATCAATTTCACCTGATATCATGGAAATGTATATGACTGACACTCCCGTTTCTTGAGTACTTTTGCATATTAGTTTGACAAGACTGTTTTACCAGCATGAGTACCAGGGTGTACACCTGAACAATAAACTGGACTGGACACACAACACCAATGAGCTCTACAAGAAGGGGCAGAGCAGGCTGTTCCTCCTGAGGAGACTCAGGTCTTTTGGAGTGCGAGGGGCACTCCTGAAGACCTTCTACGATTTAGTGGTGGCATCAGCCATCACATTTGGAGTGGTCTGCTGGGGCAGCGGCATTATGGTAGCTGACAGGAAGAGACTGAACAGGCTGATCAAAAAAGCCAGCTCTGTTGTGGGGTGACACCTCAACCCAGTGGAGGAGTTAGGAGAGAGGAGGGTGGTGGCTAAGCTGTCATCTCTGTTGGAGTCCGAGTCCCACCCCATGTGGGACAAGCTGAACACACTGAGGAGCTTCTTTAGCAGTAGGCTGTGCCATCCTAAGTGCTTGAGGGAGAGGTTCTGCAGGTACCTTTCTACCTACGGCTGTCAGACTTTTTTTTTTTTTAATTTTGTATACTTTATTGATCCCCAGAGGGGAAATTGAGGGCATCCACCTGGATGGATGAAGCAGCCACGGTACGGCACTATCCCTTAACCATTCACACACACATTCACACCTAGGGCCACTTTAGAGTTTCCAATTAACCTAACCTGCATGTTTTTGGCCTGTGGGAGGAAACCGGAGAAATCCCGGAGTAAACCCACGCAGATACGGGGAGAACATGCAAACTCCACACAGATCACTGTTGGTCAGGGGCTGGGATCGAACCAGGGATCCCATGGCCAAGGGTGAGTTGCTGTGCTGGTGCAGTGCTAACCACTGCGCCACCGCACTTCATAATCTAATCGGTGCTGCTCATACAGGCCATATTAAACGTCACAACTTTGCACAATAGAGATCGTCCCCTGCAATACACAACTAAGACAATTTCAATTATTATCAAGGGTGGCAAAAAGACTGTTCATTCAAATGTGAAATATACTGTCTGGGTCCATATTTATATTTTGCTGGGTAATTTAACTCACTGTAATGCTGTTGATACCATCTTAGCTGCAATGCATTACCGTATGTATATTTATTTACTGCTTTGGCTAACCAGTATTAGTGCTGCTATCCCTGTGCTGCTGCAATCCTGGAATTTCCCCATTATGGGACTAACAAAGGCTTATCTTATTTTATGAATGAGGAGTTGTAGTTAGGATTGGGGGAAAGTGACATCTTGTTGTGAAAACAACTACATGAAGTGAGTTGAAGTTAGTTCCACCTTTACCTGCAATGTGCAAAGTAGAGCCTGACCTTGCCATAATCCCAACCATAACCACCTGCCTAACTTAAACCATGTATTTTCAGTGCCTTACCCTATTAATTGCCATAAGCTGAACCACCCAAAAATGTGTATCTAATTAAAATAAATGTAACATGTAACTAGAAATAAAAGGTACTAAGTGGAATCAAATTTCAGTTGCAAAATTTAAAAATGTAATAAATTTCAGAAAAAAAATTCAAGAAAGTTGCAAATTTATAAAAAACTGAAAATTTAAAAGAAAAAAAATTCAAATACAAGGAAAAAAGTCACAAATTAGATTAAAAAAACAAAACAAGAGAAAGGTATTAATTTACAAGAAATGATTGGTGTTTGTTCCACTCATTTCCCTTTGCATTATGATTAACTGTTGTTTTTAATTAAAATCTAGGCATTCATTTTGGATAACCACATTTAAGACTTCTTAAGGATCCACAGACACCTGGGAAAAAGGTTTACAGATGACTTCACAAACCAAACATTAATCACTCACTAAAACACTACTAAAAATGCTTTCTTGTCTAGAGCAAAAGTGCCTAATCGAAGCTGAATTAACTAAAAATGTACAATTTATTCAAAAATGCTATATTACAAAGTGTTCCCAGTATGTATAGTTGTGTTTAAAGTGATCTGTGTATATCTGTTCATATCCGCATCAGAGATGCACACACAGAGAGAGAGAGAGAGAGAGCTGTTAACATGAATGCAGCTCCACCACCTCTCCCTCTTTCTGGGTTCAGCTTTGTGTGCCATCAAAGGCCCTGAGCAAAGAGACATGAGCCTTAATTGTTGTGCTTTATCAGGGGGATAAAGGCGGGATGGGCAGCAATTTAGGCCGCCTTTATGCAACTACAAAGTGTGACAGACTAACGGAGAGATAATTGGCAGAGAGGGGAAAGGAGGACGGGATGAAAGAGAAGGATGGAGAGATGAGGAGGAGCGGGGACGTGGACGGAGGAGTGTTTGATCAGCAGAAAGGAGCAGAACACTGAGACAACAGTGAAGTAAAACTCAACCAGATGAAGTTGCTCATCAGGCTGAAGACATCCTGCTTGTGGTGCAGTGGAGGAAAATTAGCCCCCCACCCACAAAATGTCACCATTCATGATAAGTGAGTTTTAGAAGTCCAAGTTTTTGGGGACAAAATGTTATTGGACGTCCATTTTAAAAAAAAAAGTAGCCACTGCCTCACTTATTTTCCTAACAATCACGTGAACCTTTTCTGTGCATTTAAATAGGCAGTCAATTTGCAAATAAAGTGCTTACCATAAAGCCCTCTTTGTCTGCCCTCGACATTTTGAAGGATTTCTTTGTTTTAAATGTTTGCACAGTTAAGAGTCGGGGTGTTTTATGGTATTTTAAGGCTTTGTTTAGCATCAGGATACACTGTCTGCTTAGCTTCCCTACAGCCCACAGCTTGTTAATGAGACGCGCTAATGTTGGCCTGTTTCTATTACATCTAAACTAATGTGTTTGTCAGATTATACTGTGGCGATATGCTGAATGTAAAACAAAAGCTGAGCATCATTTCCAATCTGTTCCATACTCAACACGCTAATTACATAATTTAGATTTGATGCATGTTATGAAGTGAGTCAGTAGGCTTCAAACTGTCATTCCCACAAATCACACACACCCTCTCATCATTCCCGAGTTCACACACTGACTTTGCAGTCCTGAGTCCCTCTCCTCTCCACCCCTGACATGAATATATGTGTGTTTTTATGTTCTCGCTGAAAAGGCGCTGAGTTAAGTGGCCTTCTTGTATTCTGCTCGGACCTGAACGGCCTCCAGTGGGGGGGTGTTTGTGTGTGTGAGTGTGGATGAGAGGGGTGGTGGAGGTGGTGGTGGCGGCAGATGAAGGAGAGGCCTGCAGCACCATGCCTAATCAGCCTTTCTCGCCAGGGTCAAGACTTTCTGTCTGGGTCCGCGGTGCTCCCTGCCACCGAGGACTTGCCCATTCATTCGCACAATGTCCCTGTCAGTCCCGACAACACTTCCTGCCTCTGCTGGCTCCAGCCCTCGCAGGGATACACAATATTTCACAGCTCCCAACAATGGCCTGTCTGCCTGCACCCACCATATGGTTACTATGGGCCACAATATTGACACACATCACTAATTATTCAAAGAGCTTAGGGAGAGAGCGAGGGTGCTGAGAAGGGACCTGAAGGAGGCATTTTCCAGTTTGTTTTCCCGTCTGTGTTGTTATAGATTGTTATAGATCATAAAGCGCCTTAGGGAGGGTCACAGTCACCAACCCACACTGCAATGTTGGTGATCACAGACAAACAGTAAATTCTCTATTTGTTTTTGCGCTATTTGAACAGAATAAACATTATATCCTCTACATTAATACAACTCATTTATCATTTGTCGCATCATTTAAAAATTGCAACTCCATCTTCAAAATCACTTGCAGTATATGTGCTTGAAAATGGCAACCCTGCTTAATATTTTGCATTTCATTATCTAGAATATAGAAATAGTTATGTTTCTTAAGATTAAACATGTTACTGAGGAGAGATAAACCCACCTTCAAATCTAAATAATAATTATTTTAAAAACAATATAATATATATTTCTTGTATCTCTTCTGACTGAAAAGGCAGCACCCTGTCAAAGTTTGGGATGTTTTGGTCTGAGGTAGTGAGAGCAGGAGGATGCGATCCATATTGAGTGTGTTTAGTGTGAACAGGAGGACATCTGTGCTGCAGTCTATAGGCATCTGGGACATCTCTGCCCAGCACATGTCTGCTCTTATTCCCACAGAAGCTTCCTCATGGGGTGGGATATATTAACATGATGTAAACATGCCTAAGAAGTAGCATATGTTGGTCAGAGACTGCATAGAATAAAAGACGGACATAGCCACACAAATCCACAATATTGACAGATTGGAATTTTGCCTGTCCCTGTATTAGTTCTCTGGGGCAAGAAGTAACGGCATTAGGATTAAACAGCAGACTATGGAATTATTGACAGTAGACAGAGTGATTGGTGTCCTACTTTGTGCTGGGCATCTAGTCACCCTAGGTAGTAAAGTGTAAATTAGTATAGATTATAAGCAGGGCTTGACATTAACTTTTTTGCTCTCAGCCACTGTAGCGAGTGATTTTTCCAAAGTTGCTAGCCACTCAGTCTCTTCACTAGCCACAACTTTGTAGTTGGAAAATTATGTTTAATATGATCTAATTTCACTATGGCATGCTAAAATTTCATTCATTCATTCATCTTCTTCCGCTTAATCCTTTTCGGGTCGCGGGGGGGCTGGAGCCTATCCCAGCATCTTTTGGGCGAGAGGCAGGGTACACCCTGGACAGATCGCCAGTCCATCGCAGGGCCAAAACAGAGAGACAGACAACCATTCACTCTCACAGTCATACCTAAGGACAATTTAGAATCCCCAGTTTGATGCCAATTAACCTAACTTGCATGTTTTTGGCATGTGGGAGGAGACCGGAGAAATCCCGGAGTAAACCCACGCAGACACAGGGAGAACATGCAAACTCCACACAGATCACTGTTGGTTGGGGGCTGGGATCGAACCCAGGATCTCCCGGCCAAGGGTGAGTTGCTTTGCTGCCGCAGTGCTAACCACTCCGCCACCACGCCGCCCAATGTTAAAATTTCCCTGAACTAAATTTACATTTACATTTTAAATGTAAATGACACTTATACATACATAAAAATAGCAAGAGAAACACTGTTCATTTATGAACAGCAGTAAATACTGCAAAACAATAGAGAAAAATATTTGTAATGTGAGAGTGAAGTACAGGTAGATTTGGGGTCTGTCCTAATTCTCATTTGTACCCATTCACCTACCCCTTTGCCTACCCCTATGAACTGGGACACCCCTTCATGGCTGCACTACGTCATTAGTAGTAGCTGATGAATTTTACGTAGCCTGTTTTCACCAGAAAAAAGAAGACAAAAAGAAAATTGATTAGAAAGAAGTCTTATCTTAAGGAAAAAATGACTCAAATTTACATGAACTATTCTAATCATCACGCTGGGCCCTCATGGGCTCAGCATCAACCTCATCCCCGCTGGCACGCTGGCAGGCATAATGACGGGGCTCCCTCAAACCTGCAAGGGAGGGGTTTCCCTGATCTCCCATCAGTGCAACCGCCACCCATCGACATCATCAGAAATCCCATTTGCATCGCCACCGGGAACATCCCGACCATACATGAACCCAGCCACCCTGAGCCTCTTGCCTCCCAGCTCCCAGCAATGTCTCCATTGCCGGTCTTCAGGAAGTCAGGTGGACACAGGACGGTGAGACAACAGTAGGCGAATACAAGTTCATGTGCAGCGGCAATGACACCCGCCACACCCAAGGCATGGCCATTTCCATCCATCAACGGTATGATACTTCCCTCACCACCTGGAAGCAACTGGGTCCCCACTTGCTGTATGCTCGCTTGTGCCACTCTTTTGGCTACTTTTCCATTTTTGTGGCCTACTTCCCCATGAATGTCGCCAATGACCAAGCCAAGGACGCGTTCTACATACAGCTGCACGAGAAGCTACGCTGCATTTCCCGCCACAACATCATTATTGTCCTTGGGGACATGAATGCCACCGTGGGCCCCGATAGGAGCGGCTTGGAACACATCATCAGACCGTTCCTGTCTGATGCCACCAATTACAATGGTGACCACATGTTGGAGGTGTGTTCCAAGCACAATATGAAGATCCTGGGCACCTGGTTCCAGCATTGTCAAATCCACCACACCACCTGGTACTGTAACACTGGTGGTACATCCAAGACCATTGACCACATCTTGGTCAGTGGGCGCTGGAGAGTTACCACTGACTGCTGTGTCTACCGCAGCACTAAGCTGGGGCAGACTGACTGCTGACTCCTCGCCGCCACTGTCCGCCTGCACCTCCACCGCTATGCCCCTCCTGGTCCTGTCCATCGCTGCTCCCCAGAAAACGAGAAGCTTTATACCCCTCAGTTTGCCCACTGCTACTCCATTGCGGTCACAAACTATTTTGCTGCTCTTGACCATGCGGACAGCCTTGAGGATGCCTGGGAACAGATTACAACCACTCTCACTCTGGCTGCCACAAACATACTTGGCAATTGCTGTCAGAGGATTCAGCCATGGATCTCTGATGCCTCCCTGGAGCTGGTCGATCGATGCCGTGAAGCCAGACTCCAAAGGAAAGATGCAAGCTGACCACAGAGAGAAGCCGCAGCCTCCGGCACAATGAAGCCGCTTTGGCTTCACTGTATTGTTGAAAAGACGAAAAACAGTTTCCAAATGGGGAACCTCTGGTCTACCTATCGGTCCATGAAGGAGCTGTGCCACGCCGGCAAGAAACGGCAGTCTTTGTCCCGCCTGCTAGCTACAGATGGCATAAGCCTCATCAAGGATCCAACGACCAAACTCCAACGATGGCAGGAGCACTACGTAAGCGTCCTCTACAAGCCCCCTCCTCCTATCTCAGACAAGCTGTAGCAGTATGTTAATGTGGGCATTGAAGACAATGCAATCATCCTAGCCCCGCCCTCAATCAGTGAGCTGTCAGATACCATCAAGAAGCTCTCCTCTGGGTGAGCTCCCAGCACTGATGGAGTTACGACAGAGATGATGAAAGTTGCCCTCACCTCTGTCATCCCTCGGCTGGAACATCTGTATCGTTTCATCTGGGCAGAAGAATGCATCCCTGGGGAGTGCAGGGATGGGGTAATTCTGTCCTTCTACAAGAACAAAGGTGACTGTCAGAGCACAGCCAGCTGTTATCCCAATATGCTGCTCTCCATCCCCAGCAAGGTAATCACCGCTGTCATTCTGAGCCATGTCCACCCCTTGCTCCATGCCAAGCACTGTCTCCAGCAGGCCGGCTTTACCCCTCACTGGTCCATAGCGGACTGCATCCTTGCCTTGAGTGTCCTGGTGCAGCAATGGTGTGAGTATTGTCAACCTCTTTATGTGGCCTACGTCGACGTCAAAGCTGCCTTCGACTCCCTAGACAGGAACGCCCACTGGCAAATCCTCTGCAGCATTGGAGCTCCGTTCAAGTACATCAACATTCTTGGGGACCTCTACTCTAACACCATGTGCTGGTTAAGTGCCGAGGGTGACATGTCAGACCCTTTCGTCACCACCTCAGGAGTCTGGCAGGGATGCGTTACCACGCCAAACCTTTTTATTGCTGTAGTTGACTATTGGGTCAAGAACATGACAGAATGCTGCCCCAATCTCAGAGTTGACTTCCACTCCCACTTCACAGACCTGTGCTATGTGGACGACATGATGCTTTTTGCCACGCAAATAGACATAATCACCGAGGCACTGGAGCTGCTTGCAGAGGAAGCATCACCCCTGGGCCTCACTATCAGCTGGGCAAAGACAAAGATCCAGTTGCTGTCAGACTTCCTGCTACCACCACAAGTCATCACCATCAATAATGAGCTGGTTGAGATTGTCAACGACTTGTCTACCTTGGATCTAAGGTCACCAGTTCCTGCTCATCAGACCCAGAGATTACTCGCCGCCTGCAGCTGTGTTGCAGTGCTTTCAGCTGCCTCCAGAGAGTCTGGTGGAGTGGGAAGAACCGCACATCCACAAAGTTGCGAATCTTCAACACCTGTGTGGTCCCCGTCCTCCTTTACGGGTCTGAGACCTGGACCCTCTCCACCACAACCACCTGCCATCTGGATACATTCCACCAGACCTGCCTCCGTAACATCCTTGACATCCGATAGTTCCACCACATCACAAACGATGAGGTCTAAAGAGAATTTTTCCAACATATTTGGCGCACCGCACAGGGACTCCAGACATCTTTTCTCCAGACCTGCAGCGCTTTGGACCGTTCTCTCTGCCAGTGCACGGGCAGCTGAAAAGACCTCTTGCCTGCCTCCCCATTGGAAGCGGTTGGCTGAAGTGAGGCGACAGCAAGAAGTGGTGTGGAGCGCTGGAGCGGAGAAGAATGATGGAGAGAACCGAGGTGGATTGGAGTGAATAAATTTAATTATTAAATAAATAATTTAAATAATAAATATCTAAATGATAAATAAAGTTAATGGTTTAGACATCTGGCGCGGTGGTTTCAGTCCGGCCGTGGGATTACGCGTAGAATTTGGTACAGACGGTTTTGAGTCCTGTCGGGAAAGTACTGCGGTTAAACGGAACCGCTCAGTAATAAATGCATTTTTACTAGATTTTAGTTCGAGTCTAAAATTGGGAAATAGGCGAGTGGAAGGATACATAGTACCGCGGAGTGGTATTGATGCGGAAGCGCAGACCGCAGTGGTGGAAGGAACAGTACCCCCAGAGTGATATTGGGGCGGAGTGCACATTGTGGAGTGATATCAGCATGGAAGGTTACAGCAGCGGTGGAAGGTATAGTACCCGTGAAGTGATATTAACGGCTGAAATAAACTAGAAAAAATATACAGGGAAAAAATAATACAAGAAAAATAGTTATAATAAGAAATAGCCTTAAAATAATAAGGAATAACTTTAACAATAACTAAAATGCCATAAGAAATAACTTAAAGTAAGCTTAAAATAGAATAAAATAGCCTTTAGACTAAGATAAAATAATAAATGAATTAAAATAAATAACTGCTGTTTGTTTGTCTCGTCGTTCGTGTGTGTTTTTGTGTGTGTGTTTTAATAAATAATATTTTACGGGTTACTTTGATGAAAAAATGGGAAATTGTAGCAGAGGGAGAGTTCACGAGAGGCAGGAAGAGAACAAGACCTTGCAACATGTCAGGAAGACAGGATGTGTGTCTTGCTGTTGTGAAACACGAGAGGATGAGAATGAAATTTTTGTTTTAATGAGGACGGCAAATATATGCACAGGACAGATAAAGATAGTACTTGGTATTTAGCAAAATTGCGGAAGTGTTTTGGCTTCTCAGGACGGTTGAAAGTGGCAGACTGTGAAAATCTCGTTAATAAAATGGGTATCAGATGACAGTAGGTGAAAACAGCTGAAATATGGTTTAGTTGAGGCACAGCAGTGGCTTGAGATGGCAAAAAAATGATAGGCTGACCTGGCCCTTGTGACTGTAAAGTCTAAATCTGATGATAAATCTGAAAAAATTGACCATGGTTAAAAAAAAAAAGGATTTGACTAACATGTATTCTGTTTCTTCTTTGGTGCATGACGAGCCTGACGTGGGGGCAAGGGGCCGTGTTTCTGCTCCTCCCCCTCCTCCATCTCCACCTGCTGTTGAGCCCATCTACCCCGACCTCTCAGAACTCTAGGCTGGAGAGGCTGCGACTGATGTCACCCCGCCTCCACTCGTCTACACCCCTCTGCCCACTGACGTCAAACCAAAAAGCAGAAGAGGGACTGGGGTACCTGGGATCAGCCACCAAGGGGTGCCAAAGAGTTAAGTAAATATGCACACCCTTATCCACAGTCTCCATCAATTCGACCCATTAAGCCTGAAAATTATGAAACATATGCTGTCACTGAACAATATCCTATGATTGAACTTTCCAAATCCAGCTTATGTAGGACCACCGGGAAAAGGTGAGGCTAACCAAAGTGCACCACAGTTTCAACCCACAGTTCTGGTCTACAGACCATGGACTGATGTTGATTTCTCTGAAGCAATGAAAGAAATTCCACATCCAAAAAATAAACCCACATAGTTTTTTGAAGGTATAGCAAATCTTCTTGACAGCTTTAAATGAAATGAGACAGAACAAGCTTACAGAAAGGTTTGGAAAGTTGATTGGTGTACAGTGTCGGGTAACTGGAGTTCAAGAGATGCCGCTGGTAGAATCCTTCCTCCAAAAAGCACTGACTTACAACATTGTGTAAGAGAGTTAAATGATCACATTCAAAATAAATGGTGTGTAAAGCATTGCTGGACCAGAATTCAAACCACAACACAAAGGAAGGATGAAAGTGTTGAGGCCTATAGAACCAGCTTACAAGAGGTTTTTGATAGCCATTCTGGTTTAACAAAGGCTGAGAATGATTCAGGTGTAGAGCCTTATTGGCAGCATTTGAAAAGTGTCTTTTTGCAAAACTTGCACCCACACCTGGCTGATTACGTCCGCAAACATTTGGTCACATACCGCACCTGTGCATTTGGTGATGTGTTAACCTATGCAAAACATGCAGAGACAATAGAGGAGGAAAAGAAAGAGAAGGAGAACAAAAACTGAAAGAAAAACCAACTCCTGTTTATGTGATTACTAACACAAAGGGGGGTGGCACCGGAGCAAGACCTCAGCAGTGAAGGAGAGACGGAAGGAGACCTGGGGTGGACTGGCGGTGGCAAGGGGAACATGACGTTTGTCATCAATGTGGACAAAGGGGCCATTGGTGGAAGCAATGTCCTGAATGCCAGCAGCAGTGGGGACGGGATGGAGGACCTCACGAGCTGACCACCTGACTGACCGCACCAAAGATAAGTGCAACTACTGACACTAACACTGACATAACAGACATTTTCCATTTACCTGACTTTGATTTGATGTTGACCGTGCAATGTTTACCTGAAGTGATGTTGCAGGTTCAGGACATTCCAATAAAGTTTCTATGTGACACAGGAGCATGCAGATCGGTAATAACAGGCGCAGAAATTCACAATTTTACAAAATCAGATGAAAAAATAACTGTAAAAGCCGCAAACGGTAAATTAAAAACAGAGCACCTTGTAAAAAATGTCAAGGTAAAAGACCCTGTCACTGGTGACATGGCAGAAGGTTATTTCATATTGTCTGAAGCATGCCCTGTCAATCTTCTGGGAAGGGATCTCCTCACAGCCCTCAATATTGCCATAATCCCAACGGATAATGGTATGACAGCATCACATTTTCCACATGTGGAAGGAATAAATGTATTGCAGGATTTCAATGTGCCCAGGTACTGCTACTCACTGCGTTTGGTTTCGGCCGGACCACACTCAGTGACATCAGACCTGCACACAAAAGCTATGCAATATTTTGAGTCCAAAATCCCCACAACACAGCAGGCCACAGATCAATATCGTTGCAACATGTATGGCAGACATTTGAGTGGCCCAGACCCAAATTATGAAAAAACATTCCTTGCAAATCCATCCTTCAGATTGGTCATTAAAAATCTGTATTGGTCACCAAGGAGATATGTGGGCACATCTGTCGTGTTGTCTGCTGAGGATAGCAGGCATTTTAAACACTGGGAGGCACCCCACATGTCATTGTTGAAACCCAAACACATGGACTGGAAGGATGTAGGCCAGTTTGTAACCGGGGCAGAGGAATGTGATCAGTCTTGGAAGCAAACCTCCAGCCCAAAGGTTCAATATTCCTCTAAACTTGATACCTACTCACTGCCTTTGAACTGGGTGACCACAGTGCAGAAAGAGGTCCACATTGATGTTCCCAGCTCACCCATGTGATCACTTTTCACATTAACACAAGAAGAGGAACAAGCACTCGCACAAATTCCAAATTCACTGTGGTCGACAGGGAAGGCAAATGTAGAGTTAATAAAAAATACAGAGTTGGTCAAAATAAATGCAAAATTACATGACAGACCATACAAAAGACAGTATCCTCTATGTCCTGAGGCCCAAGAGGGCATTAAGCCAGTGATAGAGGAACTTAAAGCAGCAGGTGTTATTGTACCATATCCGAATTCTCCATGTAACACACCTTTGTTTCCTGTGAAGAAAGCTCCTCCTTCTTCCGGTTGGAGGATGGTACAGGACCTTCAAGAAGTAAACAAGGTGGTCATTCCAAGAGCAGCTTCTGTCCCAGACCCACACACTTTGTTAAATGACCTACCACCACACATGCAATATTTCACAGTGATAGACATAAGCAATGCTTTTTTCAGCATCCCAATACATCCAGATCATCAGTTTTGGTTTGCATTCACATTTGAAAACAAAAGGTACACATTCACCAGGTTACCACAGGGTTACTGTGGATCACCAACTATTTATTCACAGGCAATGTAAGCAAATTCGGCACATTTTATTCCTCCTAATGGCAGCCAGTTGCTCCTGTATGTTGACAACATCTTGCTGGCATCACCTGATGAAGAAACATGCAAATTACTGTTGTTCTTGGATTGCAAATTACCCACTTTAAGTACAACCCTCATCTGATCTCATTTACAAAACACCCATGGCTCAGGTGGACAAAATTGAGTGGACACCTGAGGCAGAAGAGGCTTTTGTTAAAATGAAAAAACTTTTGGTCAGCACTGATGACCTGACACTCCCCGATTACAAAAAAACATTTGTGCAAATGGTTGATTGTAGAGAGGGACACATGACGTCAACCCTTCTCCAACCAAGTGGTACAAAAATGCGTCCAATAGCATTTTATTCCACAAGGCTAGACCCTGTGGCGAGGGCAGTGCCACCATGTGTGCAGGCTGTCATAACTGCCTCTATGGCGGTGAAGGCTTCAGCAGGACTTGTTCTTTTTCATCCCTTGACCCTAAAGGTCACACATGCAGTATCAGTTATCAGTTTGTTATGTCAAAGTAAAATATCAGTTCTCTCATCACCCAGACACCTTGCATGCATGACAGTGTTATTATCACATCTAACCATTGAACGTTGCACGGTAACAAATCCAGCAAGCTTCTTGCCAATTTCTGCACAAGGCGAACCTCATGACTATTTAGTAGAAATCGAGAGTGAAACATTGCCATGCCCTGATATGCAGGACACACCTTTGGAGGACTCTGATCTCACATTATTTGTTGACGGCTCCTCCAAACATGACTGTACTGGTTCAAACTTGTCCGGTTTCACAGTGGTCACCCATGACATCGTTTTGCGGGCACAAAAACTCCCATTAAATTATTCTGCACAAGTGGCTGAATTAGTTGCTCTAACTGAGGCTTGTAAATTAGGCCAGGGAAAAGCACTCACAGTGTACATGGACAGCCAATATGCCTTTGCTGCCATCCATTATTTTGCACAACAGTGGAAAAAAAGAGGCATGATTACATCAACAGGAAAGCCAATCCAACACAAAAATCTCATCTTAAAACTGTTAGTGTAAAACTTCCCTCCAAATTGGCTATATGCAAATGTGCCACACACACCAATGGCACAGATCCAATCTCTAAGGGCAACCACTTTGCAGACACCACCGCAAAAGCAGCTGCACAAGGTCATATGGGAAACCACACCATAGCATCTCTTCTTTTAACACTGTCAGAACACCTAACACATGACATGCTCATTAACACCCAGGAAACATCACCACAAGCTGAAATTTACTGGTGGATAAAAAAGAGGGCAACATTTGACAACACTTCAAAACTTCAAAAACGACGGGGGGCCAATGCTGTGATCACAAGATGTTCTGAGACTGTTGCACAATAACCCAAAATGGCGGTGCCCGCCGACCGAGCATAAACAAACTTTTCCACGAGTAGTTTTTTTTTCTGCTTTTTGTAATTAATCCATTAACTGACTGTCTGTTTTTAGCTTTCTTTTTTCATACGGAGCTGGAGGAACTAGAGAACAATATTGACGAGTTTTATTTCCGTTGCTGTGCCATGGAGCAGTCTTCCATCCTTGCTTCCCAGTCAAAACGTCTGAGACCGGCAGACTCGCCGAAAATAATGTCCGAGAAATCATGAGACGGCTCTAAGGTTAGTGACATCCTTTTTTCTATTGAAAATAAACTTACCAGCATGGATGGCAGACTAGCGTTAGTAGAGCTGTTCTATAAAGAATTCCAGAGTGTGCGTGTGAGTCTGGAATACAGTCAGGCACAGCTCGTCTCTCTCTTAGAGGAAAACAATAGTTTGAAAAAGTCAATAAACACGCTAACCACGTGACTTGGCATTGTTGAAAGAGAGAACAGGAAGATGAAGGAAACAGTTTTCAATTTGCAGTCACACAGCATGAGAGGTAACCTTGCTTTTTCCGGAATTGCTGAAAAAATAATGAAAATCCAGAACAACTGGTCTGGGAATTTATGTCCACGCACCTGAAATTGTCCGCCAAAGTCACAAAATCAATTACCTTCTACCGAGTCCACAGAATTGGGCACAAAAATCCCCAAAATAAACATCACAGACCTACTGTTGCCAAATTTGAGCATTTCAAGCAAAAAATTTTGGTACAGAGGAAGGGCAGGCAACTTAAAAACACCAATAAATGATCAAATGATCTAAATGATCAATTTCCACTGGAAATTTTGGAAAGGAAAAGGAAGCTTTTTCCCATAAGAAAACAAAAAATCTAAGAAGGTAAATGAGCTATTGTCTCTGTGGATAGATTGTATATAGATGGCAAGTTGTTTATAGATAAAACCATAACCCCCTGGTTATTCTAGAACTTCCTTTTTTCTTAGCTACAGGTGGAAAAAAGAGTGTGATTGTGCGCAGGTCTCTTATTCGATCTGTGGTTTAATTTGTTAACATTTGTTTAATGTTTTTTTTCTTTTCTGCTGAGGTTGTTGTTTACTTGTTTGTCAGTTGTAATTAATTTTGTTGAAGTTGTTAGGTTGTTGTATGTTATCTGCATTTTTTCACAATTTACTAACCTTTATGTCTGTTTTCGCTTATACTTCTGGTTTATAGGAAATAACTTTAAAAACATGCACCCAAGTCCATACACCCCATTTGCTTGTAATTGCAAGCAAATGGAACAGAGACATCATGCGCACACACCCAAGCATACATACGTAGGTACTGTATATATTTTACACACAACATACATATACACACATATGCATACGTTACAGACATATAATCACATAGGCACATTTAGTTTGCCTTTAGCACAAAACCAGTTAGTCAAAACATGTCCACATTTAAGTTTGTCACGTGGAATTGGTATCAGGGAGAAGAGTCTAAAAGTTTATAATCGACTGAAGGATCTACAGGCAGACTTTGTCTTATTACAGGAAACACATGTTTCTAAGTTGTCTGTAGATGCGCTCACCTCCCCGGAATTCCCCCACATGTACTCAGCATTAAATCTAATCATAATTCTTGTGAATAATACCATAGCAGATCTGGAAGGTAGATTTGTAATATTAAAAATCTCAGTTCAAAATTTGGATCTGTGTATTGCAAGTGTTTATGGCCCAAATGTTGACGACCCATCCTATTTTCACACTTTATTCATTTGTCTTTCTGAGCACTTGGACACTACACTCATAATAGGAGGACACTTCAACCTGGTATTAAACCCTGCAATCGACAGGCTAAGTGCATTGGGGAATTATGGAAACTGGCATGCTACTGATACTCTCAAACAATACACATGAATGATTTTGGTCTTTGGGATGAATGGTGTTCTCTTCACCCAACTCTTTGGGAATACACTTTTTTCATCAGTTCATAGTTCACATTCACAGTTAGACTTCTTTTTAGCCAGTAACTCTATTGTGAGGGACATCACAGACACTGAAATATGTTCAAATCAAGCTATTAGCGATCACCATCCAGTATCTCTTACACTAGTAAATAGGAAAGCTATAAGGAAAACTAGGAGCTGGAAATTTAATACATTGTAGCACCTTGGGGGAGCCAGATTATCTAGCATCTCAGACAGGAGACAGTGGATAAGCATGGGAGAACAAAGAGCAGGAGGTTCCTGGTGAGATAGCAGGAAGGAGTCAAGGATGAAGGATGTTGAATGCAGTGTGATGCAAATGTGTGATGTAAATGCCATGAAACTTAAGAGGAGAGTTTCTGCTTGAATGTTCCGTCTGTTCTGTACTTGAGAGATGTGAGTGTGTAATAAATCGTCTGAAATGAATCTGCCTCTGATTTCACACACTCCACACTGGTGACCCAAGACGTATTATGGAACACGAGGCAAGATCCCCGGAGCCGGCCCGGTCAGGAAGCTACAGCGAGGCGGCAGCCATCCCACAGACAGCCCGGACTGGAACCTCCAGCCACGCGTGTGCAGTTTCAGTCAAGCTACCGGATTTCTGGCAGCACAACCCGCGCTCTTGGTTCCACCTCACCGAGGCCCAGTTCGCCCTCCGGGGAGTAACGGCAGATGATACCAGATTCTACCATGTAGTCGCAGCGCTCGACGCCCGCACAGCTCAGCAGGTAGCGAGCCTGCTCGATCAGCCACCAGCCAGCAGCAAATACGAGGCGCTCAAGGCTGCGCTCATCCAGCGCTACACGCTCTCAGACGGTGAGAGAGCGGAGAGGCTCCTGACGCGGACCGAGTTAGGAGATGGTTCGGCTGTAGACCTGATGGAGAAGATGCTGGCGTTAATGGGCACGGACGACGGGCACTTTCTGTTTGCCCACCTCTTCCTCCCGAACCTTCCTACAGTGGCAAGAGCAGTTCTGGCCAATTCGCTGTGGCTGGCCATGCGCGACTACCGTGCGCTAGCCCAGGAGGCAGACTGGATCATCATCACCACCAGGGCGATCACAGTCAACGCGGCAGCGGCGGAGCCCAGCGAGACGACCAGAGGAGGCGAGGAGCCACCGACAGTAGCAGCAGCGGGGGCCAAGGAGCGCCAGAGAGACACGCTCTGTTTCTACCACCGCCGCTTCGGAGAGAACGCACACAGATGTGCGCCACCGTGCCAATTCAAGCACTCGGGAAAACGCCAAGGCCGGGGGTCGGTAGCAGCTGCGACCCTCGGTGAAGAGAACAAGCTGCTCTACTTGACGGATGCACGCTCGGGGAAGCGTTTCCTCGTGGACACCGGAGCCCAGAAGAGCTTCATCCTGCTGACCTACACTGACCAGCTGGCAGGACCTAGCGGCCCCGAGATGTTGGCAGCAAACGGCTCGGATATTAAGACCTTTGGTGAGAGGACTCTGCTCTTATCTCTACACGGCCATACATACGTATGAGTGGACTTTTGTCGTAGCAGCACTGAATTACCATATCCTGGGGGCTGATTTTCTGTGTTCACATGGTTTACTGGTTGATGTTGCTAACAGGCTGCCGTGGGTGTTATTGGGGTTGCGCTCCGCGCCGAAAGAGGATCTGGAAGCTTTCCCGGCAGAGCTCGTTTTTGCGCAGCCACTACAGCTGCCCGGGGAATTTCTGCCAGATAATCCCGCGCCGGGCAGCTCCTCGTCTCAGCTTTTGCAGCGTAGCGCAAACACAGGCACGCTGCCGGGCCCTGCCCACCACAGTTTTCTGCGTGTTTTCGTGCCTAAAACTTTGAAGAGCGCAGAGTTCGTGTTTGTCAGACACGACACCCACCGCCCTCCATTGCGCCCACCCTATGATGGACTGTTCAGAGTGCTGGAAACAGGGGATAAGCATTTTTTTGCTAGACTTGGGGGGTAGGAGGGAAAAAATTGGCATAGACAGACTCAAACCCGCTTTCGTTGTGGCGGACGAGCAAATGCTGTTGGCTAAGGCCCCTCGGCGTGGAAGACCCCCACGGAGAGCTCCCCAGGGAAACGATTCACCAGAGCAGCCACACGGACAGACCGAAGTGCCCCCCCCCAGCAACAGCCCACCCGCAGTCAGACACACTCCCAGCAACCCCCCACTGGCACAGCAGCGCCGCGGAGGCGGTAAACCCCAGTTACAGCAGATACAGCTGAAGTCCGTACAGAGGGAGCTGAGGAGAAAGATCAGAGAAGGCAAGGACAGCTTCAGGAAGAAGATGGAGGACAAGCTGCAACAGAGCGACATCAGCGGGGTCTGGAGAAACCTCAAAACCATCTCGGGGCTCCAGAATACCTCCCCCCAGGCCACGGGGGGCAGGGAGTGGGCGAACAACCTGAATCTGTTTTTCAATAGATTTGACCAACCGCCCTCCCCCCTGTCTGCACAACAACCACTGCTGCCTCTAAGAAATCAAGTCCTGCTACCCACTCCCCACTCCACCGACACCCCCCCCCACTCCCAACACACAGCCCCCCATCCTGACCCTGACCAAGACCCAGGTGAGGACGGAGCTGAGGAAGATCAAGGCGAGGAAGGCGTCGGGACCGGACGGCATCAGCGCAAAGCTCCTCAAGTCCTGTGCAGACCAGCTGTGTGGGATTGTGACGTATATCTTCAACATGAGCCTGAAACTGGGGAGGGTACCACAGCTGTGGAAAACATCTTGTGTGGTACCTGTACCAAAAACTTCCCACCCCAAAGACCTGAACAGCTTCAGACCGGTGGCCTTGACGTCCCACTTGATGAAGACCCTGGAGAGACTGCTCCTTGCTCATCTCCGCCCCCTGGTGGAACCAGCGATGGATCCACTCCAGTTCGCCTACCAGCATGGCATTGGGGTGGAGGATGCGGTGATCTTCCTCCTTCACCGTTCTCTGTCCCACCTGGAGAAGCCCGGGAATATGGTGAGGATCATGTTCTTTGACTTCTCCAGTGCTTTCAACACCATCCAACCGATGATCCTGAAGGACAAGCTGCTGCGCGCAGGGGTGGACCAGCACCTGTCATCATGGATCCTGGACTACCTCACGAACCGGCCTCAGTTTGTGAGAACCCGGGACTGTGTTTCCGACACGATCATCAGTAGCACGGGGGCCCCCCAGGGAACGGTGCTGGCTCCCTTCTTGTTCACTCTTTATACTGCGGACTTCTCACACAACACAACACATTGCCATCTACAGAAGTTCTCTGATGACTCTGCGATCGTTGGTCTCATCTCCAGCGGAGATGAAGCTGAGTACAGAGGGCTTATCCAGGACTTTGTGGACTGGTGCCATCGGAACTGCCTCCAGATCAACGCGAGGAAAACTAAGGAGCTGGTGGTGGACTGCCGCAGGCATGGGCAGCCCCTCACAGCACCAGTAAATATACAGGGAACAGACATCGAGATGGTGACATCCTACAAGTACCTGGGTATTCATCTGAACAATAAACTAGACTGGTCACACAATACTGACGCACTCTACAAGAAGGGACAGCGCAGGCTGTTCCTGCTGAGGAGACTCAGGTCTTTTGGTGTACAAGGGGCGCTGCTGAAGTCATTCTATGACACGGTGGTGGCATCAGCCATCACTTTTGGAGTGGTCTGCTGGGGCAGTGGCATTACTGCAGCCGATAGGAAGAGACTGAACAAACTGATTAAGAAAGCTAGCTCTGTCCTGGGGCAACGCCTTGATCCGATGGAGGAGATAGGAGAGAGAAGGACGGTGGCTAAACTGTCATCTCTGCTGGAGTCCGAGTTCCACCCTATGCAGGACATACTGGATGCACTGAGGAGCTCATTTAGCAGCAGACTACATCATCCCAGGTGCACAACCGAGAGGTTTCGTAGGTCCTTCCTACCAACGGCTGTCAGACTGTACAACCTAAGCAGGGCTGCTCGTAGAGATAGCAAAAGACGTAACAAACTAATAGTTTTTTTTTTTTTTTTTTTGAATGCAAAAGATGCAATAGACTTACACAATGGTCCTCTCCGGCATACAACTAGGAACATACCGGTCGCTATGGAGGGTGAGAATATGTATGGGCACATAATCATACCATGTAGGATAACTAAATAGACGGTTATGCTGTTTCATCCCACCTAGCAACAATGCTCTGCACTGTGTGTGTTTATATATTTACATATTTATTCCATCTAGCTACAATGCTCTGCACTGGGTGTGTTTATATTTATATATCTATATATTTATTCCATCTAGCTACAATGCTCCGCACTGTGTTTTTATATATCTACATATTATTCCATCTAGCTACATTGCTCCGCACTGTGTGTGTTTATATACTTGCATATTTATTCCACCTAGCTGCAATGCTCCATACTGTGGGTGTTTATATATTTACATATTTATTCCATCTAGCTACAATGCTCTGCACTGTGTGTTCATATATTCATATATTTATTCCATCCAGCTACAATGCTCTGCACTGTGTGTCTGTGTGTGTGTGTGTGTATATATATATATTTTATAGTAATATGTACATATGTATATTAGCTGCTCTTGCTTGCTTGTTTTTTCTTGCCTTCTGATTGTTGCTCTGAGTGTTGCTATCCCTGTGCTGTTGCAATCCTGGAATTTCCCCATTGTGGGACTAATAAAGGCTTATCTTATCTTATCTTATCTTATACGGGGAGGAGATGGAAGCCCAAGCAGCATGTGGACTGATGTTCAATTGTTCTATCACAGCATGTGGACTGTTATTCTATTGTTCTATCTAAGATGCTGGGGGGTGTGGGGGGGTAGTGTAGCACCTTGGGGGAGCCAGATTATCTAGCATCTCAGACAGGAGACAGTGGATAAGCATGGGAGAACAAAGAGCAGGAGGTTCCTGGTAAGATAGCAGGAAGGAGTCAAGGATGAAGGATGTTGAATGCAGTGTGATGCAAATGCCATGTTGTGTGTGATGTAAATGCCATGAAACTTAAGAGGAGAGTTTCTGCTTGAATGTTCAGTCTGTTCTGTGCTTGAGAGATGTGAGTGTGTAATAAATCATCTGAAATGAATCTGCCTCTGATTTCACACACTCCACAACATCACTACTAAAAGAAAAAGACTTTATTATATACATTAATAAAGAGTGGGAATCATATTTGGAATATAATGATGTGCCAGCAATATCCCCGTGTGTTCTTTGGGAAGCAGCAAAAGCGGTCATGCGAGGTAAAATAATCTCTTACTGTTCCTATAAGAATGAAAAAGGAAAAGCACAGGTACTGGAGTTAGAACAGAAAATTATATCACTATCAAAATAGCTGCGGGATGCAAGCGAAATTTATGTGGGATAATCATAAGACTTTGTAGATGTAGTAGAGACTTTAAATGACCGATAGAACGCAAAATAATGACCATGATAGGTGAAAACGCAGCGACCACGCCAGCCAGCCAGCCCCCCTTTGTCAAAAGTAAGTGAGGAATTTCTGGTTTTTTTGTGTGTTTTTCTTTAAAATGTACTGATTTCTTGTTCATATACTTTGAAGATAAGATGATGAGGTACCTCTGTACAAAAAACGGTTTCAAAAGACTGAACCATTCTTTGTGTAAATACATCCAAAGTCCAGTTTTGACTGAGTTATGGAATTTAAAGAGGTGCTGTGACATTATGCAAATTAGATGTGTAAATTTATTCCTATCTGAAACTTTGAATCATATTTTACATCTTTTTAATTGACAGTAAGCCATTATCTCTTACCACGTTCAAGTTATAGCCTTGGAAGTCTGAACTATTTTATTGACAAAAAATATGCACCACTCTTGACCACTAGGGGTTATGTCGTAATTCAGCGACAGACACACTCAAAGAGTTAATAATCTGAGAAAATTAAAGTTGGAATTAAATGAAATTACAAACAAAAGAAGACAGTTTTTAACACAAAGACTGCGTCTTGAGAAGTTTGAACACAGTAATAAATCGGCACGATATCTTTCGAACCAGCTTAGATTGAACAAAGCAAAAACAACTATCCACTCTATTAAGGATATGACTAGAAATATTACCCATGAGCCTGAAGAAATAAATAACTCCTTTAGAAAGTTTTATGAAAACCTCTACTCATCTCAGATTAACCCATCTGACTCAGAGATAAATAAATTTTTGGATGATATTAACTTACCACGATTAAATAATGAACAGATTGCAGCTCTGAATACACCTCTTCTGGTGTCCAAACTCCAGGAGGCACTTAACCACATCCCAATCAACAAGGCTCTGGGACCAGATGGCTTTCCAGTAGAATTTTATAAAGAATTCTGGCCTGTGATGGCACCTACTTTTTTTAAAATGGTGAACCAAATTAAGGAAGATAATATAATCCCTCAAAATATGAATTTGGCAAGTATTATCCTTCTCCTTAAACCTGGAAAAGAACCTACGTTTCCATCCAGCTACCATCCCATCTCACTTATGAATGTCGATCTTAAAATAATTTGCAAAGCTCTCGCCAAAAGGCTGGAAAGGATAATTCCAGTTATTATACATCCAGATCAAACAGGTTTCATCAAGGGTAGGCACTCGGCTAATAATACACGCAGGCTATTTAATTTAATAGACTACTGTAAGATCAATAACTTAGAAACTACAATTTTATCTCAGGATGCAGAGAAAGCCTTTGACCGTGTTAACTGGAAATTTCTTTTTATGGTGTTAAATAAGTTTGGGTTTGGTTCATCTTTCATAAACTGGATTAAAACACTATATAGATGTCCAACGGCATCTGTCTGAACAAATGATCAGACTTCCCAAAGCTTTAATCTCCAGAGATGTACTAGGCAAGGTTGTCCACTCTCTCCCTCATTTTTTTTTTTTTTTACCATCTTTATCGAACCAATAGCAGCAGCCATACATCATAATGTTGATATCAGAGGTATCCAAACTGGAGAAACAGAGCACAAGATAAATCTTTATGCTGATGATGCATTGATTTTCCTTGAAAACTCACAAAGATCTCTTCTTCAGACAGTGGCACTCATTGATCAATTTTCATCATTATCAGACTATTCTATTAACTGGGGTAAATCAACAGTTTTACCTATAAATTGTAATTTCTCAAATACTTCCATTATTCCAGTACAATCAGGTAATATTAATACTTAGGAATAGATATCTCCCCCAGGCTCTCAGAGTTATTATGACTAAATCACACTCCCCCTTTAAAAACAATAGAAGATGACCTTACGCACTGGAGGACACTACCTATATCACTAATGGGAAGAGTCACAACCATTAAAATGATGGTACTTCCTAAAATCAACTATTTGTTCTCAGTGATTCCTACCCAACCATCTATGGCCTGGTTTGTCTTTAGACTCAAATATAAGTAAATTTTTATGGAAGGATAAACCATCATGGATCAGTCTAAAAACTCTTCAAAAAGCAAAAGAATGTGGAGGTTTAGATCCACCAAATTTCTTTAATTACTTCTTAGCCAATAGGTTGCAGTTTGTTTCTAAATGGACAAAATCAACCCCACTAGGAAACCCATGGTTAGATGCTGAACAGGCTCTCTGTGGGTCGCTAAATATCTCTGACTTACCTTTTATGAGTCCCTGTATTAAACGCCATGACTGTTTTAAAAGCATTAATATCAGCTCTTCTCTGACAGCTTGGTGGAAATTTTTTAAAAATAACGGGGTCTTCGCATGTCCCTTGTAAACTCATACCCATTTGGAATAATCCTGATATCTTGTAACAAAATAGGAAATTAAACTTTCCACTATAGCAAGAGAAGGGAATAAAAAACTTAGAGCATCTTATTCAAGGTGGAAATTTTATCCAATTTCAGGAATTAGTGTCACAGTACAATATCAGTGGTAAAAAGTTTCTTGAGTACCAACAGCTTAAATCCATAATAAAAGCAAAAATCAATCTTAATCAGACAGATTTAAAGGTACCAGTTAAGGTGGCAGAGTTTTTAAATCTTTATTCCCCTAAATTGATATCGAAAATATACGGACTATTATCAAAACTGGATGAGTCAGTATCTTTTCCAATATCAAAATGGGAGACAGACTTATCGATCAATAAGGATGAAAGCTTCTAGACACAAATATGTTTAAACACTTTTAAGATGACTAAAAACTCTAATTTATAACTCATACAGTATAAAGGTCTACATAGAATTCATTATACAGGACAAAGGATGTTCAAAATCGGCCTTAGTCACACAAATATCTGCTTCTACTGCATCAGCAACATCCCGGAGAGCTATATGCATGCTATGTGGTCCTGTGCACCAGTTCAAAAATTCTGGCGGAAGACATGTGAGGACCTGTCGGCATGCCTTGGGTATCGTGTTCCATTCTCACCCACACTTTGTATATTAGGTAATTTAAGTGAAATAAATATAGAGGCAAGGATGTCACACATGGTTGTAGCATCAATTCATGTGGCTCTAATCTAGAAAATCACTCTTCACCTTAAAGAAATTGTTTCACCCAAAAGTCTGGTCAAGAATTGTTTCCTTCATCTAAGAACCATAGTTGGAAAACACATTTCATGGTAAAAAGGCCAATAAGGATCCCCTTTCGTGCCAGGAATGGATTTTTTTATGAGTCATAAATCCCGAAGCTTCCTCCCCAGCTAGGCAGTTTTATGGCTCAGAGCCCTCTGTGAGATACCCCAGAAACTTTGGACTGCATTCCACAAGTTGCTAGGAATTATCCACAGCTCAACATTGCCCCCTTCTGTCAACTCAGGGACATGTTGGATTTAATCAACATTGGATTTGTTTTAGCTGGTGAAATAATCCTTTCTCCTCACGACTTTATTTTTCCAGGAAATACTGCTCAGAACACCGTTGAAGATGACCGCCTCTGTATTGGACAATGATGGGTTTGAAATGTTTCATTAATCATTGATTTTAAATGTGTTGCATTTTTGAAAAATGCTTGAATGAACCTTATTCTAATGCATATTAATTATAGAAGGACAAGTTTATAAAAGTGCATCCTCACTGAAGTTAGTCATGAATCACTGAAATTAGCTTAGATTTCATATTAAGTATATAATGAATTTCACTGTTAAAATGTGTATATGCTTTCTGAAACATGTGCCAGTCATCTGACTGGTACCAGCCAATCACCAGGCTGTCTCTGCTGGATTTTTTTTTTTTTTTTTGTTACTTATTTGTACCCGTAGGTAGACTTGGTTTGCAGTCTGGTGACAAGCCACTGGCTGCTGGTCGCTGCGTGCGCGAGCGCCCTAAACCTACATGTTTTTGGTGTGCGGGAGGAAACCGGAGAAATCCTGGAGTAAACCCGCGCAACACGGGGAGAACATGCAAACTCCACACAGCTCACTGTTGGTCGGGGGCTGGGATCGAACCCACGATCTCATGATCCCGGCGGTCCCCCGGCCGAGGGTAAAACTGTGCTGCCACAGTGCTAAACCACTGCGCCACCGTGCAGCCATGGATGATGCCCCTTTCATTCTATTGGTCTGTTACAGACAAAGGACTGCTTTCTTATTGGACCATAGCCCATTTGAATCTCCCACGATGGCCGATAATTGGTTCCTCCTGCTGCCAGTCATATTTTATGATCCAAGGAGCATGCTCAGTTAATTAGAGAGAACTGCCCTAGTTTTTCAGTTTCTGTCTTTGCTCAGTTTTGTGTTGAGTTCAGTCTTTGTTTTTAGTTTTTGTGGAGTTTTCTAAAGTTCTTAATGCTGTCTTTTGTTAAGTCTTTTTCCTGTTTTTTGGCATCTGAGAAGAGGTTATCCTTTCTTGTTGAGCTCAAACCTTCTTACTTGGGAGTGAAACTCCAAAACGCCTTTTTCTCTCTCCTCAGAAGCCGTGTTTATTCTGCTGAACTTTTTTCTGTAACTCGCCATTGAAGTGGACTGACAGTGATTTTTTAACTTTTTCCCTCGAGACTGCCTCACCCACGTACCACGACGTCAGGAGATTGAGGATTGCGTGGGTGGAACTGTCTAAATACATTTTCCTTCAGCCTGTGTTCTCATCGGCTAGTGGACATCCTAAATTTGTGGACCAGGAAAGGATCTGTTGTCCAAGAAAGACATCACACCTGCCCTGGGGCCAGCTGTTCATTCTACCGCTGGCTCCACTCTAGGATTGCCCCACTGCTAAGCCTGTGCCATAGCCGCTGTAACAACTGGAAAGGACTGTGGGCAGTCGTTTTCCTATTTTGCCATCTGCCAAGATCACCGCTGGAATCTGAAGACACAGCTGTTCGTAAGCCAGACTTCTACCTCTTATCTGCTGGGCTAAATGTGAGGTCTGATTCTAATTGAAGATGACCAATTTTTTAATGCGAGGAGGGCTGGGGGTGGGCCGTGGCCCCCGGCTGGCTGGCTTTGCATACTGGGAGGGGCTGGGCCTGGCCCTGGGCCCCTGGTGCTTGGAGGGGTGTTCCCCCCCTGGGCTGGGGTCGGGTGTGCGCTAGTGGTACGGGCCGGCCCCGGTGTGTCCTTGTGTGGCGGGGTCGTGTCCTCCCTGGGGCCCTGGCGGCACCCTGGGGCAGGTGATTGTGTCCTGGGGTGGATCACCCTCCCCGTCCTCTGGGGCCTTCAGGGGTGAGTGTGCATGTGTGTGTGTACGTGTGTGAGAGTGGGTGTGAGTGGGGGCGTGTGTGTGAGTGGGTGCAGAAGTGGGTTTGTGGATGTGTGTGTTATGTGTAGGCATGTGGGGCTGTGTGTGGGTGTAGGTGGCGCATGTGTGATGGTGAGTGTGTGCATGTGTGCACATGAGGGTGGGCAAGGGTGTGTGTGTATGGGTGCAGTTACCTGTGGTTGGATGTGTGTGGGTGAAGGATGTGTGTATGGGTAGGAGAACTTCATTGGGTGGCGGTCCATCTAGTGGCATGGGGGTTGGCGATTTGGGGCCTGCTTGTCCCGGCCGCCTTGCTGTTGTGTCATGGGGCGAGGTGCTTTGTCACACTACCCCTGGTGTCATTGATGGCGGGTGTGTGTGGGTGCTCGGGGGTGGTTGGGGGGGGGGGCGGGGGCGTTGGCGCGGGTTGGTGGCCGTGTTGCTGTCGGGCTGCTCCAGGGTGGCTGTAGCTGCGGGGCAGCCTGCTGCTGTCGGTGTGCGTCTGGGGTGGGTGGTTGGTGGGCTTGCGGTGGGCGCTTGGGGGTGTCACTTGCTGTGTTAAAAGTTATTACAGGAAGAGTTTACAACAATATGCAGTACATAGTTAGGCACTATATAAAGCACCTTTTGGCAAAGTAAATCTGTTTTGGCACAGTAAGGGTAACAGAACTTTGTTCTGTTTACCTAGCTGCCTGACAGGACAAGGGGAAAAAAAAAACCAGTAGCTGCACAAGGTCATACAGGAAACCACACCACAGTATCTCTCCTTTTAACACTGACAGAAGAGCTAACACATGACATGCTCAGTAACACCCAGGAAACATCACCACCAGCTGAAATTTACCGGTGGATAAAAAAGTGGGCAACATTTGACAACACTTCAAAACTCTACAAATGATGCAATAACAAACCCATGATACCCCCTGCTGCTACATGGGCTTTCCCATGTAACAGCAGGGGGTATCATTTCTATGTTGAGTAAATCTTTTACCACTTATGGGTTTAGCCAATTTGCTACTCAGTTTTGAAAAGATGCCTAATCTGTGCAAAAAAACAATGCTCAGGGACACTGAAGACCCCAGAAGGGTACTTTCCCTGCATCAACTTATCCATTTCAAAACATATGCATGAATTTCATTGAACTAAATAAATGTGAAAGGAAGAAATATTGTTTGGTGATTATTGATACATTTACTAAATGGACAGAAGCCTTCCCCCTGCTCTCGTCCAAATGCTGTTACGGTAGCAATGAAACTCTTAAAAGTCTGATGACATGATTTTGACATTTTTTAGCATGTTGTGTAAACCCAAAAGTCATTGTCGATGATAAATATAATATTTACAACTGTGATTGCATAAACTAGTTATCATCAAAAAACCACAGCCGCTGACTGGACTGTGGTGCCACCCACTGAATGAAGGGCAACACCACCATGACGTAAGCGACAGAACGGACTCCGGTGTTGTTGACTGGAATGACAACAGCTTTGTAGCTCACAGTTTCTCTGGTTTCTTGTTTTAATTTTACAGCTATGCCTTCGCGTTGTGTTGCAGGCTCAGATAAACAGCAAGCTGTGAAACACCACATCACACGCTTCAGCTCCAACTGTCATAAGCCTCCTCGTGTGCTCCTCGTTTGCTTTTACGCAGGAGGAGCGCACGAGGAGGGGAAGGATTAATGGATTTACGCACAGCTTTGACCTACTTTCTGTGATCGCATGCTGACGCTCACCGATCCGGCCATGTCCCCTCTGTCATTATCACCAGCTGATTCAAACTCCTGCTGATCGTTCAAGTAGGTTCATTTTGTCTTCTTTTAATTATTTACCTTTTGTTCTTATTAAAGACAAAAATAGAATGTCTTTTCCTTCTTAACATGCATCGACTGTGCACTGCAGCCTTTGTCAGAAGAGTCAGCTGATTGCTGCCAGGTGACATTTTATCAGCTGACTTTCGTAGGCGGGGCCAGCCCAGCAGACCTGTCAGATCCACCAAGCCGGCCCCGCTTTCTGCCCTCAGATGGTCTCTGGAGAATGTGGAGAGTGTTAAGAAGGTAAAGACATCTTTCTATTTTTGTCTTTAGTAGGAACAAAAGGTAAATAATTAAAAGAAGACAAAATGAACCTACTTGAATCACTGAAATTAGCTTAGATTTCATATTAAGTATATAATGAATTTCACTGTTAAAATGTGTATATGCTTTCTGAAACATGTGCCAGTCATCTGACTGGTACCAGCCAATCACCAGGCTGTCTCTGCTGGATTTTTTTTTTTTTTTTTGTTACTTATTTGTACCCGTAGGTAGACTTGGTTTGCAGTCTGGTGACAAGCCACTGGCTGCTGGTCGCTGCGTGCGCGAGCGCCCTAAACCTACATGTTTTTGGTGTGCGGGAGGAAACCGGAGAAATCCTGGAGTAAACCCGCGCAACACGGGGAGAACATGCAAACTCCACACAGCTCACTGTTGGTCGGGGGCTGGGATCGAACCCACGATCTCATGATCCCGGCGGTCCCCCGGCCGAGGGTAAAACTGTGCTGCCACAGTGCTAAACCACTGCGCCACCGTGCAGCCATGGATGATGTCCCTTTCATTCTATTGGTCTGTTACAGACAAAGGACTGCTTTCTTATTGGACCATAGCCCATTTGAATCTCCCACGATGGCCGATAATTGGTTCCTCCTGCTGCCAGTCATATTTTATGATCCAAGGAGCATGCTCAGTTAATTAGAGAGAACTGCCCTAGTTTTTCAGTTTCTGTCTTTGCTCAGTTTTGTGTTGAGTTCAGTCTTTGTTTTTAGTTTTTGTGGAGTTTTCTAAAGTTCTTAATGCTGTCTTTTGTTAAGTCTTTTTCCTGTTTTTTGGCATCTGAGAAGAGGTTATCCTTTCTTGTTGAGCTCAAACCTTCTTACTTGGGAGTGAAACTCCAAAACGCCTTTTTCTCTCTCCTCAGAAGCCGTGTTTATTCTGCTGAACTTTTTTCTGTAACTCGCCATTGAAGTGGACTGACAGTGATTTTTTAACTTTTTCCCTCGAGACTGCCTCACCCACGTACCACGACGTCAGGAGATTGAGGATTGCGTGGGTGGAACTGTCTAAATACATTTTCCTTCAGCCTGTGTTCTCATCGGCTAGTGGACATCCTAAATTTGTGGACCAGGAAAGGATCTGTTGTCCAAGAAAGACATCACACCTGCCCTGGGGCCAGCTGTTCATTCTACCGCTGGCTCCACTCTAGGATTGCCCCACTGCTAAGCCTGTGCCATAGCCGCTGTAACAACTGGAAAGGACTGTGGGCAGTCGTTTTCCTATTTTGCCATCTGCCAAGATCACCGCTGGAATCTGAAGACACAGCTGTTCGTAAGCCAGACTTCTACCTCTTATCTGCTGGGCTAAATGTGAGGTCTGATTCTAATTGAAGATGACCAATTTTTTAATGCGAGGAGGGCTGGGGGTGGGCCGTGGCCCCCGGCTGGCTGGCTTTGCATACTGGGAGGGGCTAGGCCTGGCCCTGGGCCCCTGGTGCTTGGAGGGGTGTTCCCCCCCTGGGCTGGGGTCGGGTGTGCGCTAGTGGTACGGGCCGGCCCCGGTGTGTCCTTGTGTGGCGGGGTCGTGTCCTCCCTGGGGCCCTGGCGGCACCCTGGGGCAGGTGATTGTGTCCTGGGGTGGATCACCCTCCCCGTCCTCTGGGGCCTTCAGGGGTGAGTGTGCATGTGTGTGTGTACGTGTGTGAGAGTGGGTGTGAGTGGGGGCGTGTGTGTGAGTGGGTGCAGAAGTGGGTTTGTGGATGTGTGTGTTATGTGTAGGCATGTGGGGCTGTGTGTGGGTGTAGGTGGCGCATGTGTGATGGTGAGTGTGTGCATGTGTGCACATGAGGGTGGGCAAGGGTGTGTGTGTATGGGTGCAGTTACCTGTGGTTGGATGTGTGTGGGTGAAGGATGTGTGTATGGGTAGGAGAACTTCATTGGGTGGCGGTCCATCTAGTGGCATGGGGGTTAGCGATTTGGGGCCTGCTTGTCCCGGCCGCCTTGCTGTTGTGTCATGGGGCGAGGTGCTTTGTCACACTACCCCTGGTGTCATTGATGGCGGGTGTGTGTGGGTGCTCGGGGGTGGTTGGGGGGGGGGGCGGGGGCGTTGGCGCAGGTTGGTGGCCGTGTTGCTGTCGGGCTGCTCCAGGGTGGCTGTAGCTGCGGGGCAGCCTGCTGCTGTCGGTGTGCGTCTGGGGTGGGTGGTTGGTGGGCTTGCGGTGGGCGCTTGGGGGTGTCACTTGCTGTGTTAAAAGTTATTACAGGAAGAGTTTACAACAATATGCAGTACATAGTTAGGCACTATATAAAGCACCTTTTGGCAAAGTAAATCTGTTTTGGCACAGTAAGGGTAACAGAACTTTGTTCTGTTTACCTAGCTGCCTGACAGGACAAGGGGAAAAAAAAAAAACAGTAGCTGCACAAGGTCATACAGGAAACCACACCACAGTATCTCTCCTTTTAACACTGACAGAAGAGCTAACACATGACATGCTCAGTAACACCCAGGAAACATCACCACCAGCTGAAATTTACCGGTGGATAAAAAAGTGGGCAACATTTGACAACACTTCAAAACTCTACAAATGATGCAATAACAAACCCATGATACCCCCTGCTGCTACATGGGCTTTCCCATGTAACAGCAGGGGGTATCATTTCTATGTTGAGTAAATCTTTTACCACTTATGGGTTTAGCCAATTTGCTACTCAGTTTTGAAAAGATGCCTAATCTGTGCAAAAAAACAATGCTCAGGGACACTGAAGACCCCAGAAGGGTACTTTCCCTGCATCAACTTATCCATTTCAAAACATATGCATGAATTTCATTGAACTAAATAAATGTGAAAGGAAGAAATATTGTTTGGTGATTATTGATACATTTACTAAATGGACAGAAGCCTTCCCCCTGCTCTCGTCCAAATGCTGTTACGGTAGCAATGAAACTCTTAAAAGTCTGATGACATGATTTTGACATTTTTTAGCATGTTGTGTAAACCCAAAAGTCATTGTCGATGATAAATATAATATTTACAACTGTGATTGCATAAACTAGTTATCATCAAAAAACCACAGCCGCTGACTGGACTGTGGTGCCACCCACTGAATGAAGGGCAACACCACCATGACGTAAGCGACAGAACGGACTCCGGTGTTGTTGACTGGAATGACAGCAGCTTTGTAGCTCACAGTTTCTCTGGTTTCTTGTTTTAATTTTACAGCTATGCCTTCGCGTTGTGTTGCAGGCTCAGATAAACAGCAAGCTGTGAAACACCACATCACACGCTTCAGCTCCAACTGTCATAAGCCTCCTCGTGTGCTCCTCGTTTGCTTTTACGCAGGAGGAGCGCACGAGGAGGGGAAGGATTAATGGATTTACGCACAGCTTTGACCTACTTTCTGTGATCGCATGCTGACGCTCACCGATCCGGCCATGTCCCCTCTGTCATTATCACCAGCTGATTCAAACTCCTGCTGATCGTTCAAGTAGGTTCATTTTGTCTTCTTTTAATTATTTACCTTTTGTTCTTATTAAAGACAAAAATAGAATGTCTTTTCCTTCTTAACATGCATCGACTGTGCACTGCAGCCTTTGTCAGAAGAGTCAGCTGATTGCTGCCAGGTGACATTTTATCAGCTGACTTTCGTAGGCGGGGCCAGCCCAGCAGACCTGTCAGATCCACCAAGCCGGCCCCGCTTTCTGCCCTCAGATGGTCTCTGGAGAATGTGGAGAGTGTTAAGAAGGTAAAGACATCTTTCTATTTTTGTCTTTAGTAGGAACAAAAGGTAAATAATTAAAAGAAGACAAAATGAACCTACTTGAACGATTACGTGGAAGCTATGGTCAAATGAATGAATGAATGAATGAATGAATGAATCTTTATTTCGGATAGATTAAAAGTAAAGATTAAAAGAAACAGAATAATATAACAAAGGGGAAAAGAGAAAAAAATCCAACAAGGTCAAATTAAACAATAACTCCTCTGATTATACAGTTCAACATAAGTTATCCGAAATGGGTGATGGCTGAAGCCGCAGCTTATACTGCCCACCCATATTCCATCCAAGAATTCAAAAGAAAAAACAAAACAAGAGCGATTACAAGTCGGAACAAAGCTAAGACAAAATGTGTCAAAAAAAAACTAAGCAACAACACAACACAGACTAGATATGACAATCCTTATGTGATTTTACATGTCATCTTGTATGTTTGGAGTATTTCTTCCTTTAGTTTTTGTTTAAATTGTCCAAGCATTGTACATGATTTTAATTCAGGTCCAAAATCGTTCCATAATCTGACTCCTTGCACTGAAACACAGTGTTGCTTGGTGGTAGTTCTCACTGAAGGCTTTTGAAATATACATGTTCCTCTGAAATGATATTGTTTCTCCCTTATTTGGAACAACTTTTGGATATTTGTGGGCAGTGATAGATTCTTCACTTTAAACATTATTACTGCAGTTTTAAAGTCAACCAGATCTTTCAACTTGAGAGCTTTTAATTTAAGAAAAAGTGGGTTTGTTGGTTCCCTGTAAGCAGCTTTGTTTATTATTCTAATAGCTCTCTTCTGAAGCATAAAGACTGGATATATGTCTGTTTTATATGTATTTCCCCATACTTCAGTACAATATGCCATGTATGGGAGTATTAATGAATGATACAGAGTATATAGTATGGGTTGATTCAGCAAATATTTCACTCTGTGTAGTATTGCAATTGATTTAGATATTTTACCTTTAATATAATTAATATGTGACTTCCAACACAGTTTATTATCAATTATTACTCCAAGAAATTTAGTTTCAGATACCCTTTCAATCTCTACACCATTTACACTGAGTTTAGATACTAAGTTGTTGTGACGGTTGTTAAAAACTATAAATTTTGTCTTACTTAAATTGAGCATTAATTTGTTTGAATCAAACCACAGTTTAAGCTTTCCTAATTCCTTTCCGAGTATATCCAAAAGTTGTTCCAAATTGCTTCCACTGCATAATTGATTAGTGTCATCGGCAAACAATATTAAATCCATTTTTTCTGAAACTTTACATATATCATTTATATACATAGTGAATAACAGTGGCCCCAAAACTGAACCTGACATAACGTTCGGCTCAGGAGACGCACACACACAGGCTCAGAGTAGTTCAAACTGTTTATTAACAACAGGGATGTTTGGGTGCGTGTCTGCGGAATGTTAATGTGTTGGTGGTGGCGTCTGCTTCGGACCCAGAGGCAGGAGACCGTTCAGCCGGCAACCCTATGGGAGAAATCAGACACAGGGTGATGAGCACACACCAACACAGGAGGAGAATAGGCGAGGGAGAGAAGCTTACTTGTTAGGACAGATGACTGGCGCTTCAAGGATGGAAGCCCGGGAGACAGCCACCTGCAGGGCTCGGTGCAGCAGCGAGGAGAGACGAGGGACGGGATTGTCTGCCGCCGAGGAATCCACCTGTGCACAGGGGAGCAGACTGGAGAGATGAGGTAAGTGATTTTCTTACCGGTGACGAGGATGCTGAAGAGAATGTGGTAGAAGCCCATGGAAGGGAAATGAAGTCTACGGCTTCAGACTGAAGCTCAGGGCGAGGCGGCTTATATCCCTCGCCGCTGATGACTGACAGGTGTGTGAGCAGGTGGCGCCGTTGATGAGCGGCGCGGCGTGACAGTACTCCCCCCTCTAGCAGCGCCTCCTGGCGATGGCTTATCCGGGTGCGCTCGGTGGAAGTCCGCGATGAGCGATGGGTCCAAAACAAACGACGGGGGCACCCACTGTCGATGCTCGGGCCCATAGCCCTCCCAGTCCACCAAGTATTGCAACCCACGACCCCGGCGCCGGGAGTCCAGGATGGAGGAGACGGACCAGGCCGGATGGCCACCAACCATCCGGGGTGCGGGTTGCGCTGCAGGAGGAGGGCAAAGGGGGTCGGTAACTGCCAGCTTCACCTTCGACACGTGGAAAGTGGGATGGATGCGGAGGGAGGGGGGAATAGCCACGCGCACAGCCACCGGGTTGATGATCCGGGTGATGGGAAAGGGACCCATGAAGCGCTGTGCCAGCTTTCTCCTCTCGCCTTTTAGGGTGACGTCCTGGGTGGAAACGTAGACAAGTTGCCCAACTCTGTACGCCGGGGCAGGTCTTCTACGCCGGTCCACCACGGTCCTGTTGCACTCCGCTGTGCGTAAAAGCGCATGACGCGCGGCGGCCCAGGTGGAGCGGAACTGCCTCACGTGCGCCCTAACTGACGGGACAGTTACCTCGCTCTCCTGCGCTGGAAGCAGCGGGGGGTCGTAACCCAGGGACGCCTTGAAGGGGGACATCCCCGTTGCAGAAGAGCGGGCGGTGTTGTGGGCGTACTCCACCCAGGCGAGATGGTTGCTCCATGACGTCGGCTTGGATCTTGCAACACAGCGGAGCGCAGCCTCCAGCTCCTGATTGGTCCTCTCACACTGCCCGTTAGACTGGGGGTGATGGCCGGAGGAGAGGCTCACCTTGGCTCCGATGGCGTTGCAAAAGGACCTCCAAACCTCGGATGAAAATTGGGGACCCCGGTCCGAGACCACGTCCACCGGAATCCCGTGCAGCCTGACCACGTGTTGGATGAGGAGGCCCGCCGTCTCCAGGGCGGTAGGGAGACCTCGCAGGGGGACGAAGTGTGCCGCCTTGGAGAAACGGTCCACGATGGTCAGGATGGTGTTAAAGGAGCTGGAAACGGGGAGTCCGGTGACGAAATCCAGTGCGATATGCGACCAGGGCCTGCCGGGGACGGGCAGAGGCTGGAGCAGACCCGCTGGAGGGGCATTTCCTGACTTGCTGGTGGCACAGACTGGGCAAGCCCGGGCGTAGCGGGCTGCATCCCTCCGCAGGCCTGGCCACCAAAAAGACCGTTGGAGGAGGCTGATCATCCGGGAGGTGCCGGGATGACAGGTGAGCCGGGAGGTGTGGAGCCAGTGGATGACCTCTCCTCGGACCGCAGATGGGACGAACAGTCTTCCCTCCGGTCCACCTCCAGGATCAGGTTCCACCTCCTGTGCCTTCCGGATCTTTGCCTCGATATCCCACGAGATGGCTCCCACGACGCACGACCTGGGCAGGATGGAGTGGGGCGTCTCCTCCGATTCCACGGGAGTGAACTGCCTAGAGAGGGCGTCAGGCAGGCCGTTCTTAGAGCCAGGCCTGAAGGTGATAGAAAATTGGAACCTGGCGAAGAACAGAGACCAGCGCGCCTGGCGGGCATTCAGGCGCTTGGCAGATCGTAAATACTCCAAGTTCTTGTGGTCCGTAAGGACCACAAACGGCAGGTTCGCCCCCTCTAGCCAGTGGCGCCACTCCTGCAGGGCGAGCTTGATGGCCAAGAGCTCTCTGTCCCCCACATCGTAGTTCCTCTCCGCCGGGGACAAGCGCCGGGAGAAGAAGGCGCACGGTCGTTTGGCGCCATCGTCTGGTGACCGCTGGGACAGCCCTGCTCCCACTCCCGTGTCCGAAGCGTCTACCTCGACGATGCACTGCAGCGCGGGGTCGACCTGGCGAAGGACCCGGGAGGAGGAGAATTCCGCCTTCAGCGCCTCAAAGGCGGCAGCGACCTCTTCGGTCCACCGGAACGGGACCTTCGGGGACGTGAGGCGGGTCAGTGGTCCAACGATGGTACTGAAGTTGGGGACAAAGCGGCGGTAGAAATTGGCGAAGCCAACAAATTGCTGCACCTGCTTCCGGGATGCAGGTGTAGGCCATTCCACCACCGTCTTTACCTTCTCTGGGTCAGGGAGCACCTTATCGTGGGCGATGATGAACCCCAGGAAGGACGTACTCCTGGCGTAAAATTCACACTTTTCTGCCTTTACGTACAGACGATTCTCCAGCAGCCTTTGGAGGACCCGCCTCACGTGGACCTGGTGCTCATCCCTGGACTTGGAGAAGATGAGAATATCGTCCAGGTAGACGAACACGAAAAGGCCAATGAAGTCCCGGAGGACGTCATTAATGAGGCGCTGGAAGACTGCAGGAGCGTTGGTCAATCCGAACGGCATCACCAGGTATTCAAAGTGGCCGTTCGGGGTACGGAAGGCCGTTTTCCACTCATCTCCCTCCCGGATCCGGACGAGGTGGTAAGCGCTGCGTAGGTCCAGCTTGGGGAACCAGGTCGCCCCCTGGAGGGAGTGGAAAGCAGTGTCCATGAGAGGCAGGGTATAACGGTCCTTCTCCGTGATATTATTGAGGGCCCGGTAGTCGATACAAGGGCGGAGGGACCCATCCTTTTTTCCCACGAAGAACCCTGCCCCCACGGGTGACGATGATGGGCGGATTATCCCGGCGTTTAATGACTCCTTCAGATATGTGTTCATCGTCTCCTTCTCCGGCGCTGACAGGCTGTAGAGCCGACCAGAAGGTAACGGCGCCCCCTGGCGGAGGTTGATGGCACAGTCGTAGGGCCGATGAGGGGGAAGAGACATAGCTTTTGCTTTACTGAACACCATACCCAGGTTGTGAAACTCCGGAGGCACCAGGGACAGGTCCGGGGGTGCAGCGTCCGTCGCGGGGGGAGGAGCGGACGGCGAGCAGGCAGCGGACTGGAGGCAGGTGCCCAGGCAAAATGTACTCCATGCCGATACCCCAGCTGATCTCCAATCCAGGACCGGATTGTGAAGGCGGAGCCAGGGATACCCCAGGATGACGGGCGACACAGAGTTGGGAAGGACGTAAAAGGTCATCTCCTCCCGGTGGTTTCCCGAGATGATGACCGGTAGGGGGACAGTTTGATGTGTCACTCTCTGAAGGGTGGCACGGGAGAGGTGGACTAGGGAGATGGGAGTGTTGAGTGCCTGGCAGCGGATGCCCAATCGGGTTGCCAGGCTTTGTGAAATGAAGCTGCCTTCTGTGCCCAAATCCACCAGTGCGTGGGTGAGGTGCCCAGTGGGGTTATGGCAGAAACGGATGGGCAGCTTCAATTGGGTGAGTGATCCTAACCGATTGACGTCCGCGAGGCTTCCAATAGTGACTCGCGGACCCCACCGACTGGCTTTCCGTGGACAACGCTCCACGGTGTGTTGGTCGCCTCCGCAATACATGCAGAGGCCCAACTCACGGCGGCGTTGTTTCTCCACAGGGGAAAGTTTAGTCCAGCCCGTCACCATCGACTCCGACTCCTCGGGGCACGATGCTGGCGGCGCCGCCAGGGGGCGAGCTTGGAACAGGTGCGGCGAGGCTCCACGAGGGCGAGAAGAAGAAGACTTCCGCCCCGAGGAGCGCTCGCGCAGCCTGTTATCCAAACTTACCGCTAAGGACGTCAGCTCCGCTAGCGTCCCAGGGATATCCCGACCAGCCAGTTCATCCCTCAGATCACTATTGAGGCTGCGGAGGAACAGGCCACAGAGGGAGCGTTCCTCCCAGCCCAATTCCTCCGCCGCTACCCGGAAGTTGACCGAGTGGTCCGCTGCCGACCGGCTTCCCTGCTGGAGAGCGAGAAGCCGATCGACCTGGACCGTTTCGGTTTGAGAATGGTCAAAGACCTCCAGAAAGCGCCTCACGAATTGATCATAGGTGAGGGTGGCATAACTGGGCCTCGCCATTACGGCGTAGGTCCAAGTTAACGCACGCCCCTCCAGAAGATTCCCTATGTAACCAATTCGGCTGTGATCCGAGGGAAAATCTCCGGGCACACGGTGGAACACGGACTCACACTGCATAATGAACCCCCACGCTCCGCCGAGCTTACCGCTAAAGCGGGCGGGGGTCGGAATCGGTGTGAGCTGAACCGGTGCCACTGGAGCCGGCTGGACGGCCGCTGGAACAGCAGGAGCCGCGCCACCCTGGCGAGTCGGGAGGAACGGCTGTTGGGGGTCCAAGCGGTTCAATCGGTTAGGTAATTCTAATAATTGATTAAGAACCACCTGTTGCTGATAAACAATCTGATCCACCCGAGCCTCGAGGATGGTAAACCGGTGTGCGAGCCCGCCGTCTGCCGAGCCGCTCTGCTGAAGCCGTACTGACATAACGTTCGGCTCAGGAGACGCACACACACAGGCTCAGAGTAGTTCAAACTGTTTATTAACAACAGGGATGTTTGGGTGCGTGTCTGCGGAATGTTAATGTGTTGGTGGTGGCGTCTGCTTCGGACCCAGAGGCAGGAGACCGTTCAGCCGGCAACCCTATGGGAGAAATCAGACACAGGGTGATGAGCACACACCAACACAGGAGGAGAATAGGCGAGGGAGAGAAGCTTACTTGTTAGGACAGATGACTGGCGCTTCAAGGATGGAAGCCCGGGAGACAGCCACCTGAAGGGCTCGGTGCAGCAGCGAGGAGAGACGAGGGACGGGATTGTCCGCCGCCGAGGAATCCACCTGTGCACAGGGGAGCAGACTAGAGAGATGAGGTAAGTGATTTTCTTACCGGTGACGAGGATGCTGAAGAGAATGTGGTAGAAGCCCATGGAAGGGAAATGAAGTCTACGGCTTCAGACTGAAGCTCAGGGCGAGGCGGCTTATATCCCTCGCCGCTGATGACTGACAGGTGTGTGAGCAGGTGGCGCCGTTGATGAGCGGCGCGGCGTGACAGAACCCTGTGGGACTCCACAAGTAACCTTCAGTAACTGTGAGTTTTTGTTATCAACACATACATACTGATATCTATTCTTTAAGTAACTACATAACCAGGACAGTGCTACCCCCCTAATACCACAATTTTGTAGTTTCTTTAATAATAAATTATGATCCACTGTATCAAATGCTTTTTTAAGATCCAGGAATACCCCAACTGAGTACTCTTTATTTTCAGCGGCAGTTGATATTTTTTCTATAAATTCCATTAGAGCAAATGCAGTTGTCCTCTTGTGTCTGAACCCATTTTGCTGCTCACACAATAAATTATTCTTCATTATGAAGTTGTCAATTCTCTCACACAATATTTTTTCAAGTATCTTGGAAAATTGCGGCAATAGTGAAATTGGTCTATAGTTTGAAAGTTCCCCTCTGTCACCCGTCTTGTATATCGGAATTACTTTAGCTATTTTCATTGCATTGGGAAATATACCTGTTTGGAGAGACAGGTTACAAATATACAGTACGTCAATGGTTTCACTAAGCATTCAATAATAGTTTTGACTAAGAGCATGTCAATACCATCACAGTCCGTAGATGTTTTACTTTTAAACGATTTAACAATTTCAATAACCTCTCTCTCGTCTGTGTTCTTTATGAAAATGGAGTCTTTTATAGCAGTGTTTTTGCTTATTGTATCACCCGTAGGTGCCGTAATGGGTATTTCTCGAGCCAAATTAGGACCAATGTTAACAAAAAAGTTATTAAATTCATCTGCAGGTGAAACTGCATTCACACTCTGAGTCATTTTATTATTTATTACAAAATTGCATTAAAGACTTCCGCCGACTGGAGAAATTGGAGAAAACACAGGCACGCTTCAGAAACCACCTGAGATTTAACCTCCGTTGCAGAGATGAGGATGTTACACCGGGAAGCCTCAACATAAGAAATCCAATCCCAACCAAAAACGCAGAGAAAATTATCAATAAAGCACGGAAAGACCTGGATAAGAATGACGGCAAACAAAGTGGACAGAAACAACAACCAGATCAAGGAGGAAATGGACATTTTCAAGAAACACTACCCGACTGACCAGGAAACGCAGGAGCGGATAAAAGCACAATTAAAACACGCACATGAACAAGAATTCATTATAACGAAAAACTACCAATTAAAAAAAAAAACTAAAAAAACTTACAGAAAGGAAGAACGGACAAAGACAAACACACACGGAAATGAACGCTAAGTGGGTCAAAAACTTATCAAAACGCACACTCACGGACATGGAGAAAACAGTGCTGAGCAGAGGACTGAACTTCACTATCACACCAGCCAGAATACCCCATGATGAATACATCCTCGCAATCGAACTTGCATGCGAAAAAATCCAGGACCAAGGGGAAAAAGCATCACACCAGAATGCAGTCGCAGGAATCCTCAAAACGGCCAAACTACCACAAAGCAACATTACAAAAGAAGAAAAAGCATTAACCTCACTCAAGACAGATAAAACAATCACAATCCTCCCATCAGATAAAGGCAGAACCACAGCAGTAATGGACACGGACGCATGTGAAAAACAGATGGAAACCATGTTGGCAGATGACAGCACATATGAAATCATTAAAACAAACCCCACAGAAGAAAAGAAAAAAAAATGCTAAAAGCCCTTCTCAAACCCCTATTAGAAAGTAAAAAAATCACAAAGGACGCGTATGATCACCTGATACCCACAGCCAGCATCACCCCCCAGATCTATGGAACCCCTAAAATACATAAAAAGGATATCCCACTGCGGCCAATAATAGACAGTTTTGGATCAGTCACGTACAACTTAACAAAAGCCCTGGTTGAACTCATCAAACCCCTCCTTGGACTATCAGATTTCCATTGCAAAAACTCAAAAGAGCTGGCACAAGAACTCAAAAATATGAAAATAGAATCAGACAAGATCCTCATTTCACATGATGTCATTTCATTATTCACAAAGACACCTGTTGATGTCACACTACATATAGTGCAAGAACGCCTCAGTAATGACAGTACTCTTAAAAGATGCACCAATCTCACAGTTCATGACATATCCAAACTATTACAATTTGTTGCAAAATCCACCTATTTTCAATACAGTGGGAAACTCTACAGACAAAAAGAAGGATTTGCAGTGAGAGACCCACTATCAGCCATTATGAGCAGCTTTTTCATGGAGGATCTGGAAAACAAAGCCATCAACACAGCACCTACACAATGCAAACCCACCCTTTGGAAGAGATACGTGGATGACATTCTGGAGAAAATAAGGAAAGGACACACATAAGAACTCACTGACCACCTGAATAGCATGGACAGCACTGGGAATATAAAATTTACACACGAAGAGGAGGAAAATGGCAACATAGCCTTTCTGGACATGAAAATCCACCACAATGATGACGGCAGCACAAAAATCACAGTCTACAGGAAACCAGCCCACACAGATCAATACCTACTATGGACATTAGAACACCCCACAGCACACAAACTATCAGTTGTCAGGATGTTATATGAACGGGCCACCATCATCACAGACCAAGAAGACAGACAGGAGGTGGAAAACCACATAAAACATGCACTTATACGCTGCCAATATCCAGTATGGGCCATAAACAAAGGGAAACAGCAAGTCAAAAACAAAGAAAACAAACAGGAAATAAGACATAACAAAAGCCGAAATCAAAAACAAGGACACCATAACTATACCATACATCCGAGTGATCACGGAACCAATTCAAAGGATCATGAAAAAATATAAAATAAACACAGCAGTAAAACCACACAAAAAATTTAGACAGTTATTAGTACACCCCAAGGACAGAATAGAACAAGACACAAAATGCAATGTAATATATGAAATATCATGCAGATCATGCAACAAAACCTACACTGGAGAAACTGGAAGATCATTCACCACAAGAAAAAGAGAACACCAGAAGGAATGTGAGAAGGAAACACAAGGACGACTCACAAGATCACAAAAAGAAAAGGCAGAACAAGAAACAATAAAATCAGCAATATCAGATCACTGCAAAAGAAATAATCACATCATGGACTGGGACAGCGCAAAAATTATTGGATCAGAGAGCAACAGACACAAACACTGGATCAAGGAGGCCATAGAAATCAGAAAGTGGGGAAAAGATACCATGAACCGAGATGAGGGCGCCTTTATGCTTTCCCACACCTGGGACCACATTCTCCAGAGACCATCTGACAGCGGAAAGCAGGGCCAGCTTGGTGGATCTGACAGGTCTGCTGGGCTTGCCCCGCCTATGAAAGTCAGCTGATAAAATGTCACCTGGCAGCAATCAGGTGACTCTTGTGACGAAGGCTGCAGTGCACAGTCGAAGCATGTTAAGAAGGTAAAGACATCTCCTTTCTATTTTTGTCTTTAATAAGAACAACCTTGTGATAACCAACACACTATTTAAGCACAAGGACACACACAAGAAGACATGGATGCACTCAAGATCCAAGCGCTGGCACTTATTAGACTACATCATAGTCAGGCAGAGAGACATAAGGGATGTATTGGACACCAGAGCAATGAGAGGCCCGGACTGTGGTACTGATCATGTTATGCTGAGATCTAGATAAAGGATTTGCAGACGAAAACAACACTGCAGGACGGGTGCGAAGCCACCACGGAAGCTAAACACTAGTGCACTGAAAGGCCAAAAGAAGCAGGAAGAACTTACACAGGAAATGGATGAAAACTTGAAAGACTGGGACAGCAACAACTCAGAGAATGACATAGAAGAAGAAATGGGCAACACTGAAGGATACGGTGTATCAGGCTGTGAGTGATGTATTAGGCTACCCTGAGAGGAAACATCAAGATTGGTTTGATGAGCATGATGAACACCTGAAGAAACTACTAGAAGCGAGGAATACAGCTAGGCATGAAAATCTACAGTGTAACACAAGGTCGAAGAAGAAGAAATACTCAATGGCTCAGAGTGAGCTACAGAAGTACACCAGAGAGATGAAGTCCAACTGGTGGGATGAAAAAGTGGAGAAACTTCAAACTGCAGCAGACAGAAAGGACATGAAAACATTCTTCACAGGTTTGAGAGAAATCTACGGCCCTAAACCAAGAGGATTGATCCAACTAAAGGCTATGGATGGTGAAACGGTTTTGCAGGAGAAAGACAAGATCCTGGACAGATTTGCAGACCACTTTGACCAACTACTAAACAGCCCTGGAGATCTCACTGAAGAGGCTAAAGAAGCTCTAGTGCAGCGACCAGCTGTATCAAGTCTGGATGAACCACCAAATTTTGATGAACTAATGGCAGCTATCAGGACAACACAGGATGGTAAAGCTCCAGGAAGGGATGGAATTCCAGCAGAAGTGTGGACATTTGGTGGTGTTCAGCTGACCAACTGCCTGCACAAGCTCATCCAAGAGATATGGGATGCCCAGAAAGTACCTCAAGACTGGAAGGATGCAACTATTGTGCCTTTGTTCAAGAAAGGTGACAGGAAAGATTGTGGAAATTACCGAGGTATATCACTGCTAGCCACTGTTGGTAAGATTCTCTCACATGTACTACTTAACAGACTCAGTGAACACATCTCGCAGAATGTACTACCGGAAACCCAGTGCAGCTTTAGAAGTGGAAGAAGCACAATGGACATGATTTTCTGCTTGAAACAGGTTCAAGAAAAGTGTATCGAACAGAACATGCCGCTTTATGTAGTCTTCATAGACTTCAGTAAAGCCTTTGATACTGTTTCGCGACAAGGACTTTGGCAGGTACTCAAGAAATATGGTTGTACAGAGAAGTTTGTCAGTCTGATTGAGGCACTCCATACGGGTATGCAAGAAAATGTGGCAATGAGTGGTTCAGTATCTAAAGACTTTTCAGTAAGCAATGGGGTGAAATAAGGGTGTGTGCTGACACCTACACACTTCTCGCTATATCTGGCAGCCATGCTTGAGGTGGCCTTCAAAGACACTTCAGAAGGAGTATACATTCAAACAAGGAAAGAAGCAGACTTGTTCAATGTGGCACAGTTTAAAGCCAAGAGAATGACATCGATAAAGGTAGTAAGAGAAATGCTCTTTGCCGACGACAGTGCTGTAGTTGCACACAGCGTGGAAGATATGCAATCTTTAGTGGAGAAATCTGCAAGAGCAGCTAGCCAATTCAGCCTCCAAATCAACATCAAGAAGACAGAGTGCCTTTATCAACCATCAAAGTTTCAGTTATCAACATCACTACCAGAAGAGATCAGCATTGGTACAGAGCCATTAGTCAAGTGCAAGACTTTCAAGTACCTAGGGAGTACTGTTTCAGAGAATGCTAGGCTGGAGGATGAACTATCTCTCAGAATGGGAAGAGCGAGCGCTGTGTTTGGAAACTTGAGGGAGAGACTGTGGAACAATCGACGTGTCTATCCGTGTGAAATGCAAAGTGTACAGAGTGACAGTACTGGCTACTCTATTGTACGGTGCTGAAACTTGGACTGTCTACAGAGTGCAGGTGAAGAAACTCCACGCGTACATGATGAGACACCTTCAAGCCATAATGAACATCTCATGGAAAGACAAGATAAGACCGGAGTGGTGGCTCAGTTGGTAGAGCCTCCGCCCCACACCCGGGAGGCAGGGGTTCAAATCCCTGCCGGGTCATGCCGAAGACCATATAAAAGTGGAACTTCCTGCCATCCAGCTTGGTGCTCAGCAATAAATGGAATGGAGGAGGGAACTCTGTGGCGGCGCCTTGCATGGCAGCGGCCCTCTGATTCTGCACTTGGGGTGTGTGTGATTTACACTGTAGATAGGTAAAGCACAATCTCGTTCTACTGTACATGATTGGTTGTACGGTTGAATGACAATAAGGGTGATAAAAAAAAAAATAAGGGTGATAAAAAGATAACCAACATAGAAGTGTTGAAACGAGCTGGTCTACCATCAATGGAGGACATGCTAATACAGATGAACCTGAGGTGGCTCGGACACGTTGAGAGGATGGACCACCAGCATCTCCCTCGGCAGTTACTCTACTCACAGTTATGCGAGGGCAAATGCAATCAGGGTAGACCAAGGCTCAGATTTAAAGACACTGTAAAAAGAAACTTGAAGAAGTTGGACATAGACAGGAGTTCCTGGCAGTGGAAGGCTAAGGACAGAGCTGTGTGGAGGAATCTGATCAGACCTAAATGAAACAGTCATTGTCGCCCATGACAGACTCCTATGATGATGAAGAACAAAAGGCAAATCCTGCTGATCATGTTTCCCTGTCCTCGTCCAGGTGCTTCTCATCACACCATCACCAGCAGTGCATGTACTTAGCGGCCGTTTGCCAGTCATGCACTGCTGGTCCATAGTATTGTCATCTGTGCTGTTAGTCTGCCAGTATTTTCAGCACTCTCACGACGTTAGTCACTCCATGTTCGCCGTGGCTCTTGCGAGTCCTTGAAGCGATGTCGGCTTTGGGGCTCAACTGTGGCTAACATGTCTCCTCTCATTCATTCTCTGGGTGATGCCGGCCCCCGAATGCCATCAGTAAGTGTGTTTGTGTTTTTTGTATGTCTTCACTTTTTAGGGAATTGTCTGTCTTTCTGTATTAAATGTGTTGTGGTGAACCCTGCACGTAAATCCTCGTTATTTCATCCTCCCTCTCTGTGCCCTGCGTAAGAGTGCACGGAGGGTCATGATGAATGGATTATGTGCAGAATTCACCACAGCACATGTACTGAACATAAGAATGATGACAACAGTTCCCAAAAAGGTGAAGACTTACAAAAATAAACAGAAACACTTACAGTTGCCGTTCGGGGCTGACATCGCCCAGCGAACATGGAGAGGAGACGTGTTAACCACGGTTGTGCCCCAGGGCCGACATCGCTTCATGGGGCGCAACAAAACCACGGCTGTGTGGAGTGGCTAACATGTCGTGATAGTGTTGGCAATATTAGCTGGCTGACAACACGGCAGATGATGCACACAAAACAAGAACAGCTGACTGTCAAAGAGAGAGGGCACGTGGTCGGACTGGTGAATCTTGGACAGTGCCCACCTGAAAGTGGGTCAAAATGCACATAAAACACATGTATAAAACAAAAACAAGGACTCAAAATATAATACATAATAAACCCGATGCCTGAGCCACAGAGAATACACTGCTATGATTTTATTGAAAAATCGGGTTTAAATAAATTATATTTATAAACAAATAATTTGTTGCAATATCTGTAACAAAAGCATAACACTCGGTGTTCCCTTGCCGTGTGTTTGTTGCCTCTCCACTGTCACTCTCTGAGTCTGACTCCCTTGGCACAATGCCCGCTTGGCATGGCTCAAACCTATATTAAATTAAATTAATTAAATCACCCTTATTGTCATTCAACTGTACAACCAATCATGTACAGTAGAACGAGATTGTGTTTTACCTATCTACTGTGTTAATCACACACACCCCAAGTGCAGAATCAGAGGGCCGCTGCCATGCAAGGCACCGCCACAAATTTCCCTCCTCCATTCCATTATTGCTGAGCACCAAGATGGACGGCAGGAAGTTCCACTTTTATATGGTCTTCGGCATGACCCGGCCAGGATTTGAACCCCTGCCTCCCGGGTGTGGGGCTGATGCTCTACCAACTAAGCCACCACTCCAGTTTCCACCACCACTATATGGTCTGATGCCCACAGATTCTTCATTGTCATCCCATTCTTTGGAACTATAATCATCTGAAGATTGGACAACACAAACCAATTCCAGACTACATGTGCTGGAACCTTCATTAATGTTTTCTACCACTTCCATCCTGTGTATATAATGGGCAGCCAAGCGCTGTGTTCTGTCGATGATGTTACAACATGGCTGGGGGTTTTTCCAGCCACTGACGCAATTGGTGACATGGCGCTCATGAAAACGTCAGATATTTGCGTGGAAAAAAAGCCTGTTTGACTTAGTCAAACAGACCAACCTATTTCGTTATATTGTATTATGTGTTGAAAAATTAGATGAAGTCAAAAAAGTGTCATCAGACCTTTAACTGAAATAATACTAAGATTTGGAATACCTGAAAAAATTTACTCAGATAATGGAACACATTTTGTAAATCAGGTTATATCACACTTAGGTACAGCACTCAACATTAACTTGAAAAACCACTCAGCTTACCATCCACAATCTGCAGGATTGGAGGAATGCACAAATAGGACCATTAAAGAAAGGCTTAGAAAAATAATGTCAGAAACAGGACAAAATTGGATATATTGCCTACCCCTAGTCCTTTTTTATATGAGGGTAATGTCCTCAAAAGGGGGGCTGCTTCCATTTGAAATAATGTATGGCAAGCCTTATCTACTCCCACCATCAAGGCCATTTAATTCAGGTGATGAGGAAGTGTGTTTAGCTGATTACATGCAAAGAATGTTGACTGACAGAGATGTTGTACATGCTGTTCTTCCCAGGAAGGAACACGGGGAAGCACCCACCATCGCCAAACCGGGGGATCTGGTCGTGATCAAAACCATCAAAAAGTAAAACTGGGCCAACACTCTCTGGCAAGGACCACACAAGGTCATCCTGGCAACATCAACAGCCGTGAAAGTTGAAAGATGTGATTCTTGGGTGCATTTAACACATTGCAAACTTTACCCCACTCAAAACCCTCAACAAGAGACTGTTTAATACACATTGCAAACTTTATCCCACTAAAAATCCTCAGCAAGTGACTGTTTAACTGTTTCTCTATACAAATGCCAACTGACAGTGCCCTTGTGGTGCCCAGCAATGGCTTGTACAGCAAAACAACTGTTGTTTATCATGAAGAGACAAAATGCAAGAGAGAGAAGGTTGGCAGCAGAAGGATGTGAATGGTACATCTGTTTTTTTCATCATCATCCTTGTGGTGACATTTTTGATTTGGTTACTTTTAGGGACACCATTACCTATTTATTGCAGGGCTAGATATGTTACTCATACACATCACGACTGGCTAGAAGGACCAGGCTATGATGACCATGTTTATGCTTTTAATGTGTGGTGGAAGTTAGCATACCACACAGCCAAAACAGCTAATCATTCAAATTGTTATGTGTGTTCTTTGCTCCCACTCTCAGCTGGTCAAATATCTGTTACTGCTAAACCAATGGAACTGTCAGAAGCTTTCTTGCACGAGGCTATGTATGGAAATAGTACAGCAAGCGTTAACTTAAACCACACCTGCCAGATTGTCTATGACTCCACTGACTGGAGACACGATGACACCTCTTACTAGATGAAGGCAAGATTAATCTCGCTGGGGAATTTTTCATTTTGTCTAAAAGGGTGTGGAAATGTCTCTTTGGACAGTTGATCATTTTCCAGGTGTGCAACGGTACATAGTGCATCTCGCCCCTGTACTGCTACATGCTGGACCACCATAGTGGGTAAAAGCTGTCCTGAAGATCTTTATTGCCAGTCTAGAAGTCTGGAAGGCAATGTTACCCTGCAGGAGCTCTGTAGCACCACAATTTGTAATTCTCACAAGTACGGCACGTATATGGTGACAGGGGGTTGGTGGCTGTGTGGCCATCATGCCTATTCACACCTACCCATGAACTGGGGAGGGGTGTGTGCCCCCATGGTGGTGACTGACCATACCATCATACTGACGGCAGGACAGGTGGGCAGGGTAAAGAGAGATGCCTCTTTTTTCACCACATGATCCCATCTGGGGCACAGATGTGCCGAAAGAATTCAAGTTAGAAACTGCTGGGCAGAAGGTACTCTATTCCTTGTTTCCTTGGGCGGGAGTGGCTAAGAACACCTTATGGATTGAAACAACTAGTTATAAATTACAATCATTTGTGAATTTTTCCTTGTCTGCTTTTTCTGGTATAAATGAGGAGTTAACAGCTCTTAGATTTATGTTGACCCAAAATAGATTGGTTCTTGATCAAATAACGGCCGGGCTAGGGTGTGTGTGTGCAATTGTAGGGTATTATTGCTGTATCTTTACCCCTGAAAGTGATGCAGATGATCACGTGATTACTTCAGCCATACAGAAATTGACTGCTTTGCAGGCTGCCATAGCCAATGACAATGTCACTGATTAACATACCTGGTTAAGTTGGTTACTCTCTTCATGGAGAAGTCTCATCATGAACCTGTTAGTGATTTTTGTGGTAATAGTTCTCTTTTTTTCTTGTGGTATTCCCTGCATCAGTAATATGATAATGAGACTTGTGCATGTTAATTTAATGATGTACCATGGAGCAGTTGCCGAGGATAATGGAGATGATGAACAGTGTGAGCTCAAGGTGTCTCTCCATGACCCAAGTACAGAGTAAAAGTATGACTGACATGCAGAAAACCGAAACGAGTTGTATGATCATGATGTGAAGTTGAAATGTACTACCTGTAAATACATTTATGAAGTTGAAACATTATTTTTACTTTTAATTTTGTTTTTATGTTATTCTTATTTCTGTTTTTATATTCTGTTATTATTTTTGTTTTGTTTTAATCTTTTATGTTTTTTATATACAAGCATACACATATATCCTTATTATATCCTTACTATTATATCCCTACTTTATTATCATTTTGATTTTAATGCTTTTATCCTGAATTACTTTTATCATTAATTAATAAGTTTTACTGTTCCATTCATCCTCCTAAAGGACTAAAATGTCAGGCGGCGCCTTGGGCAACAGGGTCGATGATGGACTTTCCCCATCACTAGCTAGTTAGGGTCTGTTGCACAGCAATGCACTGGAGCTTAGCATAGCTGCCAGATGGGGTTTTAGATGCCATAACTTATCACTTTTCATTTATGATGCCTTGCATGGCATCGGGGGTGGGGGTGGGGGATGATGGAATAATTTTGTGTTCTTTATCTTTGGTACCTCAGAGTCTGGGTGAAAAGGTACAAGGACAAATAGCTGGACATTTATCTGGTTGTTCTCAGACAAATGTCTTGTGCTGTTATGATTGTGTCTGAGAAGGGAGACAGTCTGGGAGAACCAGCCTGAACCAGATATTCTCTCATGGGCAGTTTTTAGATAACAGGATGCTTAAAGACTGAAAGTTGTGTATGTGATCCAGAACAATTTCCGGAGCTAACTCTGAGTGTATCACTTATTGTTCTCCACTTATCAGTGCAAATTAAATTTACTGAAACTTTAATCTTGCCTGATTCTTTGACTACTGTTTAAAGAGAATTTTTCCAACAATCGTAACCTGTTTTCACCAGAAAAAAAGAAGACAAAGAAAAAGAAAGAAGTCTTATCTTAAGAAGAAAAATAACTCAAATTTACATGAACTATTCTAATTATAACGCTGGGACCTCACGGGCTCAGCATAAACTTCATCCCTGATGGCACGCTGGCAGGCATAATGACGGGGCTCCTCCAAACCTGCAAGGGAGGGGTTTCCCTGATCTCCCACCAGTGCAGCCGCCACCCATCGACATCATCAGAAATCCCATTTGCATCACCACTGGGAACATCCTGACCCTACTTGAGCCCAGCCACCCTGAGCATCTTGCCTCCAAGCTCACCCGTCTCAATGTCTCCATTGCTGGTCTTCAGGAAGTCAGGTGGACACAGGACGGTGAGACAACAGTGGGCGAATACAAGATCATGTGCAGCGGCAATGACATCCACCACACCCAAGGTGTGGCCATTGCCATCCACCAACAGTGTGTTATTTCCCTCACCACCTGGAAGCCACTGGGTCCCCGCTTGCTGTATGCTCGCTTGTGCCACTCTTTTGACTACTTTTCCATCTTTGTGGCCTACTTCCCTACAAACGTTGCCAACGACAAAGCCAAGGACGTGTTCTACACACAGCTGCAGGAGGAGCTATGCTGCATTTCCTGCCACAACATCACTATTGTCCTTGGGGACATGAATGCTACTGTGGGCCCCGATAGGAGCGGCTTGGAACACATCATTGGACCGCTCCTGTCTGATGTCACCAACTACAATGGTGACCACATGTTGGAGGTGTGTTCCATGCACAATATGAAGATCCTGGGTAACCTGGTTCCAGCATCGTCAAATCCACCGCACCACCTGGTACGGTAACACCGGCACTACATCCAAGACCATTGACCACATCTTGGTCAGTGGGCGCTGGAGAGTTGCCACTGATTGCTGTCTACCGCAGCACTAAGCTGGGGCAGACCGACCATTGACTCCTTGCCACCACTGTCCGCCTGCACCTCCACCGCAATGCCCCTCCTGGCCCTGTCCATTGCCGCCCCCCAGAAAACGAGAAGCTTTCAAATCAAATCAAATCAAATCAAACTTTATTGTCATATTGCTGTACATACAACTGTAGTGCAGGCAAGATGAAATTGCGTTTCTCTCGGCATCCATATAAGAAGCAGCATGATTAAGACACACTCCCACATAGCTCCCACCCCCCCATCCATTCACACATCCCTGAGACATACTTGGGGAAAAAGAATAACTAACTATAATATACAAAATGTCCATAGGTGCAGTAGTGTGTATGTGAGATTCCGGGTCAGCTGTTCAGTTCTTTACATCCCTCAGTTTGCCCACCACTACTCCATCGAGGTCAGAAACTGTTTTGCTGCTCTTGACCACCTGGACAGCCTCGAGGATGCCTGGGAACAGATTACCACCACTCTCACCCTGGCTGCCACAAATGTACTTGGCGATCGCCACCAGAGGGTTCAGCCATGGATCTCTGACACCTCCCTGGAGCTGGTCGATCGATGCCATGAAGCCAGACTCCAGGGGAAGGATGATAACCACAAGCTGACCACAGAGAGATGTCGCAGCTTGGTTTCACTGTATCGTAGAAAAGACCAGCAACAGTTTCCAAATGGGGAACCTCTGGTCTACCTACCGGTCCATCAAGGAGCTGTGCCATGCCGGCAAGAAACAGCAGTCTACGTCCCGCCTGCTAGCCGCAGATGGCATAAGCCTCATCACAGATCCAATGACCAAACTCCAACGATGGCAGGAGCTCTACATAAGCATCCACTACAAGCCCCCTCCTCCTATCTCAGACAAGCTGTAGCAGTATGTTAATGTGGGCATTGAAGACAACTCAATCATCCTAGCCCCGCCCTCAATCAGTGAGCTGTCAGATACCATCAAGAAGCTCCCCTCTGGGTGAGCTCTTGGTGCTGATGGAGTTACGACAGAGATGATGAAAGCCGCTGTCACCGCTGTCATCCCTCGGCTGGAACATCTGTATCGTTTCATCTGGGCAGAAGAATGCATCCCTGGGGAGTGCAGGGATGGGGTAATTCTGTCCTTCTACAAGAACAAGGGTGACCATCAGAGCACAGCCAGCTGTCGTCCCAATATGCTGCTCTCCATCCCCAGCAAGGTAATAACCGCTGTCATTCTGAGCCATATCCGCCCCTTGCTCCTCACCAAGCGCCGTCTCTAGCAGGCCCGCTTCACCCCTCGCCGGTCCATAGCGGACTGCATCCTTGCTTTGAGTATCCTGGTGCAGCAATGGTGTGAGTTTATGTGGCCTACGTCGACGTCAAAGCTGCCTTCGACTCCCTAGACAGGAACGCCCACTGGCAACTCCTCTGTGGCATTGGAGCTCCATTTAAGTACATCAACATTCTTGGGGACCTCTACTCTAACACCATGTGCAGGATAAGTGCCAAAGGTGACATGTCAGACCCTTTTATCACCACCTCAGGAGTCCAGCAGGGTGGCGTTACCACGCCAAACCTCTTTAATGCTGTAGTTGACTACTGGGTCAAGAACATGACAGAATGCTGCCCCAATCTTGAAGATGACTTCCACTCCCACTTCACAGACCTGTGCTACGTGGACGACGTGGTGCTTTTTGCCATGCAAATAGACATAATCGTTGAGGCACTGGAGCTGCTTGCAGAGGAAGCATCACCCCTGGGCCTCACTATCAGCTGGGCAAAGACAAAGATCCAGTTGCTGTCAGACTTCTTGCCACCATCACAAGTCATCACCATCAATAATGAGTTGGTTGAGATTATCAACGACTTGTCTACCTCGGAAATAAGATCACCAGTTCCTGCTCATCAGATCCAGAAATTACTCGCCACCTGCAGCTGTGTTGCAGTGCTTTCGGCTGCCTCAAGAGAGTCTGGCAGAGTGGGAAGAGCCGCACATCCACAAAATTTTAGATGCCATTTTAGAAAGCTACAAACCGCCAAAGTGGCTAGTGGGAGTGACTGTCTTACCAGCCACTGCTGAAGTCCATGGGCCACTGGCCAGTTGGCCAGTGTTAATGTCAAGACCTGAATATAAGTAATACACTAATGGTGCATTTACGGCGTAAAGTTAAAATTTGCGTCACTGTACTTGAGTGACTACAGGTGCCAGAGATGAAAACAACTCAAAATTCATCCTGTGGCGTGGCGGGGTTACTTCCATAACATGTAACTGCCATGTACCTGTTGTCGAATGTCAGCACGACCAGAGAGATGGTGATTGACTTCAGGAAGAAGAAGATGCCTTCACAGCCATTGCGTACTAGCGGGAGGATGTGGAGGTAGTGGAGGACTACAAATCCCTGGGTGTCATGTTCAGCAATGGACTGGACTGGAAATCTAACACTGATGCTGTGTACAAGAAGGGGATGAGCAGACTCTACTTTCTGAGGAAGCTGAGATCTTTCAGTGTGTGCAACAGGATGCTGGAGCTTTTCTATCAGGCTGTTGTCACCAGTACCATCTTCTTTGCTGCTGTCTGTTGGGGTAGCAGTATTAGAGCCGGCGACGCCAACAGACTTGACAAGATTATCAAGAATGATCAACTATCTTGTGAAATCAAGATTATCACCGGAGTGGTGGCCTTGTTGATAGAGCATCCGCCCCACAACTGGGAGGTCGTGGGTTCATGCCCCGGCCGGGTCATACCAAAGACCATATAAAAATGGTACTTCCCGCCTTCTAGCTTGGTGCTCAGCATAATAGAATGGGGGAAGGAATAAGTTGTTTGTGGTGGCGCCTTGCATGGCAGCAGCCCCTCTGATTCTAGATGTGATTATATTATAGATAAGAGAAACGTAATTTTGTTCTACTGTACATGATTGGCTGTATGTATTGAATGACAATAAAGTTGGCTTCTTCTTCTTAAAAAGAAGGCTGGCTCTGTAATTGGTCTCAGGCCGGAGACCTTCGAGACTGTGGTGGAGTGGAGGACACTGAATAAACTGCAATCCATCAAGGACAATCCTGATCACCTCCTCCACCATTCACTGGACAGACAGTGGAGCACTTTCTCCAACAGACTGCTACATCTCCCCTGCCGAACAGTCAGGTACCGGAAATCTTTTCTGCCAAATGCCAGTTCACTGTACTATAACTCACTCTAATGTTGAATTCTGGTCATACTGTAACTATGCTGCCATACTGCACCTTGCAGTCTAATCGGTACCTCACATTGTACCCTGTACCTGATAGTCCTGCATTGTACAGCGAGTACAATTTGTGTATCTATACGGGTCATCATCTATTCATCTGTGATGTATATCAGTTTTTTAGTCACTTTTACTTTCCATGGGTAGACCCTTTTTCTTTTATGCTATGTGTGTTTCTATCATTTTGGTTGCTACTGTCATGCTGCTGTTTCACTGTAATTTCCCACTTTGGGATCAATAAAGTACATCTATCTATCTATCTATCTATCTATCTATCTATCTATCTATCTATCTATCTATCTATCTATCTATCTATCCATCTATCTATGGTTAACTGGTGCCTTGTTTGATGAGCTGCTAAGGAGAATCAGTGTCAGGATTTCACAGATGGATACAAAACTATAGGCACTCTGCCTTAGCTGTGGAGTGCCAGCAAAATCTTGGGCAGTATCAATCAATCAATCAATCAATCAATCAAACTTTATTTGTATAGCACTTTTAAAACATTAGATACTGCACAAAGTGCTTTACATAGATAAAAACAATAGACACATTTAATTACATATTTTACATGATACAGCCCCACCCCTTCCAACCCTCCCATAAACATACCCACAAACACAACACACAGGCACATACATCACCCCCTACTTCTCTCACACATATAAAATAAAGGAGACATTGCTCGGCCCCGAGGCACCACGTGAAGGAGCAACCATCCTGAGGAAACACTAGAACTAAAACCCATAAATACAAAATAAATCTAAGAACACAAAGAGCAAAGGGAACTAAAGACCCATACTTAGAAACTGAGCTAAGAACACATCAAAATGAGAAAATCTAAAAGCAAATGGAGCTAAGAAGAATGTAAAAACAATGGAACATAAATGACTACTTCAATAATAGTTAAACGGTTTGTTAAAAGCCAAAATTTAAAAAGGTACAAAAAGAACTAAGAACACATAAAAACAGGAACTAAAAAACCCATACTTAAAAAATAAAACAAAACAAAACAAAAAAACCTGAACTAAACACATCAATAAGAAGATGATCCAAGATGGCGCCGCGGATAGCAGCCACTGGCTTCTGCTCTCTGATGTTTTTGATAATTTTGTGTGTTTTTTTGGACTTCTGCTCTTCCGTCCGAGTCACCTATTCAAGGGAGGAACTACTTTCACTCAGACTATCTCCCAATGCAACTTCTCCGCCAGTTTCTGCTGCTGATCTGAAGTTTTTTCAGTCGATCTTAGCTGTGGGAGCAGCGGCTATTGGCATTGGCCGGAAACGAAGGCGGCGTGGTAAACGTGCCGGTGCACTAGTCAGGCTGAAGAAACGAGGATATCGCACACCGCTCCCATCGATCCATCTGACCAATGTCCGCTCTTTGGCGAACAAAATGGACGAACTGCTGCTCCTGACTCACAAAAACCTGGATTTTAGCAGATCTGGCGCCCTGTGTTTCACGGAGTCCTGGCTGAGTGAACACATCCCGGACAGCGCGGTCCGCCTGGACGGATTCCAACTGTTTCGCGCTGATCGCAGCCGAGAATTCTCTGGAAAGACTAAAGGTGGTGGAATCTGCTTCTACATAAACGAAGGTTGGTGTACTGATGTCACAGTGTTGAAGAAGTTTTGTAGCCCTAACCTAGAGTCACTGTTCATAAACTGTAAACCCTTTTATTCACCGCGAGAGTTCTCCTCGTTTATTCTGGTCGGAATTTATATCCCGCCTGCTGCTTGTACAACGGAGGCACTGCAGCACCTCGCTGACCAGATAGCAGAGGTGGAAGAAAAACATCCAGACTCTCTGCTTATCATTCTGGGTGATTTCAATAGAGCTAATCTCACAAATGAGCTTCCTAAATACAGACAGCATATTAAATGTCCCACCAGGGACACAAATACACTCGACCACTGTTACACAGTTTTAAGAAATGCCTATCATGCCGTCCCCCGTGCAGCTCTGGGTTTTTCTGACCACTGTCTGCTCCATCTTATTCCAACATACAGACAGAAACTAAAAACTTCCAAGTCTGTTGTAAGGACTGTGAAGAAATGGACTGAGGAATCAAAGCTGGAGTTACAAGCCTGCTTTGACTGCACAGACTGGAGCGTTTTTGAAGATGCAGCCATTAACCTAAATGAACTCACTGACACTGTGACATCATACATCAGTTTTTGTGAGGACATGTGTGTGCAGACCAAGACCTTCTGCACATACAACAACAATAAACCCTGGTTCACTCCTAAACTAAGCAGCTACGTCAGACCAAGGAGGAGGCCTACAGGACTGGTGACTGGACTCTGTACAAGCGGGCCAGAAACATGTTGACGAAGGAGATCAGGCTTGCTAAGAGGTGCTACAGTGAGAAGTTACAACAAAACTTCTCAGCCAACAACTCTGCTTCTGTTTGGAGAGGCCTGCAGAATATCTCCAACTACAGGAGACCATCCCCCCACCCTGTGGAAAACCTCCAGCTGGCTAACGACCTAAACAGCTTTTACTGTAGGTTTGAAAAGAACCTACAGATCTCACCTCCTACCCACACAAAAGGATTATCTGCAGCCCCAGGAACTCCATCCCTCCTCCACTCTGACCTCCCACCAGCACTAACGATCTGTGAAGAGGAGGTGCGCCGGGTCTTTCAGAGACAAAAGATCAAGAAGGCTGCAGGACCTGATGGTGTGTCTCCGTCCTGCCTGAGAGTCTGCTCCAATGAGTTGGCCCCCATCTTCACCCGGATCTTTAATAGATCACTGGAGCTGTGTGAAGTGCCTTCCTGCTTCAAACGCTCCATCATCATTCCAGTTCCCAAGAAACCCTCTGTTAAAGGATTGAACGACTACAGACCTGTTGCCTTGACCTCTGTGGTCATGAAATCCTTGGAGAGATTGGTGCTGAACCACCTGAAGGTCGTCACAGGCCCCCTGATGGACCCACTGCAGTTTGCCTACCGGTCAAACAGGTCAGTGGATGATGCAGTGAATATGGGACTACACTACATCCTGCAACACCTCGACTCCCCAGGAACGTACGCCAGGATCCTGTTTGTCGACTTCAGCTCAGCGTTCAACACCATCATCCCAGGCATTCTTCATCAGAAACTCCTCCAGCTCAAGGTGCCCCCCTCCACCTGCCAGTGGATCTCCAGCTTTCTGACTGACAGGTGGCAACAGGTGAAGCTAGGGAGATTTACATCCAGCTCCCAAAAAATTAGTACTGGCGCCCCCCAAGGATGTGTCCTTTCCCCACTGCTCTTCTCCCTCTACTCCAACGACTGCATCTCAGAGGACCCTTCGGTGAAGCTCCTGAAGTTTGCGGATGACACCACAGTCATCGGTTTGATCCGGGATGGTGATGAGTCTGCATACAGGCGGGAGGTGAAGCAGCTGATCCTCTGGTGCGGCCAGAACCATCTTGAACTTAACCCAGCCAAAACGGTGGAGATGACTGTGGATTTCAGGTGACACCCTCCTTCATTCCCCCCACTCACCATCCTCAACAGCACAGTGTCCACTGTGGACTCATTCAAGTTTCTGGGTACCACAATCTCCCGGAACCTGAAGTGGTCCTCCCATATAGACACTGTCCGGAAAAAGGCCCAGCAGAGGTTGTTTTTTCTGCGTCAGCTCAAGAAGTTTGATTTGCCTCAGGAGCTGCTGGTTGTCTTCTACACCGCCATCATCCAATCTGTCCTCTGCTTTTCCATCACTGTCTGGTTTGGATCTGCCACTAAACAGGACAAGACCAGACTGCAGCGGACCATTAAGTCTGCGGAGAGGATCATTGGTACCGACCTTCCTTCCATTGAGAACTTATATCGGTCCATAACCAGGAAACGGGCGGGAAACATCTGTGCTGACCCGTCACACCCCGGCTACAAACTGTTTGAACTTCTATCTTCTGGTCATCGTTACAGATCACTGAAGGTCAAAACCACCCGTCACAGGAACAGTTTCTTTCCTCAAGCCATCACTCTGATGAACTCCTAACATTCACCTAGTCCTACCTGTTGCTGTACCCATGACTTTTCATCCATTCTTACATTGCACATAACTCTCACACTGCTTTTTATTCATTCACATTATATCACTGAATCTGAGTTCACATTGAAATACTGTGTGACTGTATATTTTTTCATATATTTCTGCAAAGTGTGGATAGTCTGAGTAAATAACTGCATATATTCCTGTATATATTTGCATCCTTTTATAGAAACGTGGAGAGACTGTAATTTACTGTACATACTCTGTTGTCATTGAATCCTTATTTAAATCTTATTTAAATCCTCCACCTGAACAACGAGAGCAAGTTTTTAGCCAAAGTCAAATTCCTTGTATGTGTTGTGCATACTTGGCCAATAAAGCTGATTCTGATTCTGAAGAGAAAATCTAAGAACAAATGGCGCCAAAAAGAACATAAAACAACGGAACATAAATGACTACTTCAGTAATAGTTAAACAGGTTTATTAAAAGTGAAATTAAAAAGGTGGGTCTTGAGCCTGTTCTTAAAAACATCTATTGACTCTGCGGCCCTGAGGCAGGCTGTTCCACAGACGAGGACCATAATAGTGAAAGGAAGGTTCACCAAAGGTCTTGGTCTTGACTTTGGGAACCATTAAAAGGCCAGTACCAGAGGACCTCAGGGTTCATGAGGGCTCATAAGATAAGAGCAGCTCAGATAGATAAGAAGGCCCAAGACCACTGAGGCATTTAAAAACTACTAAGAGAATCTTAAAATCGATCCTAAAACGCACGGGGAACCAAAGCAGCGATTCTAAAACTGGTGTAATATGCACCTGCCCCTTGGTCCTCGTTAACAGTCGTGCTGCTGAATTTTGGAGCAGTTGGAGATGTGATACTCTTTTTTGAGGAAGATCAGAGAGCAGGGCATTACAATAGTCTATACGACTAGTAATAAAAGCATGCATCAAGACCTCTGTGCTGGCTCGGTTTGTGACAGAGCCCTCCCTTCTAGTTTAACACAAGAGTCTGTGGGGACCTACTCTAATTTAGAAAACGTTTTAAAGTCAGAGCTGGAGACAGTTAGCTTTTTTAGTCCAGCACTAAAAAGCGTATATGCACTCCCCCAAATGCTAGAGTAGCAGGAAAGAGATGCATAGAAAAAAGTATTGAAAAACAGCTTTTGCTTTTCTGACCATCTCAGGCTTCTCCTCCATGTCTGTGTCTAGTCTGTTTGCATAAATCCAGCTCCTTGCTTCAGACCCACTTTAGAAAGTCAGCTAATTACCTGTTGCCTGCTCTACTGTGAAATTGTTCTCTGATTGTTTAATTGAGCTTTGGTGGCTGTTATTATGGTTTACCTAGTGCTCAATATTATCTGCGAACCAGTACTGAGATTTCCTTTGTTCTTCTTTTTTAATACGACAGCTAGGCAGGAGGGAAAGTTGTTTGTGAACAAATTCTTGTTTTCAAATCTTAGAATTAAGACTGACATCCAGCAGATTCCATAGACTTTAAATTTCATATTTTTGGGGTAATTTATGAAAAAAAGGCAATTACTATGATATTGGGGTAGTGTATTATAAGAAGAAAATCTGTTATTTATGTTGTAGATTGTGTGTTAAAGAGGCAGCCCCCAATGTATTGCCCATTGATCAGAAGTCAAAGCTGTTGGTACATTTGTGTACACACGTATCAACAGACTAGCAGATATCTACAAGTGCATCTCAATAAATTAGATATCACCAAAAAGTAAATTTATTTCAGTAATTCAATTCAAAAAGTGAAACCCATATAATGATTCATTACACACAGAGTGATATATTTCAAACTGTGGGGACACACATTCGTGACCTGCTTTTGGACTCACATTTTAGACCAGAGCAAGGGCAGAGCTTCTGTGGTTATTACAGGAAGCTGCAGGAGAGTTAGCTTTGGTATGCAAAGCTTGAGACTGTGGGATATAATTAAAGGATTAATGAGGGGACGCATTGTAGATAGTGGTGTGATATCATGCAGAGAGGATGCATTGTTGCTGTCTTTATAATGCAGTGGTTTTGAGAGACATGTGACCTGTTAACTGTAAGAGTCCTGGTATTTAAGGACGAGAGTTCCCTTTGTCGTCCTCTTTACTCTGCTTCGTGATGTTGGAAGATGTGAATAAAACTGACTCGAGAGATAAACTCTGCCTCGTCATTTTCACATTTCCACACTGGTGACCCTAAGACGTATCATGAAAGAGGAGAATTCCCCCGGGCCAGCCTCATCAGGAGCCCCCAGCCAAGAGAATGCCGCTACAGTCCAGCTACCGGACTTCTGGCAGAACAATCCACGCTCATGGTTCAAAGCGGTTGAGGCGCAGTTCAACCTCCGGGGGATATCGGTAGATGCCACAAGATTCTACCACGTAGTCGCAAAGCTGGACAACAACACGGTCCAGCATGTGGAGAGCCTGATCGACCAGCCGCCGGACAACGACAAATACGGCACGTTGAAGGCTGCACTCATCCAGCAATTCACCCCCTCGGCGGAGGAGCGAGCAGAGAGGCTCCTGGGGCTGACGGAGTCGGAAAATGACATGCCTGCGAACCTGATAGAGAAGTTGTTGAGGTTGAAAGACTCTGACGACGATCACTTCATTTTCACCCACCTCTTCCTCAGGACTATACCGTCAGCAGCGAGAGCGACCCTGGCCATTTCGCCACTGTTGGCCCAACGGGACTACCGTGCGCTGGGTCGAGAAGCGCAGCGGATTGTCAACGCCACCAAGTGGCGTGCAGCCGCGGCCGCTGCAGCAGAACTCAGCGCGGCGACCGGAGACGACAGGAGGCCAGAGGCAGCGGTACCAGACGCAACGACGACGGCGGCGGCAGGGACCAGGGAACGCGGATCGGACGTCCTTTGTTTCTACCATCGCCGCTTCGCAGAGAGGGCACGCAAATGTGTACCACCGTGCCAGTTCGGGCGTTCGGGAAACGCCAAGACCGGGGGTCGGTAGCAGCCGTGGCCCTCGGGGAGGAGAACAAGCTGCTCTACTTATCGGACGCACGCTCAGGGACGCAGTTCCTCATCGACACAGGCTCCCAGTTGAGTTTCATCACACCTTCCTACGCGGACAGACTAGCTGGTTCCGGAGGTCCCCGGGTGTCAGTAGCGAACGGCTCGGAGATTAAGACCTTCGGTGAGAAGACTCTGCTTCTGTCTCTACACGGCCGTACATTTGAGTGGACTTTTGTTGTAGCAGCAGTAAATTTCAATATGTTGGGGGCTGATTTTCTGTGCTCACATGGTTTGTTGGTTGATCTCGCTAACAGGCGCCTGGTTAATGCACTTTCTTTTGATTCTATCCCCTGCACAGCGCGAGTGGCCCCACCTACAGCACAAGCCAACGTCACAGCTGCAAGCGGTAAGTTCCACACACTGCTCACTCAGTTCCCAGCACTCACGGTCCCCACATTTTCGGCAACAGTCGCTAAGCACGGGGTGGAGCATTTTATTACCACTACCAGACCGCCCGTTTTTGCAAAAGCTTGGCGCTTGGACGCAGTTAAATTGGCCATAGCGCGCGAGGAATTCGACAACCTGGAGAGGTTGGGCATTATCAGACGTTCAAACAGTCCGTGGGCTTCCCCGCTGCACATGGTCCCGAAAGCCGACGGATCATGGCGATCTTGCGGGGATTTCCGCAGGTTAAACAACGCTACAGCTCATGACCGCTACCCAATCCCGCATATCCAAGATTTTTCCGTTCATTTGGTGGGGGCGCGGGTTTTTTCTAAAATAGACTTGGTCCGCGGTTACCACCAAGTCCCAGTGCGTGCTGGGGACATACCCAAAACAGCGGTAATAACTCCATTTGGCCTATTCGAGTTTTTACGCATGCCATTCGGACTTAAAGGGGCGGCTCAGACGTTCCAACGTATGATGGACGCGGTGCTTCGCGATCTCCCTTTCGTGTTCGTCTACTTGGACGATATTTTAGTAGCCAGCCCGTCCGAAGACAAACACGAAAAACACCTGGCCACAGTTTTCCGAAGGCTGGGAGATCACGGGTTAATAATCAACCCAGCGAAGTGTCAGTTCGGGGTGGCGCAGATCGATTTTTTAGGACACCGTGTCTCCCCCGAAGGAGCAGTTCCGCTTCCTGATAAAGTGCGCGCGGTGGCAGATTTTCCCCGGCCACAGACGGTCAGGGCATTGCAGGAGTTTTTGGGAATGGTGAATTTTTATAACCGTTTTCTCCCCCGCGTGGCGCAACTCATGCAGCCGCTGTATGCCGCGCTCAAAAAAAAGAAACCCGTGGATAAGGTCGAGTGGTCCCCGGAGCGGGACCAAGCGTTCTCGGAGGTGAAAGCAGCTTTGGCAAGGGCTGCGTTGTTGGCACACCCAGACCCAACTGCCCGCATAGCGCTCACCACTGACGCTTCAGAGGTGGCCATAGGGGCGGTCGTGGAGCAACATGTAGTCGGGGTTTGGCAGCCCCTCGCTTTTTTCAGCAGGACCTTGTGCGATTGCGAACGTAAATACAGCACGTTCGACAGGGAGCTGCTTGCTCTCCATTTGGCCATTCGCCACTTTCAGTTCTGGCTGGAGGGACACTCTTTCACCGCATTCGTTGACCACAAACCGCTCACATTCGCGATGGCCAAGGTTTCCGAACCGTGGTCAGGCCGGCAGCAGAGACAGCTGGCCACGATATCAGAGTTTACCACTGATATCCAGCATGTGGCGGGCAAACTCAATGTAGTGGCAGACTGCCTCTCGCGCGCTGTGGCGGCCCCAGTCAGCGTGGGAATAGATTACGCAGCCATGGCCACGGAGTAGGGTAGTGACGCGGACGTGCGCGCGCTCCAGTCTGGACCAACAGGGTTAAGCCTGGAGAACAGGATGCTGCAAGACGGTATGCCCCCCCACTAATCTGCGATGTCTCCACGGGTCGGCCGCGACCAGTAGTACCAGCTGCGTGGCGCCGCCGCGTTTTTGACTCGATTCATTCTTTGGCGCACCTGGGAGTGCACGCGTCGGTCAAAATGGTAGGAGAAAAATTTGTGTGGCCGAGCCTCCGCAAGCAAGTGAAAGAGTGGGCAGCAGCCTGCACGGCGTGTCAATGAGCCAAAGTACACAGGCACACGAGAGCTCCTTTGGAGCCGTTTCACATTCCGGCCAAGAGGTTCGACCACGTTCATGTGGACCTCGTGGGCCCCCTCCCGCTGTCACAAGGGTGCACACACCTTCTCACAATGGTGGACCGCACCACGTGCTGGCCTGAAGTGGTCCTGCTGGCATCAACCACAGCCGAGGAGGTTGCGCGCACGTTTTTAACAGCTTGGGTTCCATCGGATGTTACATCCGACAGAGGCCCTCAATTTGTTTCCGAGCTTTGGTCGACAATGGCCCGCAGCCTGGGTGTCACAATTCACCGCACAACCGCGTACAATCCGCAGGCTAACGGGTTATGCGAACGTTTTCATAGGTCATTGAAAGCAGCTCTCAGGGCGTCACTGACGGGTGCAAATTGGGTAGACAAGTTACCGTGGGTGTTGTTGGGGTTGCGTTCTGCGCCTAAAGAGGATTTAGAAGCCTCCCCAGCAGAGCTTGTGTTTGCGCAGCCACTCTGGCTCCCTGGGGAGTTTCTCCCAGATAACCCTGCACCAGACACCTCCCCGTCTCAGCTGTTGCGGAGTGACATAGAATCAAACATGCTGCCCGGCCCCGCGCACCACAGTTTTCCACGCGTGTTTGTGCCTAAAACTTTGAAGAACGCAGAGTTTGTTTTTGTCAGACACGATGCGCACCGAACCCCGCTGCGACCGCCTTATGACGGACCCTTCAGAGTGCTGGAAACAGGGGACAAGCATTTTTTGCTAGATTTGGGGAGTAGGGAAGAGAAAGTTGGCATAAACAGACTCAAACCCGCTTTTGTGGTGGCAGATGAGCAAGTGCTGTTGGCGAGGGCCCCGCGGCGAGGCAGACCCCCGCGGAGGGCTTCACAGAGTAATGTTTCCCCAGAACCCCCACAGGCGCTGACAAAAGGTTTCCACCCCCAGACGGCAAACCCCCAGCGTGACAGTGCCGCGGAGACGCCCAACCCCAGCTACAGCAGATACAGCAGGAGACGGAAGCCCAGACAGCTGGTGGACTAATGTGTATTGATACTATCACGGCATGCATGTTGTTTTTCCCTTATTTGTTCTAAAATGCTGGGGGGGGGGGCTTTGTGTGGGGACACACATTCGTGACCTGCTTTTGGACTCACATTTTAGACCAGAGCAAGGGCAGAGCTTCTGTGGTTATTACAGGAAGCTGCAGGAGAGTTAGCTTTGGTATGCAAAGCTTGAGACTGTGGGATATAATTAAAGGATTAATGAGGGGATGCATTGTAGATAGTGGTGTGATATCATACAGAGAGCATGTATTGTTGCTGTCTTTATAATGCAATGGTTTTGTGAGACATGTGACCTGTTAACTGTAAGAGTCCTGGTATTTAAGGACGAGAGTTCCCTTTGTCGTCCTCTTTATTCTGCTTCGTGATGTTGGAAGATGTGAATAAAACGGACTTGAGAGATAAACTCTGCCTCATCATTTTCACATTTCCACAAAACATTTGCCCCCTCATGGATCGTCACCTTATCGTGGTGGGGGGGTTTGCGTGCCCCAGTGATCCCAGGAGCTATGTTGTCCGGGGCAATTTGCCTCTGATAGGGTCTCCCAAGACAAACTGGTCCTGGGTGAAGGGCCAGACGAAGAGCGATCCAACAGACTCTCATGATAAATTGTATATCAAGGATTCAGTGTACCCCGCCCGGTATGGGGTTACCGGGGCCCCACCCTGGAGCCAGGCCTGGGGGAGGAGCTCGAAGGCTAGCGTCTGATGGCCGGGTTTCCACCCATGGGACCCGGCCGGGCTCAGCCCGAAGGAGTTACATGGGTCCGCCCTCCAGTAGGTTCACCACCTGCAGGAGGGATCATGGAAGTCCGGTGCTATGTGGATTAGGTGGCAGTCAAAGGCGGAGACCTTGGCGGACTGATCCCAAGCTTTCTAAACTGGCTTTTGGTACGTGGAATGTCACCTCTCTGGTGGGGAAGGAGCCTGAGCTGGTGTACGAGATTGAGCGATACCGGCTAGATATAGTCGGCCTCACCTCAACACACAGCTCTGGTTCCGGAACCAGTCTCCTGGAGAGGGGCTGGAGCTTGGCCTTTTCTGGAGTTGCCCCGGGCGAGAGGCGACGAGCAGGGGTAGGTATTCTTGTATCGCCCCACCTTGCTGCCTCTATATCGGAGTTTTCCCCGGTGGACGAAAGGGTTGCTTCCCTGCGCCTTCGGGTTGGGAAACGGGTCCTGACCATCATTTGTGCCTATACACCAAATGATGTTTCAGAGTACCCACCCTTTTTGGAGTCTGTGACTGGGGTGCTGGAGGGTGCTCCTCCTGGAGACTCCATTGTCCTACTGGGGGACTTCAATGCGCACGTGGGTAACGACAGTGAAACCTGGAGGGGGGTGATTGGGAGGAACGGCCTGCCCGATCTGAACCCGAGTGGTGTTCAGTTATTGGACTTCTGTGCTAACCACAGTCTGTCCATAACGAACACCATGTTCAAGCATAAGGGTGTCCATATGTGCACCTGGCACCAGGACACCCTAGGCCGCAGGTCGATGATCGATTTTGTTATCGTATCATCAGACCTGCGACCGTATGTCTTGGACACCCGAGTAAAGAGAGGTGCAGAGCTGTCAACTGATCACCACCTGGTGGTGAGTTGGATCCGATGGCAGGGGAGGAAGCCATTCAGACCTGGTAGACCCAAACGTATAGTGAGGGTGTGCTGGGAGCATCTGGCTGAGGCCCCTGTCCGGGAGGTCTTCAACTCCCACCTCCGGAAGAACTTCAACCACATTCCGAGGGAGTCTGGAGACATGGAGTCTGAATGGGCCATGTTCTCCACCTCTGTTGTTGAAGCGGCAGCCCAGAGCTGCGGCCGCAAGGTGGTCGGTGCATCTCGTGGTGGCAACCCCCGAACCAAGTGGTGGACACCAGTGGTGAGGGGGGCCATTAAGCTGAAGAAGGAGTCCTATCAAGCTTGGTTGGCTTTTGGGACTCCCGAAGCAGCTGAGGTGTACCGGCAGGCCAAGCAGAGTGCAGCTCGGGTGGTTGCTGAAGCAAAAACTCGGGTATGGGAGGAGTTCGGTGAGGCCATGGAACAAGACTTTCGGTCGGCTTCAAAGAGATTCTGGCAAACTGTTCGGCGGCTCAGGAGGGGAAAGCAGCTCCCCGTCCACACTGTGTATGGTGCGGATGGGACACTGTTGACTTCGACTGGGGATATCGTCGGGCGGTGGAAGGAATACTTCGAGGATCTCCTCAATCCCACTGATACGCCTTCCACAGAGGAAGCAGGGTTTGGGGACGAGGGGGATGACTCGCCTATCACAGGGGCTGAGGTCGCCAAGGTGGTTAAAAATCTCCTTGGTGGCCGGGCCCCGGGGGTGGACGAGATTCGCCCCGAGTACCTCAAGGCCCTGGATGTTGTTGGGTTGTCATGGTTGACACGCCTCTGCAACATTGCGTGGAGGTTGGGGGCAGTGCCTTTGGCATGGCAAACCGGGGTGGTGGTTCCTCTCTTCAAAAAAGGGGACCGGAGGGTGTGCTCCAACTTTAGAGGGATCACACTCCTCAGCCTCCCTGGGAAGGTCTATGCCAAGGTACTGGAGAGGAGAGTCCGGCCGTTGGTCGAACCTCGGATTCAGGAGGAGCAATGTGGTTTTCGTCCTGGCCGTGGCACATCGGACCAGCTCTTTACCCTCTCGAGAATTCTTGAGGGTTCGTGGGAGTTTGCCCAACCAGTTTACATGTGTTTTGTGGACTTGGAGAAGGCATTTGACCGCGTCCCTCGTGGATTTTTGTGGGGGGTGCTTCGGGAGTATGGGGTATCGGGCTTGTTGTTACGAGCTATTCGGTCTCTGTACGACCGTTGTGAGAGTTTAGTTCGCATTGCCAACACTCGGTCGGAGTCATTCCCAGTGAGAGTTGGACTCCGCCAGGGCTGCCCTTTGTCACCGGTCCTGTTCATAATTTTTATGGACAGGATTTCTAGGCGCAGCCAGGGAATGGAGGGTGTCATGCTTGGTGACCACAGTATCTCATCTCTGTTGTTTGCAGATGATGTTGTCCTGTTGGCTTCATCCAGCAATGACCTACAGCTCTTGCTGGGACGGTTTGCCGCTGAGTGTGAAGCGGCTGGGATGAGAATCAGCACCTCCAAGTCCGAGTCCATGGTCCTCAGCCGGAAAAAGGTGGATTGTCCTCTCCGGGTTGGGGACAGGCTCCTGCCCCAAGTGGAGGAGTTTAAGTATCTTGGGGTCTTGTTCACGAGTGAGGGGAAAATGGAGCGAGAGATCGACAGACGGATTGGAGCAGCATCTGCAGTGATGCGGACGTTGTACCGGTCTGTTGTGGTGAAGAGGGAGCTTAGTTCTAAGGCAAAGCTGTCGATTTACCAGTCAATCTACGTTCCTACTCTCACCTATGGTCACGAGCTTTGGGTAATGACCGAAAGAACAAGATCGCGGATACAAGCGGCTGAAATGAGCTTTCTCCGTAGGATTGCTGGACTCACCCTCAGAGATAGGGTGAGGAGCTCACTCATCTGGGAGAGGCTCAGAGTAGAACCGCTGCTCCTCCACATTGAAAGGAGTCAGTTGAGGTGGTATGGGCATCTGATTAGGATGCCTCCTGGACGCCTCCCACTTGAGGTGTTTCAGGCACGTCCCACTGGGAGGAGACCCCGGGGCAGACCCAGGACTCGGTGGAGAGACTATGTCTCCCAGCTAGTCTGGGAACGCCTTGGTATCCCCTCTGAAGAGCTGGAGCAGGTGGCTGGGGAGAGGGAAGTCTGGGCTTCTCTGCTTGAACTGCTGCCTCCGCGACCCGGACCTCCGGAAAAGCGGTAGAAGATGGATGGACAAAACATTTGTTTCTTTTAATTTTGATGATTATGGCTTATAGCTAATGAAAACCCAAAACTCAGTTCCTCAAAAAATTAGAATATTACATAAGATCAATTTACAAAGATTGATTTTTAATAGAAATGTTGGCTGACTGAAAAGTATGTCCATGTACACACTAAATACTTGGTCGGGGCTCCTTTTGCATGAATTACTGCATCAGTGTGCTGTGACATGAAGGCGATGTGTCACAAGCCTCCCCGTGTGCTTTTATGCAGCGCACGGAGGAGGGGAAGGATGAATGGATTTACGTGCAGGTTACACCACAAGCACATTTATTGAACAGAAAACACTAACAGTCCAAAAATAGAGACTTACAAAAATGACACAGTTATGCACTAAATCAGCTGGCTGTCAAGAGAGAGAGGGCATGGTCAGACCGGTGAGTGTTAGACAACGCCCACATAAATGTAGGTCAAAGAGGCTGCCTAACAGCCGCTGGCCAGAGCGGTGGCTACAGGCATGGAAAAGAAGAGGAACAAGACATAAAAACAACAAGAACTCAAAAGACAACACAATACATAAATAACCCGATACCTGAGCCACAGAATTGTCAGAACCAAGTCTACAGGACAACACCGGCTCGGTTCGTGACAGAGCCCCCTCTTCTAGGGGTGGATCCAGACACCCACGGCAACATCACCATGAAGGAGAACCCCTGCCCCCCTTCCCCCCCCCAGCAGGAAGAACAACCATGAACCCGGGTGGGAGGTAGGGGGAACAGGCAAGGAGGGAGCACAATACACCCCGCCCAGGGCCACAATTAATGCCCCCCAAGTCCAAAGGCGTGGAGCCTTGGGAGGCCGCCCAGAATCCCAGGCCCAGCAGGCAGTCCGGCGAACAGAGTCCGGTGGCCTGCTGGAAAACACGGGCCATCTGGCCCAGAGACTCAGTCACTCTGACGGTCGGCCAGCACTGTTAAGCCACCAGGGCCGGCGGGGTGAAGCAAGAGACGGCCTGCCCACCGGGAGGCTTACTGGTGGGTGACCGGACCGTAGGAAGGAAACCCCCACGGCGTCGGACAGGGAGGAGAAGGGAGCCATGGTGTCCTCAGGCTGACCTGCAGCCCTCTTGGTGGTCTCGGCTTGGGACACAGCTGCACCCGCGGTGGACTCCGACCAGGCCAACGCTGTACCCGCGGTGGACACCGACCGGGCCAATGCTGCACCCTTGGTGGACCCCGACTGGGCAAACGCTGCACCCTCGGTGGACCCCGACTGGGCCAATGCTGCACCCTCGGTGGCTTCTGGCTGGAGCTCTGCAGCACCCGTGGTGGACTCTGGCTGGAGTTCTGCAGCACCCACGGTGGACTCCGGCTGGAGCTCTACAGCACCCATGGTGGCTCCCAGCTGGAACTCTGCAGCACCCGCGGTGACTCTCGATTGGAGCTCTGCAGCACCTGTGGTGGACTCCAGCTGGAGCTCTGCAGCACCCACGGTGGACCCCAACCAGGCCAGCGTTGTGCCCTTGGTGGACCCTGCGCTGGAGCGTGGCATCCATGACGGGTCCGGACAGGAACGCAACACCCACACTGGGCTGATTCTGGGGCGCAGCCCTCACAAGGGTCCTAGGCCAGCGCGCCGCACCCATGGAGACTCAGCCTGCAGAGGGACCCACATGACGGCCTCAGGCAGCAGGGGAGCTGGACCTACAACATCATCAGGCGGCAAGCCCGGTTCCAAGGAGATCCCTGGTGATGCTGGCTCCTCTTTGGTGACCCTAGAGGAAAACTCAGGAGCGGGAGAAGGAACAGGGTTATTAGGGCTGCTGGCAGCAGCGGAGCCTGGCAAAGGGAGTTCAGATGCGGCTGCACGCTGCACCTGACTTTCCTCACCTAGAGCCAGACAAGCTCTCTCCAATACTGACATTAGAAATACAAGAGAGAAAACTTGCCTGAGCTCGAGCTCCACCGCCGTCCAGGACTCCATCAATCCAGACAATGAAGACTCGGGCCCAGACTCTAGGAGGTCCAACTCAGACTCCCAATCTGCTGCAGTCCCCTCCGAAGCTGGCAAGATGGTGTAAGCAGTCCAACAGTCCTCCTGCAACGGCTCCAACGCTGGGGATTCCTCCGGCGTGGCTGCAGGGGAACATCTCCATGCTGGCGCCGGGGCGGAACCCTTCGAAGCCACCGGCTCCTCCACTGTCTGATAGCTCAGGCCTTGGGTCAAGGGGAGCTCAGAAAAATAGGAGGAGACATGGAGAGAACAGGAATACAGTCAACATTTGCAGCTGGAGGGGAGGACCCAGCGGACTGCTGAAACTGGGCCTCCCCCTCGGGAGACAGACAAGGTTATGATTAAACTGGGTTGAATGAAAAAAACACTTGCCCGTCCTCCCGGTGCTTGTTCTTCATAGATGCAGTAGGGAAATGGTCATCCTTCTCTGTGTCTACGGTGATCGGGCCCCTCTCGATGGATTGTGGAGGAGCTGTCTCCATGGCAATGGAGGTGGGCGTTCCCGGGGTGACTCTAGCAGACCTCATGGCAGCTGAAGGGATACTGGCCGCCGAGGACAAAGAGGTCTTCTCCCGTCGTTTCCCCGCAGGATTACATCATTTGCTGGATGCTGGAGCTGGATTAGTCAGAACGGGAGTGGGCGTAACACTCTGGTGGGAAGCAGGAAGAATGGCGCCCCGGGAGTGCTTCCCCTTTGGTGCGAGCCCGGCCTTCTTAGGGGATTTCTTTACCCCTTCACCGCACCCATGCCGTAGCGCTGCCAACTGAGTGATCCTCTCCATTCTCTCTGCGTGCCGAGAGAGCTGAGGGCACCGCCGGACCTCTGCCTCCGCCGGACCTCTGCCTCCGCCAGACCCACGCACCAGAGTATATCCTCCGGGGTGGAATATTTGCTTGCTGATGAGATTAGCCCATCGATATCCATTAATGCTCGGCAGCATTCCCATCCCAGGCTCATTGGATAACTCCCGCCCACCAAATCCATAGCCAACTCCAACACAGGTGGGTGAAAAAAAAAAGAAAAAACAGATGTGTGGGTGTAACTGCTAAATCCTCGCTGGCTGGACCATTCTGTGACAAGCCTCCCCGAGCGCTTTTACGCAGCGCACGGAGGAGGGGAAGGATGAATGGATTTACGTGCAGGTTCCACCACAAGCACATTTATTGAACAGAAAACACTGACAGTCCAAAAATAGAGACTTACAAAAATGACACAGTTATGCACTAAATGGCTCACGCGATAAGCATGCAGCGGGCAGACCACAGTGCACCATGGCCACTAGACAAACAGAATAAACAGTTCAAAGTAACAAAACAGCACAGGAGCTTTTGGAGTCCTCCAGGATGCTCGACAGTCTGTGGGAGAGAACCACCAGGAAATCATGCAAAGGTGATACTCACAAAACTGGAGCCATCCGAGTAAGTCCAAAAGTTACACCGAGGGGAATGGCAATGGTGCAGCTCCAAACTTGTGCAGAACACAATACATCCACCTTCATGAGACAATGCACACATACGGCGATACACGCCCATATGACCATGCACACATGCGACTATGTACAATGGTCCAGCAGTGCTTGACTGGCAAAAGCCGCCTAAGTACAAGCATTGCTGGCACCACAAACTGGGAGCACCTGGGCGAGGCGCGGGAATGACAATTACCGGAGAGGATTCAGCTGGCTGTCAAGAGAGAGGGGGCATGGTCGGACCGGTGAGTGTTAGACAACGCCCACACGAATGTAGGTCAAAGAGGCTGCCTAACAGCCGCTGGCCAGAGCGGTGGCTACAGGCACAGAAAAGAAAAGGAACAAGACATAAAAACAACAAGAACTCAAAAGATAACACAATACGTAAATAATATAATACCTGAGCCACAGAATGGTCAGAACCGAGCCTACAGGACCACACCGGCTCGGTTCATGACACAATCAGCCTATGGTACTGCTGAGGTATTATGGAAGCCTACGTTGCTTTGATAGCTGCCTTCAGCTCATCTGCATTGTTGGGTCTGGTGTCTCTCACCTTCCTTTTGACAATACCCATAGATTCCCTATGGGGTTTAGGTCAGTAGAGCTTGCTGGCCATTCAAGCACAGTGATACCATGGTTATTAAACCAGGTATTGGTACTTTTGGCAGTGTGGGCAGGTGGCAAGTCCTGATGGAAAATAAAATCAGCATCTCCATAAAGCTTGTCAGCAGACGGAAGCATGAAGTGCTCTAAAATTTACTGGTAGATGGCTGCGCTGACTTTGGACTTGATAAAACACAGTGGACCACTACCAGCAAATGATATGGCTCCTCAAATCATCAGTGACTGTGGAAACATCACACTGGACCTCAAGCAACTTGGATTCTCTGTCTCTCCACTCTTCCTCCAGACTCTGAGATTGTGATTTCCAAATGACAGGACTTGGCACTTGATTTAGGGAGCCATGACATCTGCCAGTGTTGGGCCACTCTGTTTTATCAAGTCCAAAGTCAGTGCAGTCCTCTACCAGGAAATTTTTGGAGCTCTTCATGCTTCCCACTGCTGACAAGCTTCATGGAGATGTTGATTTCATTTTCCAGCAGGACTTGGCACCTTCCCACATTGCTAAAAGTACAAATAGCTGGTTTAATGACCATGGTATCACTGTGCTTGATTGGCCAGCAAACTCGCCTGACCTAAATCTCATAAAGAATCTATGGGGTATTGTCAAGAGGAAGATGAGACACCAGACCCAACCCTCCCAGCAGAAAATGGTTGAAAAAATGTTGAAAGGACTGCTTTGCCAACTGTCTTAAAACAATACAGATTTGGTTGAAAAGTGAAAGATGAAAAGCTGTCTTTTTAAGGTTGTTGAAAAGGTGTTTTCATATAGATGTCTCTGTATGGTCTAAATTTGGTCCAAATGCTGCCTTTTTAAGGTTGTTTTTAAAACAAGAAACATAGTCACCAACATCCTGATCCTTTTTAAGTTGTGTGTTGCAGGGCACCTACACCAGCATCTCTGGACAAGACACAGAGTAGATCTTGGACAAATGACCAGTCCATCACAGCACCTGGTAATCCATATCCAGTGTATGGCTGAAATGTTCCGCATATGCAGAGCATAAATTGTAGGGAAGTTAAACGTTCATTCACACACGTTACTTGTAAATGACTCATAAGTTACTCACAAGTCAAAATATGTCGAGATAAATGTCTAGCGTACCCAAAACTTATTTCTAACATATGAGTAACACTCTTTGAACCTATGTGTAACTTACTGAATAAGTTTCTAATTTACAGCTACTGTATAATGGCGTGCTGGCAATGTTGGTTCACAGGAGGAACCCGGATAAACTGGTCTTGTTCTTCTATTCAGACAAAGTAAAGAGATGTTTCCTACCTTGACATGTTTCAACTGTGATGGTCTCTGTGTAGACTAGGTGACACCTTTACTAATTAAAAGCTGACTTGATCCACCTGCTCTCTGTTCTGATCAGCTCAGATGGTGCCTGCAGCGCATACACACACACAGAGAGCTACACACATGTACTTGTTCATGTAATGGGACCTGTCGGGGACGTGCCCGAGGATATTATGAAGATCCAAATTGGTGTTTAGCCCTCCTTGTCATGTTTTTTTTTTTATCTTTGATTGCGGTCTGTACCATCAGCTGTCCAGTGCTGTTCTGATAGATATGCCAAAATGTCAGAATACTGGAGAAGGTGGATCCAATCAGCTGGTCGCCCGAAGCCCAGAGCTCAGCTGTTTTCCATGATAAATCACACTTTGCTCTCCCTTGGCTTCTGCTCTCTGATGTTTTTGAGTTCACACCAGCAAAAGCACACCCCATGCATTATCTTTTTTTTCTTCGACCTTATTGAAAATAATTTTTTTTTAACACCATTAGTTCGAGTGCCTTTGAGCCAGGTTGTGACAACTGTCATCTGACGTTCATGATGTGTCACATCAGTTGTTTTAGACGTGACAGACGTGACGGATTTGACAGCTCTGCGATGCTTCCATGGCCTGCTCTGCCGGTGGTAACTCCAGGATACTGCCTGTCCCTGGGTTTGCTTCATGGCGCAGGCGCACATGAGCTTGATGTCTGCGGATCACTCACCCATCTGTTAACTCAACAACATAGGAGACAGGACCACTCCGTTTCAGGATAACTCCTGGCATCCATTGCTGGGTGATGTTACTACTGAAGTTCCTTACGTAGACAGCATCACCTACTTCCAACTTCCTCTCTCGTGCATGCTGATCATGATGCCCTTTTTGTTTTTCCTGCTTCCCCTCCACTGTCACTTTCACACCAGGCCACAGCAAGTCCAGTTTAGACTTTGGTCTATGACCTAACATCTCCGCTGGTGAGCGACCCGTGGTAGTTTTAAGTGTGAGGCGATACTTAAACAGGAAATGTGAAAGCCGAGTGTTCAATGAGTCACCTGTTACCCGTTCAGGTCCTCCTTCATGGTCTGCACCATCCATTCAGCTAACCCACTGGAGGCTGGATGAAAAAGAGCTGTTCAAATGTGATAAATGCCATTCTGCTGCATGAACTCCCCAAACAGCTCACTGGTGAATGATGTGCCATTGTCTGTGACTAGGGTGTCAGGCAACCAGTGCACTTCAAACACCAGTCTCAGTTTATCTATGGTCATGGGAACCGTAGTGTTACTCATAATGTGGGCTTCGATCCACTTAGAATGAGCATCTACTAGAATCATAAACATCTGTCCATAAATGGCCCTACAAAGCCCAAATGCAGCCTAGACCATGGACGGCCTGGCCGCTCCCATGGGTGCAAAGGGGCCGATGGTGGCATCTTCTGGTGGAGTTGGAATTGAGTGCAAGCTTTTACATTGTTTTCCAGGGCCTCATCCATTTTTGGCCGCCACACATACAATGGGTGGCGGTGGTGGAACAACCACCCTGGTACCCCACAAAATGCAGCCGTCCTGCAGACTCAACTCTGTTTTGCATTTAGCATACGGCTTCAACTCTTCCTCTTCCACTACACCCGGTCAGCCCTGCAGGAGGAAAGTTTTGACTCTGGAAAAGATGTAGGCTGTGAGCAGCTGCCACTTTTCGTTCAGTTTCGTGGCACCCAACGGGGAACTAAAATTTTAGTGTTTCTAAATTAAGATTACATTATTGTAAGACAAAATATTGATGTTCCCACTTCCAAAGGTGTGGATAGCTGTATGAAAAATGCGATTGAAGTCAGTCAGTAATAATTGTCTGGCTGCCTTAAACATGGCCCAGTCTGGGACGTTTTAACCAATCAGCGTCGTCCCTTTGGTCATGTGACAACAAAATGGCAGCGCCCACAGGGGTAGCGTGCGCTGAAAGCCTCTCCTGTGTTATTCACATTTCCGATAAGTTTTCAGGCAGTATCATTCGTTTTACTGAAGCATCGTGGGCAAAAGTACGTGAGTGTGCCCCAAAATGGCTTGTACTTGACGGACCCCAACAGAAAGTAGCAGAACAACGTTGCGACTTGTTTGAGAAAGGTGAGTGGCAGCCATTGTTTATGGTTGTACTGCGTGTGCCCTGGAGTCATTTGGCTCTGATCATTTGTAACTCTAAATATGAACTAAAATGGAACCCTAGATGTCTAAAACCTTTGTCAACCGCTCACAGGGTGACCTAGTCCTGGTCTAAGACTCCGAGTAGGCCGATCTGGGGGTGTGGAGGCTAATAACCAAGGGACTCTGGGTGCCAGGTAACATAGTCCTAGTATAGGTCTAGATGATGCAGATCGACTCACTCTGATGATGCATCTATCCCCAGAACCCACCCTGGGCCTGAATTATAGTCAAAATATACCACTACCACAAAGTAGCTCAAATGGGAAAAGGGTAGCAATCGCAATGAGATTAACTCTGAGTCTGAGGGTTGGATGTACTTCTCAGCCCAAGCCCAAGGGGTGCAGTGTACTAGTAGGTGAGGGAGGAACAAGTTTGGGCATACATTTATATAGTTTGCAAATAGTCACACCCATACTATCAAGCCTTAGGCGGATGGAAAATGGCCTGTTAAGGAAAGCCCATATGTTTGTGATGTGTCACCCAAGAAAGGTTAAACTCATGGCAGCAGCAGTCGCCTGTATACTTTATGCTCTCAATAAATATGGGCACACGGTCTGTGCTTGCCATTTTGCAAGTTTACATTGAGCAGTGACTAGGTGCACAAGGTCTCTATTATAAGCTCACTGTTAATGTGAAAATTATCTGCAATCTATATATGTTTTATATCTATATGGGTACAAGGTAGGCCTAATGTTATAATACCCTATGGTCCATATAATATGTTTTCAGATCTAAACAACCTTGATCCAACATTTGGCTACCATCATGTGTGCTATAGCCATTTTACGGACAAAACAAGAGTGGAACGTGCTGAAGCTCGTAAAAAACGACTGGCCGAAGCCCACATTCCTGAGCCTCAGGAGCAAAGCGGACCAGAACTTAGTCCCCCAACACCATCTCCTAAAAAGCGACTGCGATCTCACCATGCTGCAGCAACCATCAGCCAAGCATCTGCAAGGTCAAGCAATGTGTTGCCAAACATCTGCATCATCTGCAAGAAGGGAACGCTCAGAGAAGGGCCACGGACAAATCGTGTCACTGTAAAACTGATGCAAGCTGAGACATGTGATGCTGGTAAGAAAATTGGTAGATCTTACAATTTGGAGTGGTGAAAGTTTAAAGAAAAATAATGTCTATTTAATCTTAACACATATTATATTACTGGTATATTATTTCTCATATCTTTGACACTGAAATACTTGTGAGCCATTAGTGATGGAATAGAACAGGGAGGTTGACTGAGTTTTACTATTAATTTAATGTCTTTTGATTTATTTGCACACAGGTCTTTTAAGACAAGCAGCTACTGAGAAAGCAGATGAAACCATTCTCAGACACATAAGAGACCGTGATTGTGCTGCCATTGAGGTCAAATACCATGGCAGCTGCTATCGTCAGTATACAAGATTTCTACGGAGTCAGTCTGAAACCTCCAGGTTGTAATTTATTCCTTTTTATTTTCAAATATATGAATTCAGAGATCCTTTGGGGCTATACAAATTCTTACAAATGAGTAAAGTCATGGTTGTCAAAATGTCAAAAGGGAAAATGTCATAGGTCTCTGCTAAATCAAACTCACTGAAACACTAGTTTTATATTTTTATATAATATTGTGTAGTTTTACTCCAGATATCGATTCCTCGGGTCAACATTATCCGAAAAAGACGTCTCAAACGTGATTATAGGTAGAGTGGTTCAAAATATAGTCCATCCACACCCATGGTGGCCATCTTGGATTTATGCAAATTAGCGGGGTTCTTTGACCCTCAGTCACACTAATGACCTCGGAAATCGATTCCTCAGGTTAACATTAGCCGAAAAGGATGTCTCCAACGTGATTCTAGGTAGAATGGCTAAAAAGTTAGTCCATCCATGGCAGCCATCTTGGATTTATGCAAATTAGCGTGGTTCTTTGACCCTCAATCACACAGTCGACCTCAGAAGTCGATTCCTCGGCTCAACATTATCCGAAAAAGAGGCCTCAAACGTGTTTCTAGGTAGACTGGTTGAAATGTTAGGCCATTCATTCCCTTGGTTAGTTGTGGCAGCCATCTTGGATTTATGCAAATTTGACATAGCTATCCACACCTTTGACAGTGGGAACATCGATTTTCGGATTCAGCAGGTTTTTTTTACATAGAAATCATCAAAGATCCCGTAGTTCCCAGTTGTGTGCCACGAAAATCATTTTCTAGCCACATTTTGAGGGAGCTGCTCACGGCCTAATGGGGTCTCTCTCCGTCCACTGCTTGATCTTAGCTGCCTTCACTGGTGTCTCTGAGAGTCTTTTCAATGAAAACACAGACTCTGGTGGTGTATATGTTTTAACAGGGGTAACTGGCAAAGGCAGGCGACTCAGCCCATCAGCATTTGCATTTTCCTTGCCCGTGCGATACATTATGGTGTACTCGTAGGCTGGCAAGGTAACAGCCTAACGCTGCAATCTGGATGAGGCCATTGGTGGAATGCAGCGAGTCTCACTAAAAAGACTCATCAAGGGTTTATTGTCTGTTTAAATCGTAAAAACACACCCATACAGGTACTGATGGAAATGTTTAACAGCAAAAGCCACAGCTATACCCTCTTTATCCAACTGTGAATACCGCTTCTCTGCTGCTGTTAAAGTGCCCTAAGCAAAACCTATGGGCTTCTCCGAGCCATCCTCCATTACATGTGAGAACACCGCTCCCACACCATAAGGCAAAACATCACACGATAGGATTATTTCTTTGTCTGGATCATAGTGCACCAACAGTTGGGCTGACTGAAGTAGCTCTTTCACCTCTTTGAAAGTGCTCTCCTGCTCATCATCCCACTGCCACTTGATGTCACTGCACAACAACTTATATAGCGGGGCTAACATTTTTGATTGGTCAGGAAGAAACTTGCCATTGTGGCGGTTTGGTGTAACCCCCACAACAGACTGGACAGACACAGCGCTCGGCTAGAGCAATTAACAGAACAGTGAAATGTGTGTATTAATGTCTACAGGCAGCCCCGCTTCTTCTGGCTCTTTACTGTGATGTTAATGTTGCCTTTCATGCATTGTGTTCATGTGTCCTGTCCTTACTGTGACTTAGAGACTGAGATCAATATGTAGATGTGCCTTGTAACCTCTTTGTCTTGCAGCTGGAGCAAAGGCCAGCAATCTGCCTATTGTGATGTATGTCTCTCAGATGCAAATGTCTCATGCCTGTTCTGCAGTCTCTTTGATCACACCCACTGCTGGGGAATGCTCTTTTATGTATTGTTGTAGTTGGGTATATATACTGCACTGTAACCCTCTCATTCTCTCTCTCTCACTCTTCAACTGCTGCTGGACACACGTTGTGTCTCTTCTCTGAGAGCCTGAGGATCCCGCTCCGGGCTGCTCACACTTGGCACGGAGCGGGGATCCTGTGACGGCGGTATGACTTAATAAACCTGCTTAAAACCAACACCAACGCTGCCTTATTTCATGCCGCTTCACTGGTGACCCCAAGAATGCACACGCTTTGTGCAACGCAACCTTCTGGTCTGGACGGCCACGCTGGCGACCCGACGCTGAAAAAAACACGCTGCCAGCGAACACAGCAGCCTGACGCAAACGAGCTGCCCTCCCTTCTGCTTCAGGGAGACCTCGACGCGGAGCCAACACAGGCGAGCTTCTCTACGGACATCACCCACGACCGGGAAAACTGCAGAAAACGTCATGGCGCGACCCTCGCCTGAGATCGGGACGTCCACGCTGGACCGGCCGAGGGACACAGAACGTTTTCTCCCTCTCACCGCTACTCCTCCCTCTCAGCGATCCTACTCATCTACCCGAGCCTGAAGAACAAAGATCGTCTATCTCCCCTCAACGCTCCAACGCACCATGACTAATCTGCACCCACAGCTCATCATAGATGATTTATCGGCACCAACTGCGCCGATCTCCACCAAGTTTTCTGACCCTGGTTCTCCTCTCCAGCTGGCCCACCCATCATGGAACCCCGGCGCATGCACCGGGGAGTTACGAGGACGGCGCACCACGCACGGGACACATACGGCTACACTGACCGCCTTCCTTCTGCTGTACACCGCCCTTCAGGCTTGCTCGTACACCTGAGGCACGCAGCTTGCTCACTGGATTTTATGGTCTTAGCCACGGCACACAAGGGGAATTCAGCTGTCTGCGGTTCCCAAGGCTTTAGGGTTGCGCCTGCACCTAAAGTCAACACGCCAGTCCCTCTGTTTTTATTTTTTTTTCTTACAGCCGCTCCTGCTTTTCTTCATGGCCACGAGAGGAGTCAGAGACTAATTTTTCTTCTTGTGGACCTCCGCACGTTCAACGGGACAGCCCCTCGACGTCGCGGACCAGCAAGCAATTTTTGCGCAGCTCGGACGATTTCACCGTCCCGGTCGGCACGTACTACCCCCCCTCCTCCCTCCCCCTCCTCCTGCAGAGAGCTTCTCCTGCTCGCTGCCCAAGCTGAATGATCGAGACCTCGGCCTCCTGCCGAGCCCTCTGGGAGGGAGCGTGTGGCGGTTTGGTGTAACCCCCACAACAGACTGGACAGACACAGCGCTCGGCTAGAGCAATTAACAGAACAGTGAAATGTGTGTATTAATGTCTACAGGCAGCCCCGCTTCTTCTGGCTCTTTACTGTGATGTTAATGTTGCCTTTCATGCATTGTGTTCATGCGTCCTGTCCTTACTGTGACTTAGAGACTGAGATCAATATGTAGATGTGCCTTGTAACCTCTTTGTCGTGCAGCTGGAGCAAAGGCCAGCAATCTGCCTATTGTGATGTATGTCTCTCAAATGCAAATGTCTCATGCCTGTTCTGCAGTCTCTTTGATCATACCCACTGCTGGGGAATGCTCTTTTATGTATTGTTGTAGTTGGGTATATATACTGCACTGTAACCCTCTCATTCTCTCTCTCTCACTCTTCAACTGCTGCTGGACACACGTTGTGTCTCTTCTCTGAGAGCCTGAGGATCCCGCTCCGGGCTGCTCACACTTGGCACGGAGCGGGGATCCTGTGACGGCGGTATGACTTAATAAACCTGCTTAAAACCAACACCAACGCTGCCTTATTTTATGCCGCTTCACCATAATAATTGACCATGCCCAAAAATGACCTGAGCTCAGTAATATGCTTTGGGTTTGGGTGCCTCCTTTACGGCCCTCACTTTATCCTCCACTGGACAGATCCCCTCAGCTGTGATTTTATGCCCCAGGTACATCACACTAGGTGCTAAATCACACATTTGCCTCTTTTTAACCTCAGCCCTGCATCTGAGATCCTCTTCAGCACCTGCTCCAAATTAGTCAGATGTTCCTGCCCTGTGGCCCCCGTGATCAAAATATCATTGAGATACACTGCCACATGCGGGATTCCCTGCAGCAAAGTGTCCATCACTCTGAAAAATAGCAGGACTAGACGCCACCTCTAAAACCAGTCCATTGTATTTAAACAGCCCTTTGTGGGCATTAACAGTGACATACTCTTTTGACTCCTCATTAAGCAACAACTACTGGTTTGCATAGCTCATATCCAGCTTTGTGAACACTTTACCCCCTGCTAGTAACGCAAACAAGTCCTCCACTCGTGGCAGCGGGTATTCCTCTAGCCTGGCAACCTGGTTTACTGTCAGCTTATAGTCCCCACAGATCCTAACTGTCTCATCCTCTTTTAAAACTGGGACAGTAGGTGCTGCCCACCTTGAAAACTGGACTGGCTCAATAATGCCCTGTACCTGCAGCCTCTCCAACTCATCTTCAACCTTGCCTTTCATAGCATGAGGTACTGGCCTGGGGAAAAAACGGGGCTTGGTATTAGGGTCTAAATAGAGCTTTACTGTCACACTTTTAAGCATGCCCAACTCATCCCTAAACACATCGCCATAGCGCTGCAAGAGGTCCTTGATTGCAAATGTATGCACATATTTAATCTCATGCCAACTGAGCCTGACTTTTCTCATCCAGTCCTGGCCTAAAAGATTGGGACCCCTGCCCTTAGCCATGACCAGCACCCCTAAATAGGGTATGGTCTGCCCTGTATATATTCTGAGCTTCAGTTTTGACGGGTGCGGGGGATGGGGGGGTGTTTAGATTTCCACACCTTTTTATAGGTCTCCTCACTAATGACTGAAGCAGTTGCCCCTGAATCAAGTTCAAATGTAATGTCCTGCCCCTGAACAGAAACTGTAGTGCAATACAGTTCAGGTGCTTCCTCATTTGTTTCCACTGCAAACATGATAAAAGAACATTCTGCATCTATGCCATCATCTGCCTCATCTACAGTGGTGTGAGAAAGGGTTTGCCCCCTTCCTGAGTTCTCATTTTTTTGATAGTCAAACTTAAATGTTTCAGATCATCAAACAAATTTAAATATTAGACAAAGATAACGCAAGTAAAAACAAAATGCAGTTTTTAAATGAAGGTGTTTGTTATTAAGGGGAAAAAATCCAAACCTACATGGCCCTGTGTGAAAAAGTGATTGCCCCCTAAACCTGATAACTGGTTGGGCCACCCTTAGCAGCAACAACTGCAATCAAGCATTTGCGATAACTGGCAATGAGTCTTTTACAGTGCTGTGGAGGAATTTTTGCCCACTCAGCTTTGCAGAATTGTTGTAATTCAGCCACATTGGAGGGTTTTTGAGCATGAACTGCCTTTTTAAGGTCATGCCACAGCATCTCAATTGGATTCAGGTCAGGACTTTGACTAGGCCACTCCAATGTCTTCATTTTGTTTTTCTGAAGCCATTCAGAGGTGGACTTGCTGTTGTGTTCTGGATCATTGTCCTGCTGCAGAACCCAAGTGTGCTTCAGCATGAGGTCACGAACAGATGGCCAGACATTCTCCTTCAGGATTTTTTGGTAGACAGCAGAATTCATGGTTCTATTTACCACAGCAAGTCTTCCAGGTCCTGAAGCAGCAAAACAGTCCCAGACCATCACACTATCACCACCATATTTTACTGTTGGCATGATCCTTTTCTGAAATGCTGTGTTACTTTTACCCCAGATTCAGTGGGACAGACACCTTCCAAAAAGTTCAACTTTTGTCTCATCAGTCCACAGAGTATTTTCCCAAAACTCTTGGGGATCATCAAGATGTTTTCCTGCAAAACTGAGACGAGCCTTTATTGTCTTTTTGCTCAGCAGTGGTTTTTATCTTGGAACTCTGCCATGCAGGCCATTTTTGTCCAGTTTCTTTCTTATGGTGGAGTCATGAACACTGACCTTAAGTGAGGCAAGTGAGGCCTGCAGTTCTTTGGATGTTGTTGTGGGGTCTTTTGTGACCTCTTGGATGAGTTGTCGCTGCGCTCTTGGAGTAATTTTGGTTGGCTGGCCACTCCTGGGAAGGTTCACCACTGTTCCATGTTTTCACCATTTGTGGATAATGGCTCTCACTGTGGTTCGCTGGAGTCCCAAATCTTTAGAAATGGCTTTATAACCTTTTTCAGACTGAGAGATCTCAATTCCTTTGTTTCTCATTTGTTCCTGAATTTCTTTGGATCACAGCATGATGTCTAGCTTTTAACGATCTTTTGGTCTACTTCACTTTGTCAGGCAGGTCCTTTTTAAGTGATTTCTTGATTGAGAACAGGTGTGGCAGTAATCAGGCCTGGGTGTGGCTAGAGAAATTGAACTCAGTTTTCCAAAGATGTGATAAACCACAGTTTATGTTTTAATGGGGGGGGGGCAATCACTTTTTCACACAGGGCCTTGTAGGTTTGGATTTTTTTTACCCTTAAGAATGAACACCTTCATTTAAAAACTGCATTTTGTGTTTACTTGTGTTATCTTTGTCTAATATTTAAATTTGTTTGATGATCTGAAACATTTAAGTGTGACAAACATACCAAAAAAAAAGAGAACTCAGGAAAGGGGCAAACACTTTGCTCTTCACACTTCAACACTTTTTAGTTAAATGCCCTTTTTAACTACAAGCATGGCAGACAGAGTCCTTAAATTTACAGTCATTGGCAAAGCGTGACCTTCCACTCCTAAAACATTCCACCCACTTGGTCTGTTTACCAGTCTCTCTCTTAACATTGTGCACTGTTGCTGACTGCGCACTCCCATGTCCTTTCTGGATGTCCTTTGCATTAATAGCAGCTATTTTCATGCCCAGGGAAATTTCCAGCGCTCTCTGAAAAGTCAGTGGTGGAGCATTCCCCAGCAGGCGGCGCTGGATTGCATCATTATTAATTCCACACACCAGTCTGTCACAGAGCTTGTCGTTTTACACTGCTCCAAAATCACAATGTTCTGAAAGCTGCCTTAATTCAGCCACAAAATTAGCCACAGACTGACCTGGCTTCCTGAAATGGCTGGACTATCACAGAAGGTTTTGGATTGTGGTGGTTTGACATGAGCTGAACCAGTTCATCATAAGTGATTTCCCCCGGCTTCTGTGGCATGGCCAGACTCCTTATTAACTTATAAGTCTTTGCCCTGTCAAGTGAGGAATAATGCACTTACTTCTCTTTAGTCACTTTATTAAGAACAACAAAGGGATAACACATGACTTCTCTATCTGCTCGCTCGTGGGTCTCCCCCCATAGCCCTTCTCTATTTAAGATGCCTCACTACCTCCCGTCTATGAGCTCTTCCGGTATGCCGCAAATCTTCTCTGTTTAAGATGTATCACTACACTTGTCTCTATGACACCTCCCCCCTTTACAAAAAAAAAAAAATCCAAACATTTTATCAGTCCTTGACTATGCAACAGCTTCATCACCTGTAAAGAAATGCATTATTAACAAAACTATCACCAACGGCTTCCCCAACATAGAACTGGTACTAATTAAACTCAATTTACCAATCCCTTATTTTCTTCCTTTATTTTTTTTTTCTTTTGCAGCAACAGAACTTATATTTTAATCCCCAAACTTAACATCACTGCTACTTTTCTTCTTCCTAATAGTATACCAAATGCAACTTTAACTTTTACAAATTCAACCTTTCAACAGGTTTACAGACCCGTTCCGACCTTGTGACTATAAGTCCTTCAGGAGTCTGTTGAGGTTTCTGTGTTGCACTCAGTCCTTGCTCCCCTAGTGAAGCCATCCTCAGCTGAGTGCCTGCTTTTTCTGGGTTACCCATTTCAGACTCTTGGGGGATAACCTGAAGGTGTTGACGATTCCTCCGCTTTTCCCCTCCACCTGGAGAGTTGATGATGTATGAACGCTGAGAGGTGCTCTGCTGCACTCGAGATGGAGTATTCCACTGCTTCTCGGAGGCTAGTTTTACCAGGACCCTGTCTCCCAGCTGGAGAATCGGTAGAGGTCGTTCTCCATAACGTCAGTTTAAGTAAAATGCTTGCCTTTCCTTTTCCTCTCTGTCCTTCTGCCTGATGAGACAGAGGTCTGGCCATTTAGGTTTTAAATTGCAGTCCAGCACAGGTAATGTAGTACGAATCCTTCTGCCCATCAGCAGCTCCGCAGGGCTCACTCCTGTCGATGTTGTGGGTGTAGCACAGTAGCTTAACAGTGCAAGCAATGGATCTTTCTGTTGTAGGATTCTTTTAGCTGTCTGCACAGCTTTTTCTGCCTGGCCATTCCCTGAAGGGTGATGTGGGCTGGATGTGATTTGCACAAAGTCATAGTCTTTACTGAATTGTTTAAAAGTTTCACAAGAGAACTGGGGTCCATTATCTGAGCACACTATGTCTGGGATCCCAAACCGGGCAAAGGTTGCTTTCAACTTCATGACCACCTGTTCTGTGGTAGTGACAGGTAACTCTAGTATTTCAAGGTATCGAGAAAAGTAGTCTGAAACTACAGGTTCAGGTTCAGGTTCAGGTTACTTTATTTGTACCCGTAGGTAGATTTGTTTTGCAGTTGGTGACATCCATATTTACAAGCCACTAATTACATTCAACATAGACACAAACACAGGCACACATCTTACAAAATAGGTAAATATAAAATATGTACAATATAATTTTTATAGCTTGTTCAACTCTTTGACAGCAGCAGGGACAAAGCTGTTTTTGTAGCGCTGGGTTCTACTTTTGGGACAGCAAACCTCCGTCTGGAGGGAAGAAGCTGAAAGTTGCAGTGCAAATCATCATTTAAAATCGAGTCGGCCATCCTCTGTACTTGTCTGGTGTACAGGGATGTCAGGCTCAGCTGTGACTCACCAAGCCAACGACTGGACCATCTAACTACCTGATCCAAGGATTTCCTCTGTTTCAGTTTTATCTGACCAAACCATGACATTAAAGAAAAGGATAAAACAGATTCAATAAAAGCCCGATAGAACATAGTCATTATGGTTCGGTCAATTTGGAAGCGTGCAAGTTTCCTCAAACAATGCAAATTTTGCTGACCCTTTTTGCACACCCTTTCACAGTTCACCTCAAAGTTCAATCCACTATCAATAATTGTCCCAAGATATTTGTACGATTGTACACATTCTGTGGTCTGGCCTTTTAGTATGGTGACTTTGTGCCTGGGAGTTTTCCTCCTAAAGTCAATAATACTTTAGGAGATACTTTTTAAACTACCAGGTAGTTTTTTCTTCTGTGCTCACATAAGTCCATTCCCACCTTCTGCCAAGGCCTGTCTGGTAAGGGGGTTGGATTAAGTGGCTCTTTTCACTGTGCTCTCCTATATTCACAACAGAACTCACATTTGTACAGTCTCTGTTTCAGATCTGCTGACAGTCCAGGCCACCATACTGAACCATGTGCCCTTTCTCTGCATTTAGAAAGTCCCTGGTGTCCGTCATGGATTTTGGTTAATATTTCCTTTCTCATGACTTGTGGTATTGCAATGCGGATCCCTCTGATGATTAGGCCATCACACTCAGAGAGTTCACCTCTGTAGTGGTAATAGTTTCTTACTGTGGGATTCACTGATGTCACATGGTCAGGCCATCCATTTTGTATCAGTGTTGTGACTATTTTCAGTTGACTGTCAGAGAGAATAGCTGCTTTTATCTCATTTAGCTTCCCAGTGCTTGCCGGTAGCATGGTTATGATAGAGTCAACATAGCATCCAACATCTGCCTCTGTGTCGCTGATTGTGGTACTGTCCGCTGGGTTGCGGGACAGGGTATCTGCTACCACAAGTATCTTACCAGGTGCATATTCTGCTTTGCCGTTGAATCTCATTAGTCTGAGGAGCAGCCTCTGACACCTGAGTGGCACCGTATCCAGATCTTTGGTGTTAATCAATGGGACCAAGGGCTTGTGGTCAGTTATTAGTTTAAATTGGTCCATGCCACTCAGATATTTGCTGAAGTGTCCCCTTGCCCAGACTGCTGCAAGACACTCCTTTTCTATCTGAGCATAGCAAGTCTCTGCACTTGTTAGTTTTCTTGAGCCGTAAGCGACAGGTTTCCAGCTGTCTCCATGTTGCTGGAGGAGCGCGCATCCTAACCCGTAGCTGTTAGCATCGGCAGATACCGCTGTTGGTTTCTTTGGATCATAATATGCCAGCACAGGTGTGCTCATTAATGCTTGTTTCAGGCTCTGAAATGCTCTCTCTTGTTGTTCATCCCACGTCCACACTTGGCTGGTTTTGAGAAGGTCATAAAGTGGGGCTCCAACAGTGGCCAGGTGAGGTATGTATTTCCCCACGTAGTTTATCATTCCGAGTGCTCTTTTCAGTTCTTTGATGTTTGTTGGTGCAGGTAGTTCAGCTATTGCCTTTACTTTTCCAGAATCTGGATGGACTCCTTTTTCATCCACCAGATGACCCAGGAAATGCAGCTGTTTTTGTCTGAAGCAGCATTTCTCTCTGTTTAATTTCAGTCCCACTCTCTCCATTCTTTGCAGAACTTTTTCCAAACGTTCATCGTGCACCTGCATGCTGGAGCTGTAGATTATAACATCATCCATGTAGACCTCAACCCCTTCCAAGCCAGTCAGTGTCTCATGCATTTTTCTTTGAAATATTTCTGGCGCTATGCTGATGCTGAAGGGCAAACACTTAAAGCAGTACCGTCCAAATGGGGTAATAAATGTCATTAGTGGGCTACTCTCACTGTGCAGTGGAATTTTCCAGAATCCACTGGATGCATCAAGGGAGGTGAAAACTTTGGCTCCTGCCAGTTTAGCCATTACTTCCTCTATAGTCGGCAGTATGCATTTCTCCCTTTTCACCTGCTCATTTACCTTCTTCATATCAGAATCAGAATCAGAATCAGAATCAGCTTTATTGGCCAAGTATGCACAACACATACAAGGAATTTGACTTTGGCTAAAAACTTGCTCTCATTGTTCAGGTGGAGGATTTAAATAAGGATTCAATGACAACAGAGTATGTACAGTAAATTACAGTCTGTCCACGTTTCTATAAAAGGATGCAAATATATACAGGAATATATGCAGTTATTTACTCAGACTAACCACACTTTGCAGAAATATATGAAAAAATATACAGTCACACAGTATTTCAATGTGACACAATCAACACATATTCGTACCTTTCCCTTGGAATTCACCACTGGGACCGCTGGACTGCACCAGTCAGTTGGCTGAGTGACTCTGGCGATCACCCCCATAGCTTCCATCCTCCGAAGTTCCTCTTCAAATTTAGGTAATTTGGGTAGAGGTACTCTGCGAGCCGTTGACACCGCTTAAGGATGTGTTCCCTCTTTAAGATGTATTTTTACAGGCTCATTCTTTAAAGTGCCATGTTCTCCAAAGGCTTTGCTGGCTTCCTCAACTCTTTTCACTAAGCCTAAGGCAATGGCTGCTTCTCTCTCCAGCAGATTATTAACAGTTGAACCTGTGACTACATAAACCTTTGCTTTGTGGTGCTTTTTCTTGTAGTTGAAAACTGTATGGAAGTAGCCTGAACAGTTTAGGGGTCCCCCGGGGCTAATCATAGGGGCATCCGTTTCATATAGGGACTGCCTCTGCCTCAGGGTTTTGAATGTCCATCCATCCATCCATCCATCCATCCATCTTCTACCGCTTTTCCGGAGGTCCGGGTCGCGGAGGCAGCAGTTCAAGCAGAGAAGCCCAGACTTCCCTCTCCCCAGCCACCTGCTCCAGCTCTTCAGAGGGGATACCAAGGCGTTCCCAGACCAGCTGGGAGACATAGTCTCTCCACCGAGTCCTGGGTCTGCCCCGGGGTCTCCTCCCAGTGGGACGTGCCTGAAACACCTCAAGTGGGAGGCGTTCAGGAGGCATCCTAATCAGATGCCCATACCACCTCAACTGACTCCTTTCAATGTGGAGGAGCAGCGGTTCTACTCTGAGCCTCTCCCGGATGACTGAGCTCCTCACCCTATCTCTGAGGGTGAGTCCAGCAATCCTACGGAGAAAGCTCATTTCAGCCGCTTGTATCCGCGATCTCGTTCTTTCGGTCATTACCCAAAGCTCGTGACCATAGGTGAGAGTAAGAACGTAGATTGACTGATAAATCGACAGCTTTGCCTTAGAACTAAGCTCCCTCTTCACCACAACAGACCGGTACAACGTCCGCATCACTGCAGATGCTGCTCCAATCCGTCTGTCGATCTCTCGCTCCATTCTCCCCTCACTCGTGAACAAGACCCCAAGATACTTAAACTCCTCCACTTGGGGCAGGAGCCTGTCCCCAACCCGGAGAGGACAATCCACCTTTTTCCGGCTGAGGACCATGGATTCGGACTCACCAGGACACCCTAGGTCGCAGGTCGATGATCGATTTTGTTATCGTGTCATCAGACCTGCGACCGTATGTCTTGGACACCCGAGTAAAGAGAGGTGCAGAGCTGTCAACTGATCACCACCTGGTGGTGAGTTGGATCCGATGGCAGGGGAGGAAGCCATTCAGACCTGGTAGACCCAAACGTATAGTGAGGGTGTGCTGGGAGCGTCTGGCTGAGGCCCCTGTCCGGGAGGTCTTCAACTCCCACCTCCGGAAGAACTTCAACCACATTCCGAGGGAGTCTGGAGACATGGAGTCTGAATGGGCCATGTTCTCCACCTCTGTTGTTGAAGCGGCGGCCCAGAGCTGTGGCCGCAAGGTGGTCGGTGCATCTCGTGGTGGCAACCCCCGAACCAAGTGGTGGACACCAGTGGTGAGGGGGGCCATTAAGCTGAAGAAGGAGTCCTATCAAGCTTGGTTGGCTTGTGGGACTCCCGAAGCAGCTGAGGTGTACTGGCAGGCCAAGCGGAGTGCAGTTCGGGTGGTTGCTGAAGCAAAAACCCGGGTATGGGAGGAGTTCAGTGAGGCCATGGAACAAGACTTTCGGTCGGCCTCAAAGAGATTCTGGCAAACTGTCCGGCGGCTCAGGAGGGGAAAGCAGCTCCCCGTCCACACTGTGTATGGTGCGGATGGGACACTATTGACTTCGACTGGGGACATCGTCGGGCGGTGGAAGGAATACTTCGAGGATCTCCTCAATCCCACTGATACGCCTTCCACAGAGGAAGCAGGGTTTGGGGATGAGGGGGATGACTCGCCTATCACAGGGGCTGAGGTCGCCAAGGTGGTTAAAAATCTCCTTGGTGGCCGGGCCCCAGGGGTGGACGAGATTCGCCCCGAGTACCTCAAGGCCCTGGATGTTGTTGGGTTGTCATGGTTGACACGCCTCTGCAACATTGCGTGGAGGTCGGGGGCAGTGCCTTTGGCATGGCAAACCGGGGTGGTGGTTCCTCTCTTTAAAAAAGGGGACCGGAGGGTGTGCTCCAACTTTAGAGGGATCACACTCCTCAGCCTCCCTGGGAAGGTCTATGCCAAGGTACTGGAGAGGAGAGTCCGGCCGTTGGTCGAACCTCGGATTCAGGAGGAGCAATGTGGTTTTCGTCCTGGCCGTGGCACATCGGACCAGCTCTTTACCCTCTCGAGAATTCTCGAGGGCTCGTGGGAGTTTGCCCAACCAGTTTACATGTGTTTTGTGGACTTGGAGAAGGCATTTGACCGCGTCCCTCGTGGATTTTTGTGGGGGGTGCTTCGGGAGTATGGGGTATTGGGCTTGTTGTTACGAGCTATTCGGTCTCTGTACGACCGTTGTGAGAGTTTGGTTCGTATTGCCAACACTCGGTCGGAGTCATTCCCAGTGAGAGTTGGACTCCGCCAGGGCTGCCCTTTGTCACCGATCCTGTTCATAATTTTTATGGACAGGATTTCTAGGCGCAGCCAGGGAATGGAGGGTGTCATGCTTGGTGACCACAGTATCTCATCTCTGTTGTTTGCAGATGATGTTGTCCTGTTGGCTTCATCCAGCAATGACCTACAGCTCTTGCTGGGACGGTTTGCCGTTGAGTGTGAAGCGGCTGGGATGAGAATCAGCACCTCCAAGTCCGAGTCCATGGTTTTGAATGTGTTGTAGTTTATTACTGTGGCATCCGCTCCCGTGTCAATCTTTAGCTGGACTAGTGTCTGAGCTATTTCTAGGGTCACTGTCCATTTACTGGGATCACTCTCTGAATCGATGGCACCCAGATAAAATGATTCCAGTTCACTGGGTTCTCCTCTGACCTTCATGACTGCTTTTGAGTGACACATCCGTTCCCATTGGCCCCTTTTATTGCACCTTCTGCAGATGGAGCTTTGTGCTGGGCACCCCGATTTATCAGCATGTTGTGCTTTTCTACACCTTGTGCATCTTTCCCCATTACTGGAACTGTGTCCCTTTTCTGTCCTTTAGTGCTTTGTTGTGGTTTACTTTCTTTTCTGTCATAGTTTGCTTTTAGTTGTCTTTCCTTCCAAGATGGCTTTTTGTACTGAGCAACAGCTTGTATTCTGTGTAGATGCGCCCCCTGCTGGCTCATTTGCTGCTCTACGTCCTCTGCTTGTCTCACCATTTGAATGGCTTCTTCTAACGTCAGGTTTTTGGTGAGCTGTAGCTTCTTTGACAGGTCTTTGTCTCTTATGGCAACTACTAGCCGGTCTCTGATATTCTCACTCCTGCTTTGGCCAAACTCACAGTTTTCAGATAGTTCATATAATGCTCGAATGAAGTTCTCTACTTTCTCACCTGGCCTCTGTATCCGCTGGTGAAACTGCGCCCTCTCATGTATGATGTTCTTTTGTGGAACAAAATACTTATAAAATTTGTTCAAAATAAAATCAAAGTCCTTGTCATTGTCTCTCGTGGGGAACGTGAAAGACTTGATTATATTTTCAGCCTCATATCCCATTGCATATATCAAAGTGCTTACTTGGATCTCTCCGTCCTCCTCATTGAGATTTGTGGCTGCGCAGTAACGGAGAAACCTCTGCCTCCATGCAGGGCCACTGTCCCGGTTTGTCGAATCTGAAGCTCTCTGGCGGTTTGAAGTTTGGCATTTTAGATCAGCACAGGTCTCCTCTCTAATCGAACCACTTCTGACACCATGTCAAGTGAGGAATAATGCATTTTCTTCTGTTTAGTCACTTTATTAAGAACAACAAAGGGATAACACATGACTTCTCTAACTGCTTGCTCGTGGCTCTCTCCCCATAGCCCTTCTCTGTTTAAGATGCCTCACTACCTCCCATCTATGAGCTCTTCCAGTATGCCGCAGATCTTCTCTGTTTGAGATGTATCACTACACTCGTCTCTATGACATGCTCCACACACACTCAGGAGAATTGAACACTGTCTAGCCTCCTCAGTAATCCTGTTTGCAGAGAAAATGTGTCCCAACCTCTCCTCATACTCTGTCCAGTGTTCGACTCCCTCCACGAATTTACTGATAGATCCAAAGTAGCCATCCGACCGGGAGATTCCTCTGGCCCATGCTGCTACACTGCTGTTCCCAGTGCCCTGTGCATCTCAAACTGGCACCGCTTTCCTTCGGTACCACTGCTCACTTAGCCGCCAAGCTAAATTTAACACTGCAGATTAGCCACAGCTAACAACAAAACAAAATGGAGTGGCCTCCAACAAATAAAAGCAGCACAAAAGTCCACATTACTTCGTTGCCCAAAATATGTGGTAACCTTTAGGAATGAAGGAAACCAAAGAGGTGCTTGCAATATTCCAGAAATGCTTTATCTTGCTGACAGGTTCAAACATACAACGGCAGCTATGCTCGAAGTGCGCCATAACAACAGGGCCCTAAAACAGGAAGTACTGGCAAAATAGAGAGCGCCCCTAGTGTAAGCATAGATATGTTTAACTGCTATCCATAATATTACTCATGTTACAACAGTCCAGCTGCTCCTTGTTAGCTATTAGCTCCGGTCCTCCTGCCTGGCTGTTCCTCCCTCATCATCCTGCCGGTGGCTGAAGCAGCTTTTTAAACTTCCACCAAACCAATGTCTGAGTCCACCACTGGTCCCTCCTTCATCTTCAAGCCCTGGCGACGTGAGCCCCGTGGCGGCCATTCGGTCCCGTGTGAGCTGCTGGCTCAGAGCGGAGCAACCCCGGTCAATGAGCCTCATCTGGGCTGAACCTCCATGATGATGAACCTAGGAGAAATGAAGACGAGTCACAGCTTAACCCTAACAACACTGTGAACCGGTACGTGTAAATGTATTTATTGATGTTTCTTGTCTTACTTTTATATTATAGAAAATTTAAAAATCCACTTTACGATTGTCTTTTCTCTAAATAAAAAAAAAAGTGTAAAAGTCCCTGAGCAATTGGCAACTCAGCCGCAACTATTCATCAGATTTTAGAGAAACTAGAGTATTTCTTATTTTAATACCAAATTATATTTTTAGCAAGGGTAGACCTTATTCTTTAAATGGGCTTCATTGATCGGGATGATTTTTAGACAAATCTTGATCATTATTTTTGCTTCAAATCTTCACCCTCTCCTTGCAAGTTGCATGCTTGCAGTGAAAATAGTGATTTCGCCACTGAGTGACCAAGCGATCAAAATCTTGACAAGGTCTATTGTCTGCAATATTTGTTTATTTCTACAATTTAGAAGCATAATCAAGAATGCAGGTTAGATCCACTGGAGCCATTGAACTTTTTCGTTCGTTTGCTCAACTTGTAATGTCACCAAAATCAGTTGGCAAATAAAGTCAGAGCATAAAGTCAGAGCCTCGACGTGTGTGCACAGAATGAATGGAAAAAAATCAATTTCTTTTCTTTCTGGACAAAATTAAGGCTACAAAAGTACTATATTCATATTTATTATGTTCTCAGCTTTCAGCAGAGGTAATAATATGCTTATTTTAGGATTCTCAATGAGTATTCACTTTAAGGGGGTCATTGACTGAAAATGGTGTGTTTGTAGGTTTTAACTGTCTGAAATGAGTCTACTGGTTACGTAATTGTCAAAAAATGGTCAAAACAGTCAATTCTCTTTAAAAAAAACACACACACAGTGTTTATCTCGTTTTTCTCTCCCAGAAACGTTTTTGACTCTTCCGGGTAAATTGTATATGTCATGATTAGAAAAGAACAACTCACCGCCATTCTGAAGAACCCACCCACTGCTCTATTATTGGCCCGCTTAGCTGTCTGTCATATAGATGGAAAGGGGCTAAAGGTAGCCTATACACCCCTGAGCAATGAGTCCTTGAACTAACACTCCTACCACCAGGCTCGCTGTAAGCGCGGCTTATATTGTTATTTTCTTCAGATCTTAGTCACCCTAATAACCATCCTTGTTACCACCTGGTTCGCCAGTCCACAGTCAGCGGTGTGCCTCACGTCACTCCAGCCCATCTCCCAGTGGTTTTGTTGTGATTCTGTGGGGGATCACCAGCACCGGCATACCGGTTGCAGCAAACAACCCCAGGACCAGAGGCTGCTGGTTGGAGGCTGCTGGCTCTCACAGCCAGCTCCCCCACAGTCCTCTGGGGCTCCTTGCGACTCTGCTCTCGCGGACAGCGTAGGGTAGCTGCCTTGTGAAGGAGCATCCCCCCTTTCAGATCCCGTAGCTCAGCAGCTCAGCTCGGTAAGCGTCACTTCAGCTCAGCCTCCGGCTGGCAGCCTCAGGTCCCAGACCAGATCAGTTGTGGTGACCTGGGGGCTGCGCGGTGCTGGCATTTTGCTGTGAAGTCATGACGAGGTTTTTCGGGGGTGGGCCGAGGTGGCACGTGCTGTGCCATTGACTGTGGATTGGTGAACCAGCGACGCTCATCCGAGCTAGAAGGACGCTAAAAACTGAAAGCTAGAAGCTAATCAGCTAATGGCTAACTGATGTAAGAGGGAGGGTAGAATTGAATAGGTGAAGGATGTTTCTTAAAGTGATAGGCTGTGTTGTCAGATCTTGCGAGAGAAACAAGCACCCAACTCTATGGAAACAAGCCCCAAAAAAGCCCAACAGGTAACCTGCCTCATTGTAAAAGAGAGGCTGCTTGATAACAGTATAGATATATAGATTCATTTTTGTTTACAGTGAACTGACTGTTAACACAGTCAGCATTGAAAAACTGAATTTTATGAACTCTAATTAAAGGAAAATACATATGCATTCTGCATAAGCAACAGCAAATTTATAGTAAACAGTCAACATAAAAACGTTGAATAAATTAAATTTTAAACTCTGATCAAAAGAAAAGAAATGAGCATTCTACATAACAGCACTAAACACGATTACAGTTTAGTGATGTGGGATGATGGGAGTTGTTGTCCATTAGTCGTTAAAAAAAACTAAATATTACTCTGTTATTATACGACAGCCGACATCTTTAATTACGTGGAAAATTATCTTTTAAATTGACAAACATCATATGCGTAACTCCTGGCAAAATTTGACTGGGATCAAAAGGTAATTTTGCTCTGGCCATTCATTTAATATAGAAAAACTGGACGAATCATTGGCCATCAGAAGTGAAGTCACCAGCACCGTACCAGCGCGCCAACGGAGAACAAATGGGCCCAACAACAAACGGTGCCACCCTCACCTCAACAACCTCCCCAAAAAACAACAGATCCTGAACTTCTTGGCATAGAGATACAGTCCACAGTCCCGCGCAACCGGTGAACTGCAGAAACTGATTTCTATAGTTGGTAGATTTCTGTAGTTCACAGGCCGCCCAAGACCACAAGCCACACCTCCACACCAAGAAGCCCCAAATCTGTCAATTCCCTGGGAAGCCACAGAGGCAAAAGTGGCACCGTCCACCATCAAATCCACCCACTCCCCACCGATTCACCAAATGTCCCGTGCGCAGCAACACGGCAGCCAGGTGGCCTCACTCAGCTCTGTATTCACTAATGGGGTGTGAGTCATCCAGCTTTTCTATAGAGATCAGTGTTCCATATGCGGAAGTAGAGGGGGCCTGACTTAGGCTGGGAGCCGGGAGAGCTGTCACACCACAGACACCAAAGCAAGGCCAAATAAGCAACTACATGTTAAAAAACAAGCCCAAAGACCTGCAACCCATGACTGATGAGATTTGCAAGCAACAGTGTATTAATACTTGATTTATTCTGAAATATTCTTCTTCTTCATTATTCAAAATTTGACAGAATATCAGCTGTATCTGTACCACTGCTGTACTAGCATGTTTTTTTTAAACAACCAAGGCACTTCAACACATTTATTTTGGAAAAAAACAAAATGGTGAGCAAAATTAGAGAACAGTGACCACTCCGTCAGAAGATAAGATTTAAACAATGTTTTTTTTAGGGCTATAGGATTAAAAAATTAATAGGCATTATACAAAAGTTAGTTCTGACCAAGCAATTTGATTGGACAATAGGGATTCCAGGCATTACTATAATCTGCGATAATTGCTGTCCAAGTTCACTGAATATGTATCACTCTGCTTCAAAGTTGTTCTAGTAACCATTAATTACTAACAGTAATTTTCTATCAACTCTGACAATCACACACTGTTCTGGTTTGTGGGACAGGATTATGCGAAGACTCAGTGAGGAATTGGTTCAACATTGCAGCTGGAATTGCTCACCAGTTCACTGCTGAACAGGGTAAGGATCTATCTCAGTCAGTGTTGGGAGTAACGCATTACTTTGTAACGCCACTACTTTTGCAGTAACGTGCTGTGTAACGAAATTACTGTTTAAAAATTCAGTAATGCGTTACAGTTACTGAAATTTGATCAGATGCGTGACTCGTGTTACTCGTTTTAATATGGATAGATATTTTTAGCACAAATAAATACAAAATGACCCTATGCAGCTGAAGCAGCCGTCAGTCAACATAACCTGTTGCAAAGAGCCTGTTCACTACTGAGCGGAGGAAAAGATGAAGCTACTTTGTTTTTGTGGAAATAGACAGATTATTTTTCCTTTGTCATGGTTAAGGACAAAAACATATTGGTGGGATGCAAGCTAAAGTGCGGTTGAGACCGACTGCAATCTTCAGAAGCGCCTAAGAACAGCAACAAGGTCCTACAAAGCTAGTGCTATTGTATGCTAACAACACCGTGTTAGTGGATTTACGCTATCTGAACAGCCATGGCTGGATGTAAAGTGGAAATACTCTTATCTGAACAGCCACGGCTGGATTTCAACCACAGGTATGCATCTGGACAGTTTGTGACCCAGCAAGAATTAAACCGACTGATTGCCAGATATGTTGTTACAGAATGAAGATCTGATAAGTCATTTTTCATCAGACAGCACCCAAAGAATATTTTAAATAATACTAATAAAGCTCTGAAGGGGTGTCCCACAACACAAGTTCATCCCTGTCACCAAAACCTATTTAGCCTATCACAGGAAGAGCAAAGCAGAGATTGGCATGACAAAGAGGAAGTGACATCATGAAACTGTGTGCTAACACCATGGGTAGACCAGCTCTAAGGTACCATTAAGTATCTTACCATTTGACCTGCTTCCCTCCGGACGATGGTTCAGACCAATCAGGTCCCACACCTCCAGACTGGGAAACAGTTTCTTCCCCTGGGCCATCCGGACTCTTATTCAAAAGCACATATTTGAATAAGATAGCATACATTAAGTAGAATGAATAAGAAGTACAAAAATACACACTTTAGCAGTGGCTCATACAAATGGATCAATGTGCTGAAAATCAGAATCAGAATCAGAATCAGCTTTATTGGCCAAGTATGCACAACACATACAAGGAATTTGACTTTGGCTAAAAACTTGCTCTCGTTGTTCAGGTGGAGGATTTAAATAAGGATTCAATGACAACAGAGTATGTACAGTAAATTACAGTCTGTCCACGTTTCTATAAAGGATGCAAATATATACAGGAATATATGCAGTTATTTACTCAGACTAACCACACTTTGCAGAAATATATGAAAAAATATACAGTCACACAGTATTTCAATGTGAACTCAGATTCAGTGATATAATGTGAATGAAGTAAAAAGCAGTGTGAGAGTTATGTGCAATGTAATAATGGATGAAAAGTCATGAGTACAGCAACAGGTAGGACTAGGTGAATGTTAGGAGTTCATCAGAGTGATGGCTTGAGGAAAGAAACTGTTCCTGTGACGGGTGGTTTTGACCTTCAGTGATCAAAACCAAAATCAAAAGTGCAAAGTGCAAGAAAACAGGTGAGTATTTACAGTGTGTGTGTCTGTATATATATATACTATATATATATATATATATATATATATATATATATACGTATATATATATATATTCAGCTTCAGCTTTAACTAAATATTTTTAGAGTTACAACACAATAAAACTACATGGTTAACGCTAGGGTTAGGAAATGATGAGGGTCTACTTTAAACATTTTAACAAACTGTAACCTCCTCCAAGTCACTTCATGTCATTATTTACATGACCACCAGAGGTTGCTTAATTTCAAAACACAATTATAGGTTGTAATATCTGCTGGTAAAAATAAACTATTTGGTTTGGAAAATGTGGTTTTCTTTATATTTGTTGTTGTCTTCCTTGCAGTTAAATATTCTGTTTCTACTACCATCTCCTTCCACATTCAAGGTCCTGTTTTCCTTGAATGTGCTGCAAAACCAAGCCACTGTCGTTTGATGTAAACACCCTATAGTTCGCCCAGACACCTCAATATATTTCCTTTTACAGCCCTCCCTCCTGTCCTCATCACTCTCTCCCCTGGTTGGGCCCCATAGAAACCTCCGTCTATCCTGGCCTGGCTGCCCCCTGAGCTGTGGGAATGTACTCCTGTGCAGCAGGCCATGACAGGCCCATGTTGGGACAGGCCTCAGGGCTTCACTCCATGGAGCAACTGATTGACAGCTCTGACTGAGGGAGGTGGGATTCCTCGGCTGTCAGTCAAAATGTCACCACAGATAAAGACACAATGTAGGGGATCATAGACACTAGTGAGACATCGGGAGTCAATGCTTCTTCCTCCCACCTCCCCTCAAAGGTCCTCAGCAGCTAGATAAAGTTAGCTTGTCGGCTGAGGGTGAAGGTTGCCACAGGTCCAGATGTTCCTGAGGCTTCCTATCCCTCTCTTGGCTCGCTGTGATGTGCTGTGCCACATCTGTCTGGGCAGAGGTGTGCCATATTGCTTCCCATCTGCCACATGGCACACTCGCATTTGCACGGAAACAGGGGCACACACACGCTGCGTGCCCAGAAACTGCCCATTTTAACCAGGGCCATAAATAGTGTAATTCATGGGTGTGAAACAGCGGGTTTTTAAGAGTGCTCAGAGGAACGGAGCGGAGCTGCAACCTATGGCAGCTGACGGACAGATTTTCTGTTCCTGGTAGCTGCATGAAACTCTGTGAACTACACACTGAGACAGGAAGGCAATGGAGACCTGCTGGTACAAGAAAAGGAGAGACAAGCTATCTTACTCTCTCTTTCCCTCTGAATTTCTCTGTCATAGCGCAGCTCGCCATCTGTCTCCTCTGACACTGCAGCTCTGTCTCAGTATTTGTCTGTCTCTCTTCTGTCCTCGTTTTGAGTCAGGGGGGCCGTACTGACGTGAATGTCACCCCCGTCCCAATGTTACTTAGGGGAAATTGACTCCTTAGCCTCGGTGCTGTCAGCAGCCATATGCTGATGTTTTCATATTCCAGAGAAATGAGTACAGGGAGTCATAAAGACCGCTAAAGTCAGAATTACAACCCTGGCTACCACTGACGAGGTAAGGGAGAGGCCCCTTCTGTCACACCACGAGCGCCGTTAAAGCTCTGATCCCTCTGTCCTAGAAAGTACAGTGGGCTTCTGAAGCACCACATTAACGCCAGCTTTTTAGTAAAAGTTTGACTTTTTTTAAGCATGCTCCTTTGGTGGGTGCTTCAGTGTTATTTGCGGTTTGCGTGGCAACACGTTTAGTGTCACTTTTCTTATTAAACATTCACAGTCAAGCAGAGGATGAGGTGTCGTTTAGCTGCTCTGCTGATTGCGGCTTTAGGAGACATCACTGTCTTCCTCTGCATGGGCCGTGGAGCTATACGCAGCTTTTCCAGCTTATCTATATTTCATGCTTTTATCTGCTCTCAGCATTTAATTAGGCAGTTAGTGGCCCATTAAATTCTATTGGGAGCAAACTTTTACCTCATTGCAAAGTTGTGCTGAGGTTGAGCTTTTCCCGGCGATGGTGGCTTTTGATTACCTTGCATGCTCAGTGTTATATGTTATTATTGAGTAATTTTGTTATTCTTTCTGGAAGAATATTCCTGTCTGACATTTCTTTCTTCTTATTGAGACAGATGGGAGGACAAATAGTTCATAAAGAAATTGGAGAGTGTAATGTATTCCTAATAACACCAGACTGAAGGAATACAAACCTCTTTGCTGTTTTAATGTACAAGTTTTGGGCCCAAATGTTACAATTAATCATGGTGTTTGTGATCATAGTTGTCAATAATGAAGAATTTATTTATTCTATTAAACTATAAGCACAACTTGATAATGACAATATACGTAACATTTCTTCTCAAAGTAGATCTCCTCCACTTGCTCTTAAACCCAGCCAGACTTTGGTCTTTCATGCTGAGGAGGTAGTGTACCTGAGAATGAAGAAAAACTGTAAAACAATGAGCTGAAAATCAGAAATGATGTGTAGAACTAATAACTTTCCTCCAGATTATTACAACCCCAATTCCAGTGAAGTTGGGACATTGTGTAAAACATAAACAAAAACAAAATATAATTTACAAATCCTTTTCAACCAATGTCCAATTGAATATGCTACAGAGACAAGATATTTAATGTTCAAACGGATAAACTTTATTGTTGTTTTTTTTTTTTTTTTTTAGCAAATATTCACTCATTTTGAATTTAATGCCTGCAACACATTCCAAAAAAGCTAGAACAGGGGCATGTTTATCATTTTGTTACATCACTTTTTCTTTTATTAACATTCAATAAGTGTTTAGGAACTGAGGACACTAATTATTGAATCTTTATAGTTGAAACTGTATCCCATCCTTGCTTGATGTACAACTTCAGTTGCTCAACAGTCGGGTCTCAATTGTTATATTTTTTTGCTTTATAATGGGCTACACATTTTCTATGGGAGACAGGTGTGGACTGCAGGCAGGTCAGTCTAGTACCCCTACTCTTTTACTATGAAGCCATGCTGTTGTAACACATGCAGAATGTGGCTTGGCATTGTCTTGCCGAAATAAGTAGGGATGGCCCTGAAAAAGACATAACTTGGATGGGAACATATGTTGCTCCAAAACCTGTATGTACTGTTCAGCATTAATGGTGCCTTCACAGATGTGCAAGTTACCCATGCCATGGGCACTAACACACCCCCATACCATCACAGATGCTGGCTTTTTAACCTTGTGCTGATAGCGATCTGGATGGTCATTTTCCTCTTTAGCCCAGAGGACACGATATCCATGATTTCCAAAAACAATTTGAAATGTGGACTAGTTAGACCACAGCACACTTTTCCACTTTGTGTCAGTCCATCTCAGATGAGCTCTGGCCCAGAACATCGAGTCCTATTTCTGGGTGTTGTTGATATATTGATTATATATAATACTTACTGTGGAACTTGCTGTGGTAACGTATCTTCACTTCCTGTGTTGCTGGTTGTCGGTGTGGTTTGTAGTTAGTTCTCCTCACTCTCCTGAGGATTATTGCCTTTAATTGTATTTTAATCGCTTTTTTCCATCGACCGTCACTTCTTACTTCTGTTTAACAAGCCTCTTACACCTGTGTGTGCACTCAGTGTCACCTAATCCCCCTCTTTAGCCTTCTGTTCACTTTTCATCGGTGTTTGTGTTAGCTTCGGGTTAGCTACTAGCTATGACTACTAGCTCTCCTTTCCCTTCTCCTCTGGTGTGCTCTTTGTGTCAGATGTTTAGCTACGCTTCTACCTCTTTTAGTGATAATGATAAACGTAATAAATGTTGTCTTTTTGAGGCGCTCGAGGCGAGGTTGTGTGATTTGGAATCCTGGCTCCGCTGCATTGAAACACCGTCAGCGACAGTTAATAATGACAGACTCCCCTTAGCTTCAGCGGAGCACCCTAACTTAGGGTGGCCTGTTAGTTGTCCTCCAGCTTCTACAGTACCTCTCTGAGTAGCCAGGAGAGAATGGGTGGGTGATGGTGAGAAGGAAGTATAGTCGCAAGCCCCTGGTTCACCACCAACCTGTTCATGTTTCTAATCATTTTTCTCTGCTCAGTGACACACCTGCTGAGGAAAAAACTCTGATCATTGGCGATTCTATAGTCAGAAATGTGAACCTAGATACTCCAGCGGCCATAATCAAATGCATTCCCGGGGGCCAGAGCAGGCGACATCGAGTCAAATTTGAAAATGCTGGCTAAAAGTAATTGCAAATACTCCACAATTGTTATCCACGCTGACATTAACGACATCCGACTCCGGCAGTCGGAAGTTACAAAACTTAATGTGGAATCGGTGTGTAACTTTGCCAAAACGATGTCTGCCTCTGTAGTATTCTCTGGGCCCCTTCCCAGTCTGACTGGTGATGACATGTTTAGCCTCGTGTCATCCTTCAACCGCTGGCTGTCTGTGTGGTGTCCTGCACACAATGTGGGCTACATAGACAATTGGAACTCATTTTGGGGAAAACCTTGTCTTATTAGACGAGACGGCGTCCATCCCACTTTGAATGGTGCGTCTCTTTTATCTAACAATCTGGCATCATTTTTATCCAAATTTCCAAAACCTTGACAACCCAGAGTTGGGACCAGGAAGCAGAGTCGCAGTCTTACACGCCTTTCTGCAGCTCCTCTTCATCTGCCACCCCTCAATTTAGCCCCTGTCTTCCCCATCAGAGAATCATTGGCTGCTCCCTCCAAAGTAAATACAAATATAATGTGTAAGCATCCCAAAGTGATTAACCCTTAAACAGTTTCTGTATCCTGGGAGATACAGACATTTGGCAGGATGTAGGGGGAAGGACATTAAGTATTTGCACTTCATGTCATACAAAACTTTTAAGGGGGGATGGAGCAAGAACCCAGGCCATGTGACTTCATGCCAGCATTCAAAGTTTTATTGATACATTTATAGCAAACTCCAAAATGGCAGCCCACGTGGACAAAGACACTGGACATGAGGTATGTGCTGATATTTTTCTTGTTAATTATGTTTTGGGGGATTTGTTTTTGGAAATATTTCTCTTTAAGGATAATTTTATGTGTTCTTTTTGAAAAACCATGAATTACATTTATACAGCATTGGTAAACAGAGACTGAATGTCTGTATCCTGGGGGATACATTGTCCAGATAGGGGTATAAAAATAGGGATAATCCATCTTAGACATGCTTATGTTTTGAAGCCTATACTTTATAGATAATAAATAATATCAGAGTGTTAAATACTGATTACACTTCATTTTACTCTTAAATGTGTATTACTGATTAATAAGATAAGATAAACCTTTATTAGTCCCACAACGGGGAAACTACAGTTTTAATTAACCATTGTGCATATGTTTTCTGTCAATATTTCTGTCAATATGTTCTACAGAACCATCAGAAACCCCTCTGACTGTGGTGTCTGCTTTGATGTCTTTTTGACCTCATTGAGATTGATAACTTATCTAAAGGAGTCTATGGGCCTCAGAAGTTTGAATATCATTTGAAAGAACCACTTGATAAAGCCAACTTTATTGTCATTCAATCCATACAGCCAATCATGTACAGTAGAACGAAATGACGTTTCTCTTATCTACAATGTTAATCACATCTAGAATCAGAGGGGTCACTGCCATGCAAGGGGCCGCCACAAATTTCCCTCCTCCATTCCATTATTGCTGAGCACCAAGCTGGATGGCAGGAAGTTCCGCTTTTATATGGTCTTTGGCATGACCTGGCCGGGATTTGAACCCAGGCCTCCCGGGTGTGGAGCGGATGCTCTACCAATTAGGCCACCACTCCGGTGGCATTGATGGGCTGTAGCTTGGAGGAGGATTGAGACCTCTTACGAAGAGGAAGAGGCAGCTTTGACTTTTGTGTAGACAGATGTGGTCAGATGGGTAGACAACAAAATAGTCACCTTGGTGAGGTCTTGTGCTTCTGTCAACCCTGTTGGCCAAGTGAGACGCTACTCCAAAGAGGAAAAGAATAAGATACGTGTGCCATGCCCAAAGACTGTGTCTGAATACAACATTCACATCGGAGGAGTGGATTTGGCTGATATGATGATTGCCCTGTATCACACTCCAACAAAGTCCCACCAGTGGTACCTGGCCATATTTTGGCAGATGGTTGACATTGCTGTCAATAATACTTCGCTTCTCCATCGTTGTGATGCAGGCCCACTGGGTCACAAACATCAGTCTCTTAAGAATTTTAGGTTGCATGTTGCCAAAGGACTCATCTACCCTGAAAGCAGAAAAGAGGTTTCCCCTCCAAAGGAAATGAGGACAGCACACCACCAAGAGTGATCAAACAGCCCAAAGTTCTCAAGCCTGTGGATGATATGAGATAACAGGATTGATCACTTCCCTGTCCTGTCAGGGAAAGGCTGATGCAAGATGTGCCTGGCTGGACAGACCTCCATCACGTGTCACAAGTGCAAACTGTGGGTTTGCATTGTCACTGGTCAAAATCAACAGAACTGTTTCCACAGCTTCCACTGCCAATAGGATACTGATAGTGTAGGTGTTCCACAGGGGAGATGTTTGCATAAGAACAGGATGTTTTAGGATGTTCTGTGTAATGTTAGTAGCTCACTGTATATTCGAATGCTAGATTTGTTTCCAGCGTTCAAAACGTGAATAACTTGTCCCCCCCCCACTTTTTAAAAACTTTGTAATACATGAAAGAGAGTAGCTCATGAACTGTCTAAAATATGATTTTAAAGTTTACACATAAAATATTTGAAAAATTGGAAAATGCTAAATTTGTACCCTAAATGGGCAACGTATCCTGGGAGATACAAACTGTAAAACAGAAAATAAAGGACATACTTTGAAAAAAGAGTTGAGTTGTGTTATTTTAGCCTTGAAACATAAGAAAATGGCAATTAATTATTTTTCCAAGATTTGTATATGTACTTGCCCATTTAAGAGTTAAACAAAAAGTTGGTAAAACTCAAATTGCTAACGACTCCGCCACCGTGCTGCCCCAAATTAAACATGAAGCCTCTAAATTTAATGACTTGGCCTCTGTTCCTCCTCATAATTTTAAAATTAATTGCGGTTAGTTAAATATTAGGTCTCTAACTCCCAAGCCTAGGCTAGTCCATGATCTGTTAATTGATCATCAGATTGATTTACTATCCCTTACAGAGACTTGGTTAGGGCAAGAGGATTATGTTGGTTTAAATGAATCAACTCCCTCTGGTTATTTAAACTGTCAAAATCCCATAAGTTCTGGTCATGGAGGAGGAGTAGCAACAATTTACCATTCCAAATTACTAGTTAATGTAAAGCAAAAAAACATGTTATAGTTCCTTTGAGGGCCTGGTCCTCAGTATTGGGCATGTTAGCAATTTTAGGTTAAACTCAATTTTATTTGCCATAGTTTATTGTCCTCCCTCAGCCTACTCAGTTTTTGTTCGAATTTGGTGAATTCTTAGCAGATTTAGTGCTGAAATCAGATAGAATAATTATAGTAGGGGACTTAAATATTACATGTAGATCTAGATAGTGATTGCCTTAATATGGCATTTAATTCAATATTAGACTCGATGGGGTTTTCTCAGAAAGGAGGAAATTCTACCCATTATCTTCACCACAATTTGGACCTTGTTCTGACATATGGCATAAGAATAGAAAATCTGATAGTGTCTCCTCATAACCCTGTGCTGTCAGACCATTATCTGTTAACTTTTGAATTTACTATTTCT